>JAWHQI010000134.1:4815000-6015000 GCA_033032865.1 Dactylorhiza incarnata
AAGTAATTCAGTTATTATAAATCAAGTTTGCACCCAACCAAACAGGCTCAAGGAATATATAATTTTTTCTTAGAGCAACAGAGGTCATATCAACACCAAGAGAAGGAAATCTAAGAACCTTTCAATTGATATCTGGCCTACAGTAGTTTGTTTTAAAGTAGTATAGACCTCTTAATACCGTTGCCATTTAGATAGCATTAAACCAGAAGCTTGTACGTTGATAAATTTTATAAATTATTTTAGTAATAATACGAACATGTATAATGACAATTAACCATAGAAATTCTCATGGGAGATTTGAACAAAATAGAAGGCATTGACCTTTCTCTTAAATAGCAATTAAAGAATCGGCATAATAGAAATCCTCATTGGAGATTTGAAATGGCAAAACAAATGGGATCGACAAAATGAGGATTGACATCCAAATACTAATAGAAATGAGGATTTGAAAAATTAATGGCAATACAAATGAGGATTTGAGTAATTATTAGAAATCCTCAATGGAGCATTGAAAAAATTTATCTTGAAGAATTTAGCAATAACTTCATCAAGAAATGGCAGAACAAAATAGTAATCTTAGAGCGGTTCATACCTTCAAATGAAGCATCTTTGTCTCTTGGAGACCACTAAATACACAGTTTAAGTTCGCTATCGTGCTAGAAATTAAAATCAACTCATATCAGAATCTGAAAAATAATGAACATTGGTAATTGAAGAATATGTATTATGAAAATAATGAGTAATCTTAGGTGAGCTAAAAGTACTGAATATGTTTCCTGGAAATAGAAGAATAGTTCCCTTCAAGAGATAAGGGACTATCCAATCATTTGCATAATAAATCTTGAAATTTAAGTAGAGCTTAACAACCAAATTGTGATCTGGAATAATACCATGATCACAAATGGGAAGGTCAGATTATGCGCAAACACAAATATGATTTGATATACATTTAACTTCGAGAAATCATATCAAACATAAAAGCACACCTCATTACAGGGTTTCTAAATAAAAATGGAAGTCTCACCATCAACCCAATCCGTAAGTATAACTATAAAGAATTATCATTCTCAATAAGTATGGAACTCCAGAACCACCAACAGAACTATAGAACTAACTCCAAAACTATAAATAAAAATGGAAGTCTCAGCTAAAACCTGTAAAATTACTCCAGACAACTCTAATATTAGCATGTTCTTAGTCAAATGATTATTGGAAGGAGAGAAGCCTCCAACCAACTTTTCTAAGATGAAGTAAACCTTAAACTTTTTTCCATGGCAATATTAGGCCTCCACGTAACATTACCACAAAATAAAGAAGAGGAAAGAAAGGGGCTTACTGAGAGATAGGGGAGATGGAGATATCATCATTAGTGACTATCCAAACAGCACACCCAAACCACCAACAGCAGCTAGATCCAAAGACCTCACAGAATGCTGATTGTTGAGGAGTAAAATGTGAGAGCAATGGAAAATGAAAATAGGAAAAGAGATGATGAAAATTACCTGTTGTCTATGACAGTTCTGGAAGTAGATCCCGTAAGGAATTTTTCTGTCTAAATAATGAGTGCCTGAAATTGATGAAGTAAGAGGAGTGAGTAAATCGAAATGTTTAAAGACATAGTGAGGAAGCATACAATTATTTGTTGTAGCCCATAAATAATTATACTTACAGAAGACTAACCTAGAATCTGGAATCCACGGAGAAGTGTACCGCCAGTCGGGAAATGAAAGTGCTGGAGTTGTCCTGTGCCTGCAATACTAAAACGCAAGGAAACTTAACCCAATAATGAAATTATTCTATCCCGGAGTGAGGTATATTGCCGTAAACGATGAGAAATGACGGGGGATGGAACTTTTTGCTGAAGAAATAAAGGATTATTTAGAGGAAATTGATTGGGAGTGGTCAAGAATGAGGAGATGGAGTGGGGTGAAGTAGAGTACCTCTGTTAGATGTCGAAACTGGCACCGGTGTGACGGAGAGGTTGCAGCCGTTGGATGTCGCTTCTCTAGCCGGAGATCCTCCTACAGGAATCGATGATGATGCAGTGGAGTTAGGGGTTTACGTTTGGGTGTTTCAGTTGCTTTATTAGGGCTCACCTTTTTGCGAGGGACGGTGGCTGGATAAGAGAGAGGTGCGGCTGGAGGGTGATTCTGCAGTCGAGGATGAGGATGAAGGCTTCGCGGGAGTTCGCCGTCATGGAGATGCGTGGAAATGGCGAGCGGGAGACGATTTGGTGGGGAGTGAGGCGCAACGGTGGGGTGAGAAATCGTGGGCAGGGAGACGGTGGCTGGATAAGAGAGAGGTGCGGCTGGAGGGTGATTCTGCAGTCGAGGATGAGGATGAAGGCTTCACGGGAGTTCGCCGTCGTGGAGATGTGTGGAAATGGCGAGCGGGAGAGGATTTGGTGGGGAGCGAGGCGCAACGGTGGGGTGAGAAATCGTGGGCAGGGAGCGCGGTTTGGGCATTTGTCGAAGAGGCGATTTATATTAGGCCGATCCTGTTTGATTGGAGTTTTAGATGGGGGGCTGTGATGTAGAGTTGTCTCATTTTCTTTGTCATTGGTAGCCTATTTTCCTTGTCATGGAGAGGTATTATGATATATCTTTTTAATATAGTATAGATATATATGTATATATATCTATATATAGATATGTGTATAGATGTATAGATATGTGTATATGTATATACATGTGTATATGTATATATACATATGTGTATATGTATATACATATGTGTATATGTATATACATATGTGTATATGTATATACATATGTGTATATGTATATACATATGTGTACATGTATATACATATGTGTACATATATATACATATGTATATATACATATATATATCTATATACTATTAAAAAGAAATATGGATGACAAGGTAATTAATTGAAACACCAGAGAAATCTACATCGTTGGATCTTATCAAAATGATCTGCGAATAAACAAATAGCCTGAAACCTCCTCCATCCCTACCAGGAAAACCCCGTGATCCCCTCCATGCGTACGGGATTTTTTTTAAAATTATTATATATATATAATAATTCATATATAATTATTAATATATATATTACAGATACCTATATTATTATATATAGATTATGAATATATATAATTTACAAATTTTTTTAAATAATAACTGGGTGCGTGCACAGGTCCCCCCGCCGGGGTCGGGCGAAGCCCGCCAGCGGCAGGTGAAGCCCGCCGATTACACTCACGTAGGGTTGGAGGCACGTACTGTTGCACTCACGTAGGGCCGTAGGCCCGTGCCGTTCGATTTGTATATATATATTTATATATATATCTATATGTAGTATGTATATATGTATGTATATGTATCTGTATATATATGTATATATATGTATATATATACGAGCAGCTCTGCACGGGCTTCGCCCGTGCTCGCTGACTCTTAGCGGGCTGCGGCCGCATTCGAGCGGGCTGCGCCCGCCTATAATTGGGTTGTGCCAGCATATGAGCACTAAAGTTTTATTCAAAACACATACATATGAGTACTTAAAATGATCGTAAAAAATATGAATCAATATTACTATTTTTATTTTATAAGAAAATGTAAATTTTTACCTAAAAAATCAATTTCTCTCTCTCTTTCTTTTCTGTCCCCCCTCCCTCCTATCCCTAAATGTATGTATTCGCCCGCCGGCGATGACAGTACCTGGTCGGCGACGGCGGGCATCGCCCGCCCCCGACGGGATTCGCCTGGGCAGGATTCGCCCGCCCCGGCAAAGCACGATAGTACCCGGCCCGCGACGACGGGCTTCGCCCGCCCCCGGCGGGCTATGCCCATGACG
Source organism: Dactylorhiza incarnata (assembly GCA_033032865.1). Classification (NCBI taxonomy): domain Eukaryota; kingdom Viridiplantae; phylum Streptophyta; class Magnoliopsida; order Asparagales; family Orchidaceae; genus Dactylorhiza; species Dactylorhiza incarnata. The sequence goes on from JAWHQI010000134.1 coordinate 4,818,818, forward strand.
TTCCGGGCTGCGCCCGCATCAAGCCAGTTGCGCCCACAACATATATATATGAGTACTTAAAATGACCGCACAAAATTTGTAACTAATATTTTATAATTATTTTTTTTTCAAAAATATTTATAGCGTAAAAAAAATATATTTTTAAGTAGGTCTAGGAGGTCCCTTTTCCCTCCGGCGTTGTCGCTGCCGGAGCCGCCGCCGGCCTGATCGGAGCCATCGGCAAGGTTGCTGGTGGCTGGCGAACCAGCCGGGGGCGGGTGAAATTTATTATAGATCTGGGCCTCACGGTCAAGGCCACCGCCGCCGATTGCCCTGCCGGAGCGCCGCCGGACCAACCCCGACAGGTTCGCCGGAGTCCGACGACCTCGCCGGTGGGCTCTGATCAGGCGGCGGTGGCTCCGGCAGAGACGGCGGACGGAAGCGAGACCGTAGTGATTTGTTAAAAAAAAGGTAATTTTTTTTACGTTTATATATATAGAATTATAATAATATAGAATTTATAAAGATATAAATATATATTAAATATTTATATATATAGATATAATATATAACTTATAAAATTTAAATATTAAAATGTTATAAATTTTAAAAATAAAATACAAATTGTTTTATTTTTTTTAATTTCTAAAAAATGAAAAAAAAGGAAGATAAAAGGATAAAATAAATAAATAAATATAACGAGGCGCGCGCAAAGCCCGCCGGGCGCAGACATGGTACTTTCGCGCGGAGCACGGGGGCCCTCGGGATCTCGACAGAGCCTCGCCTAAAACGCTCGACAGTTCCTCCGCAACTCCTCCGCCGTTTCGGGTGTGCTATCTAGACATTCAACGCCGGTAATCACTTTCTTTTCTCTTTCTGGTATCTCTGTTAAAATAGCGACATGGAGTCCTCGCTGGTCCTCACTGCTGCCCTTCTCTCTGTCTACAGACGTTTTCCGCATTCTGGTTCGCCGGGCTGCGCTCGGGTCGTCTTCCTCCTCTTCTCGAAAGGCAGCATCATCTCCTATCCTCCGATTCAGGTCAGCACTGAATTTAATATAATTTTTAGCTGCTCCTTGGTGTTGCCTTTCTCCCCGTCTCTGATTTCTCTGGTTGGCCTTCATTGCCCTCGCCATCATATTTCTCCATTCATTCTCTAATGCATGCCAGGTGTTTAATGATTTGTTTAGTAGTCCATTCATATATTCCTATTATGATTTGATTATTAGTCCATTCATTCTCTAATGCAGGCCAGGTGTTTGATTACTTGCTTAGTAGTTCATACCCTATTTTTTCGGTCCTCCGCTTCTCCACGAAGAGCTCCACTTTTGCCCAATATATAGACATTTGTTCCACTTTTGCCCAAAAAAAATTTATACCAGTACACCGCAATTAGGATAGGGGTGAATGCATGTCATCGTCGCATGTCGTTAGGATATGGGTGAATCCCTAACCATGTCAAAGTTAGGAAATGGCGAAGCTCTGTCAACAGTTTTATTTGGTCTTCACCTTGATGCCATTCAATAGTTTTTTTAAATAGAGAGGTTGAGGTAAATTTTTATTAAAGTTGGTTCAGTTTTATGCCCAAGAAATGATCACTCCTCTTTTGTCAAGTTACTTTTCTGGATCAGAGGTTCTTAATTTCAGACTTTTCATAGGGATAATTTTTTGTGGAATGCTCATAAGATCTTTGATAATTTTTTGTGGAATGCTCATAAGGTCTTTGATAATTTTTTGTGGAATGTTTTATATTATAATTGTATAAATCCTTTTTGTTTTTGTTTTCCAGGATCACTTATAATGGACGATATTGGGTTTCAGGAGATCTTCATGTAATTTTATTGGGAAATAGAGGCGACTTGATTATCTTGCTGGTATGTATTGTTTGTTTGTTCGTAGTATTATCCTTACATTGTATCACATATCCATGCAGTCCTTGGCGCTCTTCTCCTCATTAACAACGTTCCTCCTCTCAGACAATGCCCTAGCATTAGAAAGAATGGGATAATAGGAAATGGGATTTTGAGTGTGTAAGTTCATTTTTCCAGGTGAAGAAGACAAATTTACTCAATATATAAAACAACATTTTGCTTCTGAACAAGAAAATTGACAGATAAATTTTTTTCCTCTGGCATCTTCATTTTAACATTTTCTTTATGACAGTTGGAGCTTGGGAGGCTACAAATACGCAGAGAACTTTGGCTTCGTTGGCGCGGTGGTGGCGGTCATGAACGCGGTGGTCATGAATGCGGTAGTCATTAACCGTCGTTCGTGAACGCACGACCCCATCTAAAAAAAATACATGCATTTTACGCTCAAAATTAGTTTATTTTCTTGGTAGAGGTCATAACCTTTGTCTTGCCAAACATACATTCTATTATAATAACATTTTTTACCAAACTCTCCGGAGCAAATAAGTCGTGCCAAACGAAGCCAAAGACTCTTATTAGGGTAAAGTGTATTATGCTCCTAAACCCTGTCCTTTCAACTTGGTTTTCCAATATATTACTTTTGATTTAGGTCTACTTTAAAATCTACGTTTTCATGGTATGTTGATCATCATTATCATTAGCATCCATACCCATTTAAGATTTAATAAATTTCAGGTTGCGTTTGAGGTTTCCTATGACATACTTAAATTTATTTTTTTAGTATTAACAAAACATTATAAGAAGTTCAACTATAATTTTAGTGTAGTTTTTTGTTGTTGTGTTTTTGACTGGCTTTAATGCTTATGCTTTGTTTTATATTTAATTTACAATTGTTTGTACTTACTTTCCGGTTCTGAAATAGGAAGACACGGAGGAACTCCATATGCTATCAAATTTTGTGGAGCCCTTCGTGTTCCCTATAATCACGGCTAAGGATATCGCTGTACCTTAAACTTGGTGTGTTGAGGTAACTTAATTGCATCAAAATAGTGTTGAATTTGTTGCTGCTTTGGCAGGAAGAAATGGACATGATGAAGAGATCGAGAACGACTCAGATGAGAGTAAAGGTGCTCGGGATGTCGCTTTCGAAGCTATTGACAAGAATTTCAGTGTAGGCGGCGAGAAATCTGAGGAAGGAGAGCTTACTGATTAGCAGCAAGCTGCAGGTGGAGGTGCATGGGCAGGCATAATGTCCTGGCTCACAAGCAGCAGCCGGCATTAGCTGTCACCTCTTCGAGCACAGATGGACCCATTAATGTTCTTCCCCCCTTCACTCTCCCCCTTCTAGTTCTTGAAGGCTTCTCTTCCTAATGCAAATCTGTCAGGAACATTTCCCCTCCCCCCACCTTTTCACCATGAAATTTACTGTTTTCTTAACCTTTCCAAGAATCTAAATGACTGTTGTAACTGAGGTGAAAATTTTCATAATTTGAAGTCTTTTTAAGTCTATCAGAGTAGTGATTTGTCCTCTTTTCTTCCATTTTAAATGCCTTATTTTAATTTTCTGTCTTTGTTGTATAGTTGTGTCATCATGTGTTATTATGCTAATATTTTTAGAATATAACCAAAAGTTAAGGATATGAGTTCTTAAGCAATACAAATTATTGCCTAGAAATAATATTCTGATTATAACTTTATTATTGCTTTTTAGAAATTTTCTCTTCAATTCCTCTTCCCGCCAGCTTCCAAAAGCATGCACATTCAACACTTCATGGAATCAGTTTTCTTATTAGGGATGCTCCTGCCTTCTTGGAATCAATTTTCTTTAGTCTTCTTATTTGCTGAACTAATCTAAGCCACTTGGAATCAACTCCAAACAATACAACAAGCAACCCAAGCTAGACAGAACCAATGATAAATATATGAAGTGTAAATATAACTTATAAATATAATCCAAGTCTTAGAGCAATGCAGGTGGTCTTTCAATTAAGCTTCCAATTGAAAAATATCGCCCCCTGTCGAATGTTGTCGCCCTCGCCGAACATCGCTGCCCCCGCCGAATGTCTCCTTTCCCGCCGAATGTCGCCTCCCTCGCCGAATGTCGCCACCCCTGCCGAATGTCGCCTCCCTCGTCGAATGTCACCGCCAACGGCAAATGTTGTCACCACGACAAATGCGCCGCCCACGACAAATGTTGCCCCCCATGACAAATGTCGCCGTTCACGATAAATGTCGCCGCCCATGACCAATGTCACCGCCCACGACCAATGTCGTCGTTCCGCACTGAATTCCCCGTGCACGACTGCTCGTGTGTGTGTGTGTGTGTGTGTGTGTGTGTGTGTGTGTGTATAACCTTTGGTGTAACATTTATTATGCCAATTTTACTCCCCTCCTTTTTCGTTTGGCAATTATGGAGGTGGTGTCATGGTCAGGATTGCTCTCGCGGACCGTGGTACTTCACAATACTTTATTTAGTAATATATAATTGTTTCATTTTATTTGATTGTAATATAACCGTCTTGCCTTAAGATTTGAGTTATGCGAGTTTTTTATTTTTGAGATAAGCGAACAGAGGTACCATTGCGGCATGGGCTTGAATTCGGCGCGGCAGGGAGCAGGGATCACGCGGGAAGACACTTGCGTGACTCTTTGGTCACGGGCGTGACTTGGGTCAACTCCTCGACAGTATCTCCACGTCTCGACGGCAGCCCGCTGGGAAGATTCTATGTTTACACGCCCTTGGTCACGGGCGTGACTTGGGGTCACGGGCGTGACTTGGGGTCACGGGCGTGACTTGGGGTCACGGGCGTGACCTGGGGCGTGACTTGCGGTGCGTCGGTGGATTCGTCGAACTCAGCTCGACTTTCGTCAAACACAGATCTTTAGGTTACACGCCCTTGGTCACGGGCGTGACTGAGGGCGTGTAATATGGAATTTGTCAAAAAACACCAGAAAATCTGCAAAACAAAAGTAAAACTACATTTAGAATAGAAATTATAAAACAAGTGATTTTAAAATAAAATATAAATAATTTTTGCAATTTTAAATTAAAACTAAACTAAATACTATAATTAAAATACGCATAAATACTACTCATCAAACGTCCCCCTGACAGTACTTGAGGCACTGATGGTAGGAAGATGGAACGGCCTTGAAGGTGTTGAGAAGCGGCCTTCCGAATATGGCCTTGTAGCAACTCGGGGCATCGACGATGACGAAGCGACAGTTGAGGGAAGTGCCACAGAGTGTTACAAGGAGATCTACTCTTCCCTCCACCTCCTTCTTCTCTTATGAGAAGCCAAAGAGGGGACCCCATCCGACGCCCAGACTCGCTCTGCTCTGACGCCCAAACCGTCAAACGTCTCCTTGAAGACGACGTTCACGGAGCTACCGTTATCGATCAGAATCCGATCAACGGTGAAGTACTCCACTGCAGCTTGAATCACGAGGGCATCATGGAAGAGATTCTCATTCCCTAGCATGTCCTCCTCTGAGAAGGTGATCTCGTCCAACGGGGGCGGTGTCTGCGAGGTCGAAGCTGTTGGAGTTACCATTGTGATCTAGAAGTGGTCAAACATGTAATGTCACTGCCAACGCGATATGAGCCTGCAGGGTCGCACATAAGAGCATGTGGAGAAGTTGGAAGATTGACTGTGTTGGTAAAGGTTACCAATCACCATATAGAATCGGGGAGGTGAAGCAATTGTTGCTGTCTGAATTCGTCGGATATGACTTGTCGGATTCGTCGGAATTCGTCGGATATGATTCGTCGGATTCGTCGGATTCGTCGGATCATTCCGTGGAATCTTGACGAATTGTCACAGAGATCCTTCACTCGGCAAATGTTGCTGTCTGATTGGATTCGTCGGAATTCGTCGGATAATTCCGTGGAATCCCGACGAATTGTCACAGAGACCCTTCACTCGGCAAATGTTGCCGTCTGATTGGATTCGTCGGAATTCGTCGGATTGTCCCGTGTAAACTCGACGAATGCTGATTCGTGAAATCCCGACGAATTGTAACAAAAACCCCAATTCTGCTGTGTGGTCTGCGGATAGCGATTGTTCTAGAAGCCTGTTTATGCTTTGGGTATAAATAGATCTTCTTTTAGGGTTCTCATGACTGACGAAAGGTTTAGCCGACGGAAGTGTTCCGCTCCCGCTCGAACCCTAGACGGAAAGAGTTCCGCCTCTCGCCCAAGCCGACGGAAAGAGTTCCGCCGTCTCGTTCGCCTCCGCCGACCTCCTCTCCGGCGATCGTCGTCGTGATTGCTCTTCCTGGAGCGAACCTAGCAGTTCGTGGAAGTGCAAGGTGCAGTCGTTCTTCTCCCGGCTCGTGTGGATCACTGTAGAGACGTAGACATTATTCTACGTGAGGACTCGCATAGCCGACGACAGGACTCTTCTTCTTGGAGCATCTAGGTTGGATTGGATCCAACCCCACTAAGGTATTCATGCCTAGTAATTTTCATTACTTCTTGATTCAATGTTCATGGCCCGATCCGAGTCTTTTTGGGTTGTTTCTCTTTTATTTCCGCTGCGCCTACATGTGATGTATGGTTCTAGAAAAAACCCAACAGAAGCGACACTCCTTCGATAGATTTGATGGAGGCTACCCTTGCGGGAAGCTCCTAGCCCTGCTCCCTCGTGGATCACACCCACTCCTCCTCTGCCTCCTTGGATGAGGTCTCCTCGACCTCCATTGTCGACCCGGTATTCGTTCCTCCTTCGAGCGACGACTTGTACAGTCGGCAGCTCGACATGGGCTTCTATACTCCATTGCTCCCCTCCTTCTTCTCCTGCCGCCAACCTTCTCCTAGCTTCCCAAAAATCTGGGCAAGCCATAGTCCCGTGCCCCTCTACCTGGTGCAGATCACAGTAGAGGGGAATCTCCTCCGGTTGCGGCCTCCTTTGTCGGTTCTTCAGACCTTGCCGGTTGCCGCGCCGGGCAACCGTCATTGCTTCCTCCCTTCTCCTTTTCTCCCTTCACCTCTCCTCAGGCTCCGCTTCTCTTCCCTCCCGGACTCTTCCTTCTTCCTTCTTTCAGGGGTCTTCTCTTCCTCCTCCTCATCCTCCCTGGTCACCCGGGTGAGCCTGTCTAGGAAGCCACGGTTGGAAGCCTCACCCTGAACAAACTTGTTGACCCTCTCGATGAGGTTGTCGTAGGAATAAGGAGGATTCCTTCCGAGATCCAACTTGAAGAGACCTTCACAAAGGCCGAACGTTAGGGCAAGATGCAATGTGGGACCATCCACCTCCTGGATGTCCAACACCTCCTCCTGGAAATGATCGATGTAGTGCCCCAACATCTCCTTTGCTCCCTGCACCAGATGGAAGAGGGTCGTAGCCTCCTTCTTCATCTTCTTGGCCAGAACGAACCGCATCGTCAGCCTTCGACACAAGTCCTCGAAGCAGTAGATCGAACCTGATGGCAACTGCTAGAACCAGTCCCTAGCCTTCCCTCGGAAGGTGATAGCAAAGAGCCTACACTTGAAGGCATCGGGCATGGTCTGGATGGAGTCTACATCCTCGAACCACTGGATGTGTCAGGTAGGGTCATCCCTCCCTGAGTAGTAATTCATCACGGGATCTATGAACCCCTCCGACACCGACGCATCAATGATTTCTTCAGAGAATGGGCTCCTCCTACCCACTTGGCGATGATCCTCTGCGTGGCGAGTATCACCTCCATACTCGCTAACTTGGCGAATACCGCAGTACCTCGCCTACTCCTCCTTCTCCTCGCGGAATCGAGTTCTGCCAGCTCCCTGCGAGACCTGCGGGTAGAACTGCGACCTCCTTGGTCGCTCGGGATCCTCCTCATATTCCTTCCCTGCTTGCCGGGATGGAACACCTTCCTCTGCAAGAATCAGACGATGAGGCGAGGTCGCCGTTCCTTCCGTATGAGGTTGCAGAGCTGCTCGCACGGTCCCCTCGAGTCGTCGTGCGAACTCCTCAAAGACCGCCAATGTCACGAACTCGCCGCCGTCGGCCGAGTTATCAACTACCTCTTCATGGTCGCCAACTACAACCATCTCGCCCTTCCACCAAACTTTCTCCCTCTGGCTACGATTCACGCTCACCGCACCAAAGTGTTGAAGCCAAGAAAATCCCGGCTCCAAAATTCGGATCAATGCAGCCAGAGGCTACTCGCCCAGCAGTCTGGCTAGACGGCTTGACTGGCAACGACAAAAAGGGTTAGGACAAAGAACAACAGGACCCTAGGCGTTGCGGCAGGGAGGTCCCACCACGCACCCAGAAGATCACAAGAGACTTCCCCTCCACAACCAAAAATAGCCGAGCAGGGTACGAGGAAGGCACCGACATGGCTAGTACCGGGAGTAACGGCCAAGGATGACGGGTCCGAGAATTTGAATATGGGAGTTCCAAAAGCTCAAGTTCAGGTGTCAATCCAAGTACCCCTGGGGTCCTATTTATCGGCAAACCAAAGAGAGGGGGGGTCTTATTTATACCCCACCCAACTCGGCAACTAGGCGACATTGAGGCGACCTCGCTTGACAAGGGGCGAACATCACCTATGGTCGCCCACCTTTTGGCGAGTATTGGGGCTACTCGCATGAGTCCACCCATACTCGCCCAGGCCTTCTTCTGCTCCTGCTGGCTGAGCTGTCTTGTGTCTTGGACTGCTGGCCTCTGTATTGACCTTTTGACCTAGACTTCTATCTACTTGGCTTTGAGTGGGCCCACCCTCGGAGAATGATGGTAGTACAAGGTCCATACAGATAGTAATTCAGAGCGATCTTTTAAAAGATACACCTAAGTACAACGAGAGAAATCATCAATAAAGGTTACAAAATAAGAGCTACCCCTCCCAACAGTGGGGGTAGGGGAAGGACCCAGATGTCGGAGTGAACAAGATCAAAGGGATTGGAAGATCCACGTCCTTGCTTTGCCGGGAAGGAGGAGCGATGATGCTTACCAATCTGACATGCTTCACAGTTGAGGGGAGGAGCTTGCTTAGGTAGTTGGGGTAGAATTTGATGAAGAAGACTTGGAGGAGGATGACCAAGACGAAGATTCCATTGCAGAAGATCAGTCGAAAAAGAAGTAGAAAGAGTCGACACATTGTCCAAGAAGTAGAGGCCGCCGGTCTCAATCCCAGTAGCAATCGCCTGCTTGTAGCAAGGATCCTGAAAAGAACAAGAAGTAGGGGTGAACGTTACAGAGCACTGTAGTTTCTTGCAGAGAGAAGTATCGGCCAGGCGAAGAGACAGTGTGACCTAGACCATACCAGTGCCATTTACCAGATATGGGGAGCCATCCGCAATGAACACCAGGGGCTACCGATCATGTTTCTCTAAGAGAGAAAAATACTGAGGATTGCCAGTCATATGATTTATAGCACTTGAATCAATCGACCATTTACCTTGAGTGACTACATAGGCGCTACTTGATGAGGTGACCACTGAGGCTGACTGCTTGGAAGTAGAGGCGGGAGAGTCACCAGTGGGGCGCAGATGTGGATGCTTGATCCAACACCGAGAAACAGAGTGGCCTGTCTTCCCATAGTGAGAGCAGAGGTATCGGGAAGTTCCACGCCCTTCGGGATGGTTGATAAGTAATAAAATATATGTATTTTTAGTATAATTATTAGTATAATTTTAATTAATATTGTGAATTTTCTATGTAAATTAATGAATAAATTGCTTCTTTATTATTTCTGGTTTCTAACTTAGTTTTATTTTTGTTTTTACATTTTTTTTGCAAAATTTTCCCAGATCACGCCCTCGGTCATGCCCGTGACCAAGGGTGTGTAATTTTAAAGATCAAATATCAACGGGACGGCTCGATTCAGATCAAATCCCGACAAATCGCTCAAGTCACGCCCTCGGTCACGCCCGTGACCAAGGGCGTGTAAATTTAAAGCTCTGCGCCCGACGAATTTCTCTCCAGCTCACTCCAGTTGACCAAGTCACGCCCGTGACTCTACAAGTCACGCCCGTGACTCTACAAGTCACGTCCGTGTTCCAGCAGAGTCACGCCCGTGTTCCAGCAGAGTCACGCCCGTGAGCCGCCAGCGCGTCACGTCTCGAAGCCGCGCCCATGCTGCCGACATCAGCCACCCATAGTCACGCCCGTGACTCACAAAGTCACGCCCGTGACATACCAAGTCACGCCCGTGTGCAGCCATGTTTGACGGCCAGACCTTCCAGAAGACGGCGAATACAGCCGAGCAAATGTCACGCCCTAAGTCACGGCCGTGACATTCAAGTCACGCCCGTGACCTAGGGCGTGTAAAACTCAAATTTTCCCTATAAATAGAGGGGCTCGGCTGAAGTATTTTTCATCCAAATTTTGAGTAGTTCTTGTTGTATTGTGAGTTCTTTTGAGTGATTGTGAGCTTCTCTTATGCAATTCAGTTTAAGTTCGTTTTGAGTTTTTTTCGTCTTCCTAGTCTAGTTGTAATGCTGATTTCAGAAATAAAATGATGTTTTTCTCATTTGGATCATCTTCTTTTTTATTAATGTTAGCGTGTGTGCGTGTATGAGTTTAGCTTTATTGCTTTCATAATTTAGTTTTATTGCTTTTATAGTTAGGTTTATTGCTTTCATAATCTAGGTTTACTGTTTTCATAGCTTAGATTTACAAGCTTTCATAAAATAGTTTTATCATTTTCTTTTTCGCTTTATTTTATCGCTTTCATTTTAAACGCTTTCTTTTCATTTTTTTTAGAGTGTGTGCGTGTATGAGATTATATTTTTCTTTTTTGTAACTTAGTTTTATTTCAGTCTTCATATAACTGCTATATACCACCCCCATCTTGAATAAGAGGCTAATTAACTTTAGCATTTATTTAAGTCGGTTGGGACGGATATTATTTCTGCACCTTTATAAGTCTTTTCATTTCTATACCACCCCCTTCTTGAATAAGAGGCTAAGAACTTTTTAGCGCTTGTTTAAGGTGGTTGGGACGGATACTATTACTGTTTTATATAAGTCTTTTTATTTCCTTTTTATCCGCTTATATCTGCTTTAATCATTAAAATATGTATTTTTCAACCGATAATGCCGTCTCCATTCCGATGAGTGGCTAATTTCCTTTAGCACACGACGTCGAAGAGCATTGGGACACAAAAATAGTTTTTCTATAAAATTAAAACATCTCTTTCTAAAATAATTAACGCTTAAGGTTTACCCGAGAATCACGTTGAGTGGAGCCACATAATCGATGTGTGGTTTTCATTTCCGTTTTCGTACCAGTTATCCGAGAGGCTCGTGCGTACGGATTGATCGCTCACGGGTAAAGAGAAGTGCGCTCTACCCTCGAGAGAGGACGAGGTAATTCTCCCGAATTGGAAATAAAAACCCAATAGTGGGGTTCACAACATAAAGCGAGTATTAAGAACATTCGATTGTAGAACGAGAGTTCGGTCGAATATTCATAATCTCAGGTGGGCGTACCCTCGAGAGAGGAGCGTTCATAATTATGGAACCTCCACGGTCAAGTCATCTTAATATTTTGAAAAGTCATCACTTTTAATTCTACGAAAAAATCTATTTTCGTCTCAAGGTAATTCGACGTCGCGCGCTATCTTTCTTATCACTTAGAACTCTTGTTAAACCAACTAAAAATATTATTCAGATAAAATAATAGTTCGTTCCTCGAAGTAGCATAATCAACACGACCCGCAGAAATATACGATCCCGATATTTTCTAAAAAAAAATATCCTGTATTACTTGCGATAAGGTATACTTGCCTTTATCAAATGATTAATTTGGACTAAAAATTCAAACACAGCTTTCCAAACTCATTTAGTGCAAAACTCTCCTTTTCTACTTTTCAATTCAATAGAATTCGGCGTTGTAGCCGAGGCGTGATTGTCAATATTCCGAAAGAAGAAAAAGATCGTTACTTCTATCCTTCGATAGGATAACGGTTAATTTCTCAAAGTAGGAGTACTTGCAAGACTCTTCGAAAATATCCATCAATTCTAAACTCTTAATATAAAGGTTATCTTTTATTTATAAACCAAAAAGAAGAAGTCCAACTCAAATCATCAATGGTGGCTCCGACCTCCAGTGCTACCCCTCTGAGTCTGATGAGCATAGTTGTCAGGTAGAGGAGGTGAGACCAAAAGAGATCGTTGAGAAGAGTGGTAACAACGATAATACATGCAACAACGACATCCAGAGTGGGAGAGTCAGCCTCGCAAAGAATTACTTTACGGATCATGTCATAGAAATCTGGGAGACGCAGAAGGTAACACACAACAAGAAATTCCTGGAAGTGTTTGTATTGGTCAGCAAGATCAGCAGAGAAGGGTCTATTCTGAAGAATTGCAGCCCCAAGGGCCTGAAGTTGTTGGTAAGCAGCAACAGGAGACATGGAGGGACGAGTAAACAGGTCCGCATATAGGGTATATATGCGAGACATTTGAGCTCCCGTTGAGTAGAGAGCAGTGAGGTGAAACCAAGAAGCCTTGACAATTTCATTACGTCGGATGACAGACAGACACTCATCTGAGAGACTGTTAGCGAGTCAGGTGCGAATGAGGGCGTCACTAGCATCCCAATCATCAAAGGTAGCAGATTCATGAGGAGGCGGGTCATCAGTAAGATGATGACGCTTGCGTTGAGAGCGGAGAAGGAAGGTGAATGAGACACTCCAGTCGGGGTAGTTGGGACCAAGAAGCTTGGAGACGGTGCCAAGATTTCCCGAAGGAGTGGAAGGAGGGGGTGGGCAAGAACCGGAGGTGTGGGTATGGTAGCTGTAGAGGAGTCATCTGAAACTGCCATAGAGAAAAAAGAGAAGTCGCGTAGTCAGAGCAGACCGCGCGAGCAGAAGAGAAACCGCGCGAACAGGAGAGAGACCGCACGAACAGGAGAGAAACCACGTGAACAGGAGAGAGATCGCGCGAACAGAGGAGAACACGCGAACATAGGAGAAACCGCGCGAACAGAGGAGACCGCGCGAACAGGGGAGAAACCGCGCGAACAGAGGAGACTGCGCGAACAGGAGAAGGCGAAGTATCAATATAGGGAGAGCGATCACAACCAGAAGATCGTTCCCTATGATACCATGTGCGAGCAGAAAATAATTGCTCGCAATTTTTATTTCCAAAAATGGAGTATTACAATGGTATGGTCTCCTTTATATAGAATGGAAGAGAGAGGAGAGAATACAAACTACCAATGTGGGACTAAACACAATACAATACAAATCACAAGATTGGCAGTTAGACAAAGACAGACCGCCAGAGATCGCCAAAGATGAGCAGAGATCGCACAATCTGATAAAGGCAGACTGCCAGGAGAAGGGCCAGTCCGCCCGGTCTCCACACTCCACCAGACCGCCAGGGAGATCGCCGGACCGCCCGGACTCCACACTCCACCAGACGGCCAGGGAGATCACCAGTCCGCCCGGACTCCACACTTCAACACGTTGAAGTAAACTTGACTTATAATGATTTTTGTATTGATAACCTGACTGACTTCCATATCTATTGAGGGAGCTTTTCCCTGGATTCGTCATTTTTTTAGAGGAACTGAATTTATCCTTACACGATTCATTTGTACAATGTTCTCTTGATAAGAGATTTTCCTTATATCATCTTTTGATGTAGAAGGAATGCGTTATTTTACTTTGGGTCACCTAGATCACACCTAGGGGTGAATAGTGTGATGAGTGTTTTTTTAATCCTTTTTAGATGATAAGAAAATTGCAAGCACAGAAAGCACACAGAGATTTATATAGGTTCCCTAAGAATGCCTTGGGTAGTCCTTTCTCCACACCACCTATCTAGCAATGCGGTAGACTAGGTAAACTCCTTCAAATCTCAGTCTTCTTCTCCAAGGCTTACACTCAAGCCACCAAGATCCTACCTCAATCTCTCCAACAAGAGATCTACACTCAAATCTTTTCCAAGATCCTACACTCAGATTCCCATAGGAATCCTAAAACAAACTCAGATTCTCACAAGAATCCTACCACTCAGATCCAAAGGATCATAGAACTCAGGCTCCAAGAGCCCTACAACTCTGGCTTACACCAAAAGCCCTACAACTCAGATCTCAAAAGATCATACAACAATCAATTTATAATTTCACTGTTTGCAACACAACTTAGTCCCAAAAGATGAATAATGAATAAACTTGAGTCATCTGTAGAAGAACAACATAGAGGTTTCTTCATCCTTGATTAGATCTCAGAAATAATCTTCTTGAAGGATTTGATCTTGATCAAATAAACTTTCTTGCAGAATAAAACTTCTTACTCAGATAGATAATCTTCAGAGAGAATTTGAATTGCAGAGTAATACTTGAGCAATACGATGAATCAGTCTTGATTGCACAGACTCTGAAGTTCTTGCAAGAATACAAGAGAACAAATAGTAGCAACACCTTAGGGTTCTTTCTTGAGAAATTTTGCTGATCGCTCCAGTGGATTTTTCGTTCTCGTTTAGATCGCAGATGATTCACAAAAGTTTTAGATAGAATGTAAGAATGAATTCATAATCTTAATTGTCTGAATTGTGAGCCCTTAAGGTCTATTTATAGAAAATCTGCCAACGACTAGGAATCAAGAAAGATTTATTTAATTAAGACCTTTGAGAAGAAATCCCCTAATTGGCGCATCAGATGGTGGATTTCAAATTAAAATTTAAGCTAAAGCGTAATTCCCGGCTTTCTTCCAGCGCCTTGCATATATAGAAATCTTCTGGACGATATACTCTTCTAGACGATATAAGCCATCTGGACAATATAAGCCGTCTGGACGATATAAGCCGTCTGGATGACGATATAAGCCTTCTAGAAGATACAAGCCTTCTAGACGATACAACTGTTCAAAACGATACAACTCTTCTAGCCGACACAGCAATTTCCACTGAGTCTATCTGCAGCACCGTGCAGACCCCCAGACTCCACAACCACACAATTTCCACTGAGTCTTCTCTGGTAAGCACAACAAACATCACCAATCTAGACAGACTTGTCCAGATGGGCTTCACGCAACATGCCTATTCCGTACTTTCGCTTCCAGATACTAAATGCAATTAATAAACGGGGATAAAACATAACAACCCGTTGGAAAACACCTTTTCTCCACCAATCAGTGGGGGTTTTCATGCAAACATGATAAATAAGGGTTTCACCTGCCCAAGAAGAGAATCATTACCCTTGACGCGCGTTTCAGAGGCATTTTGACTTGCATGGACTTGACAGTGAAAGGTCGTAACGATTGCCCTTCCATGAAATCGGCCTCCACTCGGGTATTCGAGTTGCCAATCGACACTCCAAGCTGACGCCGGAGCTTCCTCTTCCTCCAAGCGGCACACATCGTCGCGGCTTGTGGTCTTCCCTTTCTGCAGCCTTAGAGTGAGCTCGAGAGAGAGGGAGGGAAGGGATCAGAGCTGCCCTTGCTCCAGGCTGACGGGAGAGAGGGAGGGCTCGACTGCCCTTGCTCCAGCCGACGGGAAGGGGGAGATCGATAAGGAATCGTCCGCCCTTGATCCAGGCCGACGAGAGAGAGAGAGAGAGAGAGAGAGAGAGAGAGAGAGAGAGAGAGAGAGAGAGAGAGAGAGAGAGAGAGAGAGAGAGAGAGAGAGAGAAAGAGAGAGAGAGAGATCGGGGGGGGGGGGGACTCGGCCGCCCTTGCTCCAAGCCGATGGGAGAGAGAGATCGGAGGGAGGGCTCGGTTGCTTTACGCGAACGAGAGGGAGAGGGGGAGATCGGGAAGGAGGGTTTTAAAGAGGTGGGGGGTCGAGTTTTATCAAAACCCTAACCAATCCCCTATATCCGCAGACCCACTTCCCTATCCGCACACTAAATACTTAAATATTAAGTAATACGACTCCCATCTGCACCCCACGCCCTCTAACCGCACCCCATAACCTGTTTTTATTAAATTAAGGCGTTACAACTCTCTCCTCCTTAACAAAATTTCGTCCCGAAATTTAAAGCATAACCAATAAAAAGAAATTCATCATACCTGAGTGAAAATGTCAGGGTACTCCTCGCGCATGACCTCTTCTGGCTCTCAAGAAAGCTCATCACGACCACAATTATCCCAACGGACTCTCACCATTTTGATGGCCTTTCTTCGCTACTGCCGAATATCGGCATCGCTGATGCAAATTGGCGTCACCTTGGTAAATAGGCCACAATCCACCGACACACTAACGGCCTCCATCACAGAATCGGGTTCCTGCACCGCCTTCCTCAACACGGAAATATGGAAGACATCATGTAACCCACTCAGCTCCGTTGACAAACCAGGTCAATAAGTTGCCTCGCCGATGCGCTCGGTGATCTCGAATAACCCTAAATACCTCGGACAGCTTCTTTAAGCGTCAGATCCTTGACACTCTCTTGAAAGGTTTTATTTTCAAATACACCCAATCAACAACTGCAAACTCCACATTCCAGTATTTGGCTTTGTAATACTTCGCCTGTCGGTCTTGGGCAGTCAACAACCGTTCTCAAATGGTTCGTATCGACTTATTCGCCTCAACAAACTCTTTGCGTTTCAACAACTTGGTATCACCGGTCTCCGCCCATGCTAAGGGAGTGCGACACCTCCTGCTATATAACGGTTCGAACGGAGCCATCTGAATGCTCCCTTGATAACAATTGTTATAGGAGAACTCAGCCAAATAAAGGTGATCTTCCCAACGTTGTCCGAAATACAACACGCACATACGAAGCATATCCTCCATCGTCCGATTTGTCCTCTCGGTCTGTCCATCCGTTTGCGGATGGAAGACTGTGCTAAACTTGAGCTTCGTGCCCAACAAATAATGAACATGTATCCAATCACCGGACGTGAACCGTCCATCATGGATGCTAACAATACTACGAGGGACGCCATGTAGTCGAACGATGTTCTCCACATAAAGCTTTGTCAGGTTCTCTACTGACTCACTTTTCTGATTCGGAATAAAATGCGCAACCTTAGTCAACCGATTAATAATAACCTAGGTAGAGTCATTCTTCTGCAACGACTTTGGCAACCCGTGCACAAAGTTCATGAAAATATTATCAAATTTCCATTCCAAAATTGGCAATGACTTCAAGAATCCTCCTGGTCGTTGACACTCGGCCTTCACTAACACGCATGTTTGTCACTTTGCCACATAAAGAGCTATATATTTCTTCATGCCTGGCCACCAGAACAGAGTCTTCATGTCCTAGTACATCTTTGTGCTCCTCGGGTGGATCGAGTACTTGGTATAATGAGCCTCGTACATCATCTCCTCCCGTAAAATGCCAAACTTGGGGACGCACAAAATGGGCGTCGTGGTCAGACGACTCTTCAATTCATCAAAAGCGTGTGCGCACACCGACGACAAAGCAAACTTCTGATCCTTCCTTATCAAGGTAGTGAGGGGTAACACTATCCGCGAGAAGTTCTCTACGAAGCGCCTGCAGTAGCTGGCAAGCCCCAGGAAACTCTGGACTTCCGCCATCGTAGACAATACAGGCCACTCTCGTATCACAACTATCTTCGCCGGATCCACCGCAATTCCCTCTCCAATAACCACGTGAACGAGAAACGCTACAAATGACAGCCAAAGCTCACATTTAGTGAACTTGGCGTACAACTGACTCCTCCTCCGGGTCTTCAAAACCGTGCGTAAGTGATCCACATGAACTTACTCCAACAGTGAGTACACCAGGATATCGTCAATGAAGACTATCACGAGCTGGTCCAAATACTTCCTGAACGTTTTGTTCATCAAGTCCATGAATACCGAAGGCGCATTCGTTAGGCCGAGCATCATAACCGTGAACTCGTAATGCCCATAACGTGTACTGAACGCCATTTTGGGAATGTCACTTTCCCTGATTCTCAACTGATAATAGCAGGACTTCAAATCCAGCTTTGAGTACACCGTAGAACCTACTAGCTGATCAAATAGATCATCGATTCTCAGAATCCGATACTTATTCTTCTCCGTCAGCTTGTTCAACTCTCGGTTGTCTATACACAACCGCAAGCTTCCATCCCTTTTCTTCACAAAAAGGACTGGTGCGCTCCCAGGTGACGAACTCGAACGCACATAACCTTGATCTAGCAATACTTGTAACTATACTTTCAGTTCCGCCATCTCCTTTGGCGCTAAACGGTACGGAGAGCGTGACACTGGCTTGACACCTGACACTAGCTCAATAGTGAAATCGATCTCTCGCTGAGGTGGAGCTCTAGGGAGATCTTCAGGGAACACGTTCGCAAACTCTGATACTACAGGGATGCTACTCAAACTGGGCTTGGGCTTCGAAGCCTGCACTAGCGTGAAGAATAATTCCGCGCCTTTCTGAACCGCCTTGACTATCTGGAGAGCAGACATCAGTATCTTGCTCGACCCCTTCATACCAGAGAAGGAAGTCTCATGCTCAGAATTCTGCCCCAGCTTGACTTCCTTCAGATTGCAATCAATGCACACACGCTGCTCTGAAAGCCAGTTTATGCCAAAGATCACATCAAACTCTGAAATCGGTAGTATCGACACTTCCAAGTCAAACTCTTGATTTCCTATATGCACCTTCACACAACAATACCTATCCGCGTGCATCATGCACCCATTGGGCAGCAACACATCCAATCTATCTTTTGTCATGGAAGAAGGCACTCAAATTCGTAGCACGAAGTCCTCATATAGAAACGAATGAGACGCTCCCGTGTCAAATAGCGCTCTCGCCGGATAGTTAAGAATTAGGACAAAGCCTAATACACAATAAAATGAAATAAGTGTACGCAAGGTATATAGTAGATAAACTAAACAAGCTGTATAAAGCTCCTACCTGTCACCACGTCACTTTGTTTAATGGCCTCCTGCTGGCCAAGATTGTACACTCTGGGTTGCGCTTGCGTATAGTGAGATGAAGATGACTCCACTTCTTTCCCTTTCTCAGCATACGACGCACCCACCTTTTTATCTATCTTTGTAGGACGACTCCAACAATCTCGAGCATAGTGTCCCACTTTTCCTCAACTGTAGCACGTAAGCGGACCTTGCCCTGTAGTAGCTCAAGAAAAAGTAGGAGCTGGTCCAGAAGACCTAGCCTTCTTGCTCCACTTGCTGAGGAACCCGAACTTCGAAGAGCTCGACACTTTGAACTCTTGCTTTTTCACCGAGAGATCCTTCTTACTCTGGACCCTCTTCGTATCCCGCTCAAGTGATCGCACAATATTGACCAAGGTAAGGAAACCCTGCGTCATCGTACCCGAGAGAAGCAACCTCATATCATCGCGCAGACCTCACTACAAGAAAATAGACTTTTGGTCAGGGCAAATTGCCCTGGCAAAAAGTCCAAAACCGTGGCTAAAGAGTTTTTGTCACGGTCTAGCCACGGAAAAAATTCATGGCTAAAGGTCGCTTGGAGAAAAACTTTTAGCCACGGATTGGCCGTGGCAAATACTATTAGCCACAAATAAATAATGGCGTGGCTAATGGCGTGACCTTTTGCCATGATTTTGCCCCGTGGAAAAAGTGACTTAATAACCATAATTTAGGACTATTTGCCACGGTTTTAGGCCGTGGCAATTGATCTGATTATTTGCCACGGTCTAAAACCCTGACAAATAATAATTTATTTTAAAAAAAAAATAGTATTCCACGGTCTAAAACCCTGGCAAATACTGCTAGGTTAGAAAAAAATATTACAACCGCATCTTAAAGCACTTGGATCAAAATTAGAAACAAACTATATCTTAAATAATACTGCATTATAAAAATTTATATATTTATAACTATATTAAAGAACCAGATCCTTAGCTCGACCATTAGATTTGTGTTTGTTCTATGTTCTGCATGTTCACACAACCATGTCAAAAATTATAGCTCAAACTTAGGATAAATTAGAACAGTTTAACTTGATGACCAAGAGTTTTCCTATAAAATGCCAAGTATAGCTCAAACTGATGGTGATATACTGATATGTATAATTTAGTATACTCCATAATTACATAAAAGAAACCATGTCAAAAATTATACATAATTTAGTATACGTGTCAACAGATTTCAGTGATTTGTTGGAAGAAGATCATATACAAATGATAGACCTATGTTGGGCTCCAAAGTTCAGGTCTCCATGATAAATTCCAGCGCCAGCAAGCCAAGCAAAATATTTTAGGGCTTTCTTTTGCCACGGGAGCGCGGTTTTAGGGCTTTCTTTTGCCACGACCGTGGTAAATACTTAATTTTAGCCATGAATTTTGGTAAACCGTGGCTATTAATCGTTTATTAGCAATGAACTTCGGTCATTTGTGGCTATTAATCTCTTATTAGCCATGAATTATTGAACCGTAGCTAATACTTTTTTATTAGCTACGAATTTGACTACCGTAGCTAATGCATACTTCTTAGCCATGACTTCTAACCCGTGGCAAAAAAATATGTGGCTAAAAATTATTTTTCTAGTAGCGCCTTCATAGAACCGGTTGGTCTTCCGCTCTTCGTCCTCAAACATAGAGCTCGCATACCAACCCAATCTTGTGAACTCATGCAAGTAGTCATCAACACAACTCTCACCCTGAGTCAACCTCTGGAATTGATTCTCCATCGCAATCCTCTGCACAGATGGGAGATATCTAGCTAGAAACACCCTCGAGAACTCTTCCATCAAAATATCAGTAAGCTGTATTCTCTCGAATTGGTGCGACTCCAACTCGTCCCACAATAGCCTCGCCTCTCCATCCAATAGGAAAGTAGCTATGGTGAATTTCTGCCACTCTTCTGTCTTCGTTGTCATCATGGTTCTCTTAATCCAAGAGAGCCAATCCTCGGCTTGCGTTGGGGTTCCCGTACCCGCAAACACTGGAGGGTTGAAACCCATCACATGCTTCAGTTGCTTTTCCGTTGATCGCCTCGCCACTAAGGGCTATACAGGCACTTGCTCCCCCGCCAAGGGCTCAACTACTCCAACCGGCATCAGGGCCACTGCAGGAGTAGGAGGTTGTCTCAGCCCTCCTGGTTGCGCATTGAACATTGCAAAGACAACTTCCGCAATCAAACGAACCGCTTCAGTAGAAGCAGGCGGTGTAGGCACCTCAGCTGGTGCAATACTCTCCGCCGAGCGCTAGGGTTCAGACTGCCCCACACCACTTCTAGTCACCTATAATCGTGAAACACACAATTAAGAAACTAATAGTAGTATTGCAAACAACAATCATAGGAACACGTAGGTTCCTCAAACATGTGTACTTTCATTCATAAGTGGACATTCATGGGTTCTTTCTTGTTATAATGGTGACGCACATAAGTGCTCACCACCCCTTAAAAAAATTCGACCACGAATTCGGAGAAGAAAACGAGACCAGAATCTGATACCAAATTGTAAGATCCCAATCCGCCATGAATAATATAACAGAAGGTCCGGTCGGGGCCCCATGTTATATTACACGAACAGGCGAATGCTTTACTAAATGAGACCACATTTCTTTTATTTTAAAACGCACCCTAAAACAGAGTTGCATTCTAGCAAAAGCTTTAAAGAGTTAAAGAAGCACCCAATGAGGAATGTCCAATAATAAAATAACCAGGAATAAAAGTCATACACCAAAAAAGTTTTGGCCTTAAGGCCTTACATCATCAATGTTTAGCAAATAAAGTAATTTACATACTTTGGCACGCATGTCGGCAACACATGAAAATACTAATCATAACATTTGGGCCTTCAAGGGCCAGCTCAGCAAAAGGGCTTCAGCACGCTACTTCCCGCTCAGCTCGCATACATCTTTACAAAAGCATTCCACCAAGCGGTGGCAAACAAGGCAACGATCAGCATCAGTTGACCAAATTATAACGATCTCACCCTTTTCTCGGGGTGGCGGTGCTCTTTCCCTGCAAGCAAATAACATGTTCACATATAATAAGTATTTGCAACTTAAGCACCATTCATCACAAACGTTTGCACGATCGGCCAAACGTCTCGTGCACTCCGGGCACATTATCGGTGTCCCGGATTTCCCAGGATCCCACCTTTTGCCATCACAGGCAGTCACTGGTGCATTACGCACCCAATTCGGTGAACTCCATGAGTCTCACCACCATTCTCAGTCCCATACTGGATTGTTCCGCTTGAGCATTACTAGTCAGGCATATAACCACGACTCTCTCCTATGCCAACGACGAAAGCCAGGTACATTAGGCACTCTAGCCAGACGACATAATGCGGGTACAATTCAACTCTTTCTCGTTGCTCAAATCATCGTGCCAATCAATGACAATGATGCGGGTCGGCCTCCCCTTTCCCGTACGCGACATAACCAACGTTATGTTCTGAGGTTGGCACTCGCAATCACTAGAGTTGGGCACTCCATATGCACAACCTGACATGCTAGCCCAACAGTCTCAGAGAGATCGACATCGCACACTAACACAGCAATTAGGGTGTTTCCTGGAGCATACCTCCAGTACTAACTGCAGCACGGTGCAGACCCCCAGACTCCACAACCACACATTTTCCACAGAGTCTTCTCCGGTAAGCACAACAAACATCACCAATCTAGACCGACTTGTCCAAATGGGCTTCACCCAGCATGCATATTCAGTACTTTTGCTTCTGGATACTAAATGCAATTAATAAATGGGGATAAAACGTATCAACCCATTGGAAAACACATTTTCTCCACCAATCGGTGGGGGATTTCATGCAAACATGCTAAATAATGACTTCACCTGCCCAAGAAGAGAATCGTTACCCTTGACGTACGTTTCAGAGGCATTTTGACTTGCACAGACTTGACGGTGAAAGGTCGCAATGCCTGCCCTTCAATGAAATATGCCTCCACTCAGGTATTCGAGTCGCCAATCGACGTTCCAAGCATGTTCCAAGCATACGCCAGAGCTTCCTCTTACTCCAAGCGGCGCACACCGTCGTGACTTGTGGTCTCCATTTGGCAGAGATTCTCCAAAAGTTAGCACAACATTCATAAGAGAAAAATTAGATTATATATATATATATATATTTACATATATATTTATATATATATATATGTGGGCATTTACCGGGACCTCCCCTCTAAGTTTGCAAAAATACAAATTACACCCCTCTTATTAATGAAATTACAAAAAACTTCCCCTCAATGTTACAAAACATAACATTTTGCGCCCATGAAGTTTACATTTTATAACATTCATGCACAAAAATACTTATTAACTAGTCGGTGTGCGTATAGGGAAGTGGGTCTGCGGATAGCGGAGATCGGTTAGGGTTTTAATAAAACTCTAACCCCCCTCCCCCCTCTTTAAAACCCTCCCGCCCGATCTCCCCCTCTCCCTCCGCACGGGCTTCGCCCGTGCTCGCAGACTCTTAGCGGGCTTCACCCGCATTCGAGCGGGCTGTACCTGCATATGAACGGGCTGCGCCCGTGTAACGACCCAGGCCCGACTCCAATCGGGACAACGTCCACCGAGAGCTCCACCGGGACCCATCTGGCGTCGCTACCGGGCTGCAGCCCAAGCACCCCAACCCCTCTCCAGCCTACAGGCAGGTTGTTGGGGACCTCCTGGGAAGTCCCCGTGGTGCATGCTTGACTATCGAGTTTGCCTCATCAAAGGGAGGTTGTGGACACCAACAACCCACCTGTGGGCTGGAGAGGGGTTGGGGTGCTTTGGCTGCAGCCCGGTAGCGACGCCAGCTGGGTCCCGGTGGAGCTCTCGGTGGACGTTGTCCCGATTGGAGTCGGTCCTGGGTCGTTACAAAAAAAAGTGCACTTTTTATTGTAACGTCCCAAGGCCCTGGACTTACCATCGGGACAACGTCCACCGACTGCCTCGCCTGGCGACCGTTACCGGGCTGCAGCCCAAGCACCCCAACCCCTCTCCAGCCCACAGGCGGGTTGTTGGTGGCCACAGCCTCCCTTTGGTGAGAAGTGATCCAGTTAAGTGCCTCTACGGGGCCTTCCCAGGAGGTCACCCATCCAGTACTACTCCAGCCCGAGCACGCTTAACTATATAGTTCTTTCACTTCTCATTACCAATTGAGCTGCAGCTATAAAAACGAGTTGCAGATATAAAAAATTGGCTCTAATCCACACATTTACCTGCCTGTGAAGCCCCATTTTCATGGCTAGTCGACGTCGAGGAAACTAGAGAGTGGAGAGATCAGCACTACACTTGGATCGACCGGGAAGGTTAGGCACTTGGAGGCAAATCACACCACACGTCCACACCGGAAGGCGGCAGCACTGCACGTCCGTCGCCCCTCGCCCGTCGGGAGGAATCAGCACTTGGAGGCTGGAGGCTGGAGCCTGGAGAACCGAGAACCGACGGCAGCCCGCGGGAGTCTGGAGGGAGATGGTGAGAGCGGCCGAGCGGGAGTTAGGGTTTGGCCTTTCGCCCTTTCGGGATTGCGGGATGTATCATTATGCGGAATGCGGGACAGCGTGAGCTGGGAAAATAGGCGAGAAATAAGAAATTAGGATATGATTGCTGTGCGATTAGCCAACATTATGTGTGCGGATATCCATATTTTTGTGGCCTTATAGCAAATTTCCAAAAATAATGTGGGGGGGGGGGGGGGGGGGGGGCAGTGTCCCTAGGGCCCCCCTCTGGATCCGCCCATTTTCGGACACGATGCACTTTTAGAAAATATATGATTGAACAAATGTGAAATACAAAGAGTTTCCATGTGACAAATATTCACCACCAATAGAATCTACACTTATAAATGACAAATAAAGTTTAGATAAAAGCAGAACATGCTAAAACCCTGAAATAACTAACCATGTTCAATCATGATTGAACCATCAGTCTTTCTTTTATTGTTAACAGAAAATGCATTTGATTAAATTCTGTGAAAATAACCAATCTTTGATAGCCAAAATAAAATATATAGAACTTACGGGTTGGTTGAGGCAGCAGTATAAAAGATGTGTTCCCCGAAATGAGGTCTTCGAAGTAGAGCTATCGAAAGCACAATTACGGGGTTGGTGACGGGAGTAGTGACCTGCAAGATGAATTTTCAAATATCTAAAATTGCCGCGCTGCAAACAACCATTGAATGAAAATTGAGGCACTAATAAGCATATGAGAACATTCAAAAAGTAGGACTAATAACAATATACAAGGAGAATAAAATTCAACAAAGTCCGCTAATGACCTCAACATAGTCCGCTACCAAATAGGTTGAATAAAATTCAACACCAAACTGCCATGTCAGCTTCGTCTCACCACTCTGACTGTAGTTTCTCCAACAATCTCGTAGACAACCTACAGTCTTCCATCCGAAGCCAATTCCAACCAACCAGCTACCATATCTTTCCCCGTCTGCACTCAATATTTCATCTCACCACTACAATAGACATATATTCCCCTCAAAACTCCCTATTGCAGGAAAAATCATTCTCTGGAGTCTAAAATCATAGCAGGGCTGCATCAATTCCAATATCTAGTCTACAGACCCTGAATTAGTCCCCCCACTTCCATTTGAACCACATGTTTCATCAACACAAACATCTAAACCTATAAAAAAAGCTATGTACTTAATCGTTGGTTTATAACTTGTAGATGCCACGGGTACTGCCAACATAGAAATGGGGTCCAAGAGTGCTAATTTTTCCCTGATTCTATAAGCGTGATTTGTTAGCATGAAATAAGTGGTGATGTATTTTGCATGAAACCTTAGGTCTGAGTTGTTTTGAAGCATAAAATATGACTGGAATGCCGATTTGATGTCAGAAATCTTACCCTTCAGTGTGATGAAGATATGGTTTGCAAGTGCTGAAGCTTAAATGACTAACATGAAAGCCCGTTGGCTGGTCGGTTGCACATATCCAGGAAGAGAAAAGCAGGGCAGCAATATTTTTGTCCAACAGATCGAATAGAGGTTCCCACATATTTCTCTGGGCTTTAGAAACCTGACGCCGCCAAAAATGAAAACCTAGACGAAGAGCTTTCAGTTCCAGCCGGAGATGAAGAATTTAAATCCATAAACTATAACATTCCAGCAAACCGTAAAATCAAAAACCGTGAAGAGGTTAAGTTCCATCCATTTGAATCTTCGGCTCACTTATTCAAATTATGCAGAAAAATATGCAAAATCGTGAAGAAAAATATGCAAAACTGCGAAGCCCAAACGTCAAAACCATGAAGATGGATCATCCTGCAAGAACATGAAATGTGAAGCCATAACAGCAATGTAAAGCAGAAATACCGACTCGAGATGGTTCTTCACGCAAGATATGTTGCTCGTGAGCAGCAGGTGTCGGAGATAGTGTGGAGAACGTTGATCAATATGTGTGTCTGACTGGGTGCTTCATCGAGTTGAAGAAAGAACACAGGATCCAGAAGGCAGTATATATAGGATAAATTAGAAAAGTATCAATCTGAAGAAAGAGCTAAATAATTACCTAAAGTGATGGATCTCTGCGCGTGGAATCGAGGAAGAGCAAAAGAAGAACGATGGAGAGGAATCACGATGGATTCGGTGGAGACACTGGAATGAATGCCCGCGAGCTGCAATCGAGAGGTAGGTAGCATTAAGGGATGTGGCGGTCGTCTGTTGGAGATGGTGCAACATGGGGGGATCAGGGTAGTGTCGGTGAGGTGTGAGAGATGTGTTGATCCATCGGAGATCACTCGCGTAGGAGAGGGAACGAACGGGCGAGAAGCCCACACGTTAGTGTCATCGTCGCGAGAGATTTGATAGCCGTCAGGGAGCTCTTATGGAGAGGAGAAATTCAGAACCGGAGAAATATGGTTCGTAGTGCGAGAGAGGGAGTGGGAAAGGGGAGAGTAGCTACCGGGAATGAAGAGAGAGAAGTGTTTACATTTTAACTGAATTGTGTTTGGGATCCGACGGCCAATTTTTTTTGTTGGATTTTGGAACTCATGATATTCGCAGACCACTATATTTCTTTTTAATATAGTATAGATAATCTTTGATGCCAATCACAAAGGATGTATTTTTTGTGACGAAATTAGAAGTTGGTCATGTAACACCATGCCAGTACAAATAATTTAACAGTAGGTCCGGCCGAGACCCCACACCATACTATGCACACTAGCTAGGCATTATAAGGTGATAAACAAAAAAAGAACTACACTACACGAGAACACATAAAGCATAAGCAGAAGCATTTGATTTAAAACATCTTTTAGAACTGTCCACTATCTTAGGAATGAAACAATAGATAGAGTTACGACCTTAAGGCCTTGCATTCAGTCCAAACGTACTAAGCTCAAAGCATACATCGACACACATGACGGCAATATATGAAAAGCAGAAAAGAGGCTGGGCTTCGAGGGCCAACTCAGCAAAAAAGGCCACAGCCCGCTATTTCCCACTAGGCTCACCTGCACCTGCAACCAACATCCAATAAGAGGTAAACGAGGGTCAGCTATGAGCTGACCACAAACCGCGTAACGATCCCCCCCCCCCCCCGGCCATCTAGCCGGCTCACGGGCGTGTCACCGCTAATCCTTCAAGCAAGCCGTACATGCAATATGTAATCAAATAAAGAAAGTGCAACTACACTACACACGGTGAGGTTTCAAGCACAATCAATCTTCTAGGTTGAGCATCAAAGAAAGGGGAACTTAGGTATGCACATGATGTTGGTTGGGTTCACCCGGAGGATTCCCACACCGCCTAAGCAAGCGCATGAGGCTAACATAACATCATTTCAAAACATCACAAACATGGGTACACACGACCACATGCTCCATGCACACAAGGCATGCATCCAAGCTACTCCTTTGTGAGCACCAACTCCATCCTAGGTTCGGAAACCTCAGGTGGGAAAAAAGCTTTTTGGCCCATCTAGGTGAACACCTTCCGCGGCCTCTCCCAAGGTCATACGACGTCTAAGAGGAGCTACCTCGTGCTGATTGGCCTGGAAATGGGTTCGGTTCAGCCATTGCCCGTGCTCTCGCCGTCGCGATCGAACGCATGACGCTGGTACAACATCGCCTCGGCCCGTAAGGGTTTAGCACTTGCAAGTGCTATACAAAACATAAGTTACGCACTCAATCCTTTCGCTAGGATTAAGGCTTCACAAATAACAACCAAGAAGGAGGTACAAGATCACTCCATTTCAAAACTCGTGGTGAAGGTTTGCCTTCCACCACTTTCCAAGCATGGGGCTTCCGTTAGGCTCTTTGAAAGACATCTAACGCACAAGTCCCGTAATGAAATGACAAATCTCACGGAGTCATTCTCCGGCACGCATTCTAGGCTCAACCTAAATGCAACGTCACAATTCAAGCATCACCGATTCAGGCTCACGACCACGAATAGGCTTCACACACAATGCCTAAATCCGTACGTCTATCAGATTTCTACATGTAATATGCCGGGGACGGACACAATCAACCCAGAGTTTCGAAGAACTTAAGGAAATCCTACACTTCACCCATTTGGTGAAAGGGATACCTTATGCAAGCATAGAAAAGGAATGAGAGGACAAAAACACGTCCTAAGACCCGGAGGAAGGATCATTACCCTTGGAGCTTTCTTCGGCGCCATAGATCTGAGATTCCAATCGGATAGAAAGAACCGCACCGGGATGCTCTCTACATATCTGGAAACGTCTCGCGATTCGGAGCTCCGGAGCTCCGTTAATGGCCGAAAGAGCTTCTTCTTCCTCCTTGCCTCTCTTCCTTCTCAAGCTTGGGAGAGAGAAAAGACTTAAAGTTATGAGGGGAAATGGTCTTAGGTCAAGACCTAATACTTTCCAGCAACATCTCTCAGCCGTTGGATGAAGATCTAAAGGATTTGACCGCTCCGATCGCCGGTTCACCATTTCAATACGGAGCAGAACAAACAGGGCGCACGATCAGTGGCGCACGATTAGTGGTCGTGCGAGAAGGATTTCTCCTGATCGTGGGAGAACAACCTGTAGCATAATGGCAAGCCAAAAAAAGCGCACGATCAATGGCACACGACCAGTGGTCGTGTGAGAACAAAGTCTATGAACGTGCGAACCACTCGGGTGGGAAAATGGGGAATGCGCACGACCAGTGGTCGTGCGCCTGATCGTGCGCGAACAATCACGCACGACCAGTGGCCTATTGGGCTAAAATCCTATTGGAACGAACGGGCGAGAAGCCCACGCATTAGTGTCATCGTCGCGAGAGATTTGATAGCCGTCAGGGAGCTCTTTATGGAGAGGAGAAATTCAGAACGGGAGAAATATGGTTCGTAGTGCGAGAGAGGGAGTGTGAGAGGGGAGAGTAGCTATCGGGAATGAAGAGAGAGAAGTGTGTACATTTTAACTGAATTGTGTTTGGGATCTGACGGTTGTTGCATTATGAAGCCATATCCGACGGCCAGTTATCTTTGTTGGATTTTGGAACTCATGATATTCGCAGACCACTATATTTCTTTTTAATATAGTATAGATAACCTTTGGTGCCAATCACAAAGGATGTATTTTTTGTGACGAAATTAGAAGTTGGTCATATAACATCAAGCCAGTACAAATAATATAGCAGTAGCTCCGGCCGAGACCCCACACCATACTATACACATTAGCTAGGCATTATAAGGTGATAAACAGAAAAAAACTACACTACACGAGAGCACATAAAGTGTAAGCAGAAGCTTTTGATTTAAAACATCTTTTAGAATTGTCCACTATCCCAGGAATGAAACAATAGATAGAGTTACGGCCTTAAGGCCTTGCATTCAGTCCAAATGTACTAAACTCAAAGCTTACATCGACACACATGCTGACAATATATGAAAAGCAGAAAAGAGGCTGGGCTTCGAGGGCCAACTCAGCAAAAAAGGCCACAGCCCACTATTTCCCGCTAGGCTCACCTGCACCTGCAACCAACATCCAATAAGAGGTAAATGAGGGTCAGCTATGAGCTGACCACAAACTGCGTAACGATCCCACCCCCCGGCCATCTATCCGGCTCAGGGGCGTGTCACCGCTAATCCTTCAAGCAAGCCGTACATGCAATATGTAATCAAATAAAGAAAGTGCAACTACACTACACAATGTGAGGTTTCAAGCACAATCAATTTTCTAGGTTGAGCATCAAAGAAAGGAGAACCTAGGTATGCACATGATGTTGGTTGGGTTCACCCGGAGGATTCCCACAACCGCCTAAGCAACCGCATGACGCTAACATAACATCATTTCAAAACATCACAAACATGGGTACACACGACCACATGCTCCATGCACATAAGGCATGCATCCAAGCTACTCCTTTGTGAGCACCAACTCCATCCTAGGTTCGGAAACCTCAGGTGGGAAGCTTTTTGGCCCGTCTAGGTGAACACCTTCCGCGGCCTCTCCCAAGGTCATACGACGTCTAAGAGGAGCTACCTCACGCTGATTGGCCCGGAAACGGGTTCGGTTCAGCCATTGCCCGTGCTCTCGCCGTCGCGATCGAATGCATGACGCGGGTACGACATCGCCTCGGCCCGTAAGGGTTTAGCACTTGCAAGTACTATACAAAACATAAGTTACGCACTCAATCCTTTCGCTGGGACTTAGGCTTCACAAATAACAACCAAGAAAGAGGTACAAGATCACTCCATTTCAAAACTCGTGGTGAAGGTTTGCCTTCCACCACTTTCCAAGCATGAGGCTTCCGTTAGGCTCTTTGAAAGACATCTAACGCACAAGTCCCGCAATGAAATGACAAATCTCACGGAGTCATTCTCCGACACGCATTCTAGGCTTAACCTAAATGCAACATCACAATTCAAGCATCACCGATTCGGGCTCACGACCACGAATAGGCTTCACACACAATGCCTAAATTCGTACGTCTATCATATTTCTACCTGCAATATGCCGGGGACGGACACAATCAACCCGAAGTTTCGAAGAACTTAAGGAAATCCTACACTTCACCCATTTGGTGAAAGGGATACCTTATGCAAGCTTAGAAAAGGAATGAGAGGACAAAAACACGTCCTAAGACCCGGAGGAAGGATCATTACCCTTGGAGCTTTCTTCGGCGCCATAGATCTGAGATTCCAATCGGATAGAAAGAACCGCACCGGGATGCTCTCTACAGATCTGGAAACGTCTCGCGATTCGGAGCTCCGTTAATGTCCGAAAGAGGTTCTTCTTCCTCCTTGCCTCTCTTCTTTCTCAAGCTTGGGAGAGAGAAAAGACTTACAGTTATGAGGGGAAATGGTCTTAGGTCAATACCTAATACTTTCCAGCAACATCTCTCTGCCGTTGGATGAAGATCTAAAGGATTTGACCGCTCCGATCGCCGGTTCACCATTTCAATACGGAGCAGAACAAACAGGGCGCACAATCAGTGGCGCACGATTAGTGGTCGTACGAGAAGGATTTCTCCTGATCGTGGGAGAACAACCTGTAGCAGAATGGCAAACCAAAATTAGCGCACGATCAATGGCACACGACCAGTGGTCGTGCGAGAACAAAGTCTATGAACGTGCGAACCGCTCGGGTAGGAAAATGGGGAATGCGCACGACCAGTGGTTGTGCGCCTGATCGTGCGCGAATAATCACGCACGACCAGTGGCCTATTGGGCTAAAATCAATGCCCCAACCCCCCACTCCGAGCATAGCATTACCACGCAGCGTTAGCCTGCAGAACAGTAAAATTTGGGGTGTTACAACTCCACCCTCCTTAAAAGAATTTCCTCCCAAAATTATGAAAATAGTTGCAGCAGATTCAAAAGTTATCAGAGAGAAATAGCACAGGGTACTCCGCAAGCATTTCCTGCTCCCTTTCCCAAGAGAGTTCCTCTCGTCCACAATTATTCCAACGGACCTTTACCATTCGAATGGACTTATTACGCAACTGCTTTACCTCGGTGTCTTCGATGCGAATGGGCTTGACTTTCATCGTTAACCCACCATCAACCGACACTTTGCCGACCGCAACTATATGAGTAGGATCTTGCACCGCCTTCCTCAATACGGAAATGTGAAACACGTCGTGTAGACCGCTCAGCTCTGCGGATAGCGCAAGCCGATATGTTGCATCACCAACACGCTCGATGATCTCAAACGGCCCAAGTACCTCGGACTGAGCTTCTTCAAGCGTCGGATCCTTGATACTCCTTTGAATGGTTTGATCTTCAAGTAAACCCAGTCACCAACGGTGAACTCGACATTTCGATGATTCACATTGTAATACTTTTCCTGTCTATCCTGGGCAATGGGCAATCGCTCTCGTATTGCCCGGATTTATGTATTTGCTTCATCAACGTCCTTGCGCTTCAACAACTTCGTGTCGCCCGTTTCAGTCCAAGCCAACGATGTACGACATTTCCTACCATAAAGAGCCTCGAAATGTGTCATCTTTATACTTGCTTGGTAGCTATTGTTGTAGGCAAACTCAATCATGTAGAGATGATCTTCCCACTTCTTTACAAAATTTAGAGCGCAAATTCGGAGCATATCCTTCATAGTCCCGTTGGTCCTCTCGGCCTGTCCATCTGTTTGTGGGTGAAAGGTCGTGCTGAACCTCAGCTTAGTGCCCAACAGTTCATGTATAAGCCTCCAATCTTTCGATGTGAAACGCCCGTCACGATCGCTGACGATGCTACGAGGAACACCGTGCAATCGCACAATTCTATCAACATATAACTTTGCTAGCTTTTCCACGGAATCATCTTTCCGTTCGAAATAAAGTGCGATACTTTCGTTAAACGATTTACGATCACCCAAATGGCACCATTTCCGTGTTGTTATCTCGGCAATCCGTGCACGAAATCCATCAAGATATCATCGAACTTTCTTTCCGGGATCGGCAAAGACTTTAGAAACCCACCAGGTCTTTGACATCCCGCCTTCACCAACGCGCAAGTATGACACTTGACCACATAAAGAGCAATGTCTTTCTTCATTCCTGGCCACCAGAAGAGTTTCTTCATATCCATGCACATCTTTGTGCTACCTGGGTGGATCGAGTACTTGGTAAAGTGAGCCTCGTACATAAACTCCGCCAGTAATGTACCAACATTTGGGACACACAACCTACCATCCTTCCACATAAGACCATCTTCGAAGGAGAAATCAACGTTTGACCCATCCACTGTCTCTGATTTGTAATGCTTCATGCTTTCATCTAGCTCCAAAGCTTGTCGAACTCGGTTGGCAAGGTCGTATTGGACCTCCGTCCAATTCAAGCATGTTGTAGTAGACGCTCTTCTATCGACGCGAATGATCTCCAAGGACTCTAGTCACAAATTAGACGCTCATCGTGCATCAAAATCTAGTTTGCTTGCGTGGGAGCCCGACGACTCAACGCGTCTGCGACAACGTTTCCCTTCCCGGGAGTGTAACGTATGTCAAAGGTGTAGTCCCCAAGGAACTCCATCCACCTCCTCTGACTCATATTCAACTCTCTTTGATCCAGCAGGTACTTGAGGCTTTTGTGGTCCGTAAAGATGTCGATCTTCACGCCATATAAGTAATGCCTCCAAAGCTTAAGAGCTAATACTACGACTGCTAACTCCAATTCATAGACCGGGTAGTTCCTCTCATGTACCTTCAACTGACGGGATTCATAGGCAATCACCTTTCCAAATTGCACTAAGACGCAACCCATGCCACTCCCCGAAACGTCACTATATATTTCGTAGCCTCCCGTTTCATATGGCGAGCATAAAATGGGCGTCGTGGTCAAACGGCTCTTCAGTTCCTCAAAAGTTCGTGCGCACTCGGGCGACCAAACGAACTTCTGATCTTTCCTAGTAAGTTTAGTGAGAGGAAGTGCAATCCTCGAGAATTTCTCCACAAAGCGCCTAAAATAGCCGGCAAGTCCTAAGAAACTTTGGACTTCCGCTACATTTTTCAACACATGCCACGCTCGGATCACTTCTATCTTCAATGGATCGACTGCGATTCCTTCGCCACTAACTACATGACCCAGGAATGCTACTGACGATAGCCAAAATTTGCACTTGGAGAACTTGACATATAGTTAGTTCCTCCTCAGGGTACTCAAAACTGCGTGCAGATGCTCCGCATGCTCCTCTTCCAATTGAGAGTATACCAATATGTCGTCGATGAACACGATCACAAATTGGTCCAGGTACTCTCGGAACGTTCTGTTCATTAAGTCCATGAATACCGACGGCGCGTTGGAGAGACCAAATAGCATAACTGTGAACTCATAGAGTCCAAACCGGGTACTGAACGCTGTCTTTGGAATATCGCATTCCCTTATACGAAGCTGATAATAGCCGGACCTTAAGTCTAGCTTAGAGTATACCATCGACCCAACCAGTTGGTCGGATAAGTCGTCGATTCTTGGAATCGAATAACGGTTCTTCTCGGTCAGTTTATTCAGCTCTCGATAATCTATACATAGACGCAAACTCCGGTCCTTCTTTTTCACAAAGAGGACCAGTGCACTCCAAGGTGACAAACTTGGACGTACATAGCCTTGCTCTAGCAGCTCTTGTAATTGAACCTTCAGTTCTACCAATTACTTTGGCGCTATCCGGTACAGTGTGCGTGACACAGGTATGGCACCTGACATCAACTCAATACAGAAATTGATCTCCCGCTGAGGTGGAGCCCCAGGGAGTTCGTCAGGGAACACGTCAGCGTACTCTGCCACAATTGGGAAATCACCTAAACTGGGCTTAGGCATCGAAGCCTCCAACAAAGTGAAAAACAGCTCTGCGCCCTTTCTCACCACCTTAACCACCTGGAGAGAAGACATCAACGTTCTGCTCACTCCTCGCATACCCGCAAATGTGGTTTCATCTCTGGTGTTCCTCCCAAAAGTAATCTCCTTCGAATTGCAATATATGCATGCTCGCTGCTCCGAGAGCCAGTCCATGCCAAAGATCACGTTAAATTCAGCTAGCGGCAATAACAACGCTTCCAAGTCGAAATCCTGATTTCCGATCCGCACCTTTACACGACTCTTCCTATCCATGCTCATTCTAGATCCAATGGGCAGCACTACCTCCAATCTATCTTTTACCAAGGTAGACGACACTCTGATTCGCAACACAAAGTCCTTAGACAAGGAGTGTGATGCCCAGTATCGAAAAGAGCTATTGTCGGATAGTTGAAAATTAAGACGAAGCCTAATTGCACATGTAAACAAACGTATAGTCGCACACAAAGTATAAATCACGTCAAGCTGTAAAAGCCGGATTATAATTCATACCTGTGATGACATCATTCAGCCATATGGCTTCTTGCTGGCCAATCGAGTAGACTTTCGGTTGGGTCGGAGGCTGCTGGGAAGCAGAAGACTCCGCAACTTGTCCTTTCTCAACATAAGATGGACCCTCCACACGAGCATAGTCCACTGCTCGGTTTTCCGCCTTCGGGGGACCACTTCGACACACTCGGGCTTTATGTCCCACATTCCCACAAGTGAAACATGTAATGGGACCCAGTGCAGTAGTTGTTTCTGATACATTATAGGGATTTGGTTCCTTCGGGGGACCACTTCGACACACTCGGGCTTTGTGTCCCACCTTTCCACAAGTGAAACACCTTATAGGGCTCCGAGCGGTGTTTGCTCCCGATACGATAGTGGGAGCTGGTTCCGTGAACCTAGACTTCCTCTTCTTTCTCCCGAACTTAGGGTTAAACTGCTGGTTGCGCGCTCCTCCCACAGCTACATTTCTACTCTATGTTCCACCCTGGGCTCTACTGCAGGTTTCGCTCTCGGCTCCACTGCAGCCACAGGCGCCGGGGCCATATCAAGAGTAGGAGTAGTAGGCTGTGCAAGCCGCCCAAGCTGATTATCATTGCGGTGACCGCTTCAGCGACTAATCCAATCTTCTCAGCATAAGGAGTGGTCGCTGGTACCTCAGTAGACGCACTACTTTCAATAGTGTTACGGCGTTGAGACTGCCCCGCACCACTCCTAGTCACCTATAATCGTGTAACACACAATTTAGTGACCGAAAACATAACAACAAGCAATCAAGGAACGCTCAGGTTCCGCAAACAAACATATTTTTCATTCCTAAGTGGACATTCTTATTAGTTTTTATCATTTTAGGTGAACGCACATCACGTGCACTCCACCCCCTTTAAAAGGAATTCAGCCTCGAATTCGCTAAACAACGGATCGATTCCTAAAATCTGATACCAAATTATAACACCCTGCCAGTACAAATAATATAACAGTAGGTCCAGCCGGGACCCCACGCCATACTATACACACTAGCTAGGCATTATAAGGTGATAAACAAAAAAGAACTACACTACACGAGAGCACATAAAGCGTAAGAGGAAGCATTTGATTTAAAACATCTTTTAGAACTGTCCACTATCCCAGGAATGAAACTATAGATAGAGTTACGGCCTTAAGGTCTTACATTCAGTCCAAACGTACTAAAATCAAAGCATACATCGGCACGCACGTCGACAATACATGAAAAGCAGAAAAGAGGCTGGCCTTCGAGGGCCAACTCAGCAAAAAGGGCCACCGCCAACTATTTCCTGCTAGGCTCACCTGCACCTGCAACCAACATCCAATAAGAGGTAAACGAGGGTCAGCTATGAGCTGACCACAAACCGCGCAATGATCCCATCCCCCGACCATTTAGCCGGCTTAGGGGCGTGTCACCGCTAATCCTGCAAGCAAGCTGTACATGCATTATGTAATCAAATAAAAAAAGTTCAACTACACTACACAAGGTGAGGTTTCAAGCACAATCAATCTTCTAGGTTGAGCATCGAAGAAAGGGGAACCTAGGTATGCACATGATGTTGGTTGGGTTCACCCGGACGATTCCCACAACCGCCTAAGCAACCGCATGAGGCTAACATAACATCATTTCAAAACATCACAAACGTGGGTACACACGAACACACGCTCCATGCACACAAGGCATGCATCAAAGGTACTCCTTCGTGAGCACCAACTCCATCCTAGGTTCAGAAACCTCAGGTGGGAAAAGAGATTTTTGGCCCGTCTAGGTGAACACCATCCGCGGCCTCTCCCAAGGTCGTACGACATCAAAGAGGAGCTACCTCGCGCCGATTGGCCTGGAAATGGGTTCGGTTCAGCCATTGCCCGTGCTCTCGCCGTCGTGATCGAATGCACGACGCGGGTACGACATCGCATCGGCCCGTAAGGGTTTAACACTTGCAAGTGCTACACAAAATAGAAGTTACGCACCCAATCCTTTCGCAGGGACTTAGGCTTCACAAATAACAACCAAGAAGGTGGTACAAGACCACTCCATTTCAAAACTCGTGGTGAAGGTTTGCCTTCCACCACTTTCCAAGCATGGGGCTTCCGCTAGGCTCTCCGAAAGACATCTAACGCACAAGTCCCGCAATGAAATGACAAATCTCACGGAGTCATTCTCCGGCACGCATTCTAGGCTTAACCTAAATGCAACGTCACAATTCAAGCATCGCTGATCCGGGCTCAC
This sequence comes from Dactylorhiza incarnata, assembly GCA_033032865.1. NCBI lineage: Eukaryota > Viridiplantae > Streptophyta > Magnoliopsida > Asparagales > Orchidaceae > Dactylorhiza > Dactylorhiza incarnata. The sequence continues at coordinate 4,855,941 of JAWHQI010000134.1, forward strand.
GGCCATGAATAGGCTTCACATACAATGCCTAAATCCGTACGTCTATCTAATTTCTACATGCAATATGCCGGGGACGGACACAATCAACCCAGAGTTCTGAAGAACATAAGGAAATCCTACACTTCACCCATTTGGTGAAAGGGATACCTTATGCAAGCATAGAAAAGGAATGAGAGGACAAAACACGTCCTAAAACCGGGAGGAAGGATCATTACCCTTGGAGCTTTCTTCAGCGCCATAGATCTGAGATTCCAATCAGATAGAAAGAACCACACCGGGCTGCTCTCTACAGATCTGGAAACGTCTCGCGATTCGAAACTTCGGAGCTCCGTTAATGGCCGAAAGAGCTTCTTCTTCCTCCTTGCCTCTCTTCCTTCTCAAGCTTGGGAGAGAGAAAAGACTTAAAGTTATGAGGGGAAATGGTCTTAGGTCAAGACCTAATACTTTCCAGCAACATCTCTCAGCCGTTGGATGAAGATCTAAAGGATTTGACCGCTCCGATCGTCGGTTCAGCATTTCAATACAGAGCAGAACAAACAGGGCGCACGATCAGTGGCGCACGATCAGTGGTCGTGCAAGAAGGATTTCTCCTGATCGTGTGAGAACAACCTGTAGCAGAATGACAAGACAAAAATTGCGCATGATCAATGACACACGACCAGTGGTCGTGCGAGAACAAAGTCTGTGAATGTGCGAACCGCTCGGGTGAGAAAATGGGCAATGGGCACGACCAATGGTCGTGCGCCTGATCGTGCGTGAACAATCACGCACGACCAGCGACCTATTGGGCTAAAATCAATGACCCAACCCCCCACTCCGAACGTAGCATTACCACGCCGCTTTAGCTCGCAGAACAGTAAAATTTGGGGTGTTACATGTCACTAATTAATAATTTTCATTTAATTGATAACAAAAATAAATATTTAGTCACAAAATATTTTTGTAGTGACACATAATTTTTCTGTCACTAAATGTTGAATTTTGGTCACTAAAGACATTTAGTGACGGAGCATTCATGACCACGTTGTGACAAAATGAATTTGGGACTATATATCTTTAGTGACCAAAATTCAATATTTAGAACAAAAAATTTTGTAACTAAAAGTTAATTTTCTAGTAGCGCACTCAGTGGTACCTCACAGTACCTTTTTGAACAAGATATAATTATCTTTAGGCTCATAGTTTAATCCATTATTTATACAAATTTCATGCAATCCATTTGCGATTGCAATCATGATGACTAGGTTCTTTTTTCTTGTGATTTTCTCTCTCAGGAATTTCGGTGTTCTTAATTCCGCTTGTTGATTATTGGAATTTCATTGGGGGCGGAACCCATTCACAACCTAAAGACATGCAAAACCCGTTTGTAACCGAGAGCAGTCAAGCACGAGAATAGGCTGTGCGAAACAAAGAAGGGAATGAGTTACGCCGTTCAATTCTTTCGAAGTAATTGGATCTTTTCTTCGTTCGAGAATCTCCTCCCTTCTTTCACTCAGACCAAAAGAGTAACTCATACCAATTTATTCACGTTGTTCCATTATTAACAAAGGAGATAATTCTTTATGTATGTATACATTTGTCTTTTTGCACATTGATATTATCTAACCTGTCTTTTTGTTATTGGAATAAAAAAAATCATAGGAATCTTGAATGCTTAGTATATAAACAACATATACAATGGTAAAAACAACAAGAAAGAAATAAAGAAAATAGAGAAACGATGCTTCCTGATGAGGACTCTCTCATGGTAGATGCGAAAAATGAGAAACAAGTCTTCATCGAGCCCGCCAATTTACATAGTGAGGGGTTTCCTTCATTGCGCAATTACAAAGGATTTCGGCTTACAAAGATGGTAATGTTACCTGTATATGACAAGTGCAATGCAGTCATCTATACCTCAGAATCATCGATTGTAATGTTACCATTTCTTCCCATTTCTTCATTTTGGCTCACTTTGTTCAAAATCATCGCCGCCCCAATGATGTAGAGCTTAAAAGAGTTAAATGACAAGTGCAATATGCAGTCATCTATGCCTCAGAATCAATCAAAGTTAATCAAATTATAACTTAGTCTCACTGGAAAAGAGCAACGGGCGAGGATATTAAAACGACTGAAAAAAAAATATAACGTAGTAGCTGGACACAAAATTCCTCAAAAGAAATCATAAGATTGAAGAAGGAATTACCTGTATATTACTTGGATGTTAAATCAACCATCCTCAACGGTGAAATGGATATCAGAATAAAGTAGAAGAGGATAAAGTGTGTGTGTGTGCGTGTGTATATATATACGAGTGACAGTGCACGAGGAGCCCTCTGTGCCCCGCGCGACAGTACTCTGTCCTCCCACGGCACGCACCCAGTTATATATTTTTTCCTTTTTTTTCATTTATTTTTATAAATTTTAAAAATTAAAATATGATGTATTTATAAATTTTAAAAATTAAAATATTATGTATTTTATTTTTAAAATATTTAGATTTTATAAAATATTTTGTATTTTTTTCATTTCTCTCTCTTTATTTCTCTCTCTTTCTCTCTCTAATTCCGCCACCCTCTTTCTCCTCCCTCTATCTCTTAATTGTGGGCCCCACTCCCTCTCTCCCCTCTCTCCCTCTCTCTTCCTCTCTCCTTATTTATTTCTCTCTCTTTCTCTCTCCAATTCAAATATGCCGCCCACTTTCTCCTCCCTCTCTCTCTTAATTGTGGGCCTCACTCTCTCTCCCCTCTCTCCCTTTCTCTTTCTCTCTCCTTATCGAACGGTCGATATTAATTAGCTGGGCATTACACCGATAAGAGGATTTCTTTATATATAGTATAGATATACAAGCAGTCGTGCATGGGGGATCCCGTGCGGGGTCGGCGACACTCGTTCGGGGCGGCGACACTCGGAGGGCGCGGCGACACTCGGAGGGGGCGACGACACTCGGCGGGGGCGATGACACTCGGCGGGAAAAAACCCAACATTGATTTTAAAACCATCGAGCAATATGTATTAAATGAATAAGGATACAAAAAGCGGAAATTAGGTCCTCCAACATGGTTTATACTGCACTGCACATGATTCACAACATATCAAAAATCTGAAAAATGTAAAAACTTAAAAGCACAAATCACCGAGATGTTGTAAAAGAAATATGAAAGCTTCTTTACATAACTTCTATACAAATATATATGATGTTCAGTTCCAAATGATGTCAAAAGTTTCTTACAATGGGATGAATAGAATCAACATATAGAAGATATTAGAAATCCTTCTTAGAGAAGATATAAAAAAACCTTTTAAACAAGCCTCATTGATATATGTGATTTAATAAATTAATTTTGCTGAAACATTGCACTTGAACTTCTATCTGCACGCTTCATTTAGTTCTTCCTTCTCTTATATACGCCGCACTTGATTAGTATCCTCGGTATGAATGTTGCACTCTTATTCCTTCTGCACTTGTTCTTCTCTGTATGAAATTTATTTTCTAGAATATATAAATTGAAAAAAAAATATATTTCAAAATTGCATGCATGTACATCTTATTCTAGTCGTGTGCTTTAAAACCGGTCCGAACCGGTCCGGGCGAGACCGGACCGGGTCGGACCGGTTCGAGACCGGTCGTCTTTAGGACCGGTCCTAGAGGTCTCGACGGTCTCGATTCTTTGGAGTTAGACCGGTCCCAGTCCGGGACCGATAAAAGACCGGTACGGACCGGTCTTTTACCGGTCCCGGTCTGCGACCGGTATAACTCCAACGGATCTTTAAGAGCCGTTATTAACAGCTCTTAAAGAGTCGTTTGCTGTGTAACGGCTCTTAGCCGTTACACAGCAAGCTGTGTAACGGCTAAGAGCCGTTACACAGCTTTTCAAGCAGGCCGGCAGCAATGCTGCCGGCCTGCTTGAAATGGACAGCCTAGGGTAGCCTAGGCTGTCCAGCCTAGGGCAGCCTAGGCTGTCCAGCCTAGGGCAGCCTAGGCTGTCCAGCCTAGGGCAGCCTAGGCTGTCCAGCCTAGGGCAGCCTAGGCTGTCCAGCCTAGGGCAGCCTAGGCTGTCCAGCCTAGGCCCTAGGCTGTCATTTTTTTAATTTTTTTTAATTTTTTTTTAATGATTTAAAATAAAAATAAAATAAATAAATTAAAACCTATAAAACCCCTCCTACCCGCCCACTATTCCCCCCCCCCCCCCTCTCTCTCCTCCACTCTCTCCCCTCCACTCTCTCCCCTTCAATCTCTCTCATTCTCTCTCACACTCTCTCTCACTCACTCACTCTCATCAAATGGCCTCCTCCTCATCCGCGCCGGCGTCCTGGTCTGCGTCTGTCGCTCACGAAATTTTGGAGCACCACCACAAAGCGCCAATATGGGAGATGTTTGACAAAGTGCGGGTCAACGGCGAAATAAAGGCGAAGTGCAAATCTTGCGGGAAGCTAATGGTCGCTGCCAGCAGCAACACAACCCTCGCGCGACATTCGAAATCATGTATTGCCAAACAAGCCCCGGAGTCCACTCAAGCTCAACTTTCGTCGACCGGGCACATTTGGACGTACGATCAAGGTCGCCAACGGCAGCGACAAATGCAAACTGTCGTCAAAAAAGGTCTCCCATTCAACTTCTACGACGACAGCGAAATGACGTCGTACTTTCACGAAGAACTCCAACCCAAATATCAGCAAGTAAGTCGCACTACCACTAGACGCGATGCTTTAGCGGCATACCTGCAAGCAAAACAAGGTTTAATAAATTTTTTTGAAACATTCGACGGTCGCGTTAGCTTAACGAGCGACGTTTGGACTAGCGGTTTAGTAGACGGTCATTCTTATATTTGCATTACGTGTAATTGGATCGACCCAGATAATTGGGAGTTAAATAAACGTATAATTTGTTTCCAAGGGTTTGAATTTCCGCACACCGGTAAAGCAATTTATCAGGTTGTTAGTAATACAATTAGGGAATTCAAAATTAAAGAAAAAAACTATGAATATAGCTTTCGATAACGCGTCAAATAATGTGATGGCCGTCAAATATTTAATTTCGGATTTGCATCCAATGTTAGAAGGAATTTTTTTCCATACGCGCTGCGTTTGTCACGTACTAAATTTAATTATGCAAGATAGTTTAGGTTTTATGAATGATTATGTTAGTAAAATCAAGACTATGTTACGAGTTATTTATAGTTCCAAAAAGAAAAAACAAGATTTCAAAAAATTTGTAATTTCGCAAGGTACAAAATTTTTAGGTCCATCGTATGATATGCCCATACGATGAAACTCCACATAAAATGCTAAAACGGGCTTTGTCACAAAAAACTTTACTAATTGAATTTTATAATAGTGTAGAAACACATGATTTATGTGAGTCGGACTGGGCCGTACTCGAAGATTACGTTAATTTATTAGAAAGTTTTTATCGGGCAACAGCTACTTTATCTGGAGTTTACTATCCTACTAGCTCACTAGTTATTGAAAACATATTATTAATTTCAGAAACCTTTAAAAATTACAAAACAAACGAAATGTGGCGACCATTAATATTAATAATGGAGGAATTTTTTTTGAAATATTACAAAGAAATGCCTTCTATGTTTTCTTGCGCCACGACTTTGAACCCTTTAATGGGTGTAGACGGGGTAGAAAATTTTATAAAAGAAATTAATCGTAATTTAGATTTAGACGAATCATGCAGTTTTTCTATTAATATTAGCGTTGCGAAATTTAATTTTGATTTTACTCGTCTTTATAATTTTTATGATCATATGTATGGAGCGCGTCCTCGCGAAGAAACAACCCAGCCAAAAACAAAAGTCGCTTTAAAAAATAAAATGTTAAGCATATAGGAAAAAACAACGAACGTTAAGCACTTTAAATGAATTAGGTTTATATAACAAAACACAGTTTCAGGATTATATGACCGCACACGAAATTGAAAACTTTGACATTTTGAAATGGTGGAAATCTAAAACAAGCGTTTATCCTATTTTGGCCTTAATGACCCGTGATTTACTAACAGTCCAAGCTAGTACAGTAGCTTCGGAGTCTGCGTTTTCTTTGAGTGGCAGGATTCTGAACGAGCGGAGAAGCCGGTTGACCGAGATGTCTTTGCAGATTTGCATTTGCTACAAGGATCATTTGGATGCTTTGAGGAGGAGACAACATGTTTCGTCAATCGAAAATAGCGAGGAGGAGCTTGAAGACGAAATAAGCAACTTAAGCCTGGGCAGTACTACCGAGGAATAAACGAGCAAAATGTAATTTCATTTTCTTATTTAGTTATTAAATGTAATTTTTTTTAATGAAATGCAATTAGATAAAATTTTATTTTGTTTCTTTGTAAATTGCAATTTTTTTAATTTGTAAATTGTAATTTCAATTTGTATTTTTGTATTTTTAATTAATTGTAATATTTTTGTTTAAATTTTTAATAAAATTTGCAGTTTTTTTATTTGTCCTTTTTTTTCAAATAACAATTTTTTAATTAAAATTTTGTTTTTTCCTATTTTTTAAAACCGGTCCTGGACCGGTTAGGACCGGCTCGGACCGGTCAACCGGTCCCGGACGGTCCTCCTCAAAAGGAGGAAAACCGGTCCCGGACCGGGACCGATTTCGGTTAAACCGGTCCGGGACCGGTGGCCAAAAAGACCGGTCCCCCCTGGGACCGGTTCAGGACCGGACCGATGGTCCTTTTACGCAGGACTATCTTATTCAAAGTCTTCCTCGATATAAACAGTGCACATGATCTTCTTTCACGTATTGATAGCCACGCCTCCTTTTGTCTTGTCACTGAAAGCTCGCAACCAATGCAAATTTTTTGAAGAAAGCTCGCAACTTTTGGGTCCATCTGGGACAAAAACTCAGATGCTTACCAATGTCTACCAAGGTCGACTACTCGCCGCTTACCTATGTTTGTGGTTGCCGAAAGCTCGCAGCTGCTTCCTCTAAGATCCCTGATTTCCTCTTTCACAACCCTCGAATCCCTGTCTCCATACACATTACCCCCCAAAAAAGCAGAGGATGGGGTGTGTTGGAAGCGTCTTATATGGGCACGCGACCTCGCTACCTCACCCCTCTCTAATTGCCGAGCACCACTTCGCCGAACACACACTACTCTGGCGAGCATGCACACCACACTTCTCGGGCGAGCACCTCCCACTGGTCGGTGAGATGCCCCTTAAACACACCGGTGAGATGCTCCCTACACGAGCAGCTCCCTCCAACACACCGGCGAGCTCAACCTACCGCACCGGCGAGATGGCAGCGGGTACGTGAACGGCGAGATCTCCTTCGCGAGATGCCCCTACGGGAGGTGCCGGGCTGCTACCTAACTGCCCCGGCGAGATGGGCTGCTCCTCCCTATTCCTCCATGTCCAATGCGAGTTCAGGCGGCTGCACCGACGAGTGGGCTGGCGAGATGAGGGTGGCGAGAGCACCTCCAGGAGAGATGGGGGGGGGGGGAGGGCTGACTTGCTATTCCTGCGGGAATAAATAACCCCTCTCTCTCTCTCCAAACTCTCCCTCTCTCTAAAATTCTTCCCGAAAAACTCTTCTATATTTCTTTCGTGCAAAACAATCTACAAGGGGGCCTATTTATAGGCAAGGAAAAAAACACCACAATATCTCTCTGCAATAAATGCAGTTCTCTCTCTCTCCTCCTTTTCAACTAAAAACAAAATACATATAAAATACAATTAAAGGAGTTGACCAAGTCAACAAAACTAAAGCCAACAAACTCCCCCTCAAACTTGGCAGCCCATACCAAGTTTGCCTTTGAGCTTTAGGAACGTCTCCACCTTCAATGCCTTGGTGAAGATATCAACGACCTACTCTCCGGTGGGGTAATACACAACCTCAACCGTCTTCTGCTCCACCTGCTCCCTGAGGAAATGATACCGTGTCTCGATATGTTTGCTCCTCCCATGCAACACCGGGTTCTTCGCAAGCTGGATGACAGACATGCTATCCACTAACACTGTCGTTGGGCCATCCTGCACATGATGTAACTTCCCCAAGAGGTTCCTCAGCCAGATAGCTTGGCAAGCACATGCCGCAGCTGCAATGTACTCTGCCTCGCATGACGATAAGGCTATCATATCCTGCTTCTTCGAACTCCATGAGAACGCTGCCGTCCCATATGAAACACATATCCGGAAGTGCTCTTCCGGTCATTCACATCGCCTCCATAGTCGCTATCCGAGTAGCCGACCAACTTCAACTCTCCCGCAGATGAATACTTCAAGCCATGGTCCCTTGTCCCGTTCACATATCTCAGGATCCTCTTCGCCGCAGTGAAGTGGTCCTGCTTGGGCTCTTCCATGTACCTGCTCACGACCCCAATCGCATACATGATGTCAGGTCTGGTGAAAGTCAAATACCTTAGACTCCCAACCAAACTCTTGAACATCGTTGGGTCCACACTTTCTTCCTACGAGTCCTTCCTTAGCTTCGTTCCAGGATCAGCGGGAGTGGAGATAGCCTTGCTACCCTCCATCCTGAACTTCTTCAAAATCTCTTCCGCATACTTCTTCTGAGATATGAAGATGTCGTCTTCTCTCTGCTGCACCTCAACACCCAAGAAGTAGTTGAGCTCTCCCAAGTCCGTCATCTCGAACTCTCTCTTCATCACCCTCTTGAACTCCTCGAACATAGCTGGGTTGTTCCCGGTGAATATCATGTCGTCGACGTACAAGCATAGGATCGTGATATCACCGTTCTTCTCGATCTTCATATAGAGGGCATACTCATAAGGGCACTTCACGTAGCCATGCTTCTGGAGGAAAGCATCTATCCTCCCGTTCCAAGCCCTCGCTCCTTGCTTCAGGCCGTACAAAGCTTTGTCCAGTTTGCACACCTTCCTCTCCTGGCCTTTCACCACATACCCCGACGGCTGCTCGATGTACACATCCTCCTCTAGGTAGCCATTGAGGTAAGCTGCCACCGCATCCATCTGCATGATTGTCCACCCATAGTGAGCTGCCAGTGCGATGATCAACCTAATGGTGTCAATCCTCGCCACTGGGGCATAGACCTCGTCGTAGTCCACTCCTTGGACTTGCATGTAACCCTTCACAACGAGCCTAGCCTTGTGCTTCTCCACAGCTCCATCCTTGTTCTTCTTTACTTTATAGACCCACTTCACCCCGAGGGTTTTGTGGCCCGCGGGTGGATCGACTAGCCTCCAAGTGTCATTCCTCTTTATGGAAGCCATCTCAGCATCCATCGCCATCCTCCAAGATTTCTCCTGGGCAGCTTCGTCATAGGAGTGCGGCTCGCAATCTGCCAACAAACAATACAAAGAAAAATTATTAAGCGTTGGTGCCGTCTCCTCGTAGATCTCCTCCATCCTCCTCATCCTAGGTTGAGGACGATCAGCTTTGCTTCCACGAGTGCTTGCTCCACTAGAACTGCCTCCACTTGAGTTGGGAGTGCAACCTCCCCCTGAATCTCCACTATGTGGTGATGGTGGATCAACTCCACCATCCTCAGCTCCTGCTTCATGACCACCTTCTTCCTCATCTTCAAAGAACATTCCCTTCATGTTCCTTGTCTCCTCATCCCAGCTCCAACAGCTGTCTTCTTCAAACACCACATCCCTTGAGACTATGGCCTTCTCCGTCACCGGGTTGTATAACTTGTAAGCCTTGCTCTCCGGAACGTAGCCCACAAAAATGCACTTCTCGCTCTTATCATCGAGCTTCTTCCTTCTCTGGTCCGGGATGTGACCATGAGCTACACACCCAAAGACCCTCAAGTGCTTCACACTTGGCTTCCAGACACTCCAAGCCTCAAATGGGGTCATGAACTTCACACTCTTCGTGGGGCATTTATTCAGTAGATACACCGCACACTGCACTGCCTCCGTCTAGAACATCTTCGACAACTCTTTGCTCTTCACCACACTCCTCGCCATGTTCATGATGGTGAGATTCTTCCTCTCTGCGACTCCGTTTTGTTGTGGTGAGTACGCCGCCATCAACTGGTGTGAGATCTCATTCTCCTTGCAAAAGACATCAAACAGCCTCGAGGTGTACTCCCCACCCTGATCTGTCCTCAGCACCTTCAGTGGCTGACCACTCTCTTTCTCCGCCATCGCCTTGAACTCCTTGAACTTGTCAAGGGCCTCAGATTTTTCCTTCAAGAAATACACCCAACACTTCCGACTGAAGTCATCCGTGAAGGTGATATAGTATTTGCTTCCGCCCACTGAGGTGGTCTCAAACGGACCCGCAATGTCCGAGTGAACCAGTTCAAGTTGTCTCCTCGCTCTCCGAGACTTTCCTCCTTCAAACGTCAGCCTCTTCTGCTTCCCCTTCGTGCACGCCTCGCAGACTTTCTCTGGAGGTGAGATCATTGGCAGATCCTCCACCATCCTGGAGTGGGATAGCAGCTTCAAGCCCGTGAAGCCTAAGTGGCCCATCCGATGATGCCACAACCATGCTTCCTCTTCTTGCTCCGTCCTCGCGAGACATGCCGTGTCCTAAGTATCCATCTTCAATGTAAAGAGACGGTTCGCCGTCATCTTCACCTTCACCACTTCTTTCCCTTGAGGGTTCTTCATCGCCAGAGACCCATCCTTCAACTGGACGCAGTAGCCTCTCCCCACCAACTGCCTAAGGCTCAAGATGTTAGTCTTCAAGCCTGGCACATAGAACACATCGTTCAGATGCACCTTCTCCCCATTCAGCTTTACGACCACCAGGCCCTTTCCTTCCAACGAGATCTTCGGCGCATCCCCGAAGCTAACCTCACCCCCACTGGGTTCCAGGTTAGTGAACATCTCCCTATCTCCGCACATGTGGTTGCTCGCCCCAGTGTCCAGGTACCACACTTCATTTCTTCCTTCCTCCGCTCCTCGGTAGGTTAGGAACATCATCGGATCTCCAGCGCCAGCATTGTTCCCGTTGTTCCTAGCCTCGGCATAGTGGTTTGCCTCTTCTCTCTTCCTCGGAGCCCAGCAATCATAGCTCATATGCCCGAACTTGTTGCAGTTGTAGCATTGGACCTGGGACATATCTCCTCGGCCTTTTCCTCGGCCTCTTCCCCATCGTATTCCTTCTTGCCAACCTCCTTGAGGTCGCTCTGCCTCTCTCTGGAAATTTTGGTTTCTTCCTTGGTCTCTACCTCCTCTTCTACCTCTGCCTCTGCCTTGATGACCTCGGCCACGCTGGCCGCCTCCTCTTCCCGAGCTTTCCCCAAAGTTCAACTGGGTCTGGAGTGTTTTTCCCAAGCCACTCACTTCTTCATCATCTTGCAACATACTATACTCATGAGCTTGCAAAGAGCCTACAAGCTCATCAACGGCCATCTCAGTGAGTTCCTTCGAATCTTCGATCGCCACCACTATATGACGGAACTTCTTGGACATAGATCTCAACAACTTCTCCATGAAGCTCACATCATCGATCGTCTCCCCATTGCGCTTCATCTCATTTATGAGCGTCCGCAGACGGGTCACATAGTCACCGACCTTCTCGGTGCTCTGCATCTTTGTTACTTCATATTCCGCACGGAGGGACTGGAGCTTCACCTTCTTAGCCTTGTCTACCCCTTGCATGGAGCGTTGCAACACCTCCCATGCCTCCTTGGAAGTCTTTGCATCTGAGATCTTCTCGAAGGTCGCTTCGTCGACCCCTTGATACAACAAAAAGAGCCTTCTTATCTCCCTTCCTTGCCTCTCTTAACGTCATCTTCTGCGCGTTGGTTAACGCCGCCTCTGTTGCAGCAGTACGCTCCTCATATCCATTCTCAACTATATCCCATAGTTCTTTAGAGGCGGGTAGCACTCGCATCTGCATGCTCCAATTCCCATAATTTGTCTTTGTCAACTCGGAGACTTGCCCCGGCATGGCTCCACTCGTCTCCATCGCTTCTACTCCTCAAACCTTCTGACTCACCGCAAAAGTTTGGAACCTCGCCTCTGATACCACTTGTTGGAAGCGTCTTATATGGGCACGCGACCTCGCTACCTCACCTCTCTCTAATTGCCGAGCACCACTTCGCCGAACACACACTCCTCTGGCGAGCACGCACACCACACTTCTCGGGCGAGCACCTCCCATTGGTCGACGAGATGCCCCTTCAACACACCGACGAGATGCTCCCTACACGAGCAGCTCCCTCCAACACACCGGCGATCTCAACCTACCGCACCGGCGAGATGGTAGCGGGTACGCGAGCGGCGAGATCTCCTTCGCGAGATGCCCCTACGGGAGGTGCCAGGCTGCTACCTAACTGCCTCGGCGAGATGGGCTGCTCCTCCCTATTCCTCCACGTCCAGCGCGAGTTCAGGCGGCTGCACCGACGAGTGGGCTGGCGAGAGCACCTCCAGGCGAGATGGGGGGGGGCTGGCTTGCTATTCCTGCGGGAATAAAATAACCCCTCTCTCTCTCTCCAAACTCTCCCTCTCTCTCTAAAATTCTGCCCAAAAAACTCTTCTATATTTCTTTCGTGCAAAACAATCTTTAAGGGGGTCTATTTATAGGCAAGAAAAAAAAACATCACAATCTCTCTCTGCAATAAATGCAGTTCTCTCTCTCCTCCTTTTCAACTAAAAACAAAATACATATAAAATATAATTAAAGGAGTTGACCAAGTCAACAAAACTAAAGCCAACAGGGTGCGGAGCTTTTGCGGACGGAGATGCAGAGGAGAGTGGCGCAAAGAACAAAAAAGATTGAAGTTGGTAGGGAAAAAAGGAAACCGACAGGGACTTGCATGATTACCTGGACTGCTTCGGCGAGGGTGAGGGAGGATTCTGTTGTTGCCTGGAGCCAAGATTATGGATTGTTAATTGGACGTAAGGGCGAAATCTGTAGATCCTCGCCGGGAACGTGAAGCTTCTTCGTGCGGAGCGAGGTGCATAGATGAAGAGGGAAGGCGAGCTTCTGTTGATGTAAAGAAATCGATGTGCATGGATCAATCACTGGTTGGAGGAACAATTTCTCGGCGAGGTTGAAGCGCGGAGCAGGGTGAGGAGAGTTAGAGGGAAGGTGCCGTGTGTTGTCGTGAAGAAATCAGAAGTCTCTTTGGAAACTGTGATATATTAACAAGATCTGAAATATTTTGGTGGGAAAAGTGAACGGGAATTTAGAAATGACCAAAAAAACGATATTTTTAAATAAAAAAGGGTTTTGGGAGAGTATTTCTGGTAGAACAAATATTACACTATGAGCTTTTGTCTTCCCTTATATATACACCAAGCAGGAGAAGAAGCTGACAGAGATTCTGAATCCGACCGCGGATGCCGATCCTTTCCGGTATCGGCTTAGATTGGAATTGGATGCGGCACAGCGGCTGAGCGGACCGGGATTATGGCGGGTGGTGATGGCGCCGCTGAGGGAGAGGGGGCACAATATTGGAAAACCAAATCATGCCGTCAGGATTCATGCAACTCTTGATTAATGCTTACCGGGGTCGAGGAGAAGATGAAGGGAGCAACGACTATTAATATTGGTGATGAATATGATGCGGTCTACCACCTGTCAGACTGTCACTGGACTTAATGTTGTCATTAGCCTTTGCATTAATATAAATCAGAAAGCTTTGTATTAATTTATTAAATTAATTATGAAATGAAGTTTTCCTTCTTTGCTTCCGTCCATCTCTTCTACCCCCTATTTACTATGTTCTGTTTCTATAGTGGTAGCAGAGCCATTCTCATCCCCTGGTCCAGGGTGAAATCCCTATGCTCTCGATCAGGAGTCTGTTGATCTTTCTTCATTGTTGATATGACTTCATCATCTACCTCAGGAGAACCGTCCTATACCCAGCCCTCAGTTCCAATTTTTAATGGCAAAATGTATGAATATTGGAGCATCAAGATGGAAATTCTATTTGTGTCTCAAGACCCATGGGAAGTAATTCAAGCCGACATTACAACACCTGCTGACCAGGATGGAGTCCCTGAATAGCCCAGTAAAAATGAGGCAATGAAGGATGCTAGGGCTCTCCATCTTATCAAACGGGAGTCGCCAACTCTATATTCCCTCGCATAACGGGGACAAGAAATGCAAAGGATGCATGAGAGATATTAAAAAAATGAATTTAAGGGGTCCAAGAAGGTGATCTCCGTCAAGGTTCAAACTCTTTGGCGAGAGTTTGAGGCTCAAAAGATGCAGGAAAGCGAAAATATCCAAGCTTTTTTTGCCAGAACAACAAACATCGTTAACCAAATCAAACACCTTGGAATCACCATTGATGACTCTCAGGTTGTTCCCAAAATCCTTAGATGTCTTACCAAATCTTGTAATCATGTCGTGGCAGCGATTGAAGAATCTAAAGACTTGGAAAACCTCTCAATTGTTAAACTAATGGGCTCTCTTCAATCCCATGAAGATAAGATCAAAAGAGACGAGCTTGATCAAACTACTCTCATTAACAATGCCTTTCAAAGTAAGCTTCTCATCTCATCTCAGATCAAAACTCTCAACCAGCACCAACCTCCTGTTCAACCACCTGTGCAACCTCCCATGCAACCATCACCAAACTACCAACCCACTCCTCATATCTACAAATACCAACCCACTGTCCATGACACCTCTTTATTTATTGCTCAAAACTACCACCCACCCACACCAAACTATCATCCTATTTAAACCAAAAACCATAATGCCACTTCAACCGCATATTATCCTCACATACGTACCTTCACGATATCCCCATCCTAACAGACCACCTCACCATGCTAACCAACCTCTACCTGTCTTAAACTTCAGACCACCAAACAATCAGTACAGACTTTATTGCACCCTATGCCGCACTCCAACCCATGAAAATAAAGACTGTCCCCATCGCTGTAAGAGGTGTAGAAGACCAACCCATATGGCCAAAGACTGTTGGTCGAAACCAAGATAGGAGGCACACTTTATAGAAAATGGAGGACATGAAGCCATGTTCTACACCAGCCACACAGACACTCCCAAGAATATGGACAAATGGTACATCAATTCAGGATGCAGTAACCACATGACTCACAATCAGTATGCCTTCATTTTCCTGGATGATACATATATACAAATCCTTCATTTTTTAGGAGATGGGCAATCCAAAACCATTGAAGGGAGAGGAAGCATCGCAATTTGTGTAAGAAATGGGACTGTAAAAAGGATTGATGATGTTCATTTTGTTCCTAGTCTTGCCCAAAATCTTCACAGTGTGGGGCAACTCGCAAAAAAGGGGTATGCCACCTCCTTCGATGAAAATCAATTCCACATTGTCCACAAACCCACAGTACAGCTGATCCTATCAACTCCCATGACACCCAATAGAGTGTATTTCATTTCTCTCCCCGTTATTCAACACAATGCTCTTTTGGGACAATCCAGGTCTTTCACATCAAACACACAACGATGGCATGAACGCCTTGGGCATTTGAATTACCCTTCAATCCAACTCATGAGCAGGCACCAGATGGTCTACGACCTTCCAAAACTGTAGTACGGGAAAGAATTCTTTGAAGTATGTCAAGAAGGCAAAGCCCACATGAATCCCTTCCCAAAACACTCCTCTTGGAGGAGCAGCGAACCTTTTGAGCTTCTTTACATTGATCTTTTGGGGACTGCCTCAACCACCCCCAGAGGTAAGAGATATTTTCATCTCATTGTCAATTATTTTTCCTGTTACATGTGGATATACTTCCTAGCAACGAAATCAGATTGCTTCTCAGCTTTCCAATCCTTCAAAACTCTGAAAGAAAAACACCTTGGAAAAGAAATTAAAACAATCAGAAGTGATAAGGGCGGGGAGTTCCTTTCCAATGATTTTCTCTCTTTCTACATCTTTCATGGCATTCATCGTGAATCACCACCTCTGGCACTCCCCAGTAGAATGGGATAGTCGAGAGAAGAAATTGAACCATCCTTGAGATGACAAGATCCATGCTCCACACACGGAACTTGCCCAAACTCCTCTGGGCAAAAGCATGCTCCACAACCACATACTCATTAAATCACAGCGCTACAAGAGCTCTCCACCACACAACTCCTTATGAAGTGTTATTCAAATGCAAGCCCTCAGTCTCTCACTTTCAAACCTTTGGATGTATAGCATACATACATATACCCACAGAAAAAAGAGAAAAATTGGACTCCAAAACTGATAGTTTATAGGGTAGTAGTCTGATTCACCCAGAGGGGGGGGGGGGGGGGGGGGGGGGGGGGGAATAGCTCTCTTTGATTTTCTTAAGTGCTGCTAGCAGTTAATAGATAATAAACAAAAACTCAAGCACACCAAAAAAAGCACACAGTCCTTTATAGTGGTTCCCCAAGACAGTGTGTCTATGGGTAGTCCACTTTCCATCTATACCTTTCTAACAGTGTGTTATACAAGGCAACCTCCTCCAAACTCAGCTCCAAGAGCTTACAACACAGATCCCACAGGATCTCTCAGGTTTACTCCAAACCCTACCTCAGGCCCAACCAGCCCTACCCCTCAGAGTGCTCCAACTCTTACAACTCAGAAATCCACTAATTTCCTACCTCAGCCCTATCAAGAAGCCCTACCTCAGACCTCCACAGAGATCCTACACCTCAAGCTGGGAGTACAGCTCTACTAGCTCAGGCTAAACAACCCTACACACTCAGGCTCAACAGCCTTACAATCTCAGGTTCAACAACCCTACAGATCGGGCAACAGATGACAACAAAGATGTATCCTTCAGCCTTTTGTCTTCTGTTGTTGATGCATAGTTGGTGCTGCCTTGAAGCAGGGCTGAATGGTAAAACTTCAGACCTTGCTCCTATCTGATCTTCCTCTTCAGCAGATGATGAAAGATCAACTTGCTCTTTTGGAATCAATCTGGAAGAACTATCTTCTCTCCTTATATCTGCTAGCTAGTTCAGTAACTAGGAGGAGAGAACTTGTGGAAGTTGTCAATGAAATAGTGCAATTTTTCATTCCACTTTTTAGAACACCTTCTGAAATGCCCTAAATTGTTATTTTATTCCTCTTCCACCTTCAACGGCTCTAAGGAGGGCCCTGACACAGTATGGAGGAGGATAAAATACTTTATCTTGCTTTATGGCCACTTGCGCCAGAAGCAGATCCCGCCAATCCTGTCTTCAGATTTGAATCTGTCTCAGCGATTGGGCTGAGACAGTCTTCAGTCTCAGCGGTTGAGCTGTCTTCGTCTCAGCGGATCCGCTGAGATAGATAGTCTTCTCAATGGATTCTGTCTAAATGCTGCTCAGCTGAGGCAGACCCCTTCTCAGTGGCTCTTGGCCTTGTCTCAGCGGTTCAGCTGAGACAATGAGGTCGTCTCAGCGGTTTTGACAGTAAACCACATAGGCCTGAAATTTAAAAACCGAAACCGCAAAAAACCGCAACACCGCACCGCACCGTTTTCGAACCGCACCGAACGGTGTAGTTGTGGTGCGGATTTGATTATTGAAAAACCGCATAGTTTGCGGTGCGGTTCGGTTTTGACCTTGTCAAAACCGCATAAACCGCACCGCACCGTATGATTATAAATATTTTATTTTATATCTTATAAGTTATAATTTTCTTACAAATTAATGTATACTTTCATGCTGTTTCGCATAAACATTTCTAGCTAGGTTTTTACATTTTTTTATAAATATTTTACAATCTTATAAAGTTATTTTTTGTTTTTACATTTTTTTAATATCTTATAAGTTCAGAGTTCTCCATCTCTCATTTCTCCCGACCCACACCCGTTCTTTACTGTTCCGCCAAAGCTATGCCACGGGAAGCCGGAAGGATTGTCTTCTCCGACGCATCGGCTCGTGACCCCTACTCACGCGAGCGAGGGCGGCTCTACTCCGGCGACATCCCTACTCCGACGACATGTCTTCTTCGGCGGGCCTGCGGGGGCCGATCCTCTCTTTCGCATCCGACGAAGGTGGAAGCCTAGTCCACCGTGAACCATTGCTTGAGCTTAGGCAGGGTGGGAATCGACAACGTATTTACCTTCCATTAATGCGTATTCACTTAAGAGAACAACTTTTTGGGAACTCGAAAAAGGTATTTATCAACTGTGTTTGCTTGCATTGTTATGATTATAGTTTTCTTTATGAAGTGATGTAGTCTAAAATTCTCAAATTTGAATTCACAAAACAGTGTAGATGTTAATTGTTATGATTATATTTATCTCACTTTTATCTCAAATTGCGTTTTTATGATTATATTTATCAGCTGTGTGAATTTAGTCTAAAGTTCTCAGAACCTATTTTAATTTTTAACAATTATAACAAAACATAAGAAAACAACCGAAACCGTACCGCAAAAACCGACTCCAAACCGCACCAATGTCACACCGCACCGCACGATTTGGATGTGGTGCGGTTTGGTAAAGTCAAAAACCGACCCTCTTTGGTGCGGTTGCGGTTTGGGCTCAAACTGCACCAAACCGCACCAGTTTCAGGCCTAAAACCACAGACCTTATTCCAATGCTTGTAATAAACTAAATCTGCTTAGACATGATGTTAAATAGGGTTTATCCAATACAATATGTACTTAGCATTGTGTGTGATGCCTTTTCAAATCAATGCAATATTGAGGGCAATATTTTCAACAATCTCCCACTATTTGAAGAAGGCAGAACATACACCAATGCTAAGATATATAACCACAAAAAGAACATTATCATGACAATGTATGAAATAACAGTCATGATATCATAACAAATAAATGTTAACAGTAGATAGGCATTACAAAAAATGTCATGACAGATTATTGATAATATTCATGACAACAGAACAATAACATTGTTTTATCATAACAATAACATTGTTAACAATATATATATTGTTAACAATAATATTGTTCTATATATAGGCACCACAGAATATATAAAGCATTAATATAGAACAATATTACGCTTGACTAATGTTGTCCTATTAACACAAGCTATCAAGTCAACATAGATATCAAATTCAATAATGACAATATGTTGATACATTGTTCAGTTTACATTTGATTCATATGATGAATTAACTACATTAGATCAATTTTTTTTCTTTGCTGAACTTGAGCATTCAACCTCATCAGCAACATCCTCCTTCCCTGCATCAGCAACTTTTATCTCAGCTAGCTTCCTCCTATTCTCTTGCCTCTTGAAGTAAAGATATGGCTTTTGAATATATCTTGAAGGCATCCTCCTTGGGTTGTGCTTCCTCACAAGATTCTCTTTGAAGATTCTTTCCCTTTTTGAGTTTCCCTCAAGGTGCCTTATCCACTCTTATGCAGGATATATTTTTTCAATATCCTTGCAGACCTGGCCATGGTGCAGCCATGCATTCAGAATGATGCTTTTGGAGTCATTAGTCCAATGCTCATAGTCAGGGTCATTGCCCTGCTCTTTTCTGGCCTTTTCCATGAACTCTTATGCAAGCATTACTCCCTCTCTTTTTCTCCTAGCTGCAAGCTGAGCATCTTGAGCTATCTTTGCTTGATGTTCAAAGTCAAAGTCTTCCTTTCCAAAGTTGGCAAGCAGAAGGAGATTCAGAGCTACTCTTGTTCCTTGTAGAACTTTGAGAGCCAGCTCAGAATTTGTTTCAACATTGGCCACCTGCCCCTTTCTGGCTTCTTCAACCACCTTTTGTTCCAAGCTCTGAGTGGCAGCAGCAACAGATCCAGATATGGTTTGGAAGGCATTTTCCAGGTCTGACTTGAGCTCATCCTTCATCTTTTCTGCTTCTCCAATCATGGTTGTGGCAGTAGACCATACATATTCTTCAATATGATTGGAGGCCTTCTCTATGACCTCATCAGTCTTACTTACATAATTCTTGACATATCTTATGTCTTGCTCAGATAATTGGAGTTGCTTGTCCATTGATCTAAGTATGGTATTCTGAGCAATGACTGATTTCTCTGCAAGGTCAAACCATTTGGTCATCTGCTTATTAAGGTAAGAGGTTTCTTCCTTAAGACCCTGAATTTCAGTCATAACTTCAGTCTTCATTGTGGATACAAATTTATCAATGTAATCCTTAATTGAGGTCATATGACCTTCAATAATTGCACTGATGGAACTTAGGAGAAGTTCATTTGAAACTGCAGATGAGGTGGGAGGGACTTCAGGTGCAACTCTGAATGCTTCCACTGCATGTTCTTCATGCTCCCCCTTAGCTGCATCATCATTCTTGGAAGCCTCGTCTTCTTCTTCCTCCTTGTTTTCTTTGTCAGCAGAGCCTACTTGCTCCCCCTCATTTGGAGCATCCTTTTCTTCAAAAACATTGAATTTCTCCCGCTGCTCTCTCTCAGATGGGGCATTATCATCTTCAAGATCATCTCCCTAGTAATCTACTGGTTCATGAGGGATTAACTTAAATCTTTTCTCAATATTTGATATAATTAAGTTAATCTTACTTTGTAAGTCAGCAGCAGTGTCCATTTGTCCCTCTCCACGATCTTCTGAATCTGAAGGCACATTCAGTTCATTGTCATCAGCAATCAGAGACATAGGAGCATCACTTTTTGTGTGATCTCCTCCTTGTTCATCTGATTTTGCTTCATCAGCAGCAACATCTTCATCCTTCTCATACTCTTCAGTAGCAACGTGATCCTCACGACCTTCAGAGTCATGGTCTCCTCCTTGATCATCTTTGGGTGGACTGCTGGCAGGAGCTTGAGTGTCCTCAGGGGGGACATTTTCTTCTGCCTCTGACCTAGAATCAGAGCAGATCATTCTATCTTTCCTCAGACCCTTGGCTACTGTCTTCCTCTTTTCCTTCATCTCAGAGGGCTGGCTCATTGGGAGCACCCTTGAGAACCTGTCCAAAGTCTTGATGTCCATTATTTTCAAGTAATGAAGTTTGGATCATTTGGACTTATCAAAATCTTCTGGGTATGTGTTCAGAAGGTATATGGAAAGAATTCTGCCTAGGTTGGGGGCCTACAGACATTCTTTAATTCTCTGGAAAATGACAGCTGCCCATGATATATTTTTCTTCAAAATCACTCTTGACATCAGTTCAAACATGTGCCTTGATATTGTGTCATGTGACCCAGGCTTGCACAACAATGCCTTGCCAAAAATATCAAAAAGCATCTTGCCTCTTTGATTGAAGAATTTCCTCTTCAGTGAGCCAGTTTTGACATCACTGTAATCACACCACTTGAGGGCCTTTTCCTTGTCTTTCTTAGACACTTCATCTTCCTCATCTTGGCTGCATGAGGGCAGTTGAAAGGCCTTCTCCATCTTCCTTAGAGATATCTTCATCTTTATTCTTCCAATCTTTGATTTTACTGAAGAATTGGAGGATGATGGCTTGACATTGTTGTAAAATTCCAGAACTTCAGTTCTGAGAATTACAGATGGCTCTGATAGAATATATTCCAATCCTTGATTATCTAGAAGTTGAATCACTTCTTTAATCTCTGCTTGGGCATGCTGGAATTCATTCCTAACAATTTAATATCCTTCTTGAAGATCCTTGAACACTTTTGGCGCCATTTCTTCTTAAGAACGTGTCACTGAGATCGGAGGGAAGAGGGTTCGTCTCGTCGGCTAGGGTGAAAAGGATTGTAATTTATTTAGCCAACATTTTCCTATTTATAGAGGCTTGTCTTAGGTTTAGGTTTGCCCTAATGATAGATGTTGATTAGACTAATCATTTTAATTGATGTTACTTTACTGTATATTCAATTAAGACCTAATTTAATTGAACCAGCCCATCTCAACGGAATCGCTGAGATGGAGTTACAACCCCCTGGGACATGGTAATGTCAACCGCTGAGACTATTTTAGCCATCTCAACAGTTCAACTGAGACTTTCTCAGCTGTCTCAGCGGTTCAGCTGAAACCTTCTCATCTGTTTCAGCTGACCTTATAGCCATACAGTGGCTTATCCTAAATTGGATTATCCGTCTCCCGTATCATGTCACTAAGTGTTCTAGGGCATACATATTTTCTAGTACAACTTAGGAAATAATATAACAAATGTGAAAGACATAATGAAATGTGGAACCCTATTCTAAGTTCAACATTCCTAACTCAATTTTGAAAGAATTAAATTTAGTCTCATCCAATGGCTTTGTAAGGATATCAGCTACTTGATTGTCAGTGGGGACAAATTCAAGGCAGATATCTTTACATTCAACATGCTCTCTAATAAAATTATACCTTATCTCTATATGCTTAGTTCTGATATGAGAGACATGATTCTTAGCAATAGATATAGCACTGGATGAGTCACAATGCAGTGGAGAGTGACTACCTTGAGGTTGTAATCCTCTAGCTGATGTTCTATCCACAATAACTGTGTACAACAGATCCCTGCAACTATATATTCAGACTCAGCAGTGGATATAACCACACTGGTCTGCTTCATGCTGCTCCATGAGATCAACCTCCTACCTAAGAATTGACAAGTCCCACTTGCACTTTTCCTATCTTCTTTGTAACCTGCAAAATCTGCATCTGAAAAGCCAGTCAGTTCAAAATCATTGTTCTTAGGGTACCAAAGGCCAAGATGTTGGCTGCTTTTAAGGTATCTCAAAATCCTCTTTGCAGCTGAGTAGTGAGATTCCTTAGGGCATGCTTGGTACCTAGCACAAACACATGTAACACACATAATGTATAGTCTACTAGCAGTCAGATACAACAGGGATCCAATAATGCACATGTACATGGATTCATCAAAGGGTTTGCACTTCTCATCCTTGTCCAGGGAAATGTTAGACCCCATGGGAGTTTTCATGGTGGGAGCAGATTCCATCCCAAACTTCTTGATAAGCTCCCTAGTGTACTTGGTCTGAGAGATGAATATCCCCTCATCAGACTCTTTCACTTGGAGGCCTAAAAAGTACTTGAGCTCTCTCATACTACTCATCTCAAACTCCCCCTGCATAAGGTTGGCAAATCTTTTGCATAGGTTGTCATCAGTAGACCCAAAGATTATGTCATCAACATAAATTTGGACTAGGAGACATTTGTCTTTTGTTTTCCTAAGAAACAATGTACTATCTATCTTTCCCCTCAAGAATTTGTTCTTGATGAGAAAGCTAGACAAATTCTAAGTAAATATTATGCTTGTATCCTTTGGCTTACTTTAGACCATATAATGCTTTCCTAAGTAAATATACATGAGATGATAGAGTTGGATGAACAAAACTTGAGGGCTGCTTCACATATACCTCTTCCTTCAAATCTCCATTTAGGAAGGCTAACTTGACATCCATCTGGTATACATTGAACCCCTTGTGGGCAGCATAAGCAAGAAATAGCTTTATTGCTTCTAACCTTGCAATTGGGGAAAAGGTTTGATCAAAGTCAATACCTTCTTCTTGCCTGTATCCTTTGACCACCAGTCTAGATTTATTATTGATGATGATGCCATTCTCATCTAACTTGTTTCTGTAATCCATTTGTTGGAGCCTATGTTCCGCATCTCTTAGTTTGAGAATAACAAATACCGTGTTGTATTTGATCTAGTATTTTGTGTGTTTATACTGTGCAGGTTGTACAGGAACTATATCTACACATCCCTATGAATAGTTTGCTGATTGGAAATGACTCTCTGGAAAGATAGCTAACGCTCGCGTTAGTAGTTAACGCCCAGCGTTATCAACCGCTGAGAAGAAAACCGCTGAGACGAAAACCGCTGAGAAGGAAATCGCTGAGAAGAAAACCGCTGAGACAAAAACCGCTGAGAAAGAAACTGCGTTCGATGAATTGAACCTTCGTTCGACGAACTCTGAAGGCGCTCGACGATACCTGAAGGAAGCTGCGTTCGACGAACGAGGAGTTCCGTTCAACGAATTTCCTGCGCTCGACAAACTTGCGCTCGATAAGCTGCGTTCGACGAATGAGGAGCTCCGTTCGACGAATTTCCTGCGCTCGATGAATTTGCACTGGGCAAGCTGCATTCGACGAACGAGGAGCTCCGTTCGACGAACTAAGCCTGCACTCGACAACATTGCGCCCGACAACTGCGTTCGACGAACTTGAAGCTCCGTTCGATGAAATCGATTCCGTTTGACGAAAGTGTTGGAGTTGCCATTGTGATCTAGAAGTGGTCAAACATGTAATCTCACTGCCAACGTGATATGAGCCTGCAGGGTCGCACATAAGAGCATGTGGAGAAGTTGGTAGATTGACTGTGTTGGTAAATGTTACCAATCACCATATATAGAATGGGGAAATCCATCAGGTTGTTGCTGTCTGAATTCGTCGGGTTTACACGGATAGAATTCGTCGGATTCGTCGGGATTCGTCGGATTGTCCCGTGAACACTCGACGAATTATTACAGAAACCCTTCAGTCGGCAAAATGTTGTCGTCTGTCTGGATTCGTCGGGATTCGTCGGGTTGTCCCGTGAAGACTCGACGAATTGTTACAGAGATCATTTTCTCGGCAAATGTTGCCGTCTGATCTGATTCGTCGGATTCGTCGGATTGTCCCGTGAAATCTCGACGAATGATCTTCCGTGGAATTCCGACGAATTGTAACAGAAGCCCTTATTCTGATATGTGGTCTGCGGATAGCGATTCTTCTAGAAGCTGTTTATCCTTTGGGTATAAATAGGACTTCGTTTTAGGGTTCTCAGGACTAACGAAAAGAAAAGCCGACGGAAGGAGTTCCGCTCTCGCCTTACGAACCCTAGCCGACGGAAGTGTTCCGCCGTCTCTGAATCGCGTCCGCCGACCTCCTCTCCGGCGATCATCGCCGTGTGTGTTCTTCCTGGAGCGAACCTAGCAGTTCGTGGAAGTTCAAGGTGCAGTCATTCTTCTCCCGGCTCGTGTGGATCACTGTAGAGACGTAGATATTATTCTACGTGAGGACTCGCATAGCCGACGACAGGAATCAACTCGTGGAGCATCTAGGTTGGATTTGATCCAATCCCGCAAAGGTAATTTCATACCTAGCATTTTTTCTTAACTTCTTGATTCAACATTCATGGCCGATCCAAAGTCTTTTTTGGGTTGTTTCTCTTCATTTCCGCTGCGCCTACATTTGATGTATGGTTCTAGAAAAACCCAACAGAAAGTTGGTTCTGTCACGATCCTTGGCGGTTTGCACGATCCAGACGGTTGCGGTTTTTCGGTTCGACGAAGGGTGCGTTCGATGAAGGCGTGTTCGACGAAATCAGTCCCATTCAACGAAATTTGTTCTGTCACGCTCCCGACTTTATGCACGATGTCAGCAATTGCCGTACACGATTCACTAACGCCGGGCATTAGCCTTAACACACGCGTTATCTTCCAAGGCTATTTAAAGTACAGCCCCTCTCATTCCAAATTGATAAGAGATGATTCCAGAATTCTGATACTTTGGAGAGAGGTTCGTGTACATCAATTAAGAAGTCTCCCTTGGGCTAACATGAAGATCTAAAGAAGATTTTGAAGAAGAAGGTCTACAACGCATATTCCATACGAAGGACGATCGTTTCAAGAATGCCAACATCTACATCGACTTCGTCTTCACCTTCAGAATTTCTTGGGGAGTTTCTCTTTACTTATCTTGTAATCTTTTATTTTTCCTTTTTGTATTTTGTGTGGAGAAATCGTTCGGTGAGAACGTCGGATTCGGGGAAGGATTCCGTGGGTAAATTCGCCTTGTGTTGGCGACTAGGTCCTTGTGAGGCTTAGGGAGTAATTCGCCGCCTTGTGCGTGGCGACTAGGTCGAGGGTAGATCTAGGGGGTGACTAGAGGCCTTATCTGGGGATAGATAGGCTATAGCCAACCGGTCCTTGGGAGAAGGACCGGTGAAACAACAAAAAGTGTTTTTACATATTTTCGCCTTGATTTATAGCGTTATATAAATTAAACATTTGTTTATTCAATTTATTATGAAATAAAATCATGTCTTTTAATGTTCTATTCAATTGATTTTATTTCCTCTTCAAGAATGTTTTAATTTCTATTTTCATCAAAGTATTAAAATTAACATTTGTATAATTATCTTTGAAATACAATAATTATTTTCATTATCTCTAATTTTCTGAAATTGTATTTCATTTAAGGTTTCTAAGTAAAATCACTATGACAATTTTTTGTTCTGAGGAATATTCTCTGGAGATCTAACGCCCAACATTAAGACTTAACGACATGCGTTAGCAACAGTCAACAAAAAGTTTTGTGTCAATTATTTAAAAAAGAATCTTCATTACAATCCTATCTGGAATATTAAAATATATTTTTCTAAAATATTCTGAAACTTCAGTCTCAAACTCTGATAAATTCAATTAAGATTTAAATTCCATAAAACCCTTATTCACCCCCTCTAAGGGCACCGTAAGATCCAACACGTGGTATCAGAGCGTAGGTTATTCCAATACGGCTTTACAACATGGAATAATGACGCTTCATGATCTCGCATCTTCTAGAGGGGATAATTTCTATGAAAATGAAAAAATCTTTATGTCCACCATTATTTATGGGTGAAAATTATAATGGGTGGAAAATACTTATGGAAAAATTTCTTAAAACTTTGGATATTGAAGTTTGGAATATTACAATTAAAATGCCCCCAATTATTCTCAATAAAAATGAAATGTTTTTAAATGCCAAATCTTTGAATAGTCTATATTGTGCGCTTGATCAAAATATTTTCAAACTTATTTATACGCTTCCTACTGCTTTTGAAGTTTAGAAATTTCTTGAGAATACTTATAGTCTTCCTTCCACAGATAATGAATATGAGCAATTCCTTATGGATCCATGTGAAGAAGACAACATCACAATATTGGACTCATTTGATGACAAAACATCAAGCAAAAGAGAAGACGGAAATTATAGCAAGGTAAGAAAATCTAAATCTTCTCTTTTTGTAATAAATTCTATTTCTATATTTCGTGTGCTTAAATTTGCTAAACGTAAAATTTCAAAGTTGAAACATGCTAATTCCAAATTACGTTTAGAAAATAAAACTTTAAAAGCAAACGCTAAAGTAGAATCTTATATTGATGTTTCAAATTCTCATTCATGCTCTTTAATTAAAAATGTTAAACCTTGTTTTGATTATAATACTTTTAAAGAAGAACTCAAGGTTTTGGAAAAAGGTCCTTTAACTTCAAAAGAGCATAATGAAAAATTGATAAAAGAAAATGATAATTTAAGGGATAAACTAGAATCATTAAAAATGTTTATTCAAAATTGTTCATATAATAAAAAATCTTTTATTTCTAGTTTATCAAATTATCAAAAGTCTAAAAGCTTAACTTCATATTATAAGAGTGTCTATAAGAAAGAGTGGAAATAAAAATCATCAAAATAAGAATCAATCATTTAAAATTTATTGTAACTCACTCTTTCAACAATCACTTCTAAAGAAAGACAATCACTCTTATAAACTTTCAAAGAATCCATATAATAAAATTCATTATGATTACCAACATCAATGTATTTTGAAAAATAATTTGAATAAACATAAATCCCAAATGAATTATTTTTCAAACAACTATCATTCCAAAAAGATGTCAAATAATCATAATATGAATTTAAAAGATAAACAACCAAAGTATGAATGGAGGCCCAAAATTAAAAATGAAACACTAACTCCACTTGTAAAGGCTCATTCATCACTATCTCTCCAAAAGCCTACACGATGTATTTGGGTACCCAAAGGAACCATCACACTTGGTCCCCTTTTGATACCTAAATCTCTCATTCACTAGGAATCTTTGTATTGCATGAAGTAGACTTAATTATAAATGAAATATCATTACTCTACTTCATGATATGCTTAATTGCTTCTTCTTTTGTTTATTTTTTATTTTTGAGCCAACTTGTTTATGATCACTTTATGTATCATGAGATATGACTTTCATTTTAAGCCTAATGTTTAACAAATTAAATTGAATTAAATTAAACATAAAGTCATATATTTTTTTAAGTGATCTATCTTTTCTTTTTAAATGTTTTATCCTTTTTAAATCCTTTGCCTATAAATGTCGTATATTATCATTATAAATTGAATGCTAAATTTGCTAAATGATATTATCAAGACTAATGAAATTACTTTCAAAATTGGATTTAAATGGATTTTTAGGGGTCTTAGGCTAAAATATTAAATGCACAACTTATTGCATATTTGTCTATTTTTCGTTGCTGCATATAATAGCCCCTATAATGAAAAATCATAATTAAAAAAATTTACAAAAATGATGAATATGATTTCACACTCCATCTTGATCTATTAATATCCTATGCTAAAATTCAATATAATCATATATCATAATTCATGATCCATCAAGACCTATCTTAAATCAACTAATTCTATCAACCATAAGAATTATGAAATATATGATTGCTATTGATATTATAGTATCACATCTTGTTTTGTGTGTGTGATGTGCATCTCTATTGTTTGCATGTATCTCATTATCTTTAGACCTAAGAATTAACTTGAAATAAACAAGATGAAATCAAATAAAATTGTCACTTCGCTCTAGGTCTATGAAAATTCAAAACTCTATGTTTGAATACATGCAATTCAATTATATATTTGTCCAATTTTACTTAGCTTTGCAGGTTGTAATTCATCATACTAGCATCATCACTTACCATTGATAGAAATCAATGTCCATGCTAGTTATATATCTTGCAATGCTAAAGTAAATTATATTACTAAAATATGAAAATCATAATTTCTTTTGTAGTTATTTGCATGAATAAAATGTATTCTAAATGGATTTAAAATCAACAATCATCGATATAATTGTAAATCCAAAACTAATCATGCAATTATACCATATTTAATATATTTAAGGCTTACACGCTTAGTATGTCTATAATCATTAAACCTATGACATGTGTCTCACAATAGCGAGGGCGTAGGATTGTGTGCATTAGAGACCTAACCTCTAAGTCATGTCTTGTCCTTAACCGGGGAGGATTCCAGTGGGGCCTTGAGAGGCACTGGGGGGAAAGAGTGCTAGGTTGAGCGTCGTCTTTTGTATGCATATGGGATTAACACCCCAACCTACGGCATGTGTGCAACTCCTCATGCCCATCCATCACATAGTACGGGGCTAGAGTGTAGTCATGTTGTTAAGGTATCTTGATCTTAGATATACTTATATTATATTCATTGCATGAATATTATCTCACTCTTTATACATAAATCATGCATATTTGTTTTTGTTCTAACTTGACATCTTGTGTTTGCATATTTTATTATTTTGAGCTTTAATGATTTTACAAAACACAAGTACTTGAAAAATCACCAAAAACATGCTAAAAGAGCCTTCAAATCTAATCAATATACTCTGAAATTTCAACTGAAGGAAGGCCTCTTTATAATACAAATAAATTTTGAAAAACATTTTTCAAAAATTCAAGAAATGCAGTTCTGTTTTGGCGTTAAGAATTTAACGCCTGGCGTTAGCTCCCTTGCTCCAAAATATATATTTTTTGTTTATGAATTACTTCTGGTATTATTTTAATATTTTGTGTGTTTTATTTCTCTGTTTGTAAAAAGTTTTCTATCTTTTTATTTCCTTTAAAACAAAATTTTATTTACAAAAAAATTTATTATATGTATTTTCTTATGCATTATTTCTCTGGCATAGAATATCATTTACTGAAAGGGCTATTAAAGACTTCTATGTTTTCCAGAGAATATATATATAAAAAAAACAAATACAAAATTACAAAACAATTTCAAAGAACAAAAATATGTTTTTTTTCTTTATGTGTGTTTATTATTTTGTGCATATATAAAAAATTCAAAAAATTTATAAAAACTGATTGTTATTCATTGCCATTGTCAAGGATGATTAATTATATCAATTAAAGATTAAATACAATCTTTAATTTAATTTTCAAGTTTCTTAAAAGACATTATTTTGTATTTATCATGCCTTGAATATTATCTTGTTATGTGCAATGAAATTGATTGTAGATAAACATGTGTAGAAACGCTTATCATGCCTCTAAGTATGAGTAATGTATTATATTTGATAATGATTCATTCACTCACTTATTTTTGATAACCTACATGTATTTACAATCTTATTCTTACATGATTGTGTAGTGTAATAACATAAATAATTAAAATGCTTAAATAGATTACCTACACAACATTGAATTGGTTATTACAATTCTTTGTCTTTCATGCACTTATTCTTTAGAGAAATGTGGTTTAAAAAAATGTTATGTTTGCAAATCAAGTGAATTCGAAGTCCTTAGTCACTAAACTAAAAAGCAAATAATAAATGACAAGGAAAACTCCACCAAGCACTACTCACCCTCCTGATAAGTCTTAATGAGCATTGTGAGGTTGAGCACCTTGGCTAAGAATTGTAAAGTGTTTTGTAGCAAACAATTTATACACCACTTCTTTTAGTACACCGGATCATAAAAAATTGAAAATAAAGCTAAAAAGTTTAAAAGTGATCTCCAAGCACTACTTTGCACCCTGATAAGTCTTAATAAGCATTGTGTGTGCAGAGCACCTTGGTAGTTGTACTATTTATTCATGTGCATTGATATAGTGTGGAAGTAATATTATTTGTGTATTTTAATGTTGTGTTATTTCATTATATATGTCATGTGTTTTTGATTGATTCACTTGTATACTTTATCAAAACACTACTTTGTACACATCATTATCTTTCATAAAACTTCTACTCATGAGAATTGGATCCTAATGCTCATCTACTCAAATCTCTACAAACTTAAGTAAGTGCACTAGATAACAAAGCATGATCGCTACAATGTTTATGTTTACTTGAAATACAAATTTTATTACATTGTAGTTTGTGTATCTTTTCTTGATATTATGAAATCATGCTTGCAATATTATCTTAATGGAATAACATCTCTTCAATCTTTAACTCAAACATCAACTTTTCAAATTTAAAACTCATTATCCTTTGTATGATTTTATCTTCTAAAAATGATGTTTATGTTTAAGAGTGCTTATTCTTCTGCTAAGATTACCACTTATGCTCATTCATGTCTATTATTTTTAACACCATGGTTTCAACAAGTGGTATCTTAAAATAAGAATGCTTACTTTATCATTTCTGTTATGTTGCTTACTACTTTATGTTACATCATGCTTATTTTTTTTAACAAGTAGTATTTAACAAACTTTTGATTGCATCTTATTTTTTCTTCTCGACATAAAATATATTACTCCTTATTATACATACTCACTCCTAAACCCTCTTTTGATTCTACCAAAAGGGGAGATTAAATTGCATAAATCTAATATTTAGGGGAAGTGCATACTAATAATATAAAACAAAAAAAGGGGTATATTTGCAGGGGGAGTAATCATATAAGAGGTGCATACACTATCATATGCTCGATCATGAAAATCCTTCAATAAGTGGTTCCTTATCTATCTTAAAAGATATACACTCATCCCTACCCACTTTCGTTAATAACAAAGGGGGAGAAGAAATTAAGAAATCTAGTAAAATAGATATTTAGGGGGAGTAAATAATAAGAGAACACTTATGTAAGACCCCCCTCCTGGAACACAAAACACGGCTGAGGGGAGTCTTATGCCCAGGATAGCCGCCTTGCAGAAGCGCCAACTCACGGGCTAGCCACCTCCACAAGACGCCTATCCCGCCGGCTAAACCAACTCAACAGCGCCAACCCATCAATAAACTAAAACCAGAAGCCACATATAGATATATAAAATTCGCATAAGTAGAGTCCATAATTATACAAAAAGGTAGCTCCACGAGCTCCTGCAAAATATATTAGAGTATCACAAAAGATGCCCAAAGGGGCTATATCTCAAAACTACTACTCACGTTAGCCACTGCCGGTACTGAGGGTATCGCTGTCTCTGGCCCTGTCGTCCTGACCTGACTGTCCTCCTCCTGCGCCGTGCGCTGCGGCTCCAGGGCGCACTCCTAAAAAGAGGGACGTAGCAACCGTTAGTCATAAAGACTAAGTGGCTTCACATCCGCTCCCCCGGCGACTCCAAGGCACCGGGCGGTAGAATTGAAAGAAAGATGCAATATTAGCAATAGTATACAAAACAGGTGACAAGAAGGGTTGTTCATATGTGTCGGTTGTATAAGTACCCAAGTACTTGCAATGGCACTAACAAGCTGTTCATAAGTATATATATATAGCAGCAGTTATAAATGCAAGTACTGGAAACAGAAAGCATAAGCAGAGTATCAAAATCGTACTAGTAACAGGACATAGCTAAAGTATCACAGAGCTGAATTGAACTCAACTTATAAGGATGCCCATACAAGCTTATAAGTTAAGGGTCTGCATATAAAGGTAACTCATCATATAAAGATGCCCATACAAGTTTATATGATGAGTTTCCATTGCTGTGCAATGCAATGATTGTGATATGAATGCGGTGCAATGATTATGATATGAATGCGGTGCAATGATTATGATATGATGACTTCTCCAAGCGCATTTGCTATGTCGACACAGAACTTTAGTTCCCACTTTTCGAGGGTAGCTAACCACTCAGGTGCCCCCCGTCGTGGCCAGACGGTGGCAGTGGCACGGGCTTCGCCACTACTAGGAGGGTATGAACACTACCGGTCCTAGGCCTATGTACGCCTCGACGCTCTTGTTCATAGCGGAGACCCTGCGTACTACCCGCATTCCTGCGGGGTATTCAAGACGCGGAGGGGATCTATTGGGTAGATGGACACCAAGACATTCCAACCCAACCGGTCTGAGTCTAACTGCCGGCTCCTGTCGGTGTCACGACTAGCGAGCCCGTAGACCCGCCACAACCTATCCTCCCACGAGGATCACTACACCACCATGTGTGAAAACCTGCACATTCATACTATCACGTCCTGCCCGTAGGCCCATTCACAACTGGTGCTCGCAAGCACACCTCATATTAACACGTTCTGCCCGTAGGCTCCGTTCACAACCGGTGCTCACAAGCACTCATCATATTAACACGTTCTGCCCGTAGGCTCCGTTCACACAAGTTCAACCTAGTTGAACTATTCACATTCTTGAGAGGTTACTACCAATACGCATCATCCCGTTGCTTATCTAGCGAGGTGATCATTCATAGAAGCACGTCTTCCAAACATGCGCCAAGAATCCCCAAGATAACGTTCGGGATTTCCAAGCATATCTCACATGTCATCGACATTCACCTCTCGCCCTCAATTTACGGCTCACTCTATCACAATGAGATGTTTATCGCATTTGAGGGGTTATCACCAAACCACACTCTTCGCTGGGTGATCGATCGATGTGCGCATTATTGTAAACATGTCGTCAAAGTCTTTATTTGATTATTCATCGCGATGCCTCATTCCATACATCATGCCATTCGCCCATGCTCCGCCCAATTGACACGTAAATCTGGGCACTCATTTCCTCATTAAATTGGAGAATATAGATTTTTCTCCAAACAATAGCCACGTCGGCATTACTAGTTATTATTCCCAGAGCGAAGCGAGAACGAACTACGGTTGGCGAAATCAAAACAAGTACCCTCCCACAACTCATGAAATTCAACAAGGGTCAGCACAATATCATCAATTCGATTTCTACCACTATTAAGAGCGTCGGACAGGTATTATAAAAGATATCCCCAAAGATTATCGCAATTCAAACCACAACGACGCTGAATAACAAAAATGAGATTCTGGGAGTTTTACTCCACCCCAAATTATGTGCCACCCCATTTTGGAAAGCTCTCTCCAAGGGCTACAACATTCATGTTGAGTCCTAAACCCAGATCCAAGTGGATCCTACCTAAAATCTGCTCCAAAGTCAACTGCAGAAACCTGGACAGCAAAAACAGCACGCACTTAAACAGTTTCCCGCTTTCTGGACAGTCCACTCGACTGGACCTTTAGGGAGCTACAAGTCACTTCAGAAAACGGACAACCTATCGTTGGAAAGCTCTTTTCGAGGGCTACAACTTCCATATTGAGCCTGGAACCTAGTTCCAGTGGGTAGAAGCCCAAAATTGGCTTGAACACAGCTGCGCACAATTTCACCCCTTATTTACCAAGTGCAATGTTATGAATTTTGCAAGGGGCTATTATCAACTTCACTACACAATATGTCATAAAAGACAAACCTATTTAACAGAGCATTATCCATCATCTTCCCCCAAACATGTGTTAGGTCATTTCACCTTTTAAAATCCTACACAATCAATTCCCCTCATTCTCCCTCAACGACCATGGGTTTGCCCCAAATCAAATCCCATCTCTTCCTCTTGGAGAGAAGAAATGATTCCGAAAACCTCGCGGCGAACGATGCCCTAAATTTTGAGGTTTCGACTCGGTCTTCCTAAGGGAACTCCATTAAAGCTCACACGAGAAGCTCTCTTGAGCCTTCATCTCTCCTATTGTGATCTAAGAGGCTAACACCAAGGGAGAGGGGAGGAAGTCACCTTAATTTCTCGGCCACGGTTCAAGCTCATCTTCATGGCATCCGGGTGGCGGTCGGCCAAGCTCCAAATCTCCTCCAAGCTTTGCTCCTTCACAGCTCCATGACCAAAAGAAACAAAAACCCCTAAGGGTGGCAGGAAGAAGATGAAAAGAAGAAGAAGAAGAAGAAGATGAAAAGAGACATAGCAAATTAATGGCTCGACCCTTCTTCTGGCTTAAGAGAGAAGAGAGCAAAGCCTTGGAACTCCAAATATAGGTGTCGGCTTCTTATTGGATATTAATCCCACTGTAGGCTAAAATAATCATAAAGAAAATAAGCACCCAAGCTTTATCTGGCGACGGGAAGAAAGATGCCCAGATTTCGTCGAACGGGAATAGACATTTTTTGTCGAACGAAAGATTTCGTCGATCGACGAATTCAGGATTTTCGTCGATCGACGAATTCAGGATTTTCGCCGATCGAAAGATCTCGTCGACCGCTTACTTAAAATAATTCGTCGACCGAAATATTTAGTATATTTTGGCGACCGATGAACCCTCCTAATTCGTCGACCGCGGCACGACGATATTTCGTCGACCGCAGAACCTTAGTCGAACGCAGTTCGACGAACTTTCGTCGAACGCTGGCAGCCTTCTTCGATCGCGGCTGCAACAATGTTTCGTCGAACACGACCTGACGCTATTTCGTCGACCGCTGAAGGAATAACATTTCGTCGGGCGCAACTCTCCTATACTTCATCGATCGTAGCTATTATAATATATAGTCGAACGGTTCCCGTTCGACTAATTAGTCGAACGCTTCCCGTTCGACGTTCGTGGAACGGGAGCTTCCCGTTCGACGTTCGTCGAACGGAAGCTTGTCGAATGCTAATTGTGCTATCAGCACACCAAATTCATTTCATTGTTTTAAATCTCATCGTAGGGGCCGAATACGAATCGGGATGTTACAACTTATGTAGGGGAGGACTTCGTAAAGAAAAATTATGCATTATCACTATCAATTCTATCACGCTCTTAACCTGTTATTCATGCATATCTTATTACCGCACTTATCTATAAACACAAATGGTTTTAAGTCCACTACTTTCTTATACAGGTATTTGTTATATATTATCAAAAGGGGGAGATTGTTGGAGCCTATGTTCCGCATCTCTTGGTTTGAGAATAACAAATATTGTGTTGTATTTGATCTAGTATTTTGTGTGTTTATAGTGTGCAGATTGTACATGAACGATATCTACACATCCCTATGAATAGTTTGTTGATTGAAAATGACTCTCTGGAAAGATAGCTAACGCTTGCGTTAGTAGTTAACGCCCATCGTTATCAACCGCTGAGAAGAAAACCGCTTAGAAGAAAACCGGTGAGACGAAAACCGCTGAGAAGGAAACCGCTGAGAAGAAAACCGCTGAGACGAAAACCGCTGAGAAAGAAACTGCGTTCGACGAATTGAACCTTCGTTCGACGAACTCTGAAGGCGCTCGACGATACCTGAAGGAAGCTGCGTTCGACAAACGAGGAGTTCCGTTCGACAAATTTCCTGCGCTCGACAAGCTGCGTTCGACGAACGAGGAGCTCCGTTCGACGAATTTCCTGCGCTCGACGAATTTGCACTGGGCAAGCTGCGTTCGACGAACGAGGAGCTCCGTTCAACGAACTAAGCCTGCGCTCGATGACATTGCGCCCGACAACTGCATTCGACGAACTTGAAGCTCCGTTCGACGAAATCGATTCCGTTCGACGAAAGTTGGTTCTGTCACGATCCTTGGCGGTTTGCATGATCCAGACGGTTGTGGTTTTTCCGTTCGACGAAGGGTGCGTTCGACGAAGGCGTGTTCGACGAAATTTGTCCCGTTCGACGAAATTGGTTCTGTCACGCTCCGGACTTTATGCACGATGTCAGCAACTGCCATACACGATTCACTAACGCCGGGCGTTAGCCTTAATGCACGCGTTATCTTCCAAGGCTATTTAAAGTACAACCCCTCTCATTCCAAATTGATAAGAGATGATTCCAGAATTCTGATATTTTGGAGAGAGGTTCGTGTACAGCAATTAAGAGGTCTCCCTTGGGCTAACATGAAGATCTAAAGAAGATTTTGAAGAAGAAGGTCTACAACGCATATTCCATATGAAGGACGATCGTTTCAAGAACGCCAACATCTACATCGACTTCGTCTTCACCTTCAGAATTTCTTGGGGAGTTTCTCTTTACTTATCTTGTAATCTTTTATTTTTCCTTTTTGTATTTTGTGTGGAGAAATTGTTCGGTGAGAACGTCGGATTCCGGGAAGGATTCCGTGGGTAAATTCGCCTTGTGTTGGCGACTTGGTCCTTATGAGGCTTAGAGGGTAATTCGCCACCTTGTGCGTGGCGACTAGGTCGAGGGTAGATCTAGGGGGTGGCTAGAGGCCTTATCTGGGGATAGATAGACTATAGACAACCGGTCCTTGGGAGAAGAGTCGGTGAAACAATAAAAAGTGTTTTTACATATTTTCGCCTTGATTTCTAGCGTTGTAGAAATTAAACATTTGTGTATTCAATTTATTATGAAATAAAATCATGTCTTTTAATGTTCTATTCAATTGATTTTATTTCCTCTTCAAGAATGTTTTAATTTCTATTTTCATCAAAGTATTAAAATTAAGATTTGTATAATTATCTTTGAAATACAATAATTATTTTCATTATCTCGGATTTTCTGAAATTGTATTTCATTTAAGATTTCTAAGTAAAATCACTGTGGCAATCTTTTTGTTCTGAGGAATATTCTCTGGAGATCTAACGCCCAGCGTTTAGACTTAACGCCATGCGTTAGCAACAGTCAACAAAAAGTTTTGTGTCAATTATTTAAAAAGGAATCTTCATTACAATCATATCTGGAATATTAAAATATATTTTTCTAAAATATTCTGAAACTTCAGTCTCAAACTCTGATAAATTTAATTAAGATTTAAATTCCATAAAACCCTTATTCACCCCCCCCCCCCCCCTTTAAGGGCGCCGTAAGATCCAACACCATTTGGTGCCAATGATGTTGTGTCCTTGAGGTTTTGGCACCAACTTCCATACCTTACACCTTTTGAATTTTAGAAGCACTTCTTGCATTGCTTGAATCCAAAAGGTGTATTCAAACTTCTTGGGCTCCATCTGTGACAGAAAGCTCAAGAATAGAGCTTCATTGCGAGCCCTGCTTCTGGTGATCACCCCTTGGTTTATATCTCCAATTATTTAGTCTCTTGGATGATCGTTTAAGTGCCTGTTTGCTGTAGGTAACCAGTCAGCAATCTGCAACTCTTCTTCTGGAGCTGTAGGGTCTTCAGCAGCTTGCTGATCTACCTCTTTAGGAACAACAACATCTGTATAAGCTTTGCTAGTGCTGGGCATGTCTTGGATAGACAT
Organism: Dactylorhiza incarnata; assembly: GCA_033032865.1. Classification (NCBI taxonomy): domain Eukaryota; kingdom Viridiplantae; phylum Streptophyta; class Magnoliopsida; order Asparagales; family Orchidaceae; genus Dactylorhiza; species Dactylorhiza incarnata. Next base: position 4,893,591 of record JAWHQI010000134.1, read on the forward strand.
TTCTTGCATTTTTTGTTCACCACCTGTCAAAACAGAAGAACTAGACCAGCCATGATATAGTAGGCTGGTCTCATCAAAGACAACATGCATAGACTCTTCTACAACATGAGTCTTCTTGTTGAACACTCTATAGATTCTGCTATGTGAGCTATCTCCAACAAGAACCCATACATTGCATTTTTCAGCAAACTTTGTTAATTGAGATTTTCCATTATTTAAAATATAGCATTTGCAACCAAAGATTCTAAAGTATGAAATTGTTGGTTGTTTGCCTTTCAGAATCTCATAGGGGGTTATTCCAAGGGTCTTATTGATGGAAGCTCTCTTGAGAACATAACAAGCTGTATTGACTGCCTCAGCCTAGAAATATTATGGAAGTGCGGAGTCACTAAGCAATATTCTTCCAGCTTCTATGAAGGTCCTATTCCTCCTCTTAGCCACACCATTTTGTTGTGGAGTCCTTGGGGAGGAGAATTGTTGGGTGATACCAAATTCTTGACAAAACCTTGTCTTTGTCACAGATGGAAATTCTGTACCATGGTCAGTTGTAGTCTTGACCACAGTACATTGCAATTCATTATGGATTGCCTTGACATGGTTTATGAAGATATCTAAAGTATCAGATTTATTCTTAAGGAAGAATACCCATGTATATTTTGAGTGATCATCAACAATCACCAAAGTACACAACTTTCCACCTAGCACTACCAGAAAATGGACTTTTAGCCAGGGCAAATTGCCGTGGCTAAACGTTCTAAACCGTGGCAAAAGACTTTTAGCCACGGTTTGCCCGCGGCAAATGGGCGTGGCCAATACGAGTGTGGCAAAAAGTATTTGCCACGCTCTTCCCGTGGCAAATACTTTTTTGCCATGACTTTTAGCCACAGTTTTAAACCGTGGCTAAAAGTCTTGATTTCAGCAACGATTAGCCACGGCTTCCCTGCCGTGGCTAAAAATCCATTATTAGCCACGGTAATAAGCTGTGGCAAATACTTGGCAGATTTATAAAAAAAATATTTGCCACGGTTTAAAGCCGTGGCAAATACTTAGCAGATTTATTTAAAAAAATATTTGCCACGATTTGAAACCGTTGTAAATACTTGCCCGAGTTTTTAAAAAAAATATTTACCATTATCCCCCCCCCCTGAAAGGACCGTCCTGCATCACGTAAGACTTCAGTCAAGCGAAAAATGCGATCGTGGAAGCAAATCCACGATCAGAGGAAGAGAGGAGCATCAAATTCAAGCAAATCACGCTAAAACTATGCTCGTTTCGTGCCGCGGAAGCAATGGCGAAGCTTTAAAAAATGCCGCAAATGCTCCACGATAGAGACCGCAGCGAAAACTCATGGACATTAGCGGAGTTTTTTTTAAAACACTGCCAAAAGTAGCACATTTTTTAAAAAAACGGCGCCAAAGGTAGCGGCATTTTTTTAAAGAAAACTCCGCCTAGTAGCAGCATTTTTTTAAAATGCGCCGCAAATACTGTGACGCTTTGAAAAAAATGGAATGGAGTCCAGTTTCAATTTCTCTATTAGACCCAGGTGAGCAAATCTAAACCAACAAAGCAGAATGAAACAACATGTACATATCGTGGTATGTAAAAAACATGGAGAATGAAATGAAGTTTCTCATAACTTTTGCATTTAAGGATGAGGCCAGAAACAACATGAAAAATGTTCATCTCACTGAAATCAAACAAAATTCAATCTAAAATGCAGAGAAGAATAACTATCAGATAATCCTAGCCTAACATACATACATATAGATAACCATGAAGAACTTTTCCTTGGATATGATCCAAAGCCTTTGCTGCCTCAAGATGTAGACTTCCATCAAAACTAATAGATGCTCTCACAACACCATTTGTTCAGTCTTGAGCAATTCAACACAGAAACTTTTGAAATAGCGTTTATGGTTTGGCATGAATGGAACAATTTCTTGAATAAGTGCATGTTCACAACTATCAACTGGAATGCTACTGATCGGCACGCCCCTGATTAGTTTAACACTATGTATGTTCCTATGATTTAGATAAAACCAAACTGAACCTAGAAAATCAATCCACATCATTATTTTAAAAAAGGAAAGAAAGCATAACAATGTCCATATATATAATTAATATGTGAAATAGAGAGACTCTCTTCGCCAATGTGAGTCTTGCCCAACAAGCATACTACCATAAACACTTTTGAACTCAGAAAAGGATGTACAAGAATACGAAATCCTAGCATCGCCTGTAACACCCTGCTGCTAGTCCACGACCAGATGTGCAGAAACCGATATGAAATTGTAATCCAATGTTGCATCTTGATCGATCTTATCAATCTTTGCAACAGAGATTTCACCAGATCATGCTACTAGCAGCAAGAAAATGAATCAGTATTAAGGTAGAACTTCCAAAGGTAAGAACACTATCTCAATACAAATCAGACCCAAAAAGCATTAGAAAGTTGTTCTTTTGTTCTTTCAATGACATAAAAACCTTAACTGAGAAGCTTGACATGCAAAAGATCTTATTATAAGAAAAGCTTTATTTGATTTGTTAGATGTAAATTGTACAAATATGCGATCAACTACTCTTAGTAATGCAAAACGAGCAAGAACATAACAACCAATTTGTGTGAGGATGATCAAAAGACAAACTTGTTGAAGATAAGTGCTTTTTCCACTCCTGAGCACATAAAAGTAAAAGTTCAGTTGACTATTTTATTCCACATACGTACAAAACTTTGTTCATACAGAGAACAACAATTGGAAAAGAATTAGGTTAAAATGGCTATCTGAATACAAACAGAGAGTTACATGTTTGGTCCCATGACTATCACCATGTTTGATGCTTCTAAAAGAAAAAGATGGTTTGGCTGCATAAAAGAGAAAAATTTCAATCAGCAAATTTAAGGGTTCAAACTTGGTATGTTGGAACTAAATACACTGACATTGAAATATGAGAGAGCATACAATAAAGTCATTGTGCAAGGTCTCTAAGATAGGATGTTTTCCAACATCAATTGGCATGGGCCCATTTGCTGCCAATCATTTGTAGCTAACTCATGAGGAATTCCAAAGTACAACAACGACCAATAGTAGAATCAATATCACTTAATTTCCAGAGAACCAAAGGAGAGGAAAATAGGGAAGACACAGATAAATCAGGGAAAAGAAGTTGCAAAATGCATCCATTTGCCTATGCATAAGAAGAGAAACACATAACTAATAAACCTCCAATAACAAAGTATTGCATCAGGTCCAACATTATTTAACCGTAATCAAAATGAATCATCTGCACCGCTGGGAAATTTAGTTCACGAAATGGAAGAGAATCAACCTACTACAGTCGAGAAATCCAACGCATTTAACCGAGCTGATGTTGAATCCTAGCACCACCTCATGGAGGTCCTTCTCCTAAATAGAGGTCAACACAATTTATTTCGCCAGAAAAAATGTTGAGATTCGGATGAAGAAGATGAGGAAGAAGAATAAGAGGGAGAAGAAGTACCTGAGGGAGAAGATAGTTGTATGGCTTTTGCAGAGAGGAGATCTCGACCAGGAGGAGTTTCGAATCAAAGAATAAGAGGAGAGGAGAGATGCAGAGTCAAAGCTGAATGAGATGCGCGAAGAGAAGCAATCCTAGATCGGGAATGAAGGAATGGAGGAAGAGCCTTTGGCCTTTGGCGACAGCGAGGACTGCGACGAGAAGAGAAGCAACCCTAGATCTCGACCAGGAGGACTGTGACGATAGATGCTTGCAATGGAGGGAGGAAGATCCTTTGGCCTTTAGCGACAACGAGGAGAACAACAGGAAGAGCATAGGAAAACCCTAGATCAGGAAGGAATTAAATGACGCGGGGAATAAGGCTACGGGTTGCCTTTTTTCACGAAGCTTGTAGGTACCGTTTGGCGCAGCTTACAGGCTCCGGTGCGGCAGGTAAAAAATGGAGGTTCCTTCATAAGCTGTGTTTGGTAAGCGTCCGCTCTCAAACGCCGGTTCTAAATATCCTCCGTTTATTCCTAGGGCTGATCCGCGCTTCATTCCTCCAGCTCCACCGCGCCGCAAGCGCGATTCCTCTGCGCGTCTTCTCTTCTTCATTCCCGACTCCCCCCCCCCCCCCCCCCCCCGACGGCGAAACCTTACCTCCACGTGTCCTCCTTCTTCCTCGCCTCTCTTCTCCAATCGAAGAGCGACTACCAATCGACGCCTCTTCTCCAGTGCGCCGGCTCCCAATCGATCGAACGTCGGCTCCCAATCGATTACTCTTCCGATTTCTGCTCCCAATCGACGCCGTTTCTGCACCCGATCTCCTCTCCTAACAGCCTCAACTCTTCAAGATCCAACATCAGGTATCTACTCACCTGAAATCCTCTATTCGTTTGTAATTTTTGTAGGGATATGAATTTTTTTTGTTATTTTAGGTGTATACTCACCCAATTCTCTATATATATGTGTGTGTGTGTGTGTGTGTATATATATATATGTAGGTTTGTGTGTGTGTGTGTGCGTGTATGTATATATATGTATTTGTGTGTGTGTGCCATGTATATATATGTAGGTGTGTGTGTGCTGTGTATGTATATATATGTAGGTGTGTGTGTGTGTTGTGTATGTATATGTATGTGTGTGTGTGTGTGTATATATATATATATGAATGTGTGAGCTGTGTATATATATATGTGTATTTGTGTGTGTGTGTGTGTGTGCTGTGTATATATATATGTATTTGTGTGTATGTGTGTGTGTGTGTTGTGTATATATATGTAGGGGTGTGTGTGTGTGTATATATATATATATGAATGTGTGTTTGTGTGGGTTGTGTATATATATGTATTTGTGTGTGTGTGTGTGTGTGCTGTGTATATATATGTAGGTGTGTGTGTGTGTGTGTGTGTGTGTGTATATATATATATATATGAATGTGTGTTTGTGTGGGTTGTGTATATATATATATGTATTTGTGTGTGTGTGCTGTGTATATATATGTAGGTGTGTGTGTGTGTGTGTATATATGAATGTGTGTTTGGGTGGGCTGTGTATATGTATATATATGTATTTGTGTGTGTGTGATGTGTATATATATGTAGGTGTGTGTGTATATATATGTAGGTGTGTGTGTGCGCGTGTGTGTATATATATGTAGGTGTGTGTGTGTATATGTAGGTGTGTGTTGTGTATATATGTATGTGTGTGTATATGAATGTGTGTGTGTTTGTGTTGTGTATATATATATGTATGTGTGTGTTTATTGTGTATATATGTATGTGTGTGTGTATAAGAATGTGTGTGTGTGTGTGCTATGTATATATATAGGTGTGTGTGTGTGTGTGTTGTGTATGTATATGTGTGTGTGTGATGTATATATATGTGTATGTGTGTGTGTGCTGCTTGTATATATGTGTAGGTGTGTGTGTGTGTGTGTGCTTGATTGTGTGTGTGTGTGAGTGTATATATATGTATGTGTGTGTGTATGTGTGTTCTGTATATATATGTATTTGTGTGTGTGTGTGAGAGAGAGAGAGTGTATATATATATGTGTGTATGTGTGTGTGTGTGTTGTGTATATATGTATGTGTGTGTATATGAATGTGTGTGTGTGATGTGTATATATATAGGCGTGTGTGTGTGTGCTGTATATATGTATATGTGTATATGTGTGTCAGTGAGTGTGCTGTGTATATATATAGGTGTGTGTGTGTGTGTGTGTGTTGAAAATGATTTCAGGTATTAAACAAAGAATTTAAATTAATTAGAAAAAATTAACCTAAAAAAACTCCATCTCTGCCAAACAGTTTTTACAAAACATCTTATCAAAAGCTCTACAAACTCCATTTCACACAAACCGTTTTTTAACAAAACTCAGTTTTCCAGAAACAACACTTTTACTATCAGCAGCTATTCATCAGCAACAACTCACCCAAACTGGCCCTTAATTAACATTGTAGCGGCGCTATAGAGAAAAAGCGTCGCGAAATCATTTCTTTTTCGCAGCATTTTTGTTCATAAATGCTGTTAATATGATTATTAAACATTAGCCACGTTCTTTAACAACAAGCGTCGCAAAATGCAAAAAACTATAGCGGCATTTTAAAATGCGCCGCAAATAAAATGCCGTTGTAGGTCTAATTTGTTATAGTGTTAATTAAACTAATAATCAATAAATAATTTAATTTAAATGATAATAAATAATAAACTTTTTGCCACGACTCAAAACTGTGGCTAATACTTCCTTTTTAGCAATGGATTAATAAATGTGACTAAATTATTTGCCACGAAATAGACAACCATGGCTAATATTGTAGTATTAGCCACGAATTAAACAAACTGTGACTAATACTTTCTTTTTTTGCCACAAATTGGACATCTATGACTAATAATTGCTTATTAGCCACGAATTAGGGGTTGTGGCTAATACTTAACTATTAACCATGATTTTTGAACCGTGGCAAAAAAAGTGTGGCTAAAAGTCATTTTCTAGTAGTGTAGGCTCTGAATTGACAAAGGACTAAACAAGTCCATGTACAATAGATAAAGACATCTTTCAGTGTCTTTGGAATCAATGCTTTTAAAGGTGGCCCTAGTTTGCTTGCCCATTTGGCATGCGTGACAGGGACCACTTTTAATACATTTCAAATTTGGACTATTTCTAACAAGGTTTCTAGAAAATAGTCTATACATTGTCTTGTAGTTAATGTGAGCAAATCTCTTGTGCCATTGAACACAAAGAGACTCACTTTCATTAGCTACAAGACAAACTAGAGAGAGAACTATTGCAAATAAAATCTAAGCAATAAACATCCCCACTCCTAGTGCCTGCGAGAATGATCTCTAGGTCAATTGACTTCTTGATCAATCACTTATCATTGTGGAATTCAATGACATAGCCTAAGTCACATAGTTGACTTATGCTTATAAGGTTGTGTTGCAACCCTTCAATATAAGCTACCCTTGTAATAGAGACTATGTCATTGGTGATCATACCATATCCTTTGGTGACTCCATTTTCAGAACCTCCAAAGATAACTTTAGGTCCATTCTTCACATCATTGTAATCCTGCAGAAGACTTTTGGTTCCTGTCATGTGCCTTGAGAACCCACTGTCCAAGTACCATATTTGCCCTAGGCTGGTACTTGAACTATCCTGGAAGAAGCAATTCATTTTCTCTTAGGAGCCCAATTGATTTTGTGTCCTAGGCCTTTGTTAGCATAACAAGACATCTTCACACCAGCTGCAGCCTTTGCAGGAAAGTTGCTCTTTGCATTAGGCACATTGGGATCATGCCAATAAATTATGGCAAAATGTCCCACTTTACCACAACACCAACATTCATGGATGTTGTATCTTCTTTTCTGAACACCCTTTGAGGTGGAAGGAGCATCATTGTGCTTATGTTCAGTGAAGAAGCTAACTGTATTCTTCTTATTCATATTAGCAATAGCTTGGTTGGTTGACAGTTTATAGATGGTTTAATTACAGACTTTGTCTTCATGACATCGGCTTGTCTTTAGCTTGGCAGCCAAGCAAGTGTGGATGACATCAGATATTGAGCTGTTAGACTTGCTTATAGGCTTGATAGCAGCCATGTGCTTTGCTGAGAGGGAATTGGAAGAACCAACTTCCTTATCCTTGAATGAAAGGGCTGAAGTACCAAATACAAATGGTCCAGAATTGGGCCATTTGAATTTCTTCATGGGGAGCTTTCAAAGCACTCATCCCAATGCCTTTTCTTCTGCTATAGAAAGGAGTATTTTCCTTCCTATAGGAACTCTCATTCTTCCAGTGACCATACATGCTGTCCTGGTCATACCTGTTGGAGGGAAGCAACACCTTTTGAAATGTGGTATGTGTTGGATCTTTAGGTGCCCTTAGAGGAGGGGGGGGGGGTGAATAAGGGTTTTATGGAATTTAATTCTTATTTAAAAATATCAGAGTTTGCGACCAAAGTTTTGGAATATTTTATAAGAAAATATATTTAAATATCTCAGATAAGATTATATTGACGATTTCTTTTTAAAGAAGAGAAACAAAACTTTCTGTTAACTGTTGCTAACGCTTGGCGTTAAGGGTTAACGTTGGGCGTTAGCTTTCCAGGAAATTTTCCTTAGCACAAAAATATTGCCACATTGATTTTACTTATGAAATCTTAAATGAAATACAATTCCAAAAAATCAGAGATAATAAAAATGAATATTATATTTCAAAGAAATTGATTACACAAATGTTTGCTTTAATGCTTTGATGAAAATATAATCTAAAACATTCTTGAAGAGGAAATAAAATCAATTGAATGGAACATTAAAATACATGATTTTATTTCATAATAAATTAATTACACAAATGATTGATTTCTATAACGCTAAAAATCAAGGCAAGAATATGTAAAACCTTTTTTTGTGATTCACCGGTCCTTCTCCCAAGGACCGGTTGGCTATAGTCTATCTATCCCCATATAAGGCCTCTAACCACCCCTAGATCTACCCTCGACCTAGTCGCCACGCACAAGGCGGCGAATTCCACCTAAACCTCATAAGGCCTAGTCGACACACACAAGGCGGCGAATTTCCCATGAAATCCATCACGGAATCCGACGTTCTCCCTGAACAATTTCTCCACACCAATTATATAAGAAAAAAAAGGAAAAGATTACAAGATAAAAGTAAAGTAAGAGAAACTCCCCAAGAAATTCTGAAGGTGAAGACGAAGGCGATGTAGACGTTGGCGTTCTTGAAGCGTTCGTCCTTCATATAGAATATGTGTTGTAGACCTTCTCCTTCAAAATCTTCTTTAGATCTTCATGTTAGGCCAAGGGAGATCTCTCAATTATTGTAGATGAGCCTCTTTCAAAATTATCAGAATGCTGGCTTTAGAGGAAATATAATATTTGTTGTAGAATGAGAGGGGCTGTTCTTTAAATATGCACGAGAGCTAACGCGTGGCGTTAAGAGTTAAAGCCAGCGTTAGTGATCGTGTATAGCAACCGATGACATCGTGCAACCGTCGAGATCGTGGCAGAGATTGTGGACTCAACGCAGTCGTTAAGAGGCAACGCTGACATTGTCACTGGCTTCTCGACGCAATATATTCTCCATGTCATTCCCTTCTCGACATCATCCCTTCTCGACGATAAGTTAACGCGGGGAATTAACTTCTTAAAGCAGGGCATTTAGAGTTAAAGCGGGGAGTTAAACTCTTAAAGCGTGGCGTTAAGAGTTAAAGCGGGGCGTTAACTTCTTAAAGCGAGGCATTAGCTCTCTTTCCAGAGAATCGTCTCCAATCAACATACTACTCATATGGATGTGTAGCTATAGTTCCTGTACAACCTGCACACTATGAACACACAAAATACAAGATCAAATAAAATACGGTATTAGTTATTCTCAAATAAAGAAATGTGGAACATAAGCTCCAACAGTATGAGGCTTAGCTTTATCATGCCCCTTTCCTCCATTCTCAACTCCAATTGCCACTTTATTGAACCCTTTCCCTCTCCTATCAGTTTGAGAGGAGAAGGTGTCAATAATGGGCAATATGGATTTGGGTTTGGAGAATTGAGCTACTAAGCTTTTCTCTTTGAGAAGCTTCTCCTAAAGGTCCTTGATGATCTTGTTCTTTTGGCTGATGGTGCTCAATTGGACTATTGTAATTCCCTTGAGTTGGCTCATCTCTCTACTCATCTAAGCCACCTGGGTAGATGACTCAGTGCAATCTTGCTTAGCCTACTGAAGGGAAGTAATTTCTTGAGCTTGCCTCTTGGCTTGCTTCTTGCTCTTTTTCAGAGCTTCCGAAAGAGTATCATACTTGTCAATCAATTGATTGACATCCACTTCAGGTTCTGAACCATTTTCATCATTTGATGAGCATGCTTCAGAATCTGTCATTGACTCATAATCAGAAGAAGGGAAAGGAGTAGATAACTTATCAGGATTGTCCTGACTTTCTTCATCATCATCTGTTATGGCCATTAAGCCATGATGTTCCCTATCATCTTCATCCCCCTCTATGTCACTGTCTGAGTATGACAGAGGGGCCCTGATGCCAACCTTAGCAGCAGGAAATTCCTTATCTTCTTTAGCTGCAAACAACCCAATGTAGGTTTCTTCTGAATCTGAGGATGATGACTCATATTCACTCCAGCTTTTCTCCTTCTTTGCTAGGAACGATTTTTCACCCTTCATTCCCTTCTGGCGATGAGGTTTCTTCTCACCTCTTTCCTTTCTTTTGACTGGACAGTCTGCTATGACATGTCCAGGCTTGCTGCAGAAATAACATATCACATTATTTGAAATATGTTTAACATATTTATGATCATACATGTCACCCTTGGGGTGTTGTCTGTCTGATCTGCTGTGATCCTTCTTGGGATTTGAGGAGGAGGAAGGTTTGTTATTCCACTAATTTCTCCTCATCAGCTTCTTGAAGTGCCTTGAGAAGGCAGGAAATTCCTCATCAGATGAGATGCTGTCCTATGTGCTGAGCTCAGAATTTTTTGGGTCAGCAACCCTCCTTGGTGGAGAAGGCATTCTGGTCTTGCTCTTCTTAGAGCTTTCAGCTTTGAGAGCCACAACTCTCTCCCTTGCATGAGGCCTGGTGGATGTGTCCTCCTCCTTCCTTGCAGATAGATGCATCTCATAGGATAGCAACTTTCCAAACAAAGTATGGGGAGGGGTCTCACCCAGCTTTGCTACTTCTTTGATTGCATAGATCTTTGTACCCCAATCTCTTGTAAGAGATCTTAGGAATTTGTCATTCAGCTCATAATGACGGAAGACCCTTCCATAGGTCCTCAGCTCATTTACCACCCCGAAGAATCTTTCATAGCAATCAACTATGCATTCCAGGCTGTGTTGCCTGAAGGCTTCATATACTCCTGATTAAGGAGGGATTTCATATCATCTCTCACTTCTTTAGTACCTTCCATATACATAATGAGTGTATCCCATATATCCTTGGATGTCTCACAGTGCACCAAATTTTGGAAGGTGGAATCATCAATTGCATTTACTATAATATTTTGTGCTCTTTCGTCCATGGTAGCAAGTGCAATTTCATCCTTAGTCATTTCAGCATATGACTTGGCCACTTGTCTAGTAGGATCAATAGTGGAGGGCTTTGTGAAGGCAAAATGAAACTCCTTGACAGTAATATAAATTTTAGGGCCTTAGGCTTCCAGGAATCATCAATTGCATTTACTATAATATTTTGTGCTCTTTCGTCCATGGTAGCAAGTGCAATTTCATCCTTAGTCATTTCAACATATTACTTGGCCACTTATCTAGTAGGAGCAATAGTGGAGGGCTTTGTGAAGGCAAAAGGACCCTCCTTGATAGTAATATAAATCCTAGGGTCTGAGGCTTCCATGAATAGCCTTACCCTTTGCTTCCTTACGACCAAAGTCTCCTTTTTGCATATGGGCAACTTCACAGACCCCATTTCCTTCTGACCTCTAGTGGCAGCCATTGGATTCAGATTTGACTACACCTATGTAGGATCTGGTTAGACTGTTAAGTCCTTAATGACCAACCTATCTCTGATACCACTTGATAGTTTATAGGGTAGTAGTCTAATTTACCTAGAGGGGTGGGGTGGGGGGTGGGGGGTGGGGGGAGGGGGTGAATTGGTCTCTTTGATTTCTTAAGTGCTACTAGCAGTTAATAGATAATAAACAAAAACTCAAGCACACCACAGAAAGCACACAGTCCTTTATAGTGGTTCCCCAAGACAGTGTGTCTATGGGTAGTCCTGTTTCCCTCTACACCTTTCTAACAGTGTGTTAGACAAGGCAACCTCCTCCAAACTCAGCTCCAAGAGCTTACAATATAGATCACACAGGATCTCTCAAGTTTGTTCCAAACCCCACCTCTGGCCCAACTAGCCATACCTCTCAGAGTGCTCCAACTCTTACAACTCAGAAATCCACTGATTTCCTACCCCAGTCTATCAAGAAGCCCTACCTCAGACCTCCACAGAGATCCTACACCTCAAGCTGGGAGTACAACTATACTAGCTCAGGCTAAACATCCCTACGCACTCAGGCTCAACAACCTTATAATCTCAGGTTCAACAATCCTATAGCTCAAGCCAAAATGCCATATAAACTCAGAACAAGATTGTTCTTACAGTGGTTATAAGTTATGCTTACAACAGATGACAACAAAGATGTATCCTTCAGCCTTTTGTCTTTTGTTGTTGATGCACAGTTGGTGCTGCCTTGAAGCAGGGATGAATGGTAAAACTTCAGACCTTGCTCCTATCTGATCTTCCTCTTCAGTAGATGAGGAAAGATCAACTTGCTCTTCTGGACTCAATCTGGAAGAACTATCTTCTCTCCTTATATCTGCTAGCTGGTTCAGGAAGCACGAGGAGAGCACTTGTGGAAGCCGTCAATGAAACAGTGCAGTTTTTCTTTCCACATTTTTGCACACCTTCTGAAATGCCCTAACTTGTTCTTTTATAACTCTTCCACCTTCAACGGCTCTAAAAAGGGCCCTGACATTGTATGGAGGAGGATAGAATACTTTATCTTGCTTTATGGACACTTGCGCCAGAAGCAGATCCTGTCAATGATGTCTTCAGATTTGAATCTTTCTCAGCGGTTGGGATGAGACAGTCTTCAGTCTCAGCGGTTGAGCTGTCTTCGTCTCAGCGGATCCGCTGAGACAAATAGTCTTCTCAATGAATTCTGTCTAAATGCAGCCCAGCTGAGGCAAACCCCTTCTCAGCGGCTCCTGGCCTCGTCTCAGCGGTTCAGCTGAGATAGTGAGGTTGTCTCATTGGTTTTGACAGTAAACCACAGACCTTATTCCAATGCTTAGAATGAACTAACCCTGCTTAGACATGATGTAAAATAGGGTTTATCAAATACAATATGTACTTAGTATTGTGTGTGATGCCTCTTCAAATCAAGGGAACATTGAGGGCAATATTCCCTACAAAAACTCAAAAGTGCATTCTCATTAGGTATAGCCAAGAGTACAAAGGCTACAGGCTATATAATCCCATCTCTCAACAACTTCTGACATCTAGAGATGCTACTTACAATAAAGAATATCAATGGAATTGGGCATTCTTCAACTGAGGTGGCGGTTACTCTGCATCTCCTCCTAACAGAGCCATCCATGCCCCTCCTCCTACTGATCATAGTTATGATCAAGCCTCAGTGACCTCAGAATAATCTAATTCAGATGTCAGTCCTGACTCATCATCACCCACCCAAAGAACAAAGCTTCTCACTGACATTTATGTCTCTTGTAATCTAACTATTGATGTAGATACTCCGGAGTCATATGAAGCAACTCACAAACTGATCGAATGGTGTCAAGCAATGGAATAGGAAATCAAAACGCTAGAGAAAAACAACACCTGAACATTGGTCGACAGGCCTCATAACAGAAAAATCATTGGCCTCAAATGGGTATATAAGACCAAAACCGATGAAGATGGAAAACCCGTCAAGCGTAAAGCCCGTATTCTTGTCAAGGGCTACTCTCAGATTCCTGGACGAGACTATAAGGAAACATATGCTCCTGTCGCAAGAATGGATACAATACGATATGTTCTTGCTCATGTCGCCCAATTCCGACTCCCAATTTTTCAGCTCAACGTGAATTCGCATTCCTGAACGGTGCTATGGATGAAGAGGTGTACGTTAAGCAGCCTCAAGGATATGAAAAAAAGGTAATGAGTAAGTCTACAAGCTCTCAAAAGCCCTCTGTCACGACCCGTCTAAACAAAAGTTAGAGTGCGCTACGTACGGGTCGTGATGCCACATACATGGGGGAAAGAATCTCCATGTCTGTAAGGCGGAAGCTGAGATACTGATACTTAGTTTTAGAATAATTACTTTAGAGCATACAATAACAACAACAACATAACCCATATAGTACCCAATCATTGGGGGTATGGGCGGGGGAAGATTGGAAACAGACCTAACCTTTGGCACTATGCACAAAGTGGCTTCTCTCAGAGGAGAAAGACCTAACCTTTGACAATAAATGCACAAAGTGGCTGCTCACAGAGTACCACTGAAATAGTGGCCCCCTATACCGTCGCGTTTGCTGCGGAATCATGCCCTCAAATCAAAGCCAAAGACATCAGAGAGGGCAGACCCAAGAATCCATTTTGATTTATGTGCACATAACCATGCTTCCTTCATTCAGCATCCAGAACATTGGTGAAGCACAATAAAATAGATTATTTTTATGCGGAAGCTTTAAGATATGGCAGTGAGATTATTAGATGCACAAGTTCAGATATACATTTGTATACAATGACAAATCCAGAGGAATGAACATGTCAAATTCTTATACATATATTATTTAGCCTTGCAGTTGTCCATGATAACAGAGAAACTGGCTGATTGTAATTATTACATAAAAGAAATATCCGACATGTTGGAACAACCCTTTTACTGTTTTGGGCTAGGATCACTATGTACTGATTAGGATCAGTTGACCCCATTGTATAGTTTAAGGGTCAAATCTTTAGGCTGATAAATTAGCTAGAACTTAAGATTAAATCTAAGGTTCCCAGCGATCGATGAATGTCTAGCAGCGTTCGACAAATGGCATGTGGCGTTCGACGAATGTCTAGCATCGTTCGACAAATTGTTCTAAGCAGACTGAAGTATTACAGCCAGTTACAGCACTCGACATTCTCTGATCAGTGCTCGACGAACGGCTAGCAGCGCTCGACAGATGGCTCCCAGCGTTCGACAGTTTTTATTGACAGCGCTCGACAGTTTTCCAGCCAGCGTTCGACATATTCTGGACAGCGCTCGACAGATGGCTCCCAGCGTTCGACAGATCATTTATTGAAGCCCAAATTTGTTATCAACTATATTCTATCTATCCTAACAGCAAAACGACGAATATAACAGATCTATTTAATATCCTTTGGACATATTCTGACAGATAAGGAAAGATATTAAACTGAGTTAATATATTCTCTTATTTCCTTTTTCCAAGGCAGCAATAGCCGTTGACATTTAATGAAAAGGAATCTTTTCACAGTCAAAAATAAAAGGACCTGCCAAAATCGTTTGAGTTGACAGAATTCAAACGTCGTTCTATTACAGAATAAAAAGGATATATATATATATAGCATTCAGAAGAAGAAGAAAAGATATAAAAAAGTTAGACATCTCAGAAAGTTCTTCTTGATCTTCTTCTACAAGCAGCACAAAACTTCTGAGAACATCATCCTCAAGAACATTCACTAAGAATCTGCTGTAAATTCAGATCTTCTAAAAGAGCAACAAGCAAATCTGAAGAACCTGTTCTTCCAGATCAAACAGCTACAGGAGATCTTAGTTTTCAAGAGAAAGCTTCTTCATTTTCTGTCAAGCACTTCAATCTGACAGGGGGAGCTTTACAACAACATCCACTAGAGTCTTCTCTCAGCATCTTGACAGAGAAGAACACTATAAACTTTTTCCTTCCCATCTTGTACAGGGTTTTAACTCCCTTCAAAAGTTAACCTCGGTGACAGGGCACCTTTTCAAAAACCTGCAGTTTGGTTAGAGCACCTTATCAACAGCTCACCTGGTGTGAGGGCACCTTATCAACAACCTCCTAGTGGATTCCTACCAAAGGTGGTAGAAGAGTAGATGTACCCAGATCTATTGGGGAACTACTATAGCTCCTTGTGTCTTCTGTGTTTGATTATTTCCTGTGGCACTGCTGTTTGTTTTGTGATTACATTTACTTAATTTTTCTGTTTATATAATTCTCACACTGCTTACACTTATATATAACACTATTTTAATTCCGCTATAAAAACTAAGAAAAAAGTTTTAATACTCTATTCACCCCCCCCCCCCCCCCCCTCTAGAGTAACTTAAGATCTGACCTCCACTTTCAATTGGTATCAGAGGCAGGTTGATCTCTTTACAGGCTAACACCTGGATCACAAAGATCACTTTAGTTCTTTCATATGTTCAACACAGTTTTTTAAAAAAAATGGCTCCATCAGTTTTCTCTATTTCAGATCCACCTATACTTAATTTGGATAATTTTTCTTTATGGCAAGTCAGAATTAAGTTATATATGAATGCCATAGATGAAGAAATTTACAAATCTATCTTGACAGGGCCTGTTTGTGTTGGCGCTGATATATCTTCTTCAAAGAAAACTACCGAAATAAAATGTGGCAACAGAGAAGCTGATGTCACTGCCTGTGTTTGCAAAATGAAGCCAAATAAATTCAAAGCTGGTACTGATGATAGGCAGACTGATAAACATAAAGGACTTTCCCCATCCTCAGATGCAGATGCCAAAGCCATGCAGATCTTGGCTCAGTCAGTATCAAAAGACATTCTTCAAAAACTTGAAGACTGCACTTCTGCAAGAGGAATCTGGAACTCCCTCTCTAGGATGGTGAATAAACCTACCTCTATCTCTTCAACTAACTATATTTTTGATGCAGAACCATCAACAAATCTAAGTGAAGAAGAAGAAGAAGAAGAACTTAGAGCTAGAGCTTTCTGCATGATGGCCATATATGGTGGCTCATCTCAAATTCCAGATGCAGAAATCGAATCGGAAAAGCTTGAGGTAACTGAGGTAACTCCAACTTATAATTTTACCTCTACTCAAGATAAAACTAATCATAAATTAACATTTACAGACTTAATAAAATATGAAAATAAACCTTTAAAAGAGTTAACAAATATAAAATTTCTAACTCCTGAGAATAATAAACTTCAAGAAAATTTGAAATCATCAGACAAGCAAACTATTTTTCTTATAAACAAATTTTCTATGGCAAGCACAACCAATGGGAGAAATCTCAAAATGCAGGCCAAAAAGTCTGAACAAATTTCTAAAGTAAAAACAATTAATCATGATCAACAAAAACCTTCAAATTTATATTTTAATGAAATAAAAAGGCTAATATATTTTAAATGCTAAACCTTTCAACTCTAATAAAATTCAAAGAAGCTCTCTAATTAATTATTAATAAGTTTTTCACCATTAAACTCCATCCCAATTTAAACAGCAAATCTAAAATTTACATGGATTATTTTCATCATAAAAACTATGTTAAGACAACTTTGTATTCTTACAGACTTCTCCAAGTCAGTTTGAGCATTCTACTGTAGCTGCATTGATCAGTATTGATCATGGCACTGAGTGTGAGTCTCTTCTGATAAGGTGATTCTATGAGAAAGAAAATGTCTGCAATGTTTTTATAATCTAAAGCATTCCTTAAAATCCATTAACAGCTGTAGCAATTCAAGATAACTCAAATCTAGATCAAATGAGCTGCTTAAATAAAATAATTTAAAGAGTCTACAGAAGAAAATTAAAAACTAAAACCAAGTGAGAGAGAAAATGAGAAACACAAATCTCAAACAAAACTTAAATCTGTATAAAGGTTGCTGCAATTAGAAATTTTAAATAGGCTGAAATTAAAAATTTTAACTTCAAGAAATGAGCTGCTGCAACTGAAAATTCTAAAAACCATTTTAAGATTACCAGGTCACTAGTTTTGTTTTGATCCCAACTCAAATAGGGGGAGATTGTTGGAACCATAGCTTTTGATTTGAGTTAGGATTCATCCTCTTATTAAATCTAATAAATCTAAATTAACACAAATTAAATATGATACGATCGAATCAGAGAATATACTTAAGCAAATAATATAAGTTCTCTTCATTCGACAAATGTCGAACGGCGCTCGACAAATAGCCAGACAGTGCTCGACAAATATTCCTCAGAACAGCGTTCGACAAATATCGAACGGCGCTCGATGAATCCAGTCAGAACGATTGAAGCAGGCAGGCATTCTCTGAATGGCGCTCGACGAACTCATCCAGACTTAGCAGGTCGACGAGATAAATCAAGATCGACAAAATATCTTATTTGCAGAGAATTGCTCAGCACAAGGCGCTCGACAAATGTCGTTCAGCGCTCGACAGATTCTTTCCAGAGCTCGACAAATATTATATTATTCTGCTTTCTTTCTTTAAATGATATTTAACTTAGCCGTTGGAAATCAATAAATATTATAGCCATTGCAGATCAGCTTTAATGAAAAGAAACGGCAGGTTATCCTCTCGAAGAGTCAAATCATTGATGGAGACCTAAGCTCTTTCCTTCTTCCCGAGAGAAGAATTCAAAATTAAGAGTAAGGGCTCTCAGATTATAAAAGAGAAGATACAGAAGAAAGAAACAAGGATAAGAACAGGGACAAGAAGGAGTACACACGACAGATCTAAGAATTTTATATCATTCAAAACTCATGGCACAAAACAAGGAATATTCTAGCACAAGACCTCCTATGTGCAACCTCAATAAGTTTGCACTATGGAAAGCAAAGATTAGGCTTTATATGAACTCTATTGATGAGGAGATTTTCAATGTTATTCTTACAGGACCTCCAGCACCTACAGCAACAACCAGCACTACTGCAACAACAGACAACACTGCTGTTCCACCTCCTGAGTGGACTGAGGCTCAGAAGAAGCAGAGAAATGCAGATGCAAAGGCCATGAATATTCTGGCCTTAACTATGTCAGATGACATATTCCAGAAAGTAGTTGAGTGCACCTCAGCAAAAGAAATCTGGGAATCTCTCAACAACATGGTGGCAGGCTCAGCAGATGAAAGGAAAGATAGAAGATCTCACCTGATCTCTCAATATGAGAACTTCAAGAAGGGAGAATCAGAAAATGTTGCTGATATGTACAATAGGCTCAGCCTCATAATAAATGAGCTGAAATCTCCGGACAAAGTGATCTCACTCACAGAAATCAATGATAAAATTCTTATGTGCTTTCCCAGCACATGGGACTCCAGAATCTGGCCAATCAAAGAAGCCAGAAGCCTAAATGAGATCACCACTGAAGCTTTGTTGGGCAAGCTCAAATCTTATGAGCAGCTTATCAAAAGCAGGGAAATTGAAGAATCCACTTCATCCCCAGCACTCAAGAAGGAGAAAAGCATAGCCTTCAAAGCTGCAGAAGAAGAAGGACCAACTCCTACCAAAGAGGAGTTGCTGAGTTTCATAGCCAAAAGATTCTATAATATGACTAAGAAAGATTTCAAGAAGAAGTCATCCAGAAGCTATGACAAGCCAAGGTATAACAAAAATCACTCTAATGAAATTATATGTTTTG
The DNA here is from genome assembly GCA_033032865.1 of Dactylorhiza incarnata. NCBI lineage: Eukaryota > Viridiplantae > Streptophyta > Magnoliopsida > Asparagales > Orchidaceae > Dactylorhiza > Dactylorhiza incarnata. The sequence continues at coordinate 4,912,700 of JAWHQI010000134.1, forward strand.
GTTGCAGGAAGCCAGGACATATTGCTCCTGAATGTCCAGAGAATCAAAACAAAAAGGACAGAAAGGAGAGAAAAAGAGAAAAGGAAGAAAGGAAAGGTTCTAGCAAATCTTCCTCCCACTCACACAAAAAGAAGGGAAGAGGATTTGTAGCAATATCCTGGAGTGAAACAGAATCTGAATCAGAATCTTCATCTGGTTCTTCTGATGAAGAAGAAACAAAAGAGAATAGCCAATGTCTACTGGCAATTTATGACTCAGACTGTGAGTCACAATCTGAATCTTCATCAAGCTCCAGTGATGATGAAGAAGAAAAGAACTTCTGCATGATGGCAATCAATGCCTCAGCCAGCAAATCTGATGAAGAAAATTCAGAATCAGAAGAAGAAAATGATGCAAATCAGGTAATGTCTGGTTTTGATTTTACTTCAGATGAATTCAAAGCTGAATTCAAAGTCCTTTGCTCAGACTTACTCAACTCTGAGAAAGAAATAATCTCACTCAGATGTAAGTTAGCTGAAATGAAAAAGATGAGTGAAGAAAATGCAAATCTTAAGAAATATTTGGCTGCCTCCAGAGAACACATTGTTCTCATTGAGAATAAACTTTCTGAGGCCAAGAAATTTGAAGAATCCCTAAATGGGAGAAGTATCAAACTGATGGACATCACAAGCACAGTCAATGCTAGACTTAATAATAACAAACTGGGCTTGGGTGCCTCATCAAGTGAGCCATATCTGATTAAGAGAAATATCCTCTCCTCACCTATAAAATTTATTTCTGCTAAAGGCAAAGAAGCTGCAAAAAGAGATAAAGATATTTCAAGCAAGTCTGTTAAGGATAAAAGAATTCAAAAAAACTCGTCGAACGGAGATCGACAAAAAGGTTCAAATTTGTTGAACGGAGCTCGACGAAGTCTGAAAACATATTTTCAGTATAGTTATCAGATGAACAATAGTCGACCAATTTATCCAAATTTGTCGAACAGATACTATACAGGAAATACTAGAAATCTTACTCCCAAACAAACTAAAAATCCTTTCACTGAATGGATAATACCTCCAAGGAGATATCATCCACAAGGCTATAAGGACCAGCCTGAAATGTCATTTATTTCTGAATTTTGTGGTAACACAAAAGGACCCAAGGTAGTCTGGGTCAAAAACAACTAGTTTATGTTTTTGTCTTTGCAGGTACATGGCCATCCAAGATTAAATAAAAAATGGTACTTGGATAGTGGCTGCTCAAAGCACTTGACAGGAAACAAGGCCAATCTGAAAAATTACAAGGCACAGCTTGGACCCAAAGTGAACTTTGGAGACTCCAACCATGGTCAAACCAAAGGCATTGGTCAAATCAAGGTTGGAGCAGTAACATTCAAGGAAGTCACCTATGTGAAGGGTCTGAAGCACAACCTCATCAGCATAAGTCAGTTATGTGATGAAGGTTATCAGGTAACCTTTAATAAATCAGAATGCATTATCAGGTCATCTGATAATGTCATTGTTTTATCAGGTATTAGACAGGGTAACATATATTTAGTAAATTTCAATTCCTCTAAATCAGAAATTTGCCTGTTTAATGAGCTAAGCAAACCTAGTGAACTATGGCATAAAAGATTAGGGCATGTAAATCTTAGAACAATTGCCAAACTATCTAAAGATAATCTAGTTAGAGGTTTACCATCAGGATCATATAAGAAAGAAGGTTTATGTAGGGCATGCCAGCTAGGTAAGCAAACCAAAAACAGTTTTAAATCCTTATCTAAAAGTGATTCACCTAGAATCTTATTTTTGCTACATATGGACCTTTTTGGACCTATAGCAATAAAGAGTTTAGGAGGGAAGTCTTACACTCTAGTTATTGTAGATGACTTCTCTAGATTCACTTGGGTATTCTTTTTGAGAGAAAAGTCAGATAACTTTAAAGTTCTTACAGACTTTCTTAAGAGCATACAGATTGAATACTCTACTGTAGTTGCATTGATCAGAAGTGATCATGGCACTGAGTTTGAGTCTCTTCTTATGCAAGAATTCTGTGAGAAGGAAGGTATCAGGCATTGCTTCTCAGCTCCTAGAACTCCTCAACAAAATGGGGTAGTTGAAAGGAAAAATAGAACCCTAATTGAATCAGCAAGAACATTGCTTGCAGATGCTAATTTGCCACTATCCTTTTGGGCAGAAGCTGTTAGCACAGCAAACTATGTTCTGAATAGAAGTTTGATACACAAACTTAAGGGTAAAACTCCTTATGAATTACTTAAAGGGAAGAAACCTAAAGTTGACTATTTCAGAACTTTTGGTTGCAAATGTTTTGTTCATAACAATGATAAGAAATATCTTAGAAAATTTGAACCAAAATCTGAAGAAGGAATTTTCTTAGGATATTCAATAGTTAGCAAAGCATATAGGGTATTTAACAAATCCACTCTTAAGATAGAAGAATCCATGCATGTTTCCTTTGATGAAACTAACATGTCTTACAAGGAGAAGAAATCTTCTACCAAGAATGCTTTACAGGTACCAGCTCTATGTGAAGAGCTTAATGAACTAAATCTACAGTCAGGAGATTCAATGCAACCATTAGCTCAAAACCTTGAAGATAGTGAAGAAGAAGATCATTCAGATCTTATTGATTATCAGAATCAAGCAACAACAGAACATCCTTCACAGGATACAATTACTGAACAAAATCCCCAAATAAATATTACTGCAGAATTAACTCCAACTGTTGATCACATCACAGTTAGGGATCACCCAATTTCACAAGTGATTGGTGATATTTCAGCAGGTGTTCAGACAAGACATCAACTACATCAAAATCAGATGCATACTTGCTTTCTATCACAAGTTGAACCTCAAACCATAAAAGATGCAGAACAAGATCCAAATTGGATTCTTGCAATGCAAGAAGAACTCAACCAGTTTGAAAGAAACAAAGTTTGGAATTTGGTTCCAAGACCAAGAGGCCCTCCAGACATTGGCACCAAGTGGGTCTTCAGGAACAAACTTGATGATCAAGGAAATATTGTGAGAAATAAAGCAAGGATAGTAGCTCAAGGATACTCACAGGAAGAAGGGATAGACTATGATCAAACATTTGCACCTGTGGCAAGACTTGAAGCTATCAGAATATTTTTAGCATTTGCTGCATACAAACAATTTAAGGTATATCAAATGGATGTAAAAAGTGCATTCCTAAATGGAGATATCAAGGAAGAAGTTTATGTGGAACAACCACCAGGTTTCATCTCTCCAACTCACTCTTCTTATGTATTCAAGATTAATAAAGCTCTCTATGGTCTCAAACAAGCTCCCAGGGCATGGTATGAGACCTTAGCTAATTTTCTATTGGAAAATAAATTCTGTAGAGGCTTAGTAGACAAAACCTTATTTTTCAGAATACATAAAAATCAAACACTGCTAGTTCAAATATATGTAGATGATATTATTTTTGCCTCTACTGATTCAAATTTATGCAAAAAATTCTCTAAACTTATGCAATCTAAATTTGAAATGAGTAGCATGGGTGAATTATCATACTTCCTTGGTCTACAAGTGAAGCAAACCTCATCAGGAATTTTCATTTCACAATCCAAGTATGCTAAGGAATTAGTAAAAAGATTTGGAATGTCTGATTCCTCTCCCATGAAAACACCCATGGCTTCTAATGCTGTCATTAATGCTGATGAATCAGGGAAACCTGTTGATCAGAAGGTGTATAGAGCAATTGTTGGCTCATTACTCTATTTGACAGCTAGTAGGCCTGATATAATGTTTGCTACTTGTATTTGTGCTAGGTTTCAAGTCAACCCTAAAGAATCTCATCTATCTTTATTAAAAAGAATTTTAAGATATATAAAGGGCTGTCCTAATCTAGGTCTCTGGTATCCAACAACATCTGAATTTGAATTAACTGGATTCTCAGACTCAGATTATGCTGGATGCAGAGTAGACAGAAAAAGCACATCAGGAACTTGTCAGTTTCTTGTTGATAGGCTTGTGTCTTGGTTTTGTAAGAAGCAGACATCTGTGTCCACATCAACAGCTGAGGCAGAATACATTGCTGCAGGCAGTTGCTGCTCACAGATACTGTGGATACAAAATCAACTTCTAGACTATGGTATCAACTTAAATCAATCAATTATATTTTGTGACAATACTAGTGCAATATCTATAGCACAAAATCCAGTTCTCCATAGTAGGACTAAACACATAGAAATAAGGCACCACTTTATCAGAGATAATGTGGATAAAAATAAAATTTGCCTACAGTTCATCTCCACTGATTTACAAAGAGCAGATATTTTCACCAAACCCTTGGATGAAAAGAAACATATTTTCTTTATGAATCAACTGGGAATGATAGATGGAGACTCAATTTGTTGAAAATTATATTTTCTATCCTATTCAAAATTTTTGTCGAACGAAGAACGACAAATTTTTATTCGTCAAACGATGGTCGACAAAAACCTACATCTTCAAGAGTCAGTAAAGAAAATCTCGTTTGTCGAACGGCGGTCGACGAAATTTTTTTTTAAAATTTTAAAGTCGGTTCGACTTCAGATTTAATTAGGTTTTGCCGAACAGCGCTCCTCGAATTCTCCTCCCTATTTTCTCGACTATATAACATGTATTTTATCTTATTCTAAGCTTTGCGCCTACAGAAATCGTCTTTCCCTCCAGTTCCTCTCTGCACTTGATCTTCAACTTTCTTTGCAGGAAAAATGGTGATTTCTCAGGCTTCTCTGCACCTAATGAAGTTTGACGCAGGCTTTGACATTGACATGGACTCGTTTGCACAGTCAGACCAAATCTTCAAGGATATTCTTCAAACACTGGATGAACAACAACTAAGGAAATTTCTAAGCACCAGGCAGAAGATAGCTATTGCAGAGATAAAAGAATGGGTTTTCACTGCAAAATCAGTCGATGAAAGTTTGTCGGGAACAATATTTGGTCATCATGTCTCTCTCTCTCTCCCACCATCCTTTCTGAAACCTTTGGTCTTGAAAATGGTGAAGATGAGTTAGACATAAGCTCAAATGAATTTGATGAAGCTTTAGTCAAAATGGACCATGTGACTGGAAACCCTAGCCACATTCTGAAAAAGAATCTGTCTCAGGACTACAAGTTCTTAGCAGATATTGTTGGAAAGTCTTGTTGGGCAAGACTTCTGGGCATGACTATATCAGTAGGCACCAATTTCTGTTAATGGTGGCCTTAATGGAGAAGAAGAAAGTCAACTGGGGATCAATTCTTTTTGACCTAATCAAAAAGAAAAACTCTACAGAGAATGTATGCTTTGGAAGAATTTTAGGAATCTTCCTGCAGGAAAGGCATCCAGAGCTTCTGGTGTCACCAAAAGTCACAATAAATGCCAGCAAGAGGCTGACCTCAGCACTCTTTGCTAAATGGGATAGAGTAATTCCCAAGAAGAATACAGGAGCTGAGGCCTCCAGAAAAAGGAAAGCTTCTGAGGACACAAGGACTGATCAAGTCACTCCCTCTACCCTTCTAGAAGATCCTTCCTTAGTTCCTCCTTCCTCTCATATCCTCTCTCCACCTGCTCAACAATCTCCTGCATATTCTCATTCTTCATCCCCTCCTTCAACTGCAATATCACCCATCAATGATATTCCAATCTTAACCACCCACATCAGTAATGCTCCACCTCCACCCCTATCTTCAGAACCACTACCTACCACACCTCCCTCTCCAATACACAATGAATATCATTCACCTATTCATTCTCCTAGTCCAATCCATCTAGACATTCACACACATACCACCAACATCAGCAATATCATTCCTCCAATATCATCTCCATCCACTTCACAACCATTCACTAGCCATCCACCAGATTATCCATCCCTCAACCTCTCCTCTATTGCTGATCAAGTTTTTGATCTTATCCTTCCTAAAATAAGCCAGCTCCTGGATGCAAAACTTGCTCCAGTTCTTCAGGCACTTTCTACTTTATCTTCTAAGATAGCTTCTCTTCCCTCATCCACTGCTGTCCCTTCTACTAGGGGCCTAGATTCAGGCTGTCCTGAAGCTAGGCAGGGGGTGATGTCCTATGAAGAAGCTCCAGAAACAGAAGAAACTCCAGAAGATGATACAAAAGTTACAATTTTTGATACAGATACACAAGTTATAGAAGTAATAAATAATATATGCATTCATCCATCCTGTGATCTATACAGCCTATTATCAAAATTTGATGTCACATATACTTCAAGGGTATCACCAAAGGTATACATAGAGGATCTATCAAAGGCTCTGATTTGCCTTCCTCAGAAAACTCATTCTGACATCATACAAAATTACATATCCTCTATTCCTTCATCCACTGTTCAAGACATTCAAATAAAGGATCATTCTGCAGAATATGAAGATGATCTTGCAGAATTCCTTGATGATACAACAGTCCCACAAATTATTTCTTCACCTCCAATTTCTGTATGGAATGAAGAACCAATGCCAAGCTTTGATGAAATCTGGAGAGAAGCAGATGCAGAGTTTGACAAAGCTGAAGAAGAAAGATTAAAGGCTCGGGAAGCAATCAAGAGAATTGATGATTTATACAATAGGCCAATCTCATCTTCTGACTCTGAAGATGATGATGACAACAGTGATTCTGATGATACACTTTCAAAGAAAAGAAAGAAAAGAACAGCTAAGTCAAAGGCTGCTCCCAAACCTCCAAATCCAAATAATGACATTCCTCTGTACATTTTGTATAATGTCCCTCTTGATGAGAAAACTCCTCACTGGATGAAGCTCTCCAGAAATGAGAACAATAGGAGGAAGAAATTCAAGAAGACTGACTACTTCCCTGACAAACCAGTCAAGAACAATCATCCTCCTCCTCCTCCTCCAGCAGCTGGTGCAACAGGATCAGCAGGTGTATCATCTTCCTCTCAGAGGCCAAGCTCTCAACATTCAAGGAGACCTGGTAGTTCTAGTGGTTCTCAAGCCTCTGGATCAGCCAGTGCTCCTTCCTCTAAGAAATCAGCTCCTATCCTTCAAAGAAGTCAAACCTTTTCCTCTTCTCAAAAATCTTCAGAATACAAACTTCACATCTCTGATGGAACTCTTCACAGAGATAGAGTACCTCAAAAGGTCACTCAAGACAAAAATGATTCAGAAAATATTTATTATTCTCCAGATCCAGAAGAAGAGAAACTCTGTCAGATGGCAAGACTGAAAGAAACAATTGCGTATGCACAGATTAAAAAGGCTAAAGCTGAAGGCAAAGACTTCTGAAGTTACTCAACCATGTCAGAATACAGAAGAAAAAAACTTGAAAAATACAAAACAGTTAAAGCATTCAATACTGAGGAATATATTAATATGCACCCAGAAGCATTTATTCCTCATGTCAAAGAACAGAAAATCATTGGTGCTCAAGATTTGTTTATCAGCAAAAAGAAATTAGAAGACCCCAACAGAAAAATCATATTCAAGCCACCTTCTCAGGACAAAAAGCCTTAAATAAATTGCTTGGTTATGAATGTAAAGTTTCTGAACTCAGAGCACTTATTTTTATTTTATCTGATGATCTATTTTTATCTATCAGATATATTTCATTTCATTGTTGCTCTGTTTTGCTGTATCTATTTAATTTTTCTTGTTAAATAGTATCCTAACCCAAATAGGGGGAGATTGTTGGAACAACCCTTTTACTGTTTTGGGCTAGGATCACTATGTACTGATTAGGATCAGTTGACCCCATTGTATAGTTTAAGGGTCAAATCTTTAGGCTGATAAATTAGCTAGAACTTAAGATTAAATCTAAGGTTCCCAGCGATCGACGAATGTCTAGCAGTGTTCGACAAATGGCATGTGGGGTTCGACGAATGTCTAGCATCGTTCGACAAATTGTTCTAAGCAGACTGAAGTATTACAGCCAGTTACAGCACTCGACATTCTCTGATCAGTGTTCGACGAACGGCTAGCAGCGCTCGATAGATGGCTCCCAACGTTCGACAGTTTTTATTGACAGCGCTCGACAGTTTTCCAGCCAGCGTTCGACATATTCTGGACAACGCTCGACAGATGGCACCCAGCGTTCGACAGATCATTTATTGAAGCCCAGATTTGTTATCAACTATATTCTATCTATCCTAACAGCAAAACGACGAATATAACGGATCTATTTAATATCCTTTGAACATATTCTGACAGATAAGGAAAGATATTAAACTGAGTTAATATATTCTCTTCTTTCCTTTTTCCAAGGCAGCAATAGCCGTTGACATTTAATGAAAAGGAATCTTTTCACAGTCAAAAATAAAAGGACCTGCCAAAATCGTTTGAGTTGACAGAATTCAAACGTCGTTCTATTACAGAATAAAAAGGATATATATATATATATAGCACTCAGAAGAAGAAGAAAAGATATAAAAAGTTATAAACCTCAGAAAGTTCTTCTTGATATTCTTCTACAAGCAGCACAAAACTTCTGAGAACATCATCCTCAAGAACATTCACTCAGAATCTGCTGTAAATTCAGATCTTCTAAAAGAGCAACAAGCAAATCTGAAGAACCTGTTCTTCCAGATCAAACAGCTACAGGAGATCTTAGTTTTCAAGAGAAAGCTTCTTCATTTTCTGTCAAGCACTTCAATCTGACAGGGGGAGCTTTACAACAACATCCACTAGAGTCTTCTCTCAGCATCTTGACAGAGAAGAACATTATAAACTTTTTCCTTCCCATCTTGTACAGGGTTTTAACTCCCTTCAAAAGTTAACCTCGGTGACAGGGCACCTTTTCAAAAACCTGCAGTTTGGTTAGAGCACCTTATCAACAGCTCACCTGGTGTGAGGGCACCTTATCAACAACCTCCTAGTGGATTCCTACCAAAGGTGGTAGAAGAGTAGACGTACCCAGATCTATTGGGGAACTACTATAGCTCCTTGTTTCTTCTGTGTTTGATTATTTCCATTGGCACTGCTGTTTGTTTTGTGATTACATTTACTTAATTTTTCTGTTTATATAATTCTCACACTGCTTACACTTATATATAACACTATTTTAATTCCGCTATAAAAACTAAGAAAAAAGTTTTAATACTCTATTCACCCCCCCCCCCCCCCCCCCCCCTCTAGAGTAACTTAAGATCTGACCTCCACTTTCACGACAGTTAAATGAAATGAAACATACTCATAGAACTTGTCATTATTGGCCCCTCAGCCAAAACAACCCCATCCAGAAGATAGACAGGAGCAGAGGGCTCTGACAGTATTGGCCCCTCAGCCGTTGCTGATACGGGAGATGCCGAGGTAGGTGGATGGGGCACATTGCCCACCGGTATGCTATCACTGTAATCAACCTGGACATATTCCAGTTAATTTCCCCCGGAGAGCTCCACCACCACCACCACCACAGGCTGCCCCACCTGCTCAACACTTTAGGGGCCGAGGACGTGGTCGAGGCCGAGGATTTCATGGTGGAGATCATCGACCAGCCAGGGAACAGGTCTATGCACTGGATCTTGCTCAGCCCCAGAGTCCAGAAAGTGTCAATGCAGGTGTGCTAGTGTTCTAAATTCTTTTTCAATTCTTAGATTATAGAAATGATATAGAATTGCTAGAAGTAGAAAACTTAGCCACCTAAAACTATACAACAAATTCAGGAATAGTAAATGTATGCGGCAAGCCTGCCCATACCCTGTTCGACACGGGAGCATCACATAACTTCATCTCGGAAGACTACGTCAAGGAGTTGGACCAGGTTCGACACTATATGAGAGTTACCAGGAGGGTAAGTCTTCCTAATGGGTCAGAGATGGAATCGACAACAAAGTGCCTTCTAAAGGTGACCATTGAAGGTCTAACACTTGAGGCTCCAAAAACAATCTTGAAGATACCGGACTTCGATCTTGTCTTGGGGATGACATGGCTCACCTGGAACCATTCCCAGATCGATTGTCCGACAAGGAAGGTCATGCTAAGATATGATAACACCTAAGTGACCTTCAATGCTATTACCCCGATCTCTCATTATTTACTTTCTTCTATTCAGGCCGTCAAGGCCCATTTACATGGAGACAAAGTTTATATGATGTGTTTCGAGATGATGGAAGCAGAAACTTCCCTAACCAATATTCCTGTTGTGCCTGATTTACCTGACGTATTTTCGGAGAAGCTACCCGGGTTACCGCTGCACAGGGAGAAAGATTTTCAAATTCAAGTAATGCCGGGGGCGAGGCCAGTATCTAGGGCTCCATATCTGATGGATCTAAAGGAACTGGCAGAGTTCATAAGCCAACTACAAGAATTAGTGGAGGCAAGATTCTTTAGGTCAAGCTCCTCTCCATGGGGAGCCCCAATATTGTTTGTGAAGAAGAAGGATGTGACTCTTAGGATATGCATTAATTATAGAGGATTGAACAGGCTAACAGTACGGAACACGTACCCTTTGCCAAGAATAGATGAGCCATTTGATCAGTTGGAGGGAGCTCATTGGTTCTCGAAGCTTGATTTAAGATCGGGGTATTATCAGTTATGGATTCAGGAGGAGTACATTCCGAAGATAGCATTTAGTAGCTGATATGGCCACTATGAGTTCACAGTGATGCCATTCGGGCTCACGAATGCACCATCGCATTCATGTGTCTGATGAACTGAGTGTTCGAGGCCTATCTCGATGCATTCATCATTGTATTTATAGATGACATCCTCATCTACTAGAGGGCAAAGGAAGAGCATACACGACACTTGGCACTAACTTTGGAGAAGCTCCAGGAGCATAGGCTATACACAAAATTCAGTAAGTGTCAATTTTGGTTGAAGGAGGTGGATTTTGTAGGGCACATTATCAGTGGAGCGGGGCTAGCTATGGTTCCGGTGAAGATTCAGGCCGTACGAGATTGGTCGTCATTGAAGACAGCATCCGACATATGGAGTTTCTTAGGACTCGCCGGTTACTACCAAAAGTTTGTGGAGGGATTCTCCCGGATTGCCCTTCCACTCACATCTTTGACGAAGAAGCATACACCATCGTATGGACGCCGCAATGCGAGACTGCCTTCCAGGAACTAAAGGATAGGATTACCTCGGCTCCCATCCTTGCGCTTCTGCCTGGGAAGGAAGGATTCCAAGTCTACACTAAAGCGTCATATCAGGGGATGGGTGCCATTTTGATACATATGCTTCTCGACAGTTAAAGAATCATATGCTTCTCGACAGTTAAAGAATCAAGAACAAAACTACCCCGTGTATGACCTAGAGATGAGAGCAGTAATCTTCGCCTTAAAGATCGGGAGGCATTATCTATATGGGGTTCATTGTGATATTTTCTCGGATCATAAGAATCTCAAGTATGTGGACACTCAGAAGGAGCTGAACATGCGGCAGAGATGATGTGTGGAGTTTCTTTCCGTCTACCGATATACTATGCACTACCACCCAAGGAAGGTGATGTAATCGTAGATGCTCTTAGCAGGAGAGCTACCGTATCGGGTTCAGAACCCAGGTGATGGCTATGGAGCTGGTGCGAATGCTGGAGGACATGCAGATATTCTTGGTGTCCAAGGCTGACCCTGAGGTCTATGAGGAGTATCTAGCCTCGATGAGCATTACCAGTGATATACGAGATCGCATCAGGGATGGGCAAAGGAAGGATGGTAAGTTAGAGTCGATATTCAGGGCTTTGGAGGCAGACGCGGCTGGGGATTACTTGTTGAAAGTTGATCTCCGACATTTCAGAGGTAGAGTGTATATACCGGCAGGAGGTCAGATTCGACAAGATATTTTGACTGAAGCACACCGTATGTAAGACCCCAAATTTCATGTGCATTCAAAAATACCAAAAATGAAAATAAGTTGAAGTCAGGGAGCTAGCGCCAGGCGCTAGCGCTAGCGCCGTCGATAGTGTCTCTAAGCGGTACCGACTCAGGGATAGCGCCAGCGCTAGCCACTAGCGCCGGCGGTAGCGGGAAATTCATATATACCAAGAAATCCGATGTTTCTTCTCATTTCTTGGAGAATTCTCCGCCTTTCTGAGATTTGAGAGCTGAGAGCCGAGCGTGAGGGTGAGGCTTTCGTTGTGCCAAGGGCAAAGTCACGAAGGCGGTTTTGTGTGCTTGCGCCATCAGCGATTCCGTGGAGAGGGTGCTGGTTCAGCGAGTTTCCTCCGGATCAAGCTCAGTTCTATGGCACCGAAACGGCCTACGAGGGTAACGACTCTCTTTCCTAATCCTTGGACATGTATGTCCTTTGGTTTGCATGTATTTCGGGAGACTTCTACTAATTAGTGGATTGGATCTTCCGGTGGGATGAAGGTATTCCCCCACAAATTACATATAGAGTCCGGAACGGTAGTACAGGCATAGGCATGCTGTGTGAAACCCATCTGGTCAAATCGAGCCGGATTGGTGATGTTTAAAGTGTCGGAAACGATTCCGTGTATGTGCGGTGATTCGGGTCATGTGTACGGTTTTGTACAGAAAAAGGGTCGTGGAGGTGTTTCCCAGGCAATACCTGAATTTGGTAGCAGACTTGTGTTCTGTTACTAGCGCCGGGCGCTAGCGATAGCGCCGGTGGTAGCTCCAGGTGAGCTACTAGTGTTGTTATCTGGGGGTGTTTTCCCAGAGGTAGCAGTATTGACTTCTGTTACCAGTGCCGGGCAGAACTGGGTTCTGTTGCTAGCGCCAGGCGCTAGCGTTTTCGCCGGCGCTAGTGCCCAGCATACAGACTGTGTGTTTTCGTGCTACCTAAATTCCTGTAGACTGGATACGTAGCAGAAAAAGCTGTGGAACTTGCAAAACCCAGCTTTAAGAGATGGGTATTGGGTGAAGCTTACCCGTATCGTGTACACTATGATGATTGAGCACGGGTCTAGCTGAACCGAACCCCCTATAGTGGTGGTGAAGAGGTCGCCCCTCGTTGCACCGGGCTATGGAAGAGTGCTGTAACTTCGTGTGTACGGGCTAGCTCAATTTGCTTGTCTAAGTTGAAATAAGACTTAGCTTAAGGGCGTAACTCAGGGAGTATGCCAAAGTGTGCCTTGAGAGCACGAAGCGGGTGGCGCGGTATGTCCCCCGTTGGTGTTGTTTGCGGATATAGATTTATATGTTGCTGACATTTTCTTGCAGGGAAGGAGCACCGCCGCCCCGAGTGTGGGGTGGGGTCGTTATAAATCTTGGTCAGCTAAAGCTGACCGGTTACTTGTTTTCCCACCACTTGGTGGATTTGCTTATACAGGTCCCGGTGAGACTAGCGGGAAATAGAGGGCCGAAGCCCCTGCTGCTATGCTGTGCTGTGCTGGCCCTTGAAGGCCGTAGTTTTGTTTACCCTTTTGTTCATGTGTGGCCGGCCTGCGTGCCGATGTCTGGAAGCCACCTTTATGATGTAAACAATCAATGTAAATAACTCTTGATGTTTTTCATTCCTAGTATCATTGTGGACATGTTGTATTCTGGTTTTAAGTAAATGAATATATATATGCTTCCGTTGCGACTCTGGTGCTGAGATAGTTATCTTTTGTAACTGTTTAAATGCTAATTTTAGTACCGCGCTCTTCTGTTCATTTCATATGGCGTGGGGGTCCCGTCCGGACCTACTGTTATATGCTATGTAACAGGGAGGGTGTTACAAATTGGTTTTAGCTACGGGTCTCGCTCCCTTTTCGTCTGAATTCGTGGTCGAATTCTTTTACGGGGTGGTGAGCACGTGTGTGCGTCGCCTTTAACTCATATAAATAACCACCACACTTAGTAATTGTCCACTTTAGGAATGAATTACATGTATATGTGTAGCATTCAGATGGAACTTTTGTGTTCCTTTGTTGCTTCATGCCTTCTCCTAGTCGCTAATTGTGTTTTGTGCACATGTTTAGGCGGCTGGGAGTGGAGCGGGGCCTTCTCGACCCCCTCGTTCGACTGTAAGTAGTGCACCAACTCCGGTGCCGACTCCTCCTTCGGCTGAAACTGTAAGGATGATCGCTGAGGCAGTATTTGCGATGTTCACGGCGCAACCAGGAGGGCATGTCCCTGGACAGCCTCCTATTCCGGGATCGGCTCCAGTGCAGGCTCCAGCAGCCGAACCTGCGGTGGAAAGGCCAGTGCCGTTGAGGGCACGAAGAGCTCCAGATCAACAGCTGCAATACTTTTTGAGTTTCCACCCTCCCACATTCACGGGGGCAGGAACCTCGACGCAAGCGGAGGATTGGCTGACAAGGGTGCGCAAAACCTTGAAGGCCACAGATACAGAGGAAGAGCAAAAAGTTACTTTGGCAACCTTCCTATTGGATGGGGAGGCGCAGTTGTGGTGGGACGAGTTGGAGTTACATCAGCTAGTGGGACGACAGCTGACAGATATCTCCTTTGATGAGTTTTCCAGACTGTTCTTGGCGCGGTATCTTCCACCGGCCACACATATAGAGATGGAAAATCAGTTCAACCGTCTGACTCAGGGTGATAGAATGATCGACGACTATCTACATGATTTTACACGGTTGGGGAGCTATGCAGGCGTGACGTTTGCGGATGAAGCTCGTAAGACAAATCGATTTTACGAAGGCTTGTGAGAAGAGTTGCGGTTCCTTCTGTCGGGGCCAATGACACAGGGGTTTATGACCCCGGTCAACTCGGCTCATTCTTTAGAGAAATATATGAAGCGGTCCCAAAGCAGGAAGGAGCTAGCAGTAGTCAAGCCAGAATTCAAAGTAGCGAGCTTGGCAAAGTCGGGACGAGACAAATGAAAGAAAGGAACGCGACCGTCTGGGTCAGCTCAATCTTCAGCATCATGAGTGACTGGGCGAGGTCCACTCACCTGTTACAACTGCGGCAGACCGGGGCACTTTGCTCGTGACTGTCGTAGTGGGAAGAAGCTAGTTGCGGCCTATGCAGCAGAGAAAGGGAAGGCGGCAGAGTCAACCGCATCCCACGCTGCTCCAGCCCAGCCTAGAGTATATAACCTTGGCCAGCAGGAGGCCATCAAACAGAACGATGTGGTGACAGGTATGCGATAGTATATAGCTTTTGTTGCTTTTTATACTTCATACCTTATGCATTGCTTGTTAACCATTGATGTCCTATGCTTTGTCCTGATCTTTAATTATCCGGCGAGAGCACTATTTGATATGGGTGCTTCACATTCATTTTTATCGGAGGCCTTCATACAGCAACTTGGAGTGCCTTCGTCGTTTAGACAGGAACGATTAGATGTGTTGCTACCCAATGGGTGTTCGATGCGTGCGGATCAAGTTTGTGTGGTAAAGGTACGAATAGGGAGTCAAGATTTTGACTTGGAAGCACTGATACTCCCGCTCACGGAGTTCGATGTAATCTTTGGTATGGATTGGCTGTCAGCGCAGCAGGCCTACATTGATTGCATGTCTAAGGAGGTCACACTGGGACGGAATACCGAACGTGCGACTACGTTTGCTGGTTTGCGTGGATCGAGCAAGACACTCCTGTCTGCTGTCCAAGTGGTCAAGGCAGTTCGGCAAGGCGCAGAGTTATGTGTTGTGCTAGTGGGGTCTGCAAAGCCTCAACCCAGTTTGAGTGATGTTCCGGTGATTTCAGAGTATCCAGATGTGTTTCCGAAAGATCTCCATGGGGCTCCACCTCAGCGAGAGATTGACTTCTCTATAGAGCTGGTGCCAGGTGCCAAACCTGTTTCACGCTCTCCGTACCGAATTGCGCCAAAGGAGATGGCGGAATTGAAGGTTCAATTACAGGAGTTGTTAGAGCAGGGTTACATATGCCCAAGTACATCCCCTTGGGGCGCTCCGGTCCTTTTTGTGAAGAAGAAGGACGGAAGCCTGCGTCTATGCATTGACTACCGATAATTGAACAAGCTGACCGAGAAGAACAAGTATCTGATTCCTTGAATCAATGACTTATTCGATCAGCTAGTTGGGTCAACTGTGTATTCAAAGTTGGATCTCAAGTCCGGCTATTACCAGTTACGAATTCGGGATTGTGATATCCCTAAGACAACATTCAGTACTCGCTACGGACACTACGAGTTCACAGTGATGCTGTTTGGATTGATGAATGCAGCGTCAGTATTTATGGATCTGATGAATAGGACCTTTCGAGAGTGCCTTGATCGGTTTGTCATTGTCTTCTTCGACGATATTTTGGTGTACTCAAAGTCTGAAGAAGAGCACGCGATTCATTTGCGTGAAGTTTTGGAAACCCTGCGACGTAGTCAACTTTATGCCAAGTTCTCTAAGTGCGAATTCTGGCTAGCCTCAGTGGCGTTCCTTGGTCATGTTGTTAGTGGCGAGGGTATCACATTGGATCCGGCAAAGATTGATGCAATCCAGAAGTGGCCCGTTTTGGCGACAGTAGCGGAAGTCAGGAGTTTCCTTGGACTTGCCGGCTACTATCGGCGCTTCGTGGAGAACTTTTCGCAGATCGCTCTACCTCTCACCACCTTGACAAGGAAGGATCAGAAGTTCGTTTGGTCACCGGAGTGTGCACGGGCTTTTGAGGAGCTGAAGAGGCATCTGACCACAACACCAATTCTGTGTTTGCCATCTAATGCAGAGGGTTATGAAATTTACAGTGATGCGTCAGGGAGCGGCTTAGGCTGCGTACTTCTTCAGCATGGTCAAGTAATAGCTTATGGCTCTCGTCAGTTGAAAGTGCATGAGCGAAATTATCCGGTCCACGACTTGGAGTTGGCGGCCGTGATCTTCGCTCTAAAGTTGTGGCGACACTACTTATATGGTGTGAAGGTTGACATCTTTACAGACCATAAGAGCCTTAAGTATCTGTTAACGCAGAAGGAACTCAATATGCGACAATGAAGGTGGATGGAGTTCCTAGGGGACTACACTTTTGATATACATTATACTCCCGAAAAGGGGAATGTCATCACAGATGCATTGAGCAGGAGGGCTTTTTCACAGGCCAACTGGATTCAGATGTATGATCCACGTCTGATCAAGGACTTGGAAGACTTGGATATCTCCTGTGTGGAGCGGAGTTCTAGTACGAGTGCATGCTTGAACTGGACGGAGGTGCAGTATGACCTCGCCGACAGAATACGACAGGCCTTGGAGCTTGATTCGAGCATGCAACGCTATTTAGCATAGTCTGGGGATGGGACTACTGCAGAGTTTGTAGTAGACGACGGTCTGATGTGGAAAGACGGTCGGTTGTGCGTCCCAAATGTGGGTAAGTTACGGGAGGAATTGATGTATGAAGCGCACTTTACCAAATACTCAATTCACCCAGGGAGCACAAAGATGTACCAAGACATGAAAAAGCTGTTTTGGTGGCCAGGATTGAAGGAAGACATCGCCTTGTACGTGGCAAAATGCAAAACTTGTGCACTGGTGAAGGCGGAATGTCAGAAACCTGGAGGTTTCCTGAAGTCGTTACCTATACCGGAATGGAAATTTGATGACATTTCGATGGATTTCGTGCACGGTTTGCCGAGATCGCAGAGTGGGAATGATGCCTTATGGGTGATCGTGGATCGCTTGACGAAGGTAGCCGACTTTATTCCAAACCGGAAGGACGATTCAGTTGAAAAGTTGGCAAAACTTTATGTAGATAGCATTGTCCGATTGCACGGTGTGCCCCGTAGCATCGTCAGTGACCGAGATGGGCGCTTTACTTCCAAGGATTGGAGGCTAATCCACCAGTTTTTAGGTACAAAGTTGAAGTTTAGCACTGCCTTCCACCCTCAGACGGATGGACAGACTGAACGTACGAACAGAACTCTGGAGGATATGCTCCGAATGTGCATCCTGGATTTCGGTAAAAAGTGGGAAGATCATCTCTACATGATCGAATTCGCTTATAATAACAGTTATCAGGCAAGTATAAAGATGGCACCCTTCGAGGCCCTCTATGGTAGAGCTTGTCGCACTCCCTTATCTTGGGCGGAGACAGGTGAAACGAAGTTGTTTAAGCGAAAGGAAGTCGAAGAGGCAAATGCGGCGATTCAAACAATCCGGGATAGATTGTTGATTGCACAAGATCGGCAGGCAAAGTACTACAATGCCAAGCACAGAAACGTCGAGTTCGCCGTGGGCGACTGGGTTTATCTAAAGATCAAACCTTTCAAGGGTGTGTCCAGGATTCGACGCTTGAAAAAGCTGAGTCCAAGATACCTTGGACCGTTTGAGATACTGGAACGTGTTGGCGAAGCTGCCTATCGACTCGCTCTTTCGACAGAGTTGAGTAGTCTGCACGATGTATTCCGCATATCGGTATTACGGAAAGCTGTACCAGAGCCTAGCCAAGTGCTTGTAGCTAGTCAGGTGTCGGTCGATGATGGGCTGAAGACGCTGGTCATGCCTATTTGGATCGAAGACACTGATATCAAGCATCTGCAGAATAAATTGATCAAGATGGTCAAAGTCCGCTGGAACAACTGCGGTCGTGAGGAGCTTTCATGGGAGCATGAGCAAACTATGCGTGAGGAGTTCCCCGAGCTGTTTCGTTGAGGTACAAGTCGCATTTTGTATCTTTTTGAGTATTTGCACTATTTGAATTTCGGGACGAAATTCTTTTAAGTGGGGGAGAATTGTAAGACCCCAAATTTCATGTACATTCAAAAATACAAAAAATGAAAATAAGTTGAAGTCAGGGAGCTAGCGCCAGGCGCTAGCGCTAGCGCCGACGATAGTGTCTCTAAGCGGCACCGACTCAGGGCTAGCGCCAGCGCTAGCGGTAGCGGGAAATTCATATATACCAAGAAATCCGATGTTTCTTCTCATTTCTTGGAGAATTCTCTGCCTTATTGAGATCTGAGAGCTGAGAGCCGAGCGTGAGGGTGAGGCTTCCGTTGTGCCAAGGGCAAAGTCACGAAGGCGGTTTTGTGTGCTTGCGTCATCAGCGATTCCATGGAGAGGGTGCTGGTTCAGCGAGTTTCCTCCGGATCAAGCTCAGTTCTATGGCACCGAAACGGCCTACGAGGGTAACGACTCTCTTTCCTAATCCTTGGACATGTATGTCCTTTGGTTTGCATGTATTTCGGGAGACTTCTACTAATTAGTGGATTGGATCTTCCGGTGGGATGACGGTATTCCCCCACAAATTGCATATAGAGTCCGGAACGGTAGTACGGGCATAGGCATGCTGTGTGAAACCCATCTGGACAAATCGAGCCGGATTGGTGATGTTTAAAGTGCCGGAAACGATTCCGTGTACGTGCGGTGATTCGGGTCATGTGTACGGTTTTGTACAGAAAAAGGGTCCTGGAGGTGTTTCCCAGGCAATACCTGAATTTGGTAGCAGACCTGTGTTCTGTTACTAGCGCCGGGCGCTAGCGATAGCGCCAGCGGTAGCTCCAGGTGAGCTACTAGTGTTGTTATCTGGGGGTGTTTTCCCAGAGGTAGCAGTATTGACTTCTGTTACCAGTGCCGGGTAGAACTGGGTTCTGTTGCTAGCGCCAGGTGCTAGCGTTAGCGCCGGCGCTAGCGCCCAGCATACAGACTGTGTGTTTTCGTGCTACCTAAATTCCTGTAGACTAGATACGTAGCAGAAAAAGCTGTGGAACTTGCAAAACCCAGTTTTAAGAGATGGGTATTGGGTGAAGCTTACCCGTATCGTGTACACTACGATGATTGAGCACGGGTCTAGCTGAACCGAACCCCCTATAGTGGTGGTGAAGAGGTCGCCCCTCGTTGCACCGGGCTATGGAAGAGTGCCGTAACTTCGTGTGTACGGGCTAGCTCAATTTGCTTGTCTAAGTTGAAATAAGACTTAGCTTAATGGCGTAACTCAGGGAGTATGCCAAAGTGTGCCTTGAGAGCACGAAGCGGGTGGCGCGGTATGTCCCCCGTTGGTGTTGTTTGCAGATATAGATTTATATGCTGCTCACATTTTCTTGCAGGGAAGGAGCACCGCCGCCCCGAGTGTGGGATGGGGTCGTTATAAATCTTGGTCAGCTAAAGCTGACCAGTTACTTGTTTTCCCACCACTTGGTGGATTTGCTTATACAGGTCCCGGTGAGACTAGCGGGAAATAGAGGGCTGAAGCCCCTGCTGCTATGATGTGCTGTGCTGGCCCTTGAAGGCCGTAGTTTTGTTTACCCTTTTGTTCATGTGTGGCCGGCCTGCGTGCCGATGTCTGGAAGCCACCTTTATGATGTAAACAATCAATGTAAATAACTCTTGATGTTTTTCATTCCTAGTATCATTGTGGACATGTTGTAAACTGGTTTTAAGTAAATGAATATATATGCTTCCGTTGCGACTCTGGTGATGAGATAGTTATCTTTTGTAACTGTTTAAATGCTAATTTTAGTACCGCACTCTTCTGTTCATTTCATATGGCGTGGGGTCCCGTCCGGACCTACTGTTATATGCTATGTAACAGGGAGGGTGTTACACCGTAGCAGGTACTCAGTGCACCCTGGGATCTCAAAAATGATTGCCGATCTAAAGAGGACCATGTATTGGCTGGGTATGAAGAAAGAGATCACCTACTTCATGACACATTGCGAGACTTGCCAACTTGTGAAGGTCGAGTGCAAGAGCCCGTCAGGATTACTGCATCAACTACCGATGCCAGAGTGTAAGTTTGATGATATTGCGATGGACTTCGTACATGGATTTCCTCATTCTCGTACAGCAAATGATTTGATATGGGTGATCGTTGACAAGCTGGCGAAGTTTTCTTGATGTATCCCAGTCAAGAAGGATGCTCCGGTTGGTGCTTAGTGCAGATGTTTGTGGAACAATTTGTTCACTATCATGGCGTGCCCAAGACGACCGTGTCAGATTGGGATGGTCAATTTACATCTAAGGAGTGGAGAGCCGTCCAGGCTTACCTAGGATGTCGATTGACATTCAATACCGCATTCCACCCTCATAAGGATGGGCAGACAGAGCGTACCAACCGGACGATGGAGGATCTTCTACGCCTATGTATCATGGACCGCGGGGAGCAGTGGGAGAGACTGTTGCCACTTATCGAGTTTTCTTATAACAAAAGTAATCCGTCCAGTATAGGCATGACCCCCTATGAGGCGTTGTATAGATGGAGGTGCAAGAATCCACTATCATGGATCCAGGATGAGGATCCAAAGGCACATGGCTCAGAGTTTGTGTAGGACACGGACGCTCATGTGTGGCTGATTCGAGACAGGATGCTAGAGGTCAAGAGTAGATAATCTAAATACTACGATACACGACATCGTCGGGTAGAGTTTCGGGTAGGAGACCAGGCATTCTTGAAGATACGTTCGATGCATGGATTCTCGAGGGTACGTAGGCAAAAGAAGCTCAGTCCTAGATATATGGGGCCCTATAGGATCTTGTAGCAGGTCGTCCCCTTGGCTTATAGACTGGAGTTGCCACCGGAGTTGGCGGGTTTACATGACTCTTCCATGTTTCCTATCTTAGGAAGGCTCTCCTATGGCCAGAGAAGCAAATTTCCATTACTGCTGGCCCAGTAGCATCAGATCGACCAGTTCGCTTAAAGCCTATACAGATAGACGATACAACAGTACGAGTCTTGTGGCAAAAGAAGGTCCCGCTGGTCAAGGTCCTGTGGTCGAATCACGGAAAGGAGGAGCACACCTGGGAGCCCTTGTACCTTATGCAGCAAAAGTACCCAGAACTTTTCGCGACAGGTATAACTTTAACCGCCTAAAAGTTACTCAGTCATTTATATTTAGTAGGAACCCCCCATAGGACTAACCATAATTTCAGGGACGAATTATTTTTTATGTATTGGGATTTGTAACATCCCATAAACAACTATACCCCTAGGAGGGTTTTGTCATGACAATGTTATGACAAAGCTCTAGGATGGCCAAAAGAACCTTAAGAACCTAGGTAAGTAGGTGAAATCACTTTGGTATGTAAATAACAAATTCTGGTTACCTAGTCTAGGGATTGACTTTGGGCCTCAAGTTGACTATCTGGCCCCACCATGACACCCCTACACCCATATGGAGTCCCTTGGATCACTTAGGGCCCATTGGGGTCAACCAAAGTGGTCAAGTTGACCAAAGTCAACCCTTACCCTAGATAGGTCAAAATAGCCTATTAAGGACAAATTAGTCTCCAATTGGTCTAATTGATCTCATCCAAACCTTCCTAACCTTTAAGGGATGTCAATGGGTCACTAATAACCCATTGGGTTCAATCAATTCCATGAATTGGGCCAAAATCAACATTTGGACCCAAAAGGCCAAATTTGACCTAGTTAGGTCAAAGTGGATCAATTTGACCCAAATTGATCACACCAACTCACAACTGACCTTGGGTGGTGTTAAGGGACTCATGAACACCCATTTGGGTCAGTCACACCACCAAAATTGACCTAAGGTTGGGCTAACCTAATTAGGGTTAATTAAGCCCAAATTGGGAAAATCAAGCCCAAGGCTCAATCCAATTGGGCTGGACTCAATTACTGTGATCCACTAAGTGAGGCATGACTGAAATTACACAAATTGCCACCCAATATCTGGAGGGGATGACTAGGAGAGAGAGAGAGAATTGTAGTTTCCCCCAATTTGAAGGGAGAGAAAGGAGCATTCATGGCCTTGAATGCCATATGTCTTCCAATTTCTCCTTTTATGGTTCAAATTAATTCCCCCTAATTAAATTGGAGGAGACTCATTGCCTTCCCGACCTCATAGAGGAGGAATTCAAAGAATTTAGATTGTCCAAAACTCCCCCTTCAAAGCCATTAACGACATTCAATGTTGTAACCTCCCTCTCCCTCAATTGAGGCCTTTAACTCCATCAGAGATCGGAGAGGAGAAGAACCCTTAAGTTTTCAGAAGGAATCATGCACTCTAAGCAGGAGATTGACACATCCCCCAAAGCTTCCCAAGTTTCCATGGTGAACCAACGATTGACCAAAAAAGCGGCCACCACTCAGGTCCGATCCCCTTCTCCTCCCTCAGTGCATAGTATCGAATCAATTTAGGCCTTGATTCGAGCCAAATTGGGCTCAGTTCAAGCTTCCCAAGGGGCTCATTTTTTAGCCCCTTTCCCCTACCAGAAAACCTTATTTCGGCCACCCTTTGCCGACAAATCACTCATAATCGCTGACACCACCTCGACGAATGTGGTGGTGGAAAATGCCGGTCGGGAAGGTGAGTGGGTGGCCGGCAAATTGAGTCCAAACTCTCCCAAGACGGGAGTTTGGGGTCCGTCCATTCATTGGAGATGAAGAACACGAGCCGTCGGATTGGCGTGATCTATTATACGCTGACCAAATTTAAATTATATTGATTTAATTCACTTTTTGTCACATATTCACCTGTGGATAGATTTAATTATTAAAAATACTTAAAGGCTTCATATATAAAAGTGGTCAGCATAAAAAAGGTGTCCCATGAGGTCAACTTAATGTTAAAATTTATTTCATACAATTTGACCCAAAGGATATCCTTCAGCACCCTTTTTGGTGCAAGGTGTCCCCAGGGTTAACCAGAAATTAAATTGGTTGCGCCTATTGATCCACTTAGTCAAATAGTTTGAAAATTTAACCATAGGATAGTCTAGCCATGACTTATATCATATCCAGAAATCAGAATTTTTGGAGATGATTTTTATGTAGATTTTGTAATAATTTAATAAATCATACATGGGTTAAATATAAGGTCTATGGACCTCCAAATCCACCAAATCTCTGGTGGATGGCTTGTGGGGTCATTATATGGCCATGATAAAAATATCAGCCCATTTTGGTTTGATTAAACTTGGTAAAATTAGTATCCAATCTTGGCCACCTAGGAAAGGTTAACCCTAGTTCACCAAAGTGCACTTTATGAATTTGAGTGACCATCCCTCAACCAATTGAGATGAAACTTAAGTCACCACTTTGTTATCATATGAAACACCCCCGCCAGTAATTTTAGAGGGTTTAGGGTTGGTATACCTAAGAAACCCAGTTCAAACCCAAGGGATACATAATTATGGCTAATGAAGGAAAATGGGTCACATCTCCATGGGTGGACTTGAAACTTTGTAGATAGTTCCATAGGATAAACATACACCCTGGATAATTTTGTTGGAATTTTTAGAGACATTATCACCCACTGAACATTTAATATTTAAATTGAGAACTTTCATTTAAAGTGCAAAACATATGGTCATATGATTTAGGAAAATTATGAAACTTGGATAGTGAAATTTTTATGTTGCTATGAGTCTCTGAAAATTTTATTATAATTGTTGAATAAGGATTTTTGGTAGTCCCTTCACAATGTGCCTATGTTCAGTCATCATAAACTAAATTAATTAGGTGGTTATTTGATTTTAAGAAAATGTTAAATTTGATCAGAGAGCCTCTAGGGTTATTATAGTGCTATGCTATTTTTATTATAATTATTGGATGAGGTTATATAGTGATTATTCACAAAATGATTAAATTCAGTTCTCTTGAACTAATTAATTATATGACCAAATGATTTATGAAAAATATGATACTTGACCAATAACCTTTTAAGTCATCATGAAGCTCTGCAAATTTTGTTATAATTATTGGGTGAGACTATATAGTGGTTCCTTCACAAATTGATTAAATTCAGTTCTCTTGAATTAATTAATTATGTGGCAAAATGAAATTAGAAAAATTAAATATGAAATTTGGCCAGTGAGCCTCTCTGTTCAATATGGTGCTTGATAGAAAAAAATTGTATTCTCCAATCTATACTCGATTAAGGCAAGTGTACCTATGGAAATATAGTATATGATATTAAAAATATCAAGGTCATTTTAAAACTCGGGTCTGTCGAGTACTTCTACTTTGAGAAAACAGTTATTATTTTATCGGACGAGAATTTTTATGAGAAATTATAAGAGGGACGAAAATACGAAAATAGAAAAAACTAACTTAATTAGAACAACCCTTGAAATTAAATAAAACGTAATAATTTATAATCATCTAATCCGATCCTTGACCGTGGAGATTCCTGAAATATGAACGCACCTCTCTCGAGGAATACACCCACCTGAGATTAGGTTGATCGACTGAACTCTCGTTCTAATCGAAACCCCTAAAACTCGCTTTAACGAGGTGAATCTCGCTATAGGATTTGACTCCTATCTAGAAGATTTTCGTCATCCTCTCTCGAGGGTTGCGATCAATTCATTTTATTCGTGAGCGATCTCTTTGTACACACGAGCCTTTCAGCTAACTAGAATACAAAAATAGATACTAAAGTCCATGATTTGGAGAATGAGAGAGGCGGGGCGGTGGAAAGAGCACGAACACATGCAGAACAAGTTGGAACAAATAACACAAAAAGGAACAAAAAAAAAAGAAAACAAACACAATTTTTTTTTTGAAATATTATTTTTTTGATATGTTTTATAAAAATTTTTGGAGTTTATGTTTAAGATTTTTTTTTTAAACTTACGAACAAATAGAAAGATAAAAGAGATTTTTTAATGTTTTAATTAGTCTTAGACTTCCATGTTGGAGCCTATGTTCTGCATCTCTTTGTTTGAGAATAACAAATACCATGTTGTATTTGATCTTGTATTTTGTGTGTTTATAGTGTGCAGGTTGTAAAGGAACTATAGCTACACATCCCTATGAGTAGTATGCTGATTGGAGACGATTCTCTGGAAAGAGAGCTAACGCCCCACTTTACGAAGTTAACGCACCGCTTTAACTCTTAACGCCCCGCTTTAAGAAGTTAACGACCCACTTTAACTCTTAACTCCCCGCTTTAAGAGGTTAACACCCCACATTAACTCTTAACGCCCCGCTTTAAGAAGTTAACGGCCCGCCTTAAGAAGTTAACGCCCCACGTTAACTTATCGTCGAGAAGGGATGATGTCGAGAAGGGAATGTCGTGGAGAAGATATTGCGTCGAGAAGCCCGTGACAACGCCAGCGTTGACTCTTAACGCCCGCGTTGAGTCCATAATCTCTGCCACGATCTCGACGGTTGTACGATGTCAGCGGTTTCTATACACAATCACTAACGCTGGCGTTAACTCTTAACACCACGCGTTAGCTCCCGTGCATATTTAAAGAGCATCCCCTCTCATTCTACATGAAGTATTCAATTGCCTCTAAAGCCAGCATTCTGATACTTTTGAAAGAGGCTCGTCTACAATAATTGAGAGATATCCCTTGGGATAACATGAAGATCTAAAGAAGATTTTGAAGGAGAAGGTCTACAACACATATTTTATACGAAGGATGAATGCTTCAAGAACGCAAACGTCTACATTGCCTTCGTCTTTACCTTCAAAATTTCTTGGAGAGTTTCTCTTACTATACTTTTATCTTGTAATCTTTTCCTATTTCCTTTTGTAATTGGTGTGGAGAAATCATTCAGGGAGAACATTGGATTCCGTGAAGGATTCCATGGGATATTCGTCGCCTTGTGTGTGGCGACGAGGCCTTGTGAGGTTTAGGGGGAATTCACCGCCTTGTGCATAGCGACTAGGTCGATGATAGATCTAGGGTGTGGTTAGAGGCATTATCTGGGGATAGATAGGCTATAGCCAACCGGTCCTTGGGAGAAGAACTGGTGAATCACAAAAAAGGTTTTACACATTCTCGGCTTGATTTTTAGCGTTATAGAAATCAATTGTGTAATTAATTTATTATGAAATAAAATCATATATTTTAATATTCCATTCAATTGATTTTATTTCCTCTTCAAGAATGATTTAGATTTTATTTTCATCAAAGCGTTAAAGCAACCATTTGTGTAATCAATTTCTTTGAAATATAATATTCATTTTTATTATCTCTGATTTTCTGGAATTATATTTCATTTAAGATTTCATAAGTAAAATCGCTGTGACAATCTTTTTGTGCTAAGAAAATTTCCTGGAAAGCTAATGCCCAGCATTAACCCTTAACGTCAAGCGTTAGCAACAGTTAACAAAAAGTTTTATTTCTCTTCTTTAAAAAGGAATCGTCAATATATTCTTATCTGAGATATTTAAATATATTTTCTTATAAAATATTACAAAACTTTGGTCGCAAACTCTGATATTTTTAAATAAGAATTAAATTCCATAAAACTTTTATTCACCCCCCCCCCCCCCCCCCCCCCTCTAAGAGCACCTAAAGATCCAACACGTGGTATCAGAGCGAGGTTATTCTAATACGGCTTCACAACCGGGAATAATGACGCTTCATGATCTCGCATCTTCTAGAGGAGATAAGTTTTATGAAAATGAAAAATCATTATCACCACCTTTATTTATGAGTGAAAATTATAATGGGTGGAAAACTCTTATGGAAAAATTTCTTAAATCTTTGGATATTGAAGTTTGGAATATTACAATTAAAATACCCTCAATTATTCTAAACAAAAATGAAGTGTTTTTAAATGCAAAATCTATGAATAGTCTATATTGTGCAATATATCAAAATATTTTCAAACATATTTATATGCTTCCTACTGCTTTTGAAGTTTGAAAATTTCTTGAGAATTCTTATAGTCTTGCCTCCACAGATGATGAACAAGAGCAATTCCTTATGGATCTAAGAGAAGAAACCGACGAGGACTCATGCTTGGAGGAAGATCTATCTAAGAGAGAAGAATGCAACGTCACAATATTGGACTCAAATGATGACAACACATCAAGCAAAAGAGAAGACGAAAATCCAAATATGGAAGAGGAATGCGAAGAAGATGTCAAAGGAACCTTTGGTTCAAATCTTGCCTCATCCCATAATAATGTAAGAAAATCAAAATCTTCTCTTTTTGTAACAAATTCTATTTCTAAATTTCGTGTGCTTAAATTTGCTAAACGTAAAATTTCAAAGTTAAAAAATGATAATTCCAAATTACATTTTGAAATAAAACTTTAAAAGCAAACACTAAAGTAGAATCTTATATTGATGTTTCAAATTCTCTTTCGTGCTCTTTAATAAAAAATGCTAAACCTTGTTTTGATTATAATACTTTTAAAGATGAACTCAAGGTTTTGGAAAAAGGTCTTTTAACTTCAAAAGAGCATAATGAAAAATTGATTAAAGAAAATGATGTTTTAATAGATAAACTAGAATAATTAAAAATGCTTAGTAAAAAAATTTCATGTAATAAAAAATCTCTTATTTCTAGTTTATCAAATCATCAAAATTCCAAAAACTTAACCTCACATTATAAGAGTAGGTCTATATGTAAGAGTGGAAATGAAAATCAATAGTTAAATAAGAACTTTTTATTTAATGTCCATAAACATTCACTCTTTCAACATTCAATTCTTAAGAAAGACCATCACTTTTATAAACTCTCTAAGAATGATTATTATACAACTCTTTATGATTATCAACATCAATCTATTTTGAAAAATAATAAACATAATTCCCAAACGAATTTTTTTTCAACCAACTATCACCACAAAAAGATGTATAATCATAATATGAATTTAAAAGATAATCAACCAAAGTATGAATGGAGGCCCAAAATTAAAAAAATGAAACACTAACTCCACTTGCAAGGGCCCAATCATCTCTATCTCCCCAAAATCCAACACGATGTATTTGGGTACCCAAAGGAACCATCCCACCTGAACCCATTTGGATACCTAAATCTCTCATTGATTAGTATCCAATCATTTGCATGAAGTAGAAACAATTAAAGATGAAATATCCATACTCTACTTCATGATATGCTTAATGTTTTTTTTATTTGTTTTCTTATTTTTGAGCTAACTCGCTATGGTCACTTAGAAATATTATGCAATATGATTTTCACATTTTAAGCATAATGGTTAACAAATTAAATTAAATTAAATTGAATATAAAGTCATAAAGTTTTCAAGTGATCTATCTTTTCTCTTTCTAGGTTTTATCATTTTTAAATCCATTGCCCATAAATGTCTTACTTTATCATTATAAATTGAATGATAAATTTGTTAAGTGATATTAGCAAAACTAATGAAAATACTTTCAAAAATGGATTTTTAGGAGTCTTATTCAAAATTTTAAATGCACAACTTATTACATATTTGTCTAATTTCTTTGCTGCATATGATAGCCCCAATAATGGAAAATCATAATCTAGAAAAATCAAAATTAAAAATATATAATTACAAAAATGATGAATATGAATTCACACACACGCCACCATGATCTATTGATTTCCTATGCTAAAACTTACTATAATCATATATCATAATTCATGATCTATCAAGAATTATCTTAAATCAACTATTTCTATCAACCTTAGGAATTATGAAATATATGATGGTTATTGGTATTATAGTTTCATACCTTATTTTGTGTATCTCATGTGTGATGTGCATCACTATTGTTTGCATGTATCTCATTGTAATTAGACCTTAGAATTAACTTGATATCAATAAGTTGAAATCAAATTGAATTGTCACTTCATTCTAGTTCTATGAAAATTTAAAACTCTATGATTGATACATGCAACTCAATTATATATTTGTCTATCTTTCTTTACATAGCCTTGCACCTTGTTATCCTATCTCATCATACTAGCATCATCACTTACCATTGGTAGAAATCAAAGTCCATGCTAGTTATATCATGCTATGCTAAAGTAAAACATATTAGTAAAAATCTGAAAATCATAATTTCCATTGTTGTTGTTCGCATGAATAAAATTTTCTAAATGGATTTAAAAACAACAATCTTCGATATAATTGTAAATCCAAACACAAATCATGCAATAATACCATAATTGATATATTTAAGGCTTTCACTCTTAGTATGTCCATAATCATTAACCTATGACATTTGTCTCACAATAGCGAGGGCGTAGGATTGTGTGCATTAGAGACCTAACCTCTAAGTTATGTCTTGTCCTTAATCGGGGAGGGTTCTAGTGGGGCCTTGCGAGGCACTGGGGGAGAGAGTGCTAGGTTGAGCGTCATCTTTTGTGTGTGATGCGTGAATCTCACACACCTCTATAGGCGGCAGCGAGACTGCGGCACAAAATGGCAGTGCACCGATCATTCAAGTAATATAAAATGTGGGAGTGAATCCCCAAGTATCGATCTCGAAGGAACACAGTAAGGTGGAGTTTACTTTTAAGGAAGGACTTGAGATGGAAGTCCTTTAGGTCGGATGGATTGCGGAAAAGGGGGTGATTTGGATTGTGGAAAATAAAAGAAAACAACTACTCAACTACTCCTATGCAGGCCTTGAGCGCACTGCTTCACTAGGCGGGATGGAAACTACGTAGGCCTTGAACGCACTACTTTGCAAGGGCGGATGGACGAGTAGGCAAGCGGATGGAATGGTAAGTGCGGAATCGAACTGTGCAGGCCTTGAGCGCACTGCTTCGTGAGGCGAATGGATTAAATGGGCCGCTATGCCACGCCTCACTAGGCAGATGGAAGAGTAGGCACACGGAATTGGCGAGTAGGATAGCGGAATGAAGTGGAGGGTGGAGTGGATTTGGTGGCACACCTCAAATACACATATAAATGAAAGAGAAATTTCACATAAACATGAAATAAACACTACAAATCAAGGTTCATATGTGCTACATCATCTAATAATAAGGATTACACTCATTTACATCAAGCACAAATAAGAGAGAAAGGCAAGAGATACGACCGAATCCGGAGGCTCGTTATAGATTCTCGGTAGGAATCGCCGGGTTGTCAATCCGCGTCCTAGCTCGGTCCCAACTATCTTCCGGGGTAGAGGAGGGCTGTCACTTCCTCCCAATGGACCCGCCTTCTCCGATAAACTACAATATGGCCACGTCTGCTGCGAAGAACTCTTTGCTTGGCGATGAAGATGAGGATGAAATCCTCTCTGTGAAGCACTTGGATGATGGAGGCAGCCGAGAGGATGCTCCGGCTTTGGATTTGCAAGAGAATGGCGGTCGGAGCTCCTCCCGAAGGTGGGCGATGATGGAGCGGCGAAAATGGCGCGGAACTAGAGCTCTGGGCACGAGAAAATTGATTGATCCGGTCTAGGGCGGATTCTGCAGCTTTTAAAGAAACAGTCAGACATTTGGTCACGCACGGTCGAATGCACGATCGTGCGTGAACCGTGCAATATTAATTAAGAATAATACCCAGAAAGATGATCCAGAGCGCCCGTGCATTTTACTCACGCACGGTCAAAGCCGACTGTGCGTAAAAACGCACGGGCAAATTCAGAAAGCCAAAAACAAAGCTAAACAGGTCGATCGTGCGATTCCATGACGCACGGGCAACTGTCCGTGCGTAGAGACGCACGATCAACGACAGAACATCGTTTTCCACCAAAGAAGAGAACACACGATCACATACAACCGTGCGTCAAGGAAAACGCACGACCGTGCGATATACACAGACATGAATTCTGGATAAAAAATGGATGAACCGTCCACCTGCATCAGCCACAACACAGCTGAGAATACCCCTCCAGCTCAAGCATAAACGCATAAAAAGAATGGGGAGCACATTGTGCTTGCCCCCAACAATAAAGCGCGCAATTGCACACCACAATGGGCCAAGACATTGCACTTTGTGAGGAAATGTGAAACGGTGAAATATAAACAACAATGAGCTAAAAGTGAAGTGCAAAAGCAGGAAAACTAGCCTAGATGAGTCCATAAAAGTGTATAAAAATGGGACTCATCACACCCCCAGACTTACCTGTCTGCGCGTCCCGAGCAAACCATCTCTTACGCGGACAAGAAAAACATAAGCTGACAAAGAAATTGTAAAGCGGAGTACCATGCGAAGTAACTTGCTCATGCGCGTAGAAATACAGTAGAAAAAATTTCTAATTATACATATTAGTTTATACTTTTCTAGGGGCGTATTTATATATTACATTTACTCAAAAAGTGAATCACGGTGAATCATAAGGTTGTACATAGGAAGAAAGTAAAGTGAACGCTGAGGCAAGCATTGCCAAAGATCGGGGCTCCAGACAACCTCCATTGAAATCCATCAATGTCGGTGACCATAAGCTTGCCCGTTCGCACTCTCTCCACGGCACAGGTTTGACTCAAATACGTGAATCAATAGGACTTTGGGTTTTAGATGAGGCTTGGGTTTAGGTGAGGTATACAATGATAAAAACGACGGCTCAAGCACTAAACCCAAATGAGCTAGCATAGAAAACTATCCTCAAGCACCACAAAAAGACACGCGGGTACACCACACCCCTAGACTTGGACTTGACTACATGGGTGTGTGCACCGCCTACTCCCAATCATAAATCTATAAACTTTTTCAATTAAACACTTCTTCTTTTTTCTTTTCTTTTTACTTTTTCTTTTTCTCATTTTTTTTCTTTTCTTTTCAAAACATTTTCAGCAAGATGAGCAATGAAGAGCATCCACATTTTCACAAAAATATCACAACATCAATACCCCAATAATGAAAATAATTAACAACTAAAGCTCAAATTTGGGTGTGCGACTAGGATTGGCTTTTAGGCTTTGGTGAGATAAAAGTGGGGCTGAATCAAAGAATGGGTAGGCACAACTGGGCTAACGAGGATAAAGCGATAGGAATGGGCACAAAAGCTCAACCGGGCCAAAATGATGGCCTATATCACATTCACGCGATTGACTAACAATATACCCATGCTTCAAGAGTCGCTTGGGGCAAGTTCTTAGCCACCGAGAAAGATAATCCTTTCTCCCGACTCGGGCAATACGAGGCTAACGAATGTCTACACACATTCCTATGCAACCGTTTGATTCAGACCAGATTCACCAATTTCTGAGTAAAGTAAACAATATCTACACTAATAGAAAAATATAATCTAAAAACATAAAAAGAAATTGAATCTACACGAATTTCTATGCGAAACATGAACACTTGACTAGGAGCACTATAAAAGTCAACATTTTACTCTGACACACAATCCTAAGCCAGCACAATGATTTTCCCATCACACAAAAGAAACAAGTTAGACTCGTTACGCGCCTATGGTTAAGTGCGCGCTCAAGTGGGTGTAGTGGTGTGTGGTGCATATGAAACAACACTTATAAAACTGAACTAAAATGTACTTCTAGTATGCAGTGTCATGTGCACGTGCATGGGCACACAGAACTACTCTCCCCCATACTTAAACTAGACAATACCCACAATATATATCTATGAAATTCAGAAAAGAGATAGGGGAAGAGAGTACCCAATGCTCAGAAATGAGCATACCAAAAGATTGGCATTTAAATCTAAACCTAGCTGCATCATCCATCCAGAAGAATACCTGCAGGGGTGAGCTCCGTAAAAACAAAAGAAAATATACAAAAATAAAATGAAATACAGCTAACTAAACTAAACAAGATGAAATAAGAAATGCAGGAAAAGTAAGATAACTACTGGGGTTATTGTCATCTCATCACGACTTATTTAAAAACATAACAGTTCTAGCTAATGAGCGTATGAAAAAGGAAATGAACAGGTAACTGTTCTAATATGCGTGTTGGTAGCGGGTACCGATACGATGATAAAACAGTTACGCCTCTACCCGAATATAAATAATACCTGCTCGTCACAGGTAGAGGGAATACAAAGTAAGAAGAGGAGGAATCCTCACTCAACTCACCAAAACTATCCTTTCCCAGCAATGTGTCGTCTTCATGGAGGTGGCAAGATGAAAAGGTAATGAGTGGGGTTTCCACTATGGAGGAGGGGTCAACCTCCTCACATATGAGGTTACGCTCCTCATTGACTTGAGCAAAATTCTCCAAGTCCTCCTGAAGTACCTGTGAAGATTCAACATACACAGGCTCAGATGAAGAAGGGGGTTCAAGAAATAAAAGAGAGGAATGACTTAAATAATCAAAAATAGGGGGAGTGGTCCCAGTCTCACTCCCAGCAGGATCCAAACATAGATTACTGTCGGTATCATATGAATCATAGCAACGGGAATCCGGGAGTTCAAGGTCCTCAGTGGTGAGGTGGACCTCCTCGTCCAATAAGGAAGTGCAAACCTCCTCATCAGGAAAGGAATCCTCCTCATCCCACCTCGGCGCATCATCGTGTTCTAAGAAGTCACACTCCCCATTGGAGAGAATAACATCCTCGTCCCACTTTGACGCAACCTCAGGCTCCGAATGATCCTCCTGCACAACATCATCAACCAACTCACAAAGAATAGGAGTAGAAAATTCTTGCAAAGAAGGCAGATCAGAGGAACAACAGTAATAACATCATCAGAGAAAATATAAACAGGTTCCTCCGGGGGTGAATCCAAAAGAGGAGATGGAAGCAAAGGGAGAGGAATCTCCACCACGCCATCACACTGAGCAGTCAAAAGTCTGATGGGAATATCCGCATAAGTCCCCCATAGACAAGGTGGTAATGCGAACTCATCATCAGAATCAGAAGGGGCAACCAAATGAGAGGTGGATGGAATGACACGGACATCTGGTTCGTCATCCATCTCCATCTGGAGCTGGAATTCTGCACAGTCTTTCAACGCATGCTCGGTGCTACGACAACACAAACATAATTTTCTATTCCTCGTCAGTCCTTGCGGAGCCAGTGAGGAATATAAAAATGATGGAAGTGGCGAAGAAGAGTGACCATAAGACTTGGTTACAGTGTATGAAGTGTCGTAGGAAGATGATGCTCCATGCACTGAACCACGAGAGTTATGTCCACCATCTTCAGTGGGGCACTCATCAATATAATGCCTAGCATCCCCACACCATTTGCAACGTATATTCAGATAAGAAAACATGGTGCAAAGGAAGATTTCACCAAACAGAAATATTCTAAGCAAGAATTAACTATACACAAACAATAAAATTGAAAACCTGCTTTTGAAAAATTGTAAATAAAGATTAAAAACAAAGAAATTAAAAGATGCTACTTATATATATAAATACATAAAATGGTATAAACAAGGGGAAAAGGGTTTCTATCTCTTGTCTCCCTCTCTAGAGAATTCACACTACTGTGTTCCCTGACAACGGTGCCAAAAACTTGATGCGCGAATCTCACACACCGTTATAGGCGGTAGCGAGACTGCGACACAAAATGGCAGTGTATCGATCGTTCAAGTAATATAAAATGTGGGAGTGAATCCCCAAGTATCGATCTCGAAGGAACACAGTAAGATGGAGTTTACTTTTAAGGAAGGACTTGAGATGGAAGTCCTTTAGGTCGGATGGATTGCGGAAAAGGGGGTGATTTGGATTGTGCAAAATAAAAGAAAACAACTACTCAACTACTCCTATTCAGGCCTTGAGCGCACTGCTTTGCTAGGTGGGATAGAAACTATGTAGGCCCTGAACGCACTACTTCGCAAGGGCGGATGGACGAGTAGGCAAGCAGATGGAATGGTAAGTGCGGAATTGAACTGTGCAGGCCTTGAGTGCACTGCTTCATGAGGTGAATGGATTACATGAGCTGCTATGCCACGCTTCACTAGGCGGATGGAAGAGTAGGCACATGGAATGGGCGAGTAGGCTAGCAGAATGAAGTGGAGGGTGGAGTGGATTTGGTGGCACACCTCAAATACACATATAAACGAAAGAGAAATTTCACATAAACATGAAATAAACACTACAAATCAAGGTTCATATGTGCTATATCATCTAATAATAAGGATTACACTCATTTACATCAAGCACAAATAAGAGAGAAAGGCAAGAGATACGACCGAATCCGGAGTCTCGTTGTAGATTCTCGGTAGGAATCGCCGGGTTGTCTATCCGCGTCCTAGCTCGGTCCCAACTATCTTCTGGGGTAGAGGAGGGCTGTCACTTCCTCCCAATGGACCCGTCTTCTCTGGTAAACTACAATCCGGACACGTATGCTGCGAAGAACTCTTTGCTTGGCGATGAAGATGAGGCTGGAATCCTCTCCGTGAAGCACTTGGATTATGGAGGCGGCCGAGAGGATGCTCCTGCTTTGGATTTGCAAGAGAATGGTGGCCGGAGCTCATCCCGAAGGTGGGCGGCGATGGAGCGGCGAAAATGGCATGGAACTAGAGCTCTGGGCGCGAGAAAATTGATTGATCCGGTCTAGGGCGGATTCTGCAGCTTTTATAGAAACAGTCAGAATTTGGTCACGCACGGTCGAACGCACGACCGTGCGTGAACCGTGCGATATTAATTAAGAATAATACCCAGAAAGACGATCCAGAGCAATGTTATAAGCACACCAGTTAAGGTATCTTGATCTTAGATATACTTATATTATATTCATTGCATGAACACCATCTCACTCTTTATACTTAAATCATGCATATTATTTGGGCAATGTTATAAGCACACCAGTTTTGGCTATTTACACATCAATTTCTATGAGTTATTACGAACCTATTAAAAATACATCTTGTACATGCATTTTTAGGAAAAGTGTTCAGCACGAAAATTGTAGATCTTGTCGAGATCTACAACTTTCGTGTTGAACACTTTTCCTAAAAATACACGCACAAGGTATCCTTATAATACAACTGAATTGGTGTGCTTTATTGATTTTATAAATTGGTGTGCTTTAATGAAATTGGTGTGCTTTAATGATTTTATAAAACACAAGTATTTGAAAAATCATCAAAAACATGCTTAAAAGAGCATTCAAATCATCTCTAAAAAGTCTGAAATTTCAACAGTAAGAAGGCATCCTTATAATACAACTGAATTAAGAAAAACATTTTTTGAAAAATCAAAATTTGCAGTTCTGTTTTGGCGTTAAGAAGTTAACGTCTGGCGTTAGCCTCTTTGCTCCAATTTTTTTTGAAAAATCTCCTGTATTTTCTCATGCATTAGTTTGAGTTTATTTCCCTGGCATAGAATATCATTTACTGATAGGCCTTTTAAAGACTTCTATGTTTTCCAAAAAGTATTAGAATTTGAATATTTAAAAATAAATGCAAAATTACAAAATAATTTCAAAGAACAAAAAATATGATTTTCCCTTTCTGTGTGTTTATTGTTTTGTACTTATATAAAAATTCAAAAAAATTCAAAAAATTTAATTGTTATTCATTGCCATTGTCAAGGATGATTAAATATATCAATTAAAGATTAAATACAATGTTTAATTTAACTTCCAAGATTCTTAAAAAACATTGTTTTGTATTTGTCATGCCTTGAAAATTATCTTGTTATGTGCAATGAAATTGATTATAGATAAACATGTGTAGAAATGCTTAGCATGCCTCTAAGTATGAGTAATGTATTATGTTTGATAATGATTTATTCACTCACTTATTTTTGATAATCTACATGTGTTTACAATCTTATACTTACATGATTGTGTAGTGTAATAACATAAATAATTAAAATGCATAAATAGATTACCTACACAACATTGAATTGGTTATTATAATTCTTTGTCTTTCATGCACTTATTCTTTAGAGAAATGTGGTTTAAAATGCTATGTTTGCAAAACAAGTGAATTTAGAGTCCTTAGTCACTAAACTAAAAAGCAAATAATAAATGAAAAGGAAAACTCCACCAAGCACTACTCACCCTCCTGATAAGTCTTAATGAGCATTGTGAGGTTGAGCACCTTGGCTAAGAATTGTAAAGTGTCTTGTAGCAAACAATTTATACACCACTTCTCTTAGTACACCGGATCAAAAAAATGAAAATAAAGCTAAAAAGTATAAAAGTGATCCCCAAGCACTACTTTGCACCATGATAAGTATTAATAAGCATTGTGTGTGCAGAGCATCTTGGTAGTTGTACTCCTTATTTATGTGCATTGAAATATTATGGAAGTAATATTATTTGTGTATTTTAATGTTGTGTTATTTCATTATATATGTCATGTGTTTTTGATTGATTCATTTGTGTGCTTTATCAAAACACTATTTTGTAC
This sequence comes from Dactylorhiza incarnata, assembly GCA_033032865.1. Taxonomy (NCBI): domain Eukaryota; kingdom Viridiplantae; phylum Streptophyta; class Magnoliopsida; order Asparagales; family Orchidaceae; genus Dactylorhiza; species Dactylorhiza incarnata. The sequence continues at coordinate 4,950,326 of JAWHQI010000134.1, forward strand.
ACATCATTATCTTTCATAAAACTTCTACTCATGATAATTGAATCCTAATGCTCATCTACACTATTCTCTACAAACATAAGTAAATGCACTAGATAACAAAGTATGACCGCTACAATATTTATGTTTACTTGAAATGCAAATTTTATTACATTGTAGTTTTTGTATCTTTTTTTGATATTATAAAATCATGCTTGAAATTTTATCTTAATGGAATAGCATCTCTTCAATCTTTAACTCAAACATCAACTTTTCAAATTTAAAACTCATTATCCTTTATATGATTTTACCTCTAGAATGATGTTTATGTTTAAGAGTGTTTATTATATTCTTCCGCTAAGTTTACTACTTATGCTCTTTTATGACTATTATTTTTTCAACAAGTGGCACCTTAAAATAAGAATGCTTACTTTACCATTTCAGTTGTGTTGCTTACTACTTTATGTTCCATCATGCTTATATTTTTCTCAACAAGTAGTATTTAACAAGCTTTTGATTGCAACCTATTTTTCTTCTCTACATAGATCATATTAATCTTTATTGCATACTCTCATCTAAACCACTTTTGCCAAAAGGGGAGAATAAATTGCATACATCCAATATTTAGGGGGAGTGCATTATAATAATATCAAACTCAAAAAAAGGGTATCTTTGTAGGGGGAGTAATCATATAGGAGGTGCATACAGTATCCTATGCTCGATCATGTTAATCCTTCAATAAGTGGTTCCTAATCAATCATAGTAGAGATTCACTCATCCCTACCCACTTTTGTTAATAACAAAGAGGGAGAAAAAATTGAGAAATCTAGTCAGATGGATATTTAGGGGGAGTAAATTATAAGAGAACACTTATGTAGGGGGAGGAATTCAGATGGAAAGAGTATGTATTATCGCTTTCAAATCTATCATGCTCTTACCTGTTATTCATGCATATCTTATTACCACAATTATCTATAAACACAAATTGTCTTAATCTCACTAATTTCTCATACAAGTATTTGTTATTATCAAAATGGGCAGATTGTTGGAGCCTATGTTCCGCATCTCTTTATTTGAGAATAAAAAATACCGTGTTGTATTTGATCTTGTATTCTGTGTGTTTATAGTGTGTAGGTTGTACAAGAACTATAGCTATACATCCCTATGAGTAGTATGATGATTGGAGACGATTCTATGAAAAGAGAGCTAATGCCCCGCTTTAAGAAGTTAACGCCCACTTTAACTCTTAACGCCCTGCTTTAAGAAGTTAACGCTCCACTTTAACTCTTAACGCCCCGCTTTAAGAGGTTAACGCCCCACTTTAACTCTTAACTCCCACTTTAGAAGTTAATGCCCCGTGTTAACTTATCGTCGAGAAGGGATGATGTCGAGAAGGGAATGACGTGGAGAAGATATTGCGTCGAGAAGCCAGTGACAGCGCCAGCGTTGACTCTTAACACCCACGTTGTGTCCACAATATCTGCCACGATCTCGATGGTTACACGATGTCAACGATTGTTATACATGATCACTAACGCTGGCGTTAACTCTTAACGCCACGTGTTAGCTCCCGTGCATATTTAAAGAGCAGCCCCTCTCATTCTACAAGTATTCTATTGCCTCTAAAGCCAGCATTCTAATACTTTTGAAAGAGGCTCGTCTACAATAATTGAGAGATCTCCCTTGGGCTAACATGAAGATCTAAAGAAGATTTTGAAGGAGAAGGTCTACAACACATATTCTATACGAAGGATGAATGCTTCAAGAACGCCAACGTCTACATCGCCTTCGTCTTCAGCTTCAGGATTTCTTGGGGAGTTTCTCTTACTTTACTTTTATCTTGTAATCTTTTCCTTTTTCCTTTTGTAATTTGCATGGAGAAATCGTTCAAGGAGAACGTTGGATTCCGTGAAGGATTCCATGGGAAATTCGCCTCCTTGTGTGTGGCGACTAGGCCTTATGAGGTTTAGGGGGAATTCGCCACCTTGTGAGTGGCGACTAGGTCGATGGTAGATCTAGGGGGTGTCTAGAGGAATTATGTGGGGATAGATAGGTTATAGCCAACCGGTCCTTGGGAGAAGGACCGGTGAATCACAAAAAAGGTTTTACATATTCTTGCCTTGATTTTTAGCGTTATAGAAATCAATCATTTATGTAATTAGTTTATTATGAAATAAAATCAAATATTTTAATGTTCCATTCAATTTATTTTATTTCCTCTTCAAGAATGTTTTAGATTATATTTTCATCAAAGCATTAAAGAAAACATTTGTGTAATCAATTTTTTTGAAATATAATATTCATTTTTATTATCTCTGGTTTTCTGGAATTGTATTTCATTTAAGATTTCATAAGTAAAATCACCGTGACAATCTTTTTGTGCTAAGGAAAATTTCCTAGAAAGTTAACGCCCCTTAACGCCAAGCGTTAGCAACAGTTAACAAAAATTTTTGTTTCTCTTCTTAAAAAAGGAATCGTCAATATAATCTTACCTGAGATATTGAAATATATTTTCTTATAAAATATTCAAAAACTTTGGTCGCAAACTCTGATATTTTTAAATAAGAATTAAATTCCATAAAACCCTTATTCACCCCCCCCCCCCCCTCTAACGGCGCCTAAAGATCCAACATTCCCAAGGTCTACCTGATGAAGGGCTCGCAAGGTACTAGGAGATGTGATGGGATGAAAGCCAAAATCTCCCTTTCCAAGATTTTAATTACAACATAAATTTTTTAGATAAGAGGGCAAAGAAAGAAAAATAAAAAGAACAAGATAAAAGTAACAGAGTTCTCTCTTTTCAAAATATCGACAAAAATTTCCCCGGCAACGGCGCCAAAAACATGTTAGAGAAAAATTGTATTCTCCAATCTATACTCGATTAAGGCAAGTGTACATATCGAAATATAGCATAGGATATTAAAAATATCAAGGTCGTATTAAAACTCGAGTCTGTCGAGTACTTCTACTTCGAGAAAACAACTATTATTTTATCGGATGAGAATTTTTATGAGAAATTATAAGAGGGACGAAAATACAAAAATAGAAAAAACTAACTTGATCAGAACAACCCTTGAAATGAAATAAAACATAATAATTTATAATCGTTTAATCCGATCCTTGACCGCGGAGATTCCCGAAATATGAACGCACCACTCTCGAGGAATACACCCACCTGAGATTATGTTGATCGACTGAACTCTCGTTCTAACCGAAACCCCTAAAACTAGCTTTAACGATGTGAATCCCACTATAGGATTTGACTCCTATCCAGAAGATTTTCGTCATCCTCTCTCGAGGGTTGCGATCAATTCTTTTTATTCGTGAGTGATCTCTTTGTATGCATGAGCCTTTCGGCTAACTAGAATACGAAAACAGATACGAAAGTCCACACATTGTCATATGAACCCGATATAAATCACGAATAAATCGAAGGTAGAAAAGAACGCTTATAAAGAGAAATATTGATTTCATTTCAAATCTCGCAACGAACAAGATCTAAATAATTAACGATGAAATAAAAATACATTAAAGAAAATGGCATGAAATGAAAAGGAGACGTTGCTGGAAAATAAACTAGATTATCATTTCATAATGAGAAAGAAATACATGAAATAAGAACAATGCTTGAAAATAAAACTAGGTACTATTGCATTTCATAAGAAATGGGTACAAGAACATGAAACTACATTGCATAAACAGAAAAGAGAACTTAAAAATAAAAAGCTACATAAAAAATACAAGATAGAATTGCCCAAACGGGCAGGGGAAGAGAGCATGAGAGTATGAAGAAATTAGGCCTCTATTTATAGAGTATTGAGAGGATGAATGTGGGAGAATGTGCAGGGTTGCCATGAATTAGCATTCAAGAGGGGAGATGAATCAAGGAGTTGGAGTGAGGCTCACGAATTGCGAAGGAAGATGAATATTATGGGGGGGGGGCAATTGGGAGCATCAACATTAAATGGCGTTATTAAAAATGAAGAGTGAAATGTGGTGGGCCATAACAATCAAATGGGTGTAAAAAGGAGGTGATAGTATTGGAAGAGGAAGAGGTACGACCATAGAAATCAAATGGAGAGGGGAGGCATTTAATGAATATAGAAAGAAATATTATATTGAGGGAATAAATGAAAATAGGTGGTGATGATTAATATGATAGCAATATTAATAAACTTGATGAGGTGGCATGCATGCTGCATGGTTTCACGTGGAATGACATGCCTGGGTCGGCCATGTTGGAGGAAATATTTGCAAGAATTTGGAGGTGGATGGAGGGGTTCGGGTAGCAGGTTGGCAGGTTGGCATGGTAGTGGATGAGGTGTCAGGCAACTTGGCTGGCGGAAGTTTGGCGAAGATGGCGGGCAACATCAAAGATGGCGCGACAGCAACAACAAGAAAGTATTTTATCTTCCACCGTCACTGGCACAACCGCAACATTATTCCTACAAAATAAAATAAAACCTTAATTAGTAGGATAAAAATTAAAATATAGGATTTACTAACTAAAATAGAAATAATATTTATAAATTTACATTAAAATTATACAAAATTATATAATAAAAAGAAGTATAAATCCTTCTCATCAATGCTTTCGTAATTTTATCATAATTTTTGGATGAATATTTACTGTACTTTGTTCATACATTTGTTAAAAGTAGCATTTGTGATTTATTAAAATTATATAGACACATGATCTTGAAAAATAGTCAATCTCTGTTAGAGGACAGTTTAGGCTTATTAGACCCCTGGAAATTGATTCATGTTATTTGGTTAACAGGAAGCTGAAGTTCCTTCACAAATTTGGACTATGTCTTAATTGTTCATATAATGATTTCCATAGAAATAATCATGGAGAAAATAAAAATTATTGATATTTCATCAATATAGATCATAAACAACCTCTGGATGTGTGATTCATCATATGAGAACCTTGGGGACATATGGGACTTTCATAAATGTCAATCTTTCCCCTTAGGGTTGAAGTGGTCTACGGATAACCAAAAAGGAGTTTAGTGGTTTTGGGTCATTCTATGAGTTCTTGGGTAGGGATTCCTCAGTGAGAGGTTATGTAGGTCAATTCTATGGCGGGAAGGGAAAAAGCCCCTTCAAGACATCTCCTAGATGTGGGTTTGAGATGCATGGGTAGTATACTCTTAAATGAAGTGTTGGTGTTCAAGAGAACATTAATTCTACTGGTGAATCTTAATCCATCCTAGGATACTAGAGTAACACAAGAGAATGGGTGTTGGGTAGTCACCAATAAAACTAAAAGTCATGTGAAAGGGAGGTTTGGGGTGTCATCCCATTGTACCTTCTAGTACCGCTGCGAGCCCCTCACAGGGTAGTCCTTGGGAAAGTCCAAGACTAACCTTTAAACTGTTAGGAGCATGTAACTATGAATGATTAATCTAATAATATGCTATCAAAGTACACATACACACATCCCTTTATTATGGGAAGGTAGTTTTGGTTTGTAAGGTTGGTCTAGTCTTTCGAGCTGTGGGCTCGGTGTGAGTTTAATGATGGAATGTATTGCGAGCTGTGGCTTGGTGTTTGTTAGAATGGACTGGTTAGTCTGGTGAGCCGGTGGCTCGGGAATTCAATTGTAGCATATGTGCTTGTGCATATAAGTGGTGGGTCCTCGACATTGAACAGTCATTCACACCTATGTCAGTACGTTGGCTCGGCAAGTGTGAGTATTCACTTGGCCAAGAAAATACTGGTGGGATGCCAGCATTTGTACAAGATGCTCCATAATACCTGGCTAGGTGTACCTAGTAGTACATAAGGTCTAGGTTAGGTAGTGTGAACCGGCCTAGGAGTGGGGTGGCCTAACCCACTATCTCTGTTTGCCACTACGAGTGGTACCTGAGAGTTTAGCTAACTCCAAGCCGGAGACTTAAAGGTCTGTGCGCACAGAGTTGAGTGGGTAAGTTTCACTTGCGTGGAACATTTGCATAAAACCTTGCATAGCACTTCATATCATACATAACATTGCATAAAACCTATACCACTATCGTATAAATTTTTATGGGACATATTATACACAATGGGTCTCTTGCAAAACGATCCCTTAACTTAGAAGTTTGTATGAGCATTCTTATAAGTTAAGGTTACTTTTCTTTGTGATGGTAGTTAGTTGCTTTACCATTTTACTATACTGCTTATTTATTATCATTCCTTTACTTATTAGTTAGCTGCTTTACCAGTTTGTGATACTGCTTCTTTATTGTCATTTCTTTACTTATGCTTTATTATATAAACGTGAAGTAAGCCCCTACGAATTTATATATGAACTATACAATCAGTAATGTAGACCCCTATAGTAGTTACATATACATTTATTACCTGCTAGTTAAGGCCACCACCATCCGCTTGTTTACTTCTGCTTTGATGTCCTTCCTCTCCATTCTTTCTGCCCGGTGCCTAGGAGTCACAGAGGGAGGGGTGGGGGAGCCTGGCTTAGTATTTTGACTAACGGTCGGTTATGACCAAACACCACATGGGCTCCTGGTGGGAGACTGTGTGCTGCCCCGGGAGATCCAGCACAAACAGGGTACGATGCAGGAGGAGGTGAGCCATCCTAGCTCGGTAGCAGCAGGAGAAACTATGGGTTATGTGAGTGACTAGTAGTTATTTCTTTCGCGAGCATTTTGTAGGAAAGATTCTATGTACTGGGAAAGAGCCCTTTTTATATTCAGTCTTTCTTTATGTGAACTCTTGTTGATATTTTATATATCATATTGTGATTGTGGACTTAGTCTTAAATATGTTCTTCCTGATCTTCTCTGTGATATATAGTTGACATGGATGTTGAATTTGCCAGCAGAATCAGCGTCTTGTAGTGGCGACCTCCCCGAGTGTTGGTGTCACCGCAAGGCGGCGGTTCTGGGCATACGACCCAGTTGAAAAAAAAGAGGGTCTTATAAATATAGTGTTAGGGCATAAGTCAACATGTTTTTTGCACCATGAGGGGTTGCATAGGCAAAACACTGTTTGAGTGGCCATAAGCTTAACCAAATATTAGCCATGCACTTTTGTTATACATGTCACATCAAAACTAGAATAAAGCATCAAATACATGATGTGTTTATGGTTATCTTGAGGCTTCTTTAAATCAGGAATCTTGCGGTCAATAATCTCAACAGAATGTCAGCCATCAAATTTGCTGGTTCTTCTCCTTTAGCACTAATGAATTTCACTAGATTTTTTTTGGCTGGTATGTTCGGAGAGTCTGCTGCACAACCCTCATTCTCCGAGGGTAGGACCATTCAAAGCCATGTAGGCAGAGTTCAAGGTCAAAAGGTCAGCACAGAAGCCGACAATCCAAGTAACAAGGCAACTCAGCTAGCAGGAGCAAGGGGCGAGCAGAGGCGAGCATGGGCGAGCAGAGGCGAGCATGGGGAGAGCATAGGCGAGCATGGGGGGGGCATGGGCGAGCAAGGGCGAGCATGGGAGAGCATGGGCGAGCATGGGAGAGCAGGGGCGAGCATGGGAGAGCAGGGGCGAGCATGGGCGAGCATGGGCGAGCAAGGGGCGAGCATGTGCGAGCATCGGCGAGCATGGGCGAGCAGAGGTGAGCAAGAGGCGAGCTTGGGCGAGTATCTCGTGAGTATGGGCGAGTAGCCTTTGTAACTCGCGAGCAGAGGCAGTATACTCGCTTGGACACCCCCCAGGATTTCTCTATAAATAGCCCCCAGGGGTACTAGAAATGGCACTTTGGGAAGTGGTTGAGGCCCCCCCCCCCCCCAAGCTGGATACTCGCCAAGTCCATGCCTGTCTAGTACCTCGCCCAGCTTTTGGTTGCGGAGGGGAAGTTTCTCCCAAACTTCCGGGTATGTGGTGGGACCTCCCTGCTGGAGCACTTGAGGTGTGCTTATAGTCATTTTCTCTCTCCTATTTTGGCTATCCGAGCCGTGTAGTTGGACCGCGGGATCAGTAACCTCGGGCTGCATTGATCTAAATTTTGGAGCCAGGATTTTCCTGGCTTCAACATCTGCCTTATGAGAAGAGTCAGCACATTGACCTAGATTTTGAATCTAACAGAAAGGTTTTCAGAAATAGCCTTTAGTTGTTGTCTCCTCCCATTTAAGATGTCCTCAAAAACCTTATCTTTATTTAGCTTTTAGATTCTCATTCTCTAATTTTAGAGAATCAACTTCTTCTTTCAGCTTAAAATTCTCAATTCTTAATTCAAAGTTTATTATATCAGAATTTTCGTCTTTTAATCTCTTAGTAAGATGAGTTATTTCTTCTCTTAGAGTTTTTATTTGGTTTTCTGCAATCAATTGGTCTTGACAGAAACCTTTGAATGCCATTTTAAGTTCTTTTGATGAGTAATCAAAAATATCAAAATTAAATAAGTTACCTCATCATTTTCTTCAGGAAGATCATCTTCCTTTTCAGTAAGCTCTAGAGCCATCATACAAACTTCTTCTGCTTTGCGCTCATCCTTATCACAACTGGATGAACTTTCTTCAGTATCACTCTAAGTTTCTGCTATGAAACTTTTCCCTTCTTTTTATTCTTCTTATTTTGATCATATTTCTTATTATTATCTCTGTCCTTCTTCTGTACTTTATCCTTGGTTTGAGTTGGACATTCTGGTGCAATATGTCTAGGTTTCCTGCATGAGAAAAATATTATTTTGTTAGAAAAAGTTTTGTCATACTTTGGCTTGAAGTTACTTCTTTTCTTTCTTCTGAAGTCTGAAGCCTTTATCCATTTCTTGAATTTTCTGGCTAGAAGACTCATCAGTTCACCATCCATAGACTGACTTTCTTCATAAGCAGCCTTGAGTGCTATGGATTTCTTTTTAGAGGTAGATGAGATTATCTCCCTTGCTTCTCCTTTTGCTGTTGTTTTGAGGAGAAATTCATTTGATTTGAGCTTGCCAAGGAGAGCATCTGTGGTAATCTCCTTTTGACATCTGACCTCTTTTATATCCCAGATCCTTGCATCCCATGAGCTTGGGAAGCATATTAGAAACTTATCATTTATCTATACAACAACAACAACAACAACAACAGAACCCATATAGTCCCCAATCATTGGGGGTATGGGCGGGGGAAGATTGGAAACAGACCTAACCTTTGGCCCTATGCCCAAAGTGGCTTCTCTCAGAGGAGAAAGACCGAACCTTTGACAATAGATGCACAAAGTGGCTGCTCACAGATTACCACTGAAATAGTGGCCCCCTATACCGTCACGTTTGCTGCGGAATCATGCCCTCAAATCAAAGCCAAAGACATCAGAGAGGGCAAACTCAAGAATCCATTCTGATTTATGTGCACATAACCATGCTTCCTTCATTCAGCATCCAGAGCATTAGTCTTGCACAATAAACACAGATATTTCCTTTTCCAGTCCCTTCAGTTCATTGACTATGAGACTGGACCTAGAATACATATCTGCCACAAATTCTTCAGAGCTCTTCTTGACCTTCTCATATTGTGATATTAGTGAGGACTTCCTATCCTTCCTCTCATCTAAACATCCTTTAACCAAATTTGTTAATGAATCCCAACCTTTTTGAATATGTCGTCTAACATTGTCGATACCAAAATATTCATGGCACATGCCCTAGCCTTCTTCTTGTCTTCTGTCAATTCAGCCTTTCTTATCTGTATAAGTTTGCCATCTGCATCAGTACTGGCAAGACTAACCAGACATGCAATAATGGATTCAAAGATAACTTCATCAATTAAATTCATGTACAACTTTATTCTAGATTTCCATAGAGTAAATTTTTCTATGTTATAGACTGGAGGTCTGGTGGGCGCATAGTCACTATTCTGTGTTGAGCTCTTGATTAAAATTAGAAAGTTTACTAGTAATTCTTAATACTCTTGGATCTTGATCAAAGTGTTAGCCTTTTTATGTTTAACCTCCCTATGATACTAATTTAAAGGTAAGGTAGGATGCTAAGAATTACCATAGAGAGAGGTGTATATAGTATTTTAAAATTTCTTTTCAGTTTTAATCATTCACAACAATACCCACATATTATTTTATTTGTTGATTTATATGCAGCAGAAGAGTAACCATAATAAACAAACAAAACAACAAAGAAATATGTAATCCAAATGACACAAAGATTTTATAAAGGTTCACCAAATTTTGGTACATCCTTTTTTTTACCCCTTGGTAGGCTATCCATTATAAACAGTGCTGAGTTTTTTGATAAGGTGACTCTTTTAACTAATTACAATTGAAACTTTTGATAAGAGGATTCAAAGAATCACAAGAGATTTTGACAAGGTACCTCAAACCAATAACATGTTGATAAGGTGACTAAGAACCAGAAGCCTTTTGATAAGGTGGCTAAGACCAAACCACGACCCTTTTGATAAGAGGGATCAAAACCACTCTTAGATCCTTTGGATAAGGTGGATCAAAAATCACTGAATCTGTTAAAGAGTGATTCACAAAACTTTGTCAGAAAGTTGATGTATAAAGAGAGTAGATAGTGAGAAAAAAGGCGAGAGTGCGGGACAGGTGTGCACATAGGTTTATGGTGTGTGAGGTTGGGAAATAAAAAGAATGTTGTTTACTTTGTGATTATGATGTGCACAAAGCCAGAAGTGATGGGCACGTAAAGTGCCCTAAAAATATCATCATCCATTCATCCATTATATTAGAAAATAAAATTCTAATATGGCTATGTATTATTAAAAAAAGGTTATTATCTATTAATAGTCGGTAGATTGATTTATATGTAATATATATATATATATAATGAATAATTACCGATTGCATAATTACAGATTCCTCCCCTATTATTATTGAAATTACAAAAAACTGCCCATGATTGTTATAAAACATAACATTTACCTCCAAAGTTCATATTTCATAACATTGTACATCAAAGGGAGTATTTTTGTGCATGAATGTTATAAAATGTGAACTTCATGGGCGCTAAATGTTCTGTTTTGTAATATTGAGGGGACATTTTGGAAATTTCAATAATAAGATGGGTGTAATCATTATTTTTGCAACTTAGAGGGGAGGTCCCGGTAAATGAAGCCTAAAGCTTGCATGTGTTGTCACAAATGTTAATATTTGTATTTAAATTATGTTGACCTTCGGTGTAATATTAATTTAGGGCGTTGTTATTGGCAGTTTAACTTCAGCTATAAACAGACTATTGTTAATGACATACCAAAATATAAAACCAAAGAGACCAGTGAATCCATAGAGGTGGTCTGCCGATAGCCATTTTTTCATTAGATCGGGCTGCCAATAGCCATATGTGGTCTACCATTAAATTTTTCTTTAATTTATTTTGCCAATTTTATCTCCTCCTTTTTCAAATTTGTATTTAAAATACAAATACCAACTTTTGTGACAACACATGCACACTTTAAGCTCCATTTGGCAGAGATTCTCCATATTATGCCAATTTTACCTCCTTTTTCATTTCTATATGTTAAATACAAATACCAACTATTGTGACAACATATTTAAGCTTTAGACTCCATTTGGCAGAGATTCTCCAAAAGTAGTCGTGTCCAAAAAAATCGGGCTCGGAGGGCCGGCCTGGGACCGGCCCGGTAAAAGCCCGTCTAGGCCCGGTATCGGGCTAGCCCGCCCCGGGCCCAGACCGGACTCGGGGGCCTTACAGGGCCCCCATATAGATTAAATGCCCGACCCGGTGCCTGACCCGGGCCGGGCCGGTCAAAGCCTGATTTTCAGGCCAACCCGGGCCTGGGCCTAGGCAAAGCCCGACCCAGGCATATTATTATGAGCCGTTGGGATCAACGGCTCATTGGCCGATGGCATGGCAGCATTGTTGCTGCCATGCCAGTACTAGTAGGCTGCCAAATTTTGGCAGCCTACTTGTACTAAGCCTAGGGCCTAGGCTAGGTAGCCTAGGCCCTAGGCTTATTAAAAAAATTAAAAAAAATAAAAAGATTTTTTTTTATAAAATCCCCCACCCCTTGCATAACCGATCCCCCCCCCCCCCCCTCTGTCTCTCTTCTCGCCACTCTCTCTCTCTCTCTCTCTCTCTCTCTAACTCATTATCTCTCTCACTCTCTCTCTCTCTTCTTGTCACTCTCTTCAACTCATTCTCTCCCTCTCTCTCTCTCTCTCACGCGTTGAACATGGCATCTTCATCCTCGGCGCCAGCGTCATCTACTCAAACTGCGCATGAAGTGATGGAGCACAAGCGTACGATGCCAATTTGGGAGCATTTCGATAAAGTTAAAGTCGGCGACGAATTTAAGGCGAGGTGCAAATTATGATCGAAGTTGCTGACCCTTACTGGCAACTCGACACTAGCAAGACACTTCAAGTCTTGCATTTTGAAACAAGCTCCCGAATTCAGTCAGGCTCAAATATTGGGAGCAGGGCAAATTTGGACATACGATCAACTTCGGCAACGGGAGCTGCAGATAAAGAACGTCATCAGACGTGAGTTGTCGTTCAGACACTACGACAATGAGAAGGAGACTGAATACATACATCAATGGCTTCAACCAAAATATCAACAGGTCAGTAGATCCTCTCTTAGGCATGACGCTCTCAAATTTTATTTAGAAGCAAAACAATCTATAATAAATTATTTTAAAAATTTTGAAGGATGTGTGAGTTTAACGAGTGACGTTTGGACTCGTAGCATAAAATTAGGACTATCGTATATTTGTATCACTTGTCATTGGGTCGATCCCATTTTATGCGATCTAAATAAACTTATAATTTGTTTTGAAAGTTTTGAAGTCCCGCACACATGTCAAGCTATATATTAACTAATTATTAAATGCGTGCAAAAATTTAAAATTAAAGATAAAATTATGAGTATTTCTTTTGATAATGTTACTAATAATAACGTTGCAATTGAGTGATTAAAATGCGATTTAAAACCAATGTTAAACGATACGTTTTTTCATACTCGATGTGTTTGTCACGTTTTAAATTTAGTGGTACAAGATAGTTTATCTTATATGGAACCATATATTAATAAAATTCATCTTATGTTATAATTTATTTATAGTTCTAGGCAATGGAGACAAGATTTTAAAAAATTTGTAAACGCTTAAGGTAAAAAATATTTAAAACCTCAATTTGATATGCATATTAGATGGAACTCAACATACAAAACGTTAAAAAGAGCGTTCCAACAAAAACTACTTCTTATGGAATATTATACTATGCTAAATATTTATAATTTGAACGATACCGATTGAGACGTATTAGAAGTTTATATGAATTTATTAAAATGTTTTTATAGGGCGACAACTTTTTTATCTGGCGTATATTATCCGACTAGCCCTCTAGTAATTGAAAATATTGTAAATATCGCACAAAAATTTAACAATTATAAGCAAAACGAAGGGTGATGTCCTTTAATTGAAATAATGAAAGCAAAATTTTTAAAATATTATAGAGAAATGTCTGTCATGTTTTCATGCGCCGCCGTTTTAAATCATCTATTCGGCGTAGACGGCGTAGAAAATGTGATAGAAGAAATAAATAATAATTTAAACTTAAATATAACTTTCGTGGATTTTGATGACGTTAGTATTTTAAAATTTAATTCAATTTTTACCGAATGTTATAATTATTATGATAACTTATACGACTCACGGCTCCGAGAAGAAATATCGCAACCCAGAATAAAAGATACTTTTAAAAATAAAATTTTAGAATTAACTTATAGGAAAAAGCGCGCACATCTAGTTCTAGTACTTTAAATGAATTAGGATTGTATACTAAAACACAATTTCGTGATTTTATGAGTACGGAGGAGATTGAAAACTTTGATCTCTTAAAATGGGGCTATTTTTGTAATCTCGTATGCCGAAATATGGCTATTAGCAGACCAAGTCCAGAAATCTATAAATAGGACCAAGGGTGCACCATTTGGAGGGGGACTTCTCTTTTGGCTACTCTCTCCCCAAGTTTCTCTGGTGGGTGAAGAGAGCCTCCAAAGGTGCCCAAGCTTAGCATTGGCTTGGGAGGGGAAGCGCTCTAAGATCTTCCGGGTGTGTGGTGGGACCTCCTCGCTAAGCCCTTGGGGTCTTGTTACTAGCTCCTTACACCTTCAACCTAATGCTCTCCCTTGGGAAAAGTAAGTGTGAGGTCACCCCCCAACTTGTTGAGGGCCCAAACTCCACAAGAGACCAAGTCTTGGTTTCAACACTACTCTAGCCAATCCTAACCCGGATATGGCCTCGAGCACCCCTAGATCTAATCGCCTAGACCTAGTCACCAACTCATACGATGAATTCCCCTTAAGCCGCGCAAGGACCTAGTTGTCATCACAAGGCAAATTAATTACACAAATTCACAAAGATGATGAAATAACAAAAATAAAAACTCCCTCTATGAGATTTCTAAAGTTGAAGATGAAGGATCATTGTAGCATAAGCGTGGTTGAAGTGATCGTTCATCGGATGCAGCGTGATGACGTCCTCCTTCAGAAATCTTTTTTAGCTTTGAGTGAGAGATCAACTTTTGACAGAGTAACAACTCTAGAAATTTGGCACTAGTATTCTCTCTGGGATGTGTAACCAAAACGAGAGAGAAAGCCCATTTTATAGAACTTGGAGATAACGCCTGCGGTAGCTCCTAGCGCCTGCGGTAGCGGTCGGTTAGAGATCGTGGCAAAATCGTCGAGTCGTGGCGTCGTGGAACGATCTGAAGATAGCGCCTGGCGGTAGCACTAACGCCGGCAGTAGCACTAATGCCTGCGATAACACTAGCGCTGGCGGTAGTGCTCTTTTCAGAGATTTTGGTTCTGAGATGCTTTCTACCTGTGGAGTTTTGCACCTATAGTTCATGCACACTATAAACACACGACAAGCAAGATCAAATACAATATGGAATTTGTTATTCTCAAACAAAGGGATGTGACACACATGTCCAACAAAAATAATGTTGTTTACTTTGTGATTATGATGTGCACAAAGCCATAAGTGATGTGCACGTAAAGTGCCCTAAAAATATCATCATCCATTCATCCATTACATTAGAAAATAAAATTATAACATGGTTGTATTATTAAAAAGAGGTTATTATCTATTGGTAGTCGGTAGATTGATTTATATGTAATATATATTGCATAATTATAGATTGCTCCCCTATTATTATGGAAATTACAAGAAATTGCCCATGATTGTTATAAAACATAACATTTACCTCCCAAAGTTCATATTTCATAACATCCAAACACAAAATACCCCTCATAAATGTTTTGTTTTGTAAAATTGAGGGGAAGTTTTTGTAATTTCAATAATAAGAGGGGTGTAATCTATATTTATGCATGTGTTGTCACAAATGTTAATATTTGTATTTAAATTATGTATGACCTTCTGTGTAATATTAATTTAGGGCGTTGTTATTGACAGTTCAACTTCAGCTATGAACGGACCATTGTTAATAACATACCAACATATAAAACCAAAGAGACCTGTGAATCCGTAAAGGTGGTCTGTCGATAGCCATTTTTCTAATAGCGCGGGCTGCCAATAGTCACATGTGGTCTGCCATTAAATTTTCCCTTAATTTACTTTGCCAATTTTATCTCCTCCTTTTTCAAATTTGTATTTAATATATTTGTGACAACGCATGCACACTTTAGGCTCTATTTGGCAGGATCTATTATGCCAATTTTTCTCTTATGAATGATGTGCTAACTTTAGGAGAATCTCTGCCAAATGGAGCCTAAAGCTTGCATGTGTTGTCACAAATGTTAATATTTGTATTTAAATTATTTATGACCTTTGGTGTAATATTAATTTAGGGTGTTTTTATTGGCTTTTAATAGTAGAACAAAATATAAAATCAAATAGACGTACGAATACGTAAAAGTAATCTGTCGATATCCATTTTTTCAATAGCGCAGGCCGTCAATAACCACATGTGATCTGTCATTAAATTTTTCCTTAATATATTTTGCCAATTTTATCTCCTCCTTTTTCAAATTTGTATTTAAAATACAAATACCAACTTTTCTGACAACACATGCGCACTTTAGGCTCCATTTGGCAGAGATCCTGCATATTATGTCAATTTTATCTCCTTTTTCATTTCTATATTTTAAATACAAATACCAACTATTGTGACAACATATTTAAGCTTTAGACTCCATTTGACAGAGATTCTCCAAAAGGCATCACAACATTCATAGGATATATATATATATATAACCTTTTGTGTAACATTTATTATGCCAATTTTACCCCCTCCTTTGTTTGGTGATTATGTAGGTGCTGCCATGGTCAGGAATGCTCTCACAGACCGTGGTACTTGACAATACTTTATTCAGTAATATATAATTCTTTCATTTTAATTATTTGATTCTAATATAACCATCTTGCCTTAAGTTTCATTTGAGTTATGTGAGTTTTTGATTTTTGAGATAGGCAAGCAGAGGTACTATTGTGCCAAGAATTATTATCGTAGCACTATAAGAAAATTGAATTTTAGTGATGAAATAATTGTGACAAAATATATTTCATCACAAAGGATGTATTTTTTGTACGAAATTAGAAGTTGGTCACTAATTAATAATTTCCATTTAATTGATGACAAAAATAAATATTTAGTCACAAAATATTTTTTTAGTGACACAATTTTTCTGTCACTAAATGTTGAATTTTGGTCAATAAAGACATTTAGTTACGGGGCATTCATGACCACTTTGTGACGAACTGATTTTGGGGACTATATATATTTAGTGGCCAAAATTCAATATTTAGAACAAAAAATTTCGTTACTAAGAGTTAATATTCTAGTAGCGCACTCAGTGGTACCTGATACTTTTTGAACAAGATATAATTATCTTTAGGCTAATAGTTTAATGCATTATATATACAAATTTCATGCAATCCATTTGCGATTGCAATCACGATGACCAGGTTCTTTTTTCTTGTGATTTTTTCTCTCAGGAATTTCGGTGTTCTTAATTCTGCTTGTTGATTATTGGAATTTCACTGGGGGCGGAACCCATTCACAACCTAAAGACATGCAAAGCCCGTTTGTAACCGAGAGCAGTCGAGCATGGGCTTAGGCTGTGCGAAACAAAGAAGGGAATGAGTTACGTCATTCAATTCTTTCGAAGTAATTGGATCTTTGTCTTCGTTCAAGAATCTCCTCCCTTCTTTTACTCAGACCCAAAGAGTAACTCAAACCAATTTATTCATGTTGTTCCATTATTAACAAAGGAGATGTTTCTTTATACATATATTTGTCTTTTTGCACATTGATAATATCGAACATGACTTTTTGTTATTGGAATAAAAAAAATTTCAAAGGAATCTTGAAAGCTTAGTATATAAACCACATATACAATGGTAAAAACAACAAGAAGAAAGAAAGAACATAGAGAAATGATGCTTCCTGATGAGGATTCTCTCGCGGTAGATGAGAAAAATGAGAAACTAGTCTTCATCGAGCCCCCCAATTTACAAAGTGAGGAGCTTCCTTCAATGTGCAATTACAAAGGATTTTGGCTTTCAACGAACGTATTCAATAACATCGAGCGGTTGGGGGATGGCTTCACTCCTCGGCCATCTGATGTGTTCATCTCATCATTTCCAAAGTGCGGGACAACTTGGCTCAAATCCCTCGTCTTCGCTGCTTGTAATCGGAAAAAATATAGTCCTTTAACCTCGATCCCACATCCACTCCTCACGCTCAATCCCCACGAATGTGTTCCTCATTTAGAGATGACCTCCCAAGGAATGGATCTCTCCTTTATAGAGTCCATGCCATCACCGAGGATTTTGGCAACTCACTTGACCCCCTCAATTTTACCAACATTATTTACTGATGCCTCCACAAATTATCAGATAATTTATGTTTGTAGAGACCCCAAGGACACCTTCACTTCTTTGTGGCACTTCTACCAAAACCTAATACCAATTAATGGAAAGAAGCAACTTCTATTTGAGGACACATTTGAGTCCTTTTGTAGTGGTATGGTATATTATGGGCCTATATGGGATCACGTGCTTGAGTACTGGAGAGAAAGCCAACGACAACCAAATTATGTGTTATTTTTGAGATATGAGGAGATGATTGAGGACCCGAAAAAAGTAATAAGGATGATAGCACAATTCATGGGTTGTGAATTTTCAAAAGAAGAAGAGAACATGGGGTTGGTGAATGACTTAGTAAGGCTTTGTAGTTTTAATGGTCTCAGTAATACCGAGGAGAATAAATATGGACAAATCGTCTTTGAGGATATGATTTTTAAGAAATCATCATTCTTCAGAAAGGGAGAGGTAGGGGATTGGGTAAATCATCTCACTCCAGAGATGGGCCAAAGACTTGATAAGATCACTCAAGAGAAATTTAAAAGTTCCGGGCTACACTTTTAGCTTTAAATTTAAGATCTTGATATTCTTGATTGTGGTCATGAATTTACGTCCAATAATTTCATAATTATAAAGTTTGTTGCCGTGTTTTTACTCATCATGTTTCCTATTGCTTTCAGTTGCGTGATTTGCTTTTGCGAAATATGTATGTATGATCTTTCTTATGTAATCCTCCTTCTCCACATAATTATCTTAGCATTTAATTCACGTCCATAGCTATGAGCCATCATAAATTTAGCCTATTAATACATTTATTTCTCTTCAAATAAAAAGCCAAGGATTCAATGCAAGGAGATCTTACTACTTCTTTTAAAATGAAACTTTCAATGAACTGTGGAGAGTTACTCTTTTAATGAGAAACAAACTTGGTTATAATTAATGGTAAATATCATTTATGACTATAAAAGAAAGCGTCATTATTTATAAAATAATCTAGAGGCCATGTGATTTTTTTTATAAAAAGATAAGAGTATTTTTGTGCATGTATGTTATAAAATATAAACTTCATGGGCGCTAAATGTTATGTTTTGTAACATTGAGGGGAAGTTTTTGTAATTTCAATAATAAGAAGGGTGTAATCTGTATTTTTGCAAACATAGAGGGGAGGTTCCGGTAAATGCCCCCCCCCCCCCCCCCTATATATATAATCTAATTTTTCTCTTATGAATGATGTGCTAACTTTAGGAGAATCTCTGCCAAATGGAGCCTAAAGCTTGCATGTGTTGTCACAAATGTTAATATTTGTATTTAAATTATTTATGACCTTTGGTGTAATATTAATTTAGGGTGTTTTTATTGGCTGTTAATAGTAGAATAAAATATAAAATCAAATAGACCTACGAATCCGTAAAAGTAATCCGTCGATAGCCATTTTTCATTAGAACAGGCCGCCAATAACCACATGTGATCT
This sequence comes from Dactylorhiza incarnata, assembly GCA_033032865.1. Classification (NCBI taxonomy): domain Eukaryota; kingdom Viridiplantae; phylum Streptophyta; class Magnoliopsida; order Asparagales; family Orchidaceae; genus Dactylorhiza; species Dactylorhiza incarnata. The sequence continues at coordinate 4,969,538 of JAWHQI010000134.1, forward strand.
GGCATTAAATTTTTCCTTAATATATTTTGCCAATTTTATCTCCTCCTTTTTCAAATTTGTATTTAAAATACAAATACCAACTTTTGTGACAACACATGCACACTTTAGGCTCCATTTGGCAGAGATCATCCATATTATGCCAATTTTACCTCCTTTTTTATTTCTATATTTTAAATTCAAATACCAACTATTGTGACAACATATGTAAGCTTTAGACTCCATTTGACAGAGATTCTCCAAAAGGCACCACAACATTCATAGGAAAAATTTATATTATATATATATATATTCTAAAAAGAAATATTGTGGCCTGCGAATAGTATGTAATTAAAAAGTCATTGAAAAAAAATCATATTTGTCCATGATGACATCAAAAAATACAGACCGTCTACGATGGTCTGCGAGTAGCCAAACAGTTTTGCGCTAGCCGTTATTCGCATACCACGTTGCTCTGCGAATAGCCAAACAATTTTGTGTTGGCCGCTATTCGCAGACAAAGTTGGTCTGCGAATAGTCAATCAGTTTTGCGCTAACAGCTACTCGCAGACTAAGTTGGTCTGCGAATAGTCAATCAATTTTGCGTTAGGCGCTACTCGCAGACCACATTTTGGCCGCTATTTGCAAATCACCTGATTTAATAAAGATTTTTGAAAACCGACGACGAGCGGGATCTCGGTTGGGAGCGGGCGTAGCCCGCTGCAAGTGTGGGCGATGCCCGTCGTTGCACTATCATTATGTTGGAGGCCCGTGTAACATTTATTATGCCAATTTTACCCCCCCCCCCCCCCCCCTCCTTTTTCGTTTGGTGATTATGGAGGTGTTACCATGATCAGGAATGCTCTCGCGGACCGTGGTACTTCACAATACTTTTGATGGGTTATCATCTATTATGTAGAGAAACCCGGGCTGCGATTAGCCAAAAACACAACTCCTCCACTAAGATGAAGAGGTCATGGGGAAGAAAGTGGGTCAAACTCACTATCTCCTCGCACAACCGCAACCACGCGCAGTCGCGCGCAACGTCACGCCCAAAAGCGCACACGCGACCGAACACGCGCGACCGCGCACACGACCGCGTCAAGGTCGCGCACATCCACATGCGCACTACCGCACGTGCTGCCGCGCGTGGTACCGCGCTGCTGCGCTGGCCCACGCGCGCGCGTAGGGCCCAGGCGCTAGCGCGTGCGCCCTGCGCGCTAGAGCGCTCGCCCTGCGCGCTAGCGCGTGTGCCCTGCGCGCTAGCGCGCGCGGCCCGCGCGCTAGTGCACTGGCGCCCTAGCACGCGCGCGGCCTGCCGGTTGATCTCCCTCGGCACGCCCGCTGCCCCTTTGCGTCGTCCTCGCACGGCTCTGATCGTGCTTTTACAGCGCTCTCGCTCAACGCGCACTTAGCACCGCTAAGTCCGTAGCGTGCCTTTGATCTGCGCGCACTTGAACGTTGCAAATTAAGTTCATAGTGCGCGTAGTTGCTAACTCCACTTTCCCGCTCAAGACTGCAGGATTTGCACATTGCAATCAGGAAGATACCAAGGAAGCTGCCCGAAATGCCCTAACTAACCGGGGGGCAAAATCGTCATATTCAAAAAGTGGCGATTCGTGGGCACTTGATCGACGGTCGAGATCGACCCGTCAGGTGGTTACGGTGGTTACAACGGCGAAATTACCGGGTCGCCCCCGGCCAAATCTATAAAATGGACCCTGAACCCTCATTTGAGGGATCTAACACTTTGCATCCGACAGAGCTCCTTGAAGAATTCCTTCGAAGACCTCCTTCGCGGATTCGAAGATCTCCCTCGCGATTCGAAGATCTCCCTCGCATTTCGAAGATCTCCTTCGTGATCCGAAGATCTCCTTCGTCACTTGAAGATCTTCTTCGGACTTTGAAGACTTCCTGCAACACCAAGGCACTTAGCTTTTCTGAGAGGTGGCCTGTCACCCTCGGGGAATTTTCTTCAACTGCAATTGTAACGAGAAGCGGCATGTCGCTCTTTGAACTTGTAACTTCGTTTGTAACACATCAACACTTAGTGAAATTTGGCTGGCACTGATCCGGCCACGTGGTTTTTCACCCTTTCCGGGTTTTCCACGTTAAAAACGTTCTCTTGCCACCTGTCTACCCTCTCTGTGACTGTTTGCGCATTCGACCCACTCTCGGGCTAAGACGGTTCAATTCGCCCGGTCTGGAAGAGCGTCAAGTGACCCGCAACAGTTTGGCGTCGTCTGTGGGAAAGGTGTTCCCCAAACTCTGCAAAAACTTTTTGAAGACAGTGTTCGCTTCATAGTGATACTCGTGACTAACAACAATGGCAAGAAGAAGTGCTCGCACCACCGATGGTTCCATCCCAGAAGGACGCGTTGATCCCACTCCCTCTCATTCACTCATCAACGCACCTCTCGCCGAAGAGGCCCCATTAGCACCCGTTGTCGCGCTAGAAGGGCGCATGCGCCAGATGGAGGAGCATCAAACTGAGATGCTAACCCTGCTGAGAAATCTCGAGGTCCCTCGAGCTCCCACTCCACCTCCATTGCTGAATGATCTGCTCCCCCCAGCCTCGAATCATGCTCCAATCGAGGCAGCGGTTCAGGAGGATAATGTCTCAGAAGAACTTTCAGACGCAGCAAGCTCCGCTCATCCCGCTCGTCAGCTAGGGGACCAGAAGGCGACCATCATCACCAACGCCAAGGAAGAGTCGACCCTCGGCAGGCAGTAGGGAGGACCACTCGAGAAGAAATACGTGATATAGTAGCAGAGGAGTACGGTCAGGTCGGGCGGCGTGTTGCTTTCGCTCGCCGTCCCTTACACAACGGCTCCCCGTTAGCGCCTCACATTCTAGCTCAGCCAGTTCCTCACGGCTTCAAGCTCCCCAACATAGAAACGTTCGATGGGACGGACGACCCATTGGAGCACGTCAACCATTTCACTACCATCATGAGAATTTACAACGCTCTGGATCAGCTCCTCTATCAGGTGTTTCCAACAACCTTAAAAGGCCAAGCACGCACTTGGTTCCATTCTCTGCGAGATGGAGTCATAGATAGCTTCGCGGAAATGGCACGACAGTTCACCGCCCAGTTCATCGCCAACCGCAGGATTGTTCGAGACCCCTCCCATCTTTCGGGGATCCGCCAGAACGACGGAGAAACTCTAAAGGATTTCTTCCGCCGCTTCACTACTGAGGCGCGTCAGATTCCAGGGTTTGACCCCGAGCTTCTGCGATGAGTTTTTCTTTGAGGGCTCCGCCCCGGTGACTTCTACTCCGCACTAATGTGGGAAACTATACCCAGCTACACATACCTCATTCACCGAGTTGAGGCCCAGATAGCAGCTGATGAAGCAATTAAAGCGCATCGCCAGCAATTTGAGGGGAGTTCGAAGAGGAAGAAAGAGGAGTCGTTGCCGCAGACTGTTCCCAATAAGAACAACAAGCATCACGACAATGCCAGTATAGACCGAGGATCTCGCCAGCATCAGGACTACACTCCCTTGAACACTACCAGAACTAACGTTCTTCTTGCCATTCATGATAGCAACGTGCTTCCCAGGCCTGAGCCGCTTGCGCCAAATAGAGGAAACCAGTCGCAATATTATGACTTCCATCACGTGCATGGACACAGTACTGAAGGCTGCAACCGGTTGAAGGAGGAAATCGAGCGTCTTGTCCAGCAGGGCCTCCTCGGAAGGTTTTTACTAAACCAAGTCCCGAACCAACACGGACCTCAGGCTGATAATCCAGTAGAGGACAACGTCGTGCCCCGCCGCGGATAAGCCAGAGGAACCGAGTTGGAGAACTTTCCCTTAGTAGAGCTCATGCATCCAGCGCTTCGTTTATCATCAGTTTCTATTGGTTGCTCTTTCCTGTCTATTTTGCTTTTAAAATAGTAAGCCGCAAGATTGTACTTGTGCGCATGTACCCATTGTGTATTTAAAATTACTACTGGTACTCTCAGACTCCATTAGCGATACAGATCTCCTGAAGTAAGACTACAAAGGCTAAGGCCACGACCTTCGGTGCTAACGCAACAATAAACTCGCCAACGTGGTGTAGAAAAGAGGCCTCTCGCGAGTGGAGGATATGCGTCGACTACGATAATCTTAACTAAATATGCCAAAAATACAATCTCGCCACCACGCTGCTTGGGCATCTCGCCACCGCGCTGCATTGGCACCTCGCCACCGCGCAGCTTGGGCATCTCGCCTCCGCGCTGCTTGGGCATCTCGCCTCCGCGCTGCTCGGGCACCTCGCCAACGCGCTGCTCGGGCACCTCGCCACCGCGCTGCTTGGGCACCTCGCCACCGCGCTTCTCGGGCACCTCGCCACCGCGCTGCTCGGGCACCTCGCCTCCGCGCTGCTCGGGCACCTCGCCACCGCACTGCTTGGGCATCTCGCCTCCGCGCTGCTCGGGCACCTCGCCACCGCGCTGCTTGGGCATATCGCCACCGCGCTGCATGGGCACCTCGCCACCGCGCTGCTTGGGCACCACGCCTCCGCGCTGGCTTGGGCACCACGCCTCCGCGTTGCTTGGGCCCCTCACCACCACATTGCTTATCCACCTCGCCATCAAGCTCATCAGGCCTCAACGCTAAACGACAAGCTCGCCATGATCTCTGACACCCAATCCACACACATCGCAACCTCGTGTCCGCACAACCAAGCAGAGGTGTTTCCCCATCCCGCGTATGAAAGCCACCTCGCGCTCGTCCTCAAGCTGAGGCTCCACCTCCTTGTTCCAGATCTCCTCGCGAACTTATTCCAAAATCCGAGAACGATCCTACACATAAGCTATAGAAACTTTATGCTCAACGACTCCAACAGCCTTCAACTCAGCAGTCCGCTCCAGTAAGGAGAGTCGATCCACCCCTATCTCCAAAGACAACAACTCGGCCCCCAGACAAGCCGTTGTAGCTCGCAAATCTTCCAACAAATGAGTTGAACCCTCCACAAGGGCCTTCTCCGACCGGACTCCAGCACGGGACTCCACCAACTCCACCACAACGCCCAGACCACACCGAAAGATTACAAAATCCTCGCACTTCCTTGAGCAATAATAAAGAACTCCGAGGATTTGGGGGGCAATTGATGGGTTATCATCTATTATGTAGAGAAACTCAGGCTGCGATTAGCCAAAAAGACAACTCCTCCACTAAGATGAAGAGGTCATGATGGGGAAGAAAGTGGGTCAAACCCACTATCTCCTAGCACAACCGCAACCGCGCAACCGCAACCGCGCGCAGTCGCGCGCAACGCCACGCCCAAAAGCGCACACGCGACCGAACGCGCGCGACCACGCACACGAACGCGTCAAGGTCGCGCACATCCACATGCGCACTACCGCGCGCGCTGCCACGCTCGGTACCGCGCTACCGCGTGCGCGCAGCCCGCGCGCCTGCGCACTAGCGCGCGCACGCGCCCGTCCGCTAGCGCGCACGCTCCCGCGCGCTAGCGCGCGCACGCTCCCACGCGCTAGCGCGCGCACGCGCGCTAGTGTACTGGCGCACGCTCCCTGCGCGCTAGTGCACTGGAGCGCGCTCCCTGCGCGCTAGCGCGTGCTAGCGCCCTAGCACGTGCGCCCTGCGTGCTAGCGCGTGTGCGGCCCACGCTCCTGCGCACTAGCATGCGCGCAGCCTACCGGTCGATCTCCCTCGGCACGGCCACCGCCCCCTTTGCGTCGTCCTCGCACGGCTCTGATCGTGCTTTTACGGAGCTCTCGCTCAACGCGCACTTAGCACCGCTAAGTCCGTAGCGTGCCTTTGATCCGCGCGCACTTGAACGTTGCAAATTAAGTTCATAGTGCGCGCAATTGCTAACTCCACTTTCCCTCTTAAGACTGCAGGATTTGCACATTGCAATCAGGAAAATACCAAGGAAGCAGCCCGAACTGCCAAAGATGCCCGAACTGCCCAAGATGCCCGAACTAACCGGGGGGCAAAATCGTCATATTCAGAAAGTGGCGATCCGTGTGCACTCGATCGACGGTCGAGATCGGCCCGTCAGGTGGTTACGGTGGTTACAACGGCGAAATTATCGGGTCGCACCTGGCCAAATCTATAAAAGGGACCCTGAACCCTCATTTGAGGGATCTGACACTTTGCATCCGAGAGAGCTCCTTGAAGAATTCCTTCGAAGACCTCCTTCCCGGATTCGAAGATCTCCCTCGCTATTCGAAGATCTCCCTCGCTATTCGAAGATCTCCCTCGCGGTTCGAAGATCTCCTTCGTGATCCGAAGATCTCCTTCGTCACTTGAAGATCTTCATCGGACTTTGAAGACTTCCTGCAACACCAAGACACTTAGCTTTTCTGAGAGGTGGCTTGTCACCCTCGGAGAATTTTCTTCAACTGCAATTGTAACGAGAAGCGGCCTGTCGCTCTCTGAACTTGTAACTTCGTTTGCAACACATCAACACTTTGTGAAATTTGGCTGGCACCGATCCGGCCACGTGGTTTTTCACTCTTTCTGAGTTTTCCACATTAAAAACGTTCTCTTGCCACCTGTCTACCCTCTCTGTGACTGTTTGCGCATTCGGCCCACTCTCGGGCTAAGACGGTTCAATTCGCCCGGTCTGGAAGAGCGTCGAGTGACCCGCAACAACTTTATTCAGTAATATATAATTAGAGTGGTGTTATGGGCACTCCTATTTTGGTTATGGGCACACCATAAAATAGGACTAATACCTCTAAAAACCCTAATTCCTTTCTTTTCTCTCCTCCGCTAAGTACAACCAACCAGCGCGACTTTGCCGATCTCCCTCGCGTGACTCCCTCTCCAGGCCGATCTCCCTCGCGCGACTCCATTTTCAGGCCGATCTCCCTCGAGCACTCTATCTCCAGGACGCTCTCCGGTATGTTCTAAGTTGCTCCGCCTTCGTCCATGCTCCCTCGCATGACTCCATCTCCAGGTCGATCCCCCTCTTGATGTCTGATTTTTCCATCTCTGCAGGGTTTCGCCGCCTCTTCAGGGTTTCGCCGCCGCCTCAGAATTAGGTTTTGCCGCCTCCATCGTCGACACTCCCTCGCACCGATTTCCAGTTCTGAGCTTCCAGATCTGCGGCTTCTACATCTGCGGCTTCCATTAACAGTAAGTTTTTTCAGCAGCAACTCATCATCCCAAAGTTTAAACAGTTCTGAGCTTACTGTTAATGGATTGCTGACATACACATTGTAAACTGACTATTAACAAGGAACCACTAACATTAATTTAAGATTATTGTTAACAAGGAACCACTAACAAGGAATGGACTGCTACATCTGCAGATGTAAACTGTCCATTAACAAGGAACCACTAACATCTGCAGCTTCTACATCTGCAGCTTCCCTCTTGGACTGCTGGCATACACTACATTGTTTTGTAATGGTTCCTTGTAGATTTCCAGCAGCAACTCATCATCCCGAAGTGTAAACAGCAGAGTCAATCAATTTAAGATTATGGTTTAATATTCTTTGGACTGATTGTTAAAAATCAATACTAAGCCCCTTCCTAATTTTTGGTAAAATCCTAGCATTGTCTAATTTTTTTTGTTAGTGGCTGTGCATTCTTTACTTATGATAACTAGGGTATTTGGATGTCAAATGAATATTTTTTTTTCAATTCCGTATAGGTTTAAATGAAAGAGAAACATGTGTTGTTGTTAATGAGTGGCTCATCTAAAGGTAGTCAATTAGATGTTGGATTGCATTTTATGACTGATACCATATTCCGTGGTAAAGAGGAATTAATTGAATGGGCTCGCTTTGTTGCCAAAGGATTGAATTTTGTTGTTTTTGTTCAAAGGGCTGATAAGCTTGATGGTAGGCCTAAGCCGGGATTTTGTCTAGGTTGCGATCGAGGAGGATGCTCTCAGGTTCATTCTAATAGAGTGAACAAAAATTTAAGAAAAATAAGCTCTAAACGTTGTGGATGCCCATTCTCTATATTGGGTCAGAAAGATGCATGTACCGATGAATGGAAATTAGAAGTTAAGTGTGGAATGTAAAATAATGTTTTTGTTCATCAAGAAGCACACAATTATGAGTGCAGATTAAATAAAAATGAACAAAAAACTGTTGAAGAAATGTACGCATCTGGTGTGAAGTTGAGAAAAATACTATCCACTTTGAAGAAAAGAAATCCATCCAACACTTCGATCATGAGAACAACATGTGTTTGAAATTTGAATGGCAAAATTTGGTAAACTCGCCTACAATACATGAGTACAACATGTGTTTGAACGTATTATTAAGCAAATATTCAGAAAAGTATCCTGTTGTTTTACATTATGTGATGACTACTTGGATAGAACCTTATATGGAGTATTTTGTTTCGGCATGGATAGATAAATTAATGCATTTTGGTAACTCCACGACTAATCGAGTGGAGAGTGGGCATAGTCATCTCAAAAGGTTTTTGGAAGTATATGTTTGTAACTTGACATCAATATGGAAAACCTTTGATCAAATGCTTACTTTGCAATATACAGAAATTAATCGTTCTTTTGGGCAAAGTTCAATACAATTAATATCGGTTTTAGAGGATCATTATATGTAGAGTTGCTTGGTTATGTTTCAATTGCGGCTCTTGATGCAATGAAAAAGGAGGAAGAATTGGTTAAGTGTGGTTATCCAGATGCAACCGAATGTGTTCATAAAATGTGATTACGGTGTGTTCATGAATTGGTAACTTACATGAACCAATCTTTGGCATACCCTCTATGGATGGTTCATAAACATTGGCGTCAAATCACTTTGCAACCAACATCAATACAGGCTACAAACATAAAAGAGGAGGATGAACCAGTGAAAATCATACAAATGGAGTTAGACGGTATATTAAAAAAATACAATAGTATTACCGATTCTCAAAGGAATGAAATGAAACAAAAATTACGTGAAATATTGGAGCTCACAACCACTCAAACAAAAGAACCATCAATGCCCTTAAAATTAAAAAGAAGGCAACCAAGAAGCTACAAAAAAATTTAAAGATGAGGAAATATCCACAAAAGAGATCTCTCGTTATTTAAGCATGTTGTGATAGCAGAACAACATGCACAACATCGGGTAAAGAAGCTAGCTACAAGAAGAAGAGCGGGAAACAACAAATTTGTTGAATGCATTCGTAAGGATATGCCTCCATATATATCGACTCGTATAATTGAAGCCATAAATGTGATTGGTGGACATTGTGGGTATCGAGTGGTAAGTCAAGCACTTCATATGGGTGAAAATTGGTTACAAGTGCGACGTGATCTTGCAAAAGAAATGGAAATTTATGAGTGTTTGTACAACACCCTATTTGGTAATGCGAGACGTGCAGAACTACAAACATCATTGGATTGTACTGATTATTGGGTTGATAATGCATGAGAATTGTCCCCTACCTCCAATAATCACTACGTGGCGGAGATATCATGTTACCATTGCGGACGCGTGGGATTTGAATTACACTTCAAGAATTAGAGAAGTCGGTAGCAAAGAACAAGTTAAACAAATAATTGATTTGACCGATCCATGACGAGGTATGCTTAAATTTCTATTATTAGACGTACACAATTACGTTGCCAATTGTGATTACTAATTGTCATATTATTATTTTTTGGTGCAGATAAGTAAACATTAAAGGTTTAATGGATAATCCAATAGTTTTCATCAAACCGTATCTACGTAAAAACTTGTATTTTTAATGCTTTCTTTTATATTGTACATAATCTCATTTTTATAATTCCATTTTATTGCAGGAGGGGATTGCCACACGAATTGAGTTTTGAAGATCAATCATAAAGTAATTTTGGACTTGTTTAACTTTTTTTTAATAATTAATGTTTTTTGACATGTTTTTTTCTTGTATGGGACTGTTTAAAATATTATTTTGGTTGTCATAAGACCTATATTGAATTTTCTCAATTTTCTAGCGAAAAAAATATTTTTAATATTTGGTGTGTCCATAGCCGGTTGGTGTGTACATAGCTCAATTGGGTTGTACATAAATTTTGGCTGCCCATAGCTAAAATAGGTGTGCCCGGAACACCACTCTATAATTAATTTATTTTATTTGATTCTAATATAACCGTCGTGCCTTAAGTTTCAATTGAGTTATGTGAGTTTTTGATTTTTGAGATAAGCTAACAGAGGTACCATTGTGCCAAGAATTATTATCGTAGCACTATAAAAAAATTAAGTATAGTGATGTAATAATTGTTACAAAATATATTTCATCTCAACGAATGTATTTTTGTGACGGAATTAGAAGTTAGTCACTAATTAATAATTTTCATTTAATTGATAACAAAAATAAATATTTAGTCACAAAATATTTTTTTAGTGACACATAATTTTTCTGTCACTAAATGTTGAATTTTGGTCACTAAAGAAATTTAGTGCGGGGCATTCATGACCATTTTGTGACGAACTGAATTTGGGGGTTATATATCTTTAGTGACCAAAATTCAATATTTAGAACAAAATTTTTCGTTACTAAAAGTTAATTTTCTAGTAGTGCACTCAGTGGTACATCACAATACCTTTTTGAACAAGATATAATTATCTTTAGGCTCAAAGTTTAATCCATTATATATACAAATTTCATGCAATCCATTTGCGATTGCAATCACGATGATTAGGTTCATTTTTCTTTTGATTTTTTCTCTCAGGAATTTCAGTGTTCTTAATCCTACTTGTTGATTATTGGAATTTCATTGGGGGCGGAACCCATTCTCAACCCGCTTAGAAGACTATCTTACGAAGCGAAGCAAAATCTCCAAAGGCACGAAGGAGATCTTTGAAGATAGAAGGAGAACTTCGAAGATCGAAGGAGAATTCTAAGGAAATCTTCAAAAGAGCTCTCTCGGGCGTAGAAGGCAATGCGTCTTGAAAAAAAAGCCCAGAGCTCCTTTTATAGCCTTGGCAAGGGGCAGCCAGGTAATTTTGTCATTGTAACCACCGTAACCACCTTACAGATGAATCACGTTGTTCGATTTGGAGCACACGGATCGCCATTTTTTTGGATTTTCCCGTCTTGCCCCCTGGGTAGTTCGGTCAGCTTGGGCAGTTCGGGCAGTTTCGTTGATGGCGTTGAGCAACGTGAATTGTACCTGAAATCTAGAAAATTAGGAAAGATTAACTACCGCGCGCATCACGAATGTGGGAGCGTTCTGAGCGCGTAATGAACCCGAGAGTGTTCTGGGCGTGCAACGAACATGAGAACGTTCTGAGCGCGCAACGAACACGGAAGTGTTCTGAGCGTGCTTAGCTCGTTTTGCGGGTTGAATGTTAAAAACACAATCGCGCGTGCCCGCTTAAGCTCACACCTCTCAAGGAGGGAACGCACGCCCTCCTGGAAAGGAGAGGTGTATGAGGCAGGGTCATCTCCTGAGAGGGGGATGACGTCGATCGCACCCCAAGAGTGGGGCGGGCGCACCCCAAGGGGTGCGGCGCCGGCCGCACCCCTCTTGGTGTGCGCCTTTGGTCGCACCCCATTTGGGGTGCGACTTTGGCCGCACCCCTGCTTGGCAGGGCGCGGCCTCGGCCGCACCCCTGCTTGGCAGGGCGCGGCCTCGGCCGCACCCTGCTTGGTAAAGTCGCACCCCTCTAAGTGGGGTGCGACCAGCACCCTCTTTGCGGGGTGCGCGTCTAACTGCCCCCCTTAGTGGGGTGCGGTGATGGGTTTTGGCTGGGCTCAGCGTCGCACGACGTTTGTGGCGATTTTTCCATTACCCCCCTCCCTTCATTATGAGACTTAGCATGTCTCCACTATCCCCACTCACTCATGGCGGAACTTTGGTTAAATGCACCCCTTCGTTATGCAAATGCGTGCATATCAATTGCCCGCCAAACCTTCAAATTCCATATTGTTGTTTGAAGGATTTTGGAGGTTTCATTGCCTTCTCTGCGGTGACATGGAGTAGTTGCTGAAGCACAATTGTGAGGTCGCTTCCTAGAGGGCCATCCAGAAGATCTTCTGCCCTACGGAGAGGAAGCTGGGGGTTTCCCGTAGGAGGACCGTTACACTGTATTGAGGGCTAATCTTTTCCTTTGGCGTGCTCTCATGTTCCGCTTTGTAGTATCGTTATGTTTTGTAGAACATTGTAGTGAAGACCTGGTATCTTGTGACTCCATTATTCCATATGGCTTTCATTCTGGCGTATACGGTTGGAGGGGAATTGACCCCGAAATTGACGGTGAATGGCATTTGTATTCAAACCGAGGATGGCCGCACGAGGGACAGACCCTTACGGTTATAGGGGAACGGGTCCCGAAGTCGACGGTGAATAATGTTTGTATTCAAATCGAGGATGTTCGCATGAGGGATAGGCCCTTACGGCTATAGGGGAACATGTCCCAAAGTCGACGGTGAATAGCATTTGCATTCAAACCGAGGATGACCGCACGAGGGACAAGCCCTTACGTCTATAGGGGAATAGGTCTCGAAGTCGACAGTGAATAGCGTTTGTATTCCAACCGAGGATGACCGCACGAGAGACAAACCCTTACGGCTATAGGGGGAATAGGTCTTGAAGTTAACATTGAATAGCGTTTGTATTCAAATCAACGATTACCGCATGAGTGACAGACCCTTACGACTATAAGGGGAACAGGTCCCGAAGTCGACGATGAATAGTGTTTTGATGAGTCCAATATTTATACTATTTTATGGACTCATCTGGGCTAGTTTTCACTCTTGTGCACGTCTTATTCGAGCTATAATCGCTTGTATTTCTCTTGTATTCACTTCCACGCTATGTGCACTATTTAGGCCCGTTTTGGTATGCTTTTGTGCTTCATGTCGTTAGGGGTAAGCACATGGTGCTCCCTAACCCTTTTTCTGTATTTGTATTGAGCTGGAGGGGTATTCTCAGCTGTGTTGATGTTTATGCAGGTGGACGGTTCATCCAATTTTACCCAGATTTCATGTCTGCATGAATCACACGGTCGTGCGTTTCCTTGTGCATGGTCGGCTGCGATCGTGCGCACTCATCTGTGGTGGAAAACGATGTTTTTCCTTTGATCGTGCACTTTTATGCACGGACAGTTGCCCGTGCGTGAAGGAATCGCATGATCACCTGTTAAGTCTGGTTTTTAGGCTGTGTGGAATTGATCGTGCGTTTTTATGCACGGCGGCTTCGACCGTGCGTGAGTAAAATGCATGGGCGCTGCTGCTTCTTCTTCCAGGTCTTGTGTTTTTGTTAATGATGCACGGTCTACGCACGGTCGTGCATTCGACCATGCGTGACCAAATTTCTGACATTTTAGTATTTAAGCCAGGAAATCTGTTGGCTTGAGAGACAATTCAGAGAAGACTTTTAGAGCTCGTCATTTCAGTTCCATTCCGCCCTTTTCGTCGCTCCACCACCGCTCGACCTAGGAGAAGCTCCGGCCATCGCTTCCTTGCAAATCTTCCACCAAAGCTTCCTCCTCGGCCTCCTCCATCTTCCACGAGCTCAAGAACACCATTAATGGAGATTTCTGCTACATTCAAGGGGTCTCCAACAAGAGCTAGCTTGAGCTGAACCACGAAGAAGACGGGTTACGTAGAGGAAGGTGACAGCTCCTCTGAACCCCGGACGGCAACTGAAGACCGAGCTCGGACGAGGCTTGACAACCCAACGATTCCGACCGAGAACCTTCAGCGAGTCTTCGAGCTTGGGTTTACTCTTTCCCCTTGTGTGTTGTTTTAGTTCTTCCTTATGGATGTATGTTGTTATGGATGATGTGCATAAACCCTTGTTTAAGTTAATGTGATTTCATGTTTATGAGATTTATTGCGGTTTATGCGAGTTGAGGAGCGCCCCGTTCCACCATCCACTCCACCGCTGTGTTGTACACCGCACTAGCAATTGCTAGTTGCGTGTTTTGTGACGAGTTGCTTACAACCCTCATTCCGCCGGTTACGAATCGTCCATCCGTGAGCATTCTCGTCCACCCGCCTACCGAAGCACGACATTGTGGCCTGCAGCCCATCTCGCCAAGCGAAGCGGTGCTTTAGGCCCCTATTTTCCTTTTATTGTTGATAAATTAAGAAACCCAAGTCAAACCCCCCTTTTTATTAACTTAGAAATCTTTATAATTGCCTTCCTTAGCAAGAAAATCATACACCCCAACTTGCAGTCCTTTGAGAACGATATTCGGGGAGTCTCTCCTTATTAAATCATACACCCCAACTTGCAGTCCTTTGAGAACGATATTCGGGGAATCTATCCCTACTTTTATTACTTGTACGACCGGTGCACTTGCCGTAAGTGTGTCACGTTTGTATTCAAACAGAGGATGACCGCACGAAGGACAAGACTTTTAAGGCAATAGGGGGAACAAGTCCTGAAGTCGACGGTGAATAGCGTTTGTATTCTGAAAGTGCACAGTGTGCCCCTGAGTGCACTCTAGAGGGGTGATGAATAGATATTTAAAAATATTTCTATCTTATTTATGCACACACAACAAAACACTAAGGGTCCGTTCGGCGCGCAGGTAATGGCTTTCTGGAATTGGCTTTGGCCAGAAAACCAATATCTGCATGAATTGGTTTTGTGCATAAAACCAATTTCGCTGTTCGGTTCCAGGATGGAATTCAGTGAACAGAATTGGAATTAATATCTGTAAGTTGTTCGGCTACACGATGGAATTGGCTTTCTGGAATTGAAATTATTAAAATTCAAATTTCTAAAAGCGCGTGCACGGGCGAAAAGCGCGCGCCCGGGCGAAAAACGCGCGCCCGTGTGAAAAGTGCGCGCCCGGGCAAAAAACGCGCGCCCGGGCTAAAATATCGCGCCAGGGCGAAAAAATCGCGGCCGGAGAAAAAATCGCGCCCGGGCGAAAAAATTGCGCCCGGGCGAAAAAATTGCGCCCGGGCGAAAAAATCGCGCCCTAGGCGAAAAAATCGCGCCTGGGCAAAAAAATTGCGCCCGGCCGAAATAAATGTGCCCGGGAGAAATAAAACGCGCCCGGGAGAAAAAATCGCGCCCGGGCAAAAAAATCGCGTCAGGGCGAAAATATGCGCCCGAGCGAAATAAACGCGCCCGGACGAAAAAATCGAGCCCGGGCGAAAAAATCATGCCCCGGACGAAAAAATCGCGCCTAGGCGAAAAAATTGCGCCCGGGCGAAAAAAATCGCGCCCGGGCGAAAAAAATCGAGCCCTAGGCGAAAAATCGCGCCCGGGCGAAAAAATTGCGCCCGACCGAAATAAACGTGCCCGGGAGAAATAAAACGCGCCCGGGCGAAAAAAAACGCGCCCGGGCGAAAAAAAACGCGCCCGGGCGAAAAAATCGCGCCCGGGCGAAAAAATTGCGCTCGGGCAAAAAAATTGCGCCCGGGCGAAAAAATCGCGCCATAGGCGAAAAAATCGCGCCATAGGCAAAAAAATTGCGCCCGGGCGAAAAAATCGCGCCCGGGCAAAAATATTGCGCCCGACCGAAATAAACGTGCCCGGGAGAAATAAAACGCGCCCGGGCGAAAAAAATGCGCACGGGCGAAAAAAATCGCGCCCGGGCGAAAATTTGCGCCCGGGTGAAATAAACGCGCCCGGACGAAAAAATCACGCCCGGGCGAAAAAATCGCGCCCCGGACGAAAAAATCGCGCCCGGGCGAAAAAATCGCACCCGGGAGAAAAAATCGCGACCGGGCGAAAAAATCACGCCCGGGCGAAAAAATCGCGCCCTAAGCGATAAAATCGCGCCCGGGCGAAAAAAATCGCGCTCGGGCGAAAAAATCGCGTCTGGGCGAAAAAATCGCGCCGGGCCGAAATAAACGTGCCCGGCCGAAATAAAACGCGCCCGGGCGAAAGAAACGTGCCCCGAAAAAATCGCGCCCGGGCGAAAAAATCTCGCCTGGGTGAAAATATGCGCCCGAGTGAAATAAACGCTCCCGGACGAAAAACACCCTGCAGGAAAACGCACGCTCGGGCGAAAAACTCGCGCATAGGTTGAAAAACTCTAGTGTAAACATTTGATTATGCGGAAAGCCTATGGGCGGAGGTAAGAATTACTATTTGACTTTTTAGTTCATAGTAAAAGCCATGGGTTTTCACATGAAAGCCAATATCCGCTTAAATTTCGTTCCGCCGAACACTAGAATTGGATTTCTAATCTCCAATGCCAATTCCAGAAAGCCAATTCCGTCCAAACGAACGGACCCTAAGGGTTATGCTTCAACAATAACTAACAAAGAATAAAATTAATGTTGTTAAAGTATAGCAGAAAAACAGTAAATAATAATATGGGGCAACACAGAAAATTGACAAACACAGAAGACACAAGATTTTATAGAGGTTCCCCAAAATGTAAGTAATCCTCTCTTCTACCACCTGGTAGGAATGCACAACCTGTGCCAGAGTCTTTTGATAATGAGACTCTTAGAACCAAAGATCTTTTGATAAGGAAATCTTGAATCACTCAGATCTTTTGATAAGTAGATCTTGAACCATTGAATCCTTTGGAAAAGGGATTCATAAAACTCTGTACAGTTAAGGAGGAAGAAAGAAGAAAGAAGATGAAGAAGAAGAATTTTGTTCTCATAATTCAATAGAAGCTTTCAACTTCTACTTTTCCTCTCAATGGATCTGCTAATGATGAACACTTGCTTATGATTGTGATGATTTGCAAGGATTATTTTCTTCAGAATCTTTTTTATATATTCGGTTTGCTATCTGGCTGTTATGTAATGTTGATGAAAGAGCAGCCTTCTTTTTCTCTGTTCTCAGATTTCACTTCTTTTTGTTTTTGTCTTTTAGGGTTGCAGGAGGAATAGGAAGAAGTGGGAGACCTAATCGACAAGCTGTAGCCTTTTGTGATGAGTGCTCGAGTTTTTCTCTCTTCCCCTCTTATTTATTGTCCTTCATTTAATTTTGAAATTGTTTCCTCTTTTGGGTTATCCTGAAAAGGCATTGTCCTGGACCATTAATCTTTCTTCCTTTCCTTTTTGTTCACGACCCGTCTGCCAACTATTTGAATCTTTTCTAAGAAAGTTCTTCATGTCTTCTTGAATACTCCTCTCTATTCTAGGCAATAAATAAGTCATTGTTGAACCGTATTTAGCCTGTGGGCCTTCAAAGAGAGTGCTAAAAGGATAGTTGATAGGATTTCCTTTTCAGACTGTATTCGACGCTGCGTCGACTTCATTTTCTCTCTTATGGACGCACCTTCGAGTTCTTGTAAGAGCAGTTTCGAATTCCTTCTAGCTCTGGTTGAACTCTGATGTCGATGTTACGTCGATTACTTATCGACGTAACCGTCGAGTTGGAGACTTATTTTGAACTTCATTATCTGCGTCGAATTGTAGTCGACGTTGTGTCGACTTCAGATGGCTTAGACAGACACTTCCTTCTGCGTTGAGGTGAAGTCAAAGTTGCGCCGACTTCTAAGATAACTTCGACATGCTCCTTTATCTACGTCGACTCCTATTCGACGTAGCGTGGACTTGATATACTTTGATAAAGAGATTTAGTTGCTTGGACTTCTAGTCTGAGTTGCGTCGACATCAAGTCGAAGTTGCATCGACTTCTATTCGAGACAATTATTAACTCAACCCAAAGTATGTTTGTCTTGACCTGGTCTTGACACTCTGAGTTGAGTGTGACATCCTAAGACATCTAATGACCAAATTACCCTTACTATACAACATGGGTAACATTTCAAAATTCATGAAATCACTTGTATATAATTTGTTCAAATAAATCAAGGGTATTTTTCCCAACATATTCAAAATTTCTTAAAGCAATTTTTGAAATCAGAATTAAAATCAAATTCATGGGAGGAGTCAACCCAACATATTAAACATTTGCGGTGGCCCTGCCGGAGCGTCGCCGGACTACCCCTGGCTGGTTCGTCGGAGTCCGGCGACCTCGCTGGTGGGCTACGGTCAGGCCGGCGGTGGTTCCGGCGGCGGTGGCCCTAACCGGGGGCGAGCAAAGTATCTGTATATATATACACACAGATATATATATATCCACATATATATATATATATACATATGTATATATATATATGTATATATACACACACGCGCGTGAGTGACAGTGCATGGGGGCCCCCGTGCACCGTCACTCGCGCGTGTGTGTGTATATATATACATATATATATATTCATATATATATACATACATATATATACATATATATATATATTTATATATATATGTGGATATATATATTCATATATATATATACATACATATATATATATATGTGGATATATATGTGTGTACATATATATGTGTGTGTATATATATGTGTGTGTATATATATAGGACAAAAATCACTTTAGTCCCTAAGCTTTCACGAGTATGTCATTTTAGTCCTTGAGGTTTTAAATCATGTCAATATCATCCTTTTGATCAAAATTAATCTTTATTATTTATAGACTTTAAGGGCATATATGACATTTTTGCTTCTGTACACTTTATGTCTTTTCCAATATCAGCTTTCATTCTTTCAATCCTCACTTCTCCAAGTTTGTCACCCGTCACTTTGTTTTTCTCTCCAACCAGTGCACCTCCGGCGATAACCGGGTGACCTCCTTGGAGCCACGCACCTCCGGCGACCTCCTTTAAGCAGCGCACTCTGGCGTCCTCCTTTGAGCAGAGCACCTCCAGCATCCTCATTTGGTCAGCGCACCTCCGGCGGCCTCATTTGAGCAGCGCACCTCCGGCGACCTTCTTTGGGCAGTGGACCTTCGGCGATCTCCTTTGAGCGGCGCACCTCAGCCGCGGCTAGCCGCCCAGCATCTCCTTCGTTTCCGTCCCTAGGTTTGTTGCTAGCAGTAGTTCCCATTTGCTCCAGTCCAGTGTTGTTTGTTGCCTAATTATTAGGTTGTTTAATTTTTCACAGAAGATGATTTTTAATTTGGAGATTAATTTTCTTGGAGAGAAATTGATAGTCTCAAATTTGGAAAGCACAAATTATGGGTATCTATCGTTATTAAATGATGTTTGTGAAGCGGCGATGGGGAAAAGTATGTGTTGGTTGAGTTCATTGGTTGTTGTCGAAGGTGTTCTTCCAGATATAGAAGAAACTTTTATAATTACAGAAGATGATGATATAAACAAGTTAGTTGCAGTTTATTTAGCGAACGGACAGGAAAATGTATGTGTGAATTTGATTATTTCTACAACAATATGCTGCCATTCCATTCAACTAGTGAGGGAGAAATTGAGGTTGAGATAAATGATGAAATGGGTCAATGGAGTGATTCTGAATTTGAGGTAAATGATGTTGCCAACCAATACATGCCCCCCAGTCCAGACAGTGATAAAGTGGAGGACAGTTTGAGTGATTATAATTCTGATAAAGATCATGCACTATGTCACAGTGACAACGATTTGCAAGATCGGAATCCAATTGGTATTTTAGGTGAGAAGATGCAAGGGTCATACTTTGCATTTAAGTATGAGGATAATGGAAAACAGATTGTAGAACTTGTAGTTGGTATGCTATTCGACAATGTGTATCATTTTAAAGATATTCTTCAAAGGTATTCAATTCAAGAAGGAATCAAACTAAAGAAGATTAAAAATGACCGAGCAAGAGTAACAGTTAAGTGCAACAATGATGACAAATGTTCTTGGAGACTCCACGCATCAACTTATGGCGATGGAGTTACATTTAAAGTAAAGACAATGGAAGGTGCCCATACTTGTGTTAGAAACTTGAAGGGTGGTGGGGTTATGGCCAAGTGGATTGCAAATGAATTCAAGGAAGAATATAAAATCAATCAAGAAAAAACAGTAGAGGAGCTTGATTCTGCTTTGAGGGCTAAATAAGGAGTTCATGCACTTCCGAGAAAATTATACAGAGCTCGGGCAATTGCAATGAGAGCAGCGGAAGGAGATCATGAGAAGAGCTATGCTAATATACCCAGATATATTAATGCACTGAATGAAACAAATAGTGGTGGTTATGTGAAGTTAAAGTGTGAATCTTTGGACATCACCGATTCAAATTGTAGTCCAAAGTTTCAAAGACTTTTTGTTAGCTTTGAAGCCCAATGTCAAGGGTATAAAAGTGGTTGCAGGCCAATTATTGGAGTTGATGGTTGCTTCCTCAAAGGACCATTCAAAGGTGAGATATTTACGGCAATTACATTAGATGCTAATTCTGGTATATTTCCAATTGCTATAATGGTTTGCGAAGGTGAGAATGAGGATAGTTGGAACTATTTCCTTGATTGTCTAAATACTTATGTGCATGATGAACATATTATAACTTTCATGAGTGATAGACAAAAAGGATTAAAAAAAACAATTGGTTCTATTTTCCCGGTAATGAGGCAAAGATATTGTGCGAGACACTTATATGCAAATTTTAGAAGCAACTTTTCAGGCCCTAAGTTAAGAAAACTATTTTGGCTTGCTATCAATGCATATACAGAAAAAGGGTTTATTGATGCCTTGGACGAAATCCGTTTGACTGATGTTAGAGCACACAAATGGTTGATGGAAACTTGCAAGGAACACCCAAGTAGTTGGTCAAGACATAGGTTTGATGTAGCTTGTAAAGTTGATCACGTTACAAATAACATGACAGAGTCTTTTAATGCGTATCTGGGTAAGATGAGGCAAAAACCGATTATATCACTATTGGAATGGTACAGAACTAAAATCATGAAGAGGTTTTTTACAAGATATCAAAAAGCTTTGACTTGGCAAACAAAATTACCCACAAGAGTGGTTGCTAGACTGGAAAAAAATCAAAGAGAAGGTAGGCGATTAATGGTGGTTCCTGCTTCCGAAATCATGTTTGAAGTACATGATGACATAAAATATATTGTGAATCTTGAGTCCAAAACTTGTGAATGCAAGGAATGGCAAGTTAGTGGAGTTCCATGCAAGCATGCGATGAGCTGTACTTTATACATGAGATATGATCCAACCAATTATGTGGATCAATATTTGACCAAAGAATCATACTTGAGAACCTACATTGGGATAATAAATGAAGTTCCAGATGAATCTAAGTGGGTGAATCACTCTCGAATTCCTTCCTTGAGACCTCCATCACATAAGAAAAAACATAAAGTCTTCAAACAAGGTAGATTACAAGTTAAGAGAAGGAAGGAAGTAAATGAGACTAAAAAGCATACAAGATCTATTCATGTTACTTGCAAAAGATGTCATCAAATTGGTCACAACAAAAGAACGTGCGATAGTAGAAAAGCACAGGTATCATTTAGTTTACATTATTTAATGTTAATTTAATAATTCAACCGATCATGTTTGATGTTTTTTTTTTCAAATTGCATGTTGTTGGCTCTCAAGTTTCAACTGTTCGACAATAGAGGATTTTGGAGGAAGAAGTAGCTCGACGAAAAAGTTAAAACACAGTTTTTGTAATCCATTGTGTTTTATTTTGCGGACTTAGTATTTTGCTTTCACAACACAAGACGTGGGTGGACTTGATGTTTTGTTGGCATTACATTAATTTTCACATAAAGTCTTCAAACAAGGTAGATTACAAGTTAAGAGAAGGAAGTAAATGAGACTAAAAAGCATACAAGATCTATTCATGTTACGTGCAAAAGATGTCATCAAATTGATCACAACAAAAGAACGTGCGATAGTAGAAAAGCACAGGTATCATTTAGTTTACATTATTTAATGTTAATTTAATAAATTCAACCGATCATGTTTGATGTTTTTTTTCAAATTGCAGGTTGTTGGCTCTCAAGTTTCAACTGTTCGACAATAGAGGATTTTGGAGGAAGAAGTAGCTCGACGAAAAAGTTAAAACACAGTTTTTGTAATCCATTGTGTTTTATTTTGCGGACTTAGTATTTTGCGTTCACAACACAAGACGTGGGTGGACTTGATGTTTTGTTGGCATTACATTAATTTTGATATATGTATTGATCATAGGAACTAGTCTTAATGATCTTCTTTCCATGTTTAGTCTCCATATATCCTGATGACTGAACAAGTGTTTGAGACACAATTTTGAACATGGAATTAATGTCTTCATCACAGGATTTGATTGAATTTTTCATTATTGTGCCCAATCTTTATTATCTATTTTAAATAAGAAAGGGTAGTAGAGTAAAATAACATGAAAAACTTATTGGAAGGACTTATTTGACACAAATAAAAACTCTAGGGACCAAATTGACAAAGCCCTCAAACCTGAGGGACTAATATGATTTTTATCCTATATATATATATATATATATATATATATATATATATATATATATGTGTGTGTGTGTGTGTGTGTGTGTATATATATCCATATCTTATAAAGAAAAAAATTTAGGACCGTTTTGAGGCTGAATTACAACCACTAATTGATTATCAACCGTTGGATCTACATGATATATGTATATATATATATATATCCATATCTTATATATATGTATATATATGTATATATATATGTATATATGTATATATATGTATATATATGTATATATATGTATATATATATGTGTGTATATATATACATGTATATATATATGTATATATATATGTGTACGAGTGAGAGGCACGGGGCTCCGCCCCTATCCAAGGCGACATGTGTCGTGGGGAGCGAGATGTGTCGTGGGGGGCGACATGTGTCGTGGTGGGAGACATGTGTCGTGGGGGGCGACATGTGTCCTGGGGGTTCAACATGTGTCGTGGGGGTGACATGTGTTGTGGGGAGCGATATGTGTCGTCGGGGGGGGGGGGGGGGGGGGGGGGCGACATGTGTTGTGGGGTTCGACATGTGTCGTGGGGGCGACATGTGTCGTGGGTGTACAACCCCGGTATTCGCCACGCAAGGAAACCGAGCGAGACAGGAGTTGCGAGATCCAGACCTCGCCGAGATCGGCCCCCAGCCGATGAGACCTCGGCAGACCACCAAAATGGGCCAGCGAAGTCCTCGCAAGGCGACCCTCTAAAAGAGGCGCCGCGAGCAGTATTTGCGAGAAGACCCACGAGAGCTCCGTCAGCAGGGTTCTCGCAAGGCGACCCTCTAAAAGAGGCGTCGCGGGCAGGATCCGCGAGAAGACATGCGAGAGCTCCGACAGTAAGGTTCTCGCAATCCTTTATCCATAAATCATTAGGGTCAACTTACCCTTTTACCCTTGGTGGTCTGCCCTTAGCCTCTCCAAACAGCGGAGCTTGGCTGTTAGCAGACCCATTTGGGGTGCGGATAGTAAAATCAAAAGGCGGAATCCTGTTATTTGCAGACCAGATCAGAAAATCTATAAATAGGACCTTAAGGGCACCTTTGGAGAGAGGTCACTTCAGCTTCCCTCTCCTTAGGCTTTCTTTGGTTAGCGTTTCCAGAGCTCTCCAAGGTGCCCAAGTCTCAGCTTTGGCTTGGGAGGGGAAGCGCTCAACTATCTTCCGGGTTAGTGGAGGGACCTCCTCGATGTGACTAAGGTCTTAGTCAATTTCTTAATCTTCCGTCTACCCTCCTTGAGGGATCAGTAAGGGCTAGCCGCCCCTCATTTCGGTGAGGGCCCCGAGCTCTACGAGAGACCGAGAAATCGGTTTCAATATTTTGGTGCGGTGAGCGTGGAGCGTGGCTGGTTCAAGAAAGTTCCAGAGAAAGGTTATGGCGGGAGATGAAGAACAAGGCGAGGAGTTCGGCGAGACACCCCAGGTGGCGATGGCCAGGATGCTCGCAGATTTCAGAAAGGAAGTGCTCGATACCTTGGGGTTTACGGTCACAGCTCTGCGAAACGAGTTTGCGACCCCAACACCTCAGGTGACCCCTCCCCCAACGACGGTTGGCGAGAATGCCCCGGGGGGAAGGGCTGGAAAAGAAGTTGCCGTTGGATCAGGACGGGACAGGGAGGGGCGAGTGTTGTTCGCCAGTCCGGCGAGCCCGAGGCCGGCGAGCTCCGCGCCGGCGAGCGCCGGGTCGGCGAACTCAGTGCCGACAAGCTCTGTCCCAGCGAGCACGGCGCAAGAGAGCACGTGCCAGGAGGATGCGGCGACGGTCGGGGTGGTTCAGGCGAGCGCCGCCCTCGCGAGTGCAGTCCCGGCGAGCTCAAGTCTAGCGAAAGAGCTTGGGGGCGAGTGGAGCCAGAAAGGGTGACAGGAGGGGGAAGCCCCTTTTGCGAGTTGGTGCTTTCCGCACCCGTCCCAGGGGGGTTTGGAGAGTGGGATCGGGTGTACTACAACGGTAGGGATGACCCTGTCCAGCACCTGCAGAGTTTCGAAGACTCAGTCTCCATCAGGTCGATGTCAGATGCCTTCAAGTGTCGGCTCTTTGCTGTCACCCTCAAGGAGAAGGCCAGGGAGTTGTTCTATCAGCTCCCTGCAGGATCAATCTATGCATTCGAGGATTTGCGCCGAAGTTTTTTGCTGAGGTTCTCGACCTCAAAAAAGAGGAAGAAGGACGTTGATTCCCTCTTCAAGGTGAAACAGGAACCCAGGGAGTCGTTGGCTCAATATGCCGATCGGTTCCAGGAGGAAGTGCAGCTCACTCAGGAGATGCCTGGGTTCGGACTCCAACTCGCCTTCACGGTCGGGTTGAAAGAAAGTTTCTTCAAGATGGCATTGAAAAGAAAGGCCCACGTCTCCTATGAGGAGCTGATGGAGAGGGTGTCGGAGGAAGTCGCGAGTGAAGAAGCCAACCCAGAGCTCACCAAGAGGCTAGCAAAGCTCAGTGAGCCGGAGGTGAGGCAGTAGGAGGTCAGGAGAAGGGAAGAGCCCCGGGCCCCGGAAGGGGGATGGAGGCCGCAAGGCGGAGGGGTGCAAGGGCAGGGAAGGGGTTACGGCCCAGGAAGGGGTAACCACGTCGGAGGTCAATGGAGACCCCCCCCCCCCCCCCCCCCAGTTAGGGTGGAGGCAAGGTCCGATGCAGATGCCTCCCCCTCCCCAACAGGCCATGGCAATTGGACGGGGAAGAGGAAGAGGAAGAAGAGGCGAGGTAGAAACAGCAGCCGCTAGGAGGAGAAGGAATAGGGTGGCGGAGGCCGATGCAGGGGAGGTGACGTTGCCATATTGTATCTTCCATGATGAGGAAGGTCACTCAACGGACACCTGCCCGGAGTTCCTGGAAGTGAAGAGAGGCAGAGCGCCCGCGCCACAGCAGCTGCAGCCAGTAAGGATCGTGGAGGTCGAACCTCGAGAGGAGGATCAGGAAAGGTGTGAAGATAGAAACAATGTGGGGAATAGGGGAGGGATCGGGGTGATCCATGGGGGTGGGGATGGAGGTGACCCGCAAGGCTAGCCTCCATACCATCTACCGCCGGAGCGTAGCTTCAACATCCACCGCTCCACCCCCGGCCGAAAAAATCATTTTCACCCAGAAGGACATGCCGGGCTATGAGGACCCATTCTGCGACGCGTTGGTCATTCAGATGGCGGTCGAGAACTTCACCGTCTCCCGAATCTTAGTGGACAACGGGAGTTCGGTCAACGTCATCTTCAAGAAGGCGTTTGACAGGATGGAGGTGGAGCCTAGAAGGGTGTTGGCCTCGGATGGCCCTCTGTTTGGATTCTCGGGGGAGAGGAAAGAAGTGGAAGGGGTAGTAGGACTTCATGTGACCCTGGGTGGGCAGTCCAGGAACTGTCGTTTTGTCATAGTGGACGCTCCAAGCAGTTACAGCGCCATCTTCGGACGACCACTCATCAGCGCGTTCCGCTGTGTCCCCTCCACCTTTCATCAATGCCTTAAGTTCAACGACGGAGGGGTCCAGGTGCGGATCAGGGGGGATCCCAAGGTGACAAGGCAGTGCTACGTGACGGCTGTCAACACCATCTCCTGGATGGGAGAAGCGGAGGAATGGGATAAGATGATGGAGGAAGCGGCCGAAGCCGGAGGTAAGGAGGTAGCCGAGGAGAAGTTGGCGGGGGATGAAGTCCATGCCCAGGAAGGGGTAACCGAGGGACCCCGGGCGGAAGGAGAGGAAGAAGAAGAGAAGGCCCAGGAGGGAGGGGCGGAGGAGCTGATGTTGGTTGAGAAGGAGGTCGAGGAAGGAACCCAAGCTCTCACTTGTGCCGAGGAGGAGAGGGCTTGGGGAGAGCAGTCCCGGTTGGAGGCTGTGGACGAGGTCGTGGAGCTCGAGGTCACCACCCGGCTGGGGGTGGTGGAGAAGGTCCGGGTCAGCGGAGGTCTCAACCCGGAAGATCAAGCAGAGATTCTGGTTTGCGTACAGAAGAACGTAGACGTCTTCGCTTGGAGCGCCGCGGAAATGCCCGGGATCGACGCGGATATGGCTTGCCATCGCCTCAACCTCGACCCTGGCACCCGCCCCATCCGCCAGAAGAGGAGGGCCATCACCGACAAGCTAGAAGGGCCCATCCACGAGGAGGTGGGCAAGCTCCTACAGGCAGGCTTTGTATCGGAGATCCAGTATCCAGGCTGGGTCTCCAACGTCGTTATGGTGAAAAAGGAAGGAGGTAAATGGAGGATGTGTATCGACTTTTCTTTACTTAATAAATCATGCCCTAAGGATTGTTACCCCCTGCCTAGAATCGACGCGCTGGTTGACTCAGCCGTCAGTTTTCCTGTGATGTCTTTCTTAGATGCTTTTTCAGGTTACCATCAAATCCGCATGCACCCCCCAGACATCAAAGATGTCTCCTTCATCACGGGGGATGGATGCTACTGTTATAAGATGATGTCGTTCGGGCTCAAGAATGCAGGGGCCACATACCAAAGGATGATGGACAGAGTCTTCCGCGAGCAGAAGGGAAGAAACTTGGAGGTTTATGTTTATGACCTCATGGTGAAGAGCCGAGACCTTGGGTCTCACCTCCAAGACCTTGAGGAGACGTTCGGGACCCTGCGGCGGTACAAGATGAAACTCAATCCCTTGAAGTGTGTCTTCGGGGTGAGCCGAGGAAAGTTCCTAGGCCACTTGCTCACCCCCGCGGGAGTAGAACCTAACCCGGACAAGGTTAAGGCGGTGATGGAGTTGGGGTCGCCGAGGAATCCGAAGGAGGTTCAGAGCCTTACAGGGAAGTTGGCTGGGCTCAGCAGGTTCCTCTCCAAGGCGGGAGAAAAGTGTGCGCCTTTCTTCAAGGTGCTACGGGGCAACAAGAAGTTTGAATGGACCCCGGAGTGCGAGAAAGTCTTCCAGGCTCTGAAAGAACAACTCACCCAGACCCCTCTGCTCCAGGGGCCGAGGCCAGGAGAAGACCTGTCCCTGTACCTGGGGGTAGGGTCCGAAGCAGTAAGTTCCGTGTTGATCCGGGAGGAGGGGAAAAAACAGTTCCCTATCTACTACGTCAGCCGAGTGCTGAGGAAGGCGGAGCTCCGGTACCCGATCCTGGAAAAATTAGCCTTCGCATTGGTGGTGTCTGCCCGGAGGCTCCGGCCTTACTTCCAAGCTCATTCAATCAAGGTAGTGACAGACCACCCACTCCGTAAAATCATGGAAGGGGTGGAGCACTCGGGAAGGTTGGCAAAGTGGTCTGTGGAGTTAAGTGAATTCAATGTCACGTTCGTGCCCAGGACGTCCATCAGGGCTCAGGCGGTGGCAGACTTCATGGCCGACTACGCGGCCGAGGTGGGGGAGCACGGGCCACCTCCCCCAGAGGCATGGAAGATGTTGGTGGACGGAGCATCGGGAAAGTACTCCTATGGAGGGGGGATAGTCCTGGTGAGTCCCCAGGGGACCCGGATTGAGCAAGCCTTAAACATCCATTTCCCAATTACCAACAACCAGGCTGAGTACGAGGCAGTGATAGCGGCCTTCGGCTGGCCCGAGAACTAGGGGTGCAGGACGTGGAGGTCTCAACGGACTCCATGGTGGTAGCATGCCAAATCAAGGGAGAGTTTGAAGCGAAGGACCCGATCCTCCTACTATACCTGGAAAAGGTCAAGGGAATCATCGGGCAGTTCCGCACCTTCTCCATCAAGCACGTGCCGAGGGAGGAGAGCACCCAGGCGGACCTCTTAGCCAAGTTCGGTCCCCGAGCGGGAGGGACGGCTTCGGAACTCTTCCGGCCCTCCATCGAAGAAGGAGAGTTGATGGAGGTGGACCGACGAGCCTCGTGGATGGATCCATTCATCACCTTCTTGTCCTCCGGGAGGTTCCCTGGAGAGGACGTGGACAAGAGACGCTTCAGGTATAAGTCCGCCTATTACTCCTTACATGCAGGAGGGCTATATAGAAAGACCCTCTCAGGACTCCTGGCCCGTTGTGTCTCCGAGGAGGAGGTTCCGAGAGTCCTGGAAGAAATCCACTCCGGGGAGTGCGGCAGTCACTCCGGGAGTCAGACCCTGGAGGGGAGGGTGTTGAGGCAAGGCTACTTCTGGCCCACTCTCAGCAAGGATGCGGCAGAGTTCGCGAGAAAGTGTCTGAAGTGCCAGCTCTATGCTCCGCTCCAACTCCTCCCAGCTCAAAGGCTCCGGACCATCACGGCTCCCTGGCCCTTCGCCATATGGGGGCTGGACCTGGTCGATCCCTTCCCCCAAGCCAGCGGCCAGAGGAAGTTCCTGCTGGTCAAGATCGACTACTTCTCCAAGTGGGTAGAAGTGAAAGCACTCGCTAAGGTAACCTCTCAGGTTGTAAGGAATTTTGTGTGGGGGAGATAATTTTCAGGCACAGGCTCCCTCTAGCTATAGTGACGGACAATGGGCCGCAGTTTTCCAGTGAAGAGTTTGTTGGCTTCTGCACTCAGCTCGGCATTGACCTCAGGTTCGCATCGGTCCACCACCCGAGGAGCAATGGGCAGGTAGAGGCGGCGAACAAAATAATCGTTAACCTATTAAAAAAGAAAGTGGAGAACCTTCGGGGAAACTGGGTGGAACAGCTACCCTCTGTCCTCTAGGCCATGAGGACTACTCCGAATACCGCCACCGGGGAGACTCCATTCAAGCTCTCTCACGGGTCCGAGGCCGTTCTCCCTATAGAGTTCGAGGTAAAGACCCCTCGGGTGATCGCTGCGAGCGAGGGGGATGAAGAGTGGCTAGAAGATAACAATGCAGAGCAGAGGCTGTCTTTGGACCTGGTGGAAGAACTCCGGGACTTGGCCGCCATCAGGCAAGAAGAGGTCAAGCAGCGAATGGCTCGATATTTCGACAAACATATCCGGATAAAGCACTTTCAGAAAGGAGACCTAGTCCTGAAGAAGGTCGATGCGGCCGGCAGAGGGGCCGCGGTGGGTAAGCTCAACCCCAACTGGGAGGGACCATATATTGTAAGCGAGGTGCTCAAGTCGGGGGGGTATCACCTCCAGGATGTGGAAGGTGTACCCCTCGACCGAGCCCGAAGTGGGGATGATTTGAAAAGGTTTTACCCTTGAGAGCTTTATTATGTTGTTTAACTAATGTCTTACTCCCTTTTTATGATGCTTATGACTACTGCCGTGCCGGCGTGACAAAGGTTGGATATGTTGGCGCTGGAATGCCCCAGATCGATTCCGCTCCTGGGCTCTCACCTAGACGGGGGGTTCAGGTTGATCTCTGGAGAGGCTGGCGAGGTTGGATATGTTGGCGCTGGAATGCCCCAGATCGATTCCGCTCCCGGGCTCTCACCTAGACGGGGGGTTCAGGTTGATCTCTGGAGAGGCTGGCGAGGTTGGATATGTTGGCGCTGGAATGCCCCAGATCGATTCCGCTCCCGGGCTCTCACCTAGACGGGGGGTTCAGGTTGATCTCTGGAGAGGCTGGCGAGGTTGGATATGTTGGCGCTGGAATGCCCCAGATCGATTCCGCTCCCGGGCTCTCACCTAGACGGGGGGTTCAGGTTGATCTCTGGAGAGGCTGGCGAGGTTGGATATGTTGGCGCTGGAATGCCCCAGATCGATTCCGCTCCCGGGCTCTCACCTAGACGGGGGGTTCAGGTTGATCTCTGGAGAGGCTGGCGAGGTTGGATATGTTGGCGCTGAAATGCCCCAGATCGATTCCGCTCCCGGGCTCTCACCTAGACGGGGGGTTCAGGTTGATCTCTAGAGAGGCTGACGAGGTTGGATATGTTGGCGCTGGAATGCCCCAGATCGATTCCGCTCCCGGGCTCTCACCTAGACGGGGGGTTCAGGTTGATCTCTGGAGAGGCTGGCGAGGTTGGATATGTTGGCGCTGGAATGCCCCAGATCGATTCCGCTCCCGGGCTCTCACCTAGACGGGGGGGTTCAGGTTGATCTCTGGAGAGGCTGGCAAGGTTGGATATGTTGGTGCTGGAATGCCCCAGATCGATTCCGCTCCCGGGCTCTTACCTAGACGGGGGATTCTGGTTGATCTCTGGAGAGGCTGGCAAGGATGACAAGTCTTTATACTGGAAGGTTCCGTCTCGCTCGGCGGACAGGCCCGCTCGGCAAAGAGAAATTTCGCACACCATGCGAGTGGCGAGAATCAATCTTATGCGATCCAGAACAACCGGTCCTCGGCAGAAAGGTTGCCGGCACCGGGTAAGAGGCGAGCTCTCGCCAAGAGGAAAAATGTCTTGCGAAACCTAGAGAAAATACGCATAACTAAAAGGGTAGTAATCCCAAGGCAAACGGCAAAAGGTCCGAGCAACCAAAGTAGCCTATACCTATCTATTCAATAACGCGTGGCGCGAGAACAATCATCGCGAGAATAGCCTCTGTGAAGGCGGATATCGAGATAAGCGAGGGCGAGACATTCAACGCATGAAAATTGCAAGACAGAAAAAGGAAGGCACAATGAGCAAAGCAAAATTTGCATTCTACATTTCATATTTCGGTTACAATCTTCGGCGATCTCGCCGATCATAATTACAGCGCAAAAGAAAATAATAGCGGCGAGCTTCAGGAACCACCCGCAGATCCTTCTTCGTCATCACTGTCCTTCACGGGCGGAAGAGGGAGGAAGAGCTTCAAGACGACGTCTTCCAGAGTCATGTCGACCGCATCATCAGCCAAGAGGCCGATCGCCTTCACCACCGAAAAGATGTAGCGAGCTGACTCTATAGATCCCACGCGGATTTCTTCGTCTCGCGCTCGCCGGTCTTCTTTTAAACGGCGAGGTGAGGGGGAACAACGGCGCGAGTGAGGTCGCGGTTTAGGGCCTTCAGCCCAGCCACCTTGCCCTCCAAATCCTCGATGCGAGCGTTGGCTCTCCCGGCGGCCTCGACATCCTGCAAATAAGTTCAATTAGAGAGGCGAAACGGCCAGGGGAAAGTAAGATGGGGGAGGTCTAGATGACTCACCACACTGTCCTCCGCGACGAGCAGCTTCTCCTTCAGCTGCGTGTTCTCGGCAAGAACCCCCTGGTAGGCCCTCGCGAGCTCCACATTCTGAAGCTCCAACTGTAAGCAACACCTCCCCGTCATGTGGGCGAGCTCGGCAGAGCGCAGCTGGGACCTCGCACTCTCGTAAGCAAGGGTCCTCGCGGTCTCATCCTTATAAGACCCCGCATCCTCGCGACCATAAAGAGCGAACGCGAGGTCGAAGGCATGACTGCTGACGGTCTCCTTCTCCACCCAGGAGGGGAGGATGGAGGAGATATCCACCATGTTGGTCTCCGGCTTCCAAGTGACGAGGGGCTCACCAGTCTCGTCTCGGCGCCTCTGGCCGAGGCCGAAGTTGTAGTGGTTCACCGGGATGGGGAGGACGGAGGTCCTAACCGCCTCCTGGCAGGGCTCTTCGTCCTCGCCCCCCGAGAGACCGGTAAGGTCAAACTCGTCGAAGGCGGCCTCGCGAGGTTCCTTACCCTTCGAAGGAGCAAGCGAGACCGTGCTCTTCTTACTCTTCTTCTTGGGCGGAGATTTCGAAGGGGCAGCATGACTACCAGAAGCCCCCGATCTCTTGCGAGAAGAGGGCTCGGCCGGAGTGACGACGCCTCGGCAAGCTTCCGCCCCCATGGTAGCGAGAGTCATGGTAGCGTCGGTTTTCCGGGTGCTCGCGTAAGGGGGATGAAGGGGCAGATCACGCTCGCCTAGAAACAAACAATAGTTCGGATAAGTACGATATGGTAGCGAATAAAGACAAAGATGTTAGGCGAGATCTTTACCTTCTCCGGCGAGAACCGGAGGTAGCGAATCTAGGTTGCGGCGGAGGTAGACGACTTCGAAGTTCTTCTTGCAGAAGAACTGATGGAGGAGGGCGTCATGGCCGCCGAGGGCGGTGGGCCGGTAGGTGGTCTCGCTATGTTGAACTGGCGAGAGGGGAATGTTGCCGAAGTTCCCCTTGACGACGACGAACTTCTAGGCCCAGAAGTGGGCCTTGTTGACGGTCTCGACCACCTTCGGACCCGTGCCCACGAAGTAGGCTGTCCCATCTTTGTAGGCGCGGAACGAGAACAGCTTCCGGAAGACCGGGAGGCTGAACTCGATGCGCTCCTCGCGAAGGTAGCAGGCGAAGGCGGTGACCACCGCCATGGCATTAGGAGTGAGCTGGCCGGGAACCACCCCATAGTGTTTGAGCACCTAATGAGCAGCGAGAACAGGATTAGTCTGCGCGGCGAGCGAAACTCGAGTGGCAAAAAAAAATGAGAAATAAGCGAGAGCGATTATTACCTGGCGGACTTCCGGCCACAAGGGAAGGCGCAGACCGACCGCGAAATGGGCGGAAGGAATGGCCAACTCGTCGACCAACGGGTCGTTGATCACGTCATCCTCGCTAGGGCGGCGTGCCTCAAACGGGGGGGTGACGTAGTCAGCGACCGCGCTGAAGTACTCCTCATCGGTCAAGTTACAAGTAAAGAAGCTATGCTCGGCGAAGGCCTTCGCGACCCTTCGCCGACCCTCCGACTCCGCGTCACCGCCCATCTTAGCAACCTGCGAGAAAGGATGAAATGCGAAAACGAGAAGAAGCGAGAGCTCTGAAGCAGAGGAAGAAGAAGGTCGAGAGTAAATGCGGTGGTTGACTCAGCTAAAACCGCCTATTTATAGCCAAAGCAAAAGGGCGGGAAGAAGTCCAAGCGCCGGCGAGCGCGGGTAGCAGTGAAAAACATCACATCATGGCCATGGGCGAGATGGACCTGCAAGGTTAGTATAAACATTTTTTGCGGGATACGTCTAGCGAGAATAGAGGGTCTTCGCGAGCACCATATAACAATTAAAATAGATCTATAAACAGCGAGCGAGAAACCATAAAAAAAATAATGGTGATTGTCAGACAAGCCAGCATCAGTGGTAATTACACGAGCCACGAAACATAGCGAGATCGTTCAAAAAAACAGCGACACCTATTACAAATAATTCCATAACATAGCAGTTAGCGAGAATCATGGGGTAGCCATTTCCACCGGCACCCACCCCGCGACCCGGACCTCGACGGTACCCTAGAATTATAATAGTCCTCCGCCAAACGACCCTCCCTGTCCGTGAGGAAGGCGTAGTCTCTCATCCTAGCTATATGAACCTCCGGCGTCGTGGCGCTCTCATCCTGGTCGCGCTGTCTCGCCTGCCGGAGCCTCGCACATTCTTCCATTAAAACCGCGTGCCTGTCCTCGGCGGCTTCTCGGTCCCGCCTCGCTTGCATGTTGAGATCCATCAGCATCCTCCCGTGTTTCCTCAGCAACTCCGCGGTTCGCTGCTTCAACCTCTCGGGGTCTCGCGGATCCCCTAAGAAGTCCTCCACCTGGTCCGGAAGGGGGGACATCTCGTCGTCGCCCAGCTCGGAATCGGTAGGCGGATTTTCGGCATTGTCTGCAAGATATTACGAAGAGGTCAGATGGCGCGCGTGAGTTCGCGCAGGGTTCCGGCGAGGTCAGAATACTTACCAAGCGGGAGGCGAGAGGTCGAGGGACAACCCTGGAACACGTTGTTGTAGTGAGGATAGAGAGATTTGCCCAAGTCGGCGGGGTAGGCTGCACTGTTGGTAGGAGGGATCTTCGGCAGCGCAGAACCCCCGGTCTCCTCGCTCGTCAAGAGCTGGAATCCAGGCTTGTCTATGATTTTGTCAGGAGGCGGAAGCGGAGACGGAGGTCGCGACGACTGGCGGACCGGAGACTTCAGGGGCGAGACTGTAAGAAAAGAGTAACGGAGGTCATATATGGTTGACAGAAATATTACGGTATGCGAGTCCAGATCGTACCGGTGGTGTTTTTCCCAGCGAGGTTCGTATCCACCTGCGGGCTTTTCCGAGACCCCTCAGCAAGTTCTCCAACGATCTCGCTCGGCAAAGTATCCTGCGAGTAGAAATGAATGAGGAGCAATTTATTAACATAAGTTCGAGTAGCTCATACCTTCTCGAGGCGGCGATCGTCCGGGGAGGAGTCCAGCATCACAGAGTCGTCTCCGGTGCGACGAGCCGCCTTCGCCTTCTTGACTTTTGGCGACTGGGCGGGGGACGGTCGGTTCATCCAGGCGGGGACCTTGGTCGTGGAAGGTAGCCCTCCAGCTCTCATCGCTCTCAAGCGAGCCTTTGCTTCTTCGGAAATCGGCATCTCCAGGCAACTAAAGTAAGAAAAGGAAGAAAAGTAACGGTGCGCGCCAATGGGGGTTCGGGACAATATTTATAGCCCACAGGGTGGGTCCCACCAAAGATTCCTGACAGGTCATCCGGGAGCGGGCGAATATCAGGGGTTGGATGATTCTTCGCGAGGACATTTGTCCTCGCGAAGAGCGGGGATTATGTACAACCCCGATATTCGCCAGGCAAGGAAACCGAGCGAGACAGGAGTTGCGAGATCCAGACCTCGCCGAGATCGGCCCCCAGCCGATGAGACCTCGGCAGACCACCAAAATGGGCCAGCGAAGTCCTCGCAAGGCGACCCTCTAAAAGAGGCGCCGCGAGCAGTATTTGCGAGAAGACCCACGAGAGCTCCGTCAGCAGGGTTCTCGCAAGGCGACCCTCTAAAAGAGGCGTCGCGGGCAGGATCCGCGAGAAGACATGCGAGAGCTCCGACAGTAAGGTTCTCGCAATCCTTTATCCATAAATCTTTAGGGTCAACTTACCCTTTTACCCTTGGTGGTCTGCCCTTAGCCTCTCCAAACAGCGGAGCTTGGCTGTTACCAGACCCATTTGGGGTGCGGATAGTAAAATCAAAAGGCGGAATCCTGTTATTTGCAGACCAGATCAGAAAAATCTATAAATAGGACCTTAAGGGCACCTTTGGAGAGAGGTCACTTCAGCTTCCCTCTCCTTAGGCTTTCTTTGGTTAGGATTTCCAGAGCTCTCCAAGGTGCCCAAGTCTCAGCTTTGGCTTGGGAGGGGAAGCGCTCAACGATCTTCCGGGTTAGTGGAGGGACCTCCTCGCTGTGACTAAGGTCTTAGTCAATTTCTTAATCTTCCGTCTACCCTCCTCGAGGGATCAGTAAGGGCTAGCCGCCCCTCATTTCGGTGAGGGCCCCGAGCTCTACGAGAGACCGAGAAATCGGTTTCAACAGTGGGGGGGGCAACATGTGTCGTCGGGGGCGAAATGTGTCGTGGGGGTGACATGTATCGTGGGGGCGACACATGTAAAACAGCACGAGGCTCCGCCCCTATGTGAGCACAATGGTGGGCTTCGCCCGCACATGTAAGCGGGTTGCGCCCGCATGCACGGATCGCTTGCCCGCGCGATAGTACTCCGCCACTTGCACGGTCTACGCCCGCGCTCGGCTCCCCCGTATGGCGGGCTACGCCCATGCTCGATTGTTCCCCAACTTGCCCCGGGCTTCGCCCGTCGAGTGATGTTCTTTTGTGACGGGCTCTGCCCGGCAGCAATCCGTGCTTCTTCTACCGAGCCCTAACACCACGAAATCCTCACGCTTCCTCCTCTTCTCCGGTGACGGGGCAACACCCATATCCTATCTGTGATATGGTGTCAGAGTGATATGGTGCACTATCAACCCTCTATCATTAATTATGACCATGACGGGGATCCGCCCATATCGCTAGTTGCAGCCATGAATTGAAGCCTAAACATTATCTTATTGCAGTTGAAGCAAAAAAAATATAAACAAAACATTTCTTCCATTGTAATGATTATATTTCAAAGCTTGGATATTAACAGTGAATTTCCTTTAGAAATCATGGAGAAAAAATAAAACTTACAGTTGATCAAATTATTTCTTGCATGTCTAGTTGAGTGCACATTATCCCCAAGTAGTCTTAGATGAGAACAAATAAAGATGATCCTCTGATTGTAATCACTTACATAATCATTACGACAACATTATTTATAATCATACGAACCTACAACAAAAATCTCCCAACATTTCAATAAGCCACAAACTTATTCATTTAAATGAATTCAATTCTCCCAACATTTCGATAGC
Organism: Dactylorhiza incarnata; assembly: GCA_033032865.1. Lineage (NCBI taxonomy): Eukaryota > Viridiplantae > Streptophyta > Magnoliopsida > Asparagales > Orchidaceae > Dactylorhiza > Dactylorhiza incarnata. Next base: position 5,005,537 of record JAWHQI010000134.1, read on the forward strand.
TTCTCGACGACTATAGCATTAAATGAGTATAAAGACAGAATAGTAAAATTCAGAGAAAACGGGTATAAAAACATAGAGAATAGTAAAATTCAGAGAAATTTTTAAATGTTATAAAAAAACAGAGTCATGGCTTGTGCTTCTTTTTAAAATAAACAGTCACTGCTTAGTAAAGAAGAACAATGACACACTCTGTAATATCTATGATGGTCAACCCTACATACTAATCCCAGCGCAGATATCTTTGTGTAGACCATATGCGCATACCCATTGAACACGGTGCGATCGAGCCTACTCAAACCAAGTCGGCGGAAATGATCAGTGTGAGAGATGGCTTCGTTGCTGTGATTGAAATCATCCCACATCTCTCCTCTGGCATTTTACCATGCCTCCCCATCGGCGCAGAGTTCTTCGATGGCCACCTACTACGATATCCTATACAAAACTTATTTTAATTTGCAAGTAAACGCAACAAAGATCCAATACAAATGTTAAAACCAAAGGCTAAATAGAAATTTGACCATAAATAACAATTTCAAATGAAATACTTGATTGTATTATATAAAACTTTGAAGATTTAATGAGAATCTATAAAAATACTAACATCTGATGCTTCCTCTGTCCAAACAGAAATAACAGAATAAATCAATGATATATGCATAGATGCTGAGAAATGCAAGCTTACATGCACAAAAGTAGAGGAATTAAAAGTAGGAAGGTAAAAGAACAGTAAAAACCCATTAGAAACAGATGGCACGCATATATGCTGTGAAGTGCCACGCATATATGCTGTGAAGTGCGAAATCAAAGGGTTTCTTGTGCAGATGATGCTAGGAAGAAGAAGCAATTACAAATGTTTTCAAGCATAGCAAATATTTTTAAGAAAAAATAAAAATAGTTGAAGGAACAATTGCAAACAAACCTGATGGGCATTGACATGGAAATGTAAGTAAAATAATTGAAGCTTATCTGTTTTTAGACGGAAGTATCATGGAAGTGATGGTCCTGATTTGCACTGGCGTGAGGAGATGGCTGATGCCTTATGAAGATGATGGATTTGAGAGAAACCGCAAGGAATGGACGATGCCCTAGGTGGCCGACTGAAAAAAGAGTAGAGAAATTGGGGTTAGCGGAGGAGAATAGTGCCTATGCAGTGAGAGAGGGCGGTCTATCGTAATGGCGTGATGAGATGCAGTGGTCGTTGGTGGTGGCCTTGCCGTAGCCCCGCCGGACTACCCCCGGCGGGTTCGCCGGAGACCGGCTACCCCGCCGGTGGGTTTCGGGCAGGCCACCGGTGGCTCCGCCGCAGGCGGTAACCCTAGTTCTGGTTCCGTTTGTGACATGGGGGGGGGGGCGGGGCTCGGGATATCTCCATGAGGGAGAGAGGAGGGAATGCTTCCATTTTTTATTCGCAGTCCGAATTTATGATTAAATTTAACGCATTTTAGAAACAGAGGGCCACGATCTTTTTGATGGCTTTTAAATTCATGGCATTATAAAGCCAGCTCATACTTCTTTTTAATATAGTATAGATATATGTATATATATATCTATACTATTATAAAAAGAAATATGAGTTGACTTTTTAAAACCATGCATTTAAATGTCATTGAATAAATCAAGACCCTCCGTTATATCATCTACCGTTTCTAATAAAAAAATTCTCGCTCACGGCTTTACAAATCCACGGCTTTACAAACCCTCCTCTCCCGAGCTGTCGCAAATAGCGGCCTCTTTCAATCCACACCCCGCCTCCTCCGCAAAAACCCTACCCACCCTCGCTCACTCTCCTAGCGATCTCTGTGGAAGCCCGTCGCCGACCGCTGCCACCCTTCTCCGCCATCTAAGGCCCATCTCCGGCGAGGCCATCGACGACTGGAGACCTAATTGAAAACAACGCTTTGCGTGCGATACATGCTGCAGTACACTATAAGTAGGGTAGTGATCCGCATATTTTCAGCAAAATATGCTGATTACATCTATACAAGGTTATTGATAATATTTTTGTTAATGATCTCAAACTTTTCAGGTCCACATGATCATTTCTGTCCATCTTTATTCAGATTTTTTTTGACTATATTACTCCATTCTTTAGGAAAATACATAGCATATAAAGACAATCACTTCAAAAACAGCAATTTCTTTGACTACAGCAATTTCTGATTCCATTACTATGATCTCAAATACAGTATATATACATCTAATATGTGGTTTCTGATTCCATTATTAAACAATACATGTCATGATCTCAAAAATTTGATTATTATTTGTATTAGTTTTCAGCCTAAATATGCATTCAAAAAACTCAAGTAATGATCCACAACTCGGTGAATCATGTTGTTATACAACAACAACAACAGAACCCATATAGTCCCCAATCATTGGGGGTATGGGCGGGGGAAGATTGGAAACAGACCTAACCTTTGGCCCTATGCCCAAAGTGACTTCTCTCAGAGGAGAAAGACCGAACCTTTGACAATAGATGCACAAAGTGGCTGCTCACAGATTACCACTGAAATAGTGGCCCCCTATACCGTCACGTTTGCTGCGGAATCATGCCCTCAAATCAAAGCCAAAGACATCAGAGAGGGCAGACTCAAGAATCCATTTTGATTTATGTGCACATAACCATGCTTCCTTCATTCAGCATCCAGAGCATTGGTCTTGCACAATGAATCATGTTGTTATACAACATTTTTTTATAAATAATTCATTCGTCTGAGATATAGTCGTTCATTTCTGATTCATGCTTCCCGACTCTGCAATGATCCACAAGTAATTGCAATTTCTTTGAGTATGCAATGCCAGGTCTTCTAAGATTTTACCACATAAACATAAAAATAATCTGTATAACCATTTTTTGAATTGTTTTGGTGTTTTTTGGAGGGGAGCAATAACATAAAAAAATTCTTACAGGGAAATAATTATTATGCATGTTCTGGAACAATTCTTTATGTGAGTGCCTTTTAATTACAATGTTTTCCATTTTTCAGCAAAGATCGAACATCAGTTCGAAGGCATAAGAGGAGCATCAGTTCCTTCGAAGATCTTAGCCGCAAAAGGTACATAATGTCTCTAGATATGTTTGTATCTGATGTGAGTGTATTGTAGTTTGTTGCAACATGCAAATTATTCAAATGTTTCTATCTGATCTGATTTATTTTAAATGCACGTACTATAGGTGTGTTTTGACTTTTGAGGTATTAGTCAAGTAGTGGCTAAGCAAAGCACAATACACTCTGTGATGAATGTTTATAGGGTTGCTCCGTAGTATTGGCCGGTAGAGGGTCAAGCGGAGCAAATAGATCTTTATTTATATACTTTGTTGCAATGCTTTCATGTTTTTTTATATATTTTGTTTATAGGGTTGCTCAGTTATGGTTTTGTTTTTCCTTAAAAATTTCCAACTCTTCCTGCTGCCAGCTCCGCTATTCGGCAGAAAATACCACATCTTTTTGAATCAATTTTGTATTTGTCTAATAATTTAAGTTGTTAAAACTCTGCAATAAATTTAAATCAAATATACAAAAAATAGCATGTCGAATATAAGTTGTTAAAACTCCGCTATTCGCCCCCACGACAAATGTCTCCCACCACGACAAATGTCTCCCACCACGACAAATGTCACCCCCACGACAAATGCCCGCCCCCTACGACAAATGCCCCCCCCCCCACACACACACGACAAATGTCTCCCCCACGACAAATGTCGCCACCCACGACGAATGTCGCTCCCACGACGAATGTCGCCTTGCATAGGGCCGGAGGCCCGTGGCTGTCACTCGTATGTATATATATGTATATATATATATATGTATATATATATCTATATATATCTATATATATCTATATATGAATACGAGTGACAGGCACGGGCCTCTGACCCGATTCAGGGCGACATTGTCGTGGGGGCGATATTTGTCATGTGGGGCGACATTTATTGTGGGGGCGACATTTGTCATGGGGGGCGACATTTGTCGTGTGGGCCAACATTTGTCGTGGGGGCGACATTTTTGTGGGGGCGACATTTGTCGTGGGAGCGACATTTATCTTGAGGGGCGTCATTTGTCGTGGGGGCGGCATTGTCGTGAGAGCGACATTTGTCGTGAGGGCGACATTTGTCGTGGGGGCGAGACATTTGTCGAAGGGGGCGACAAATATCGTGTGGGGTGGGGGCGACAAAACTGATATCTAAATTTCACTGATATTGCATTTGATTAGGGTATATCTTCAATTGTCTAAATTCAACATTAACCCCAACATCTCAAATTTAAGGGGGGAAAAGTATAAGGAGTTTCAAAGTGACAAAACACTATAGAGAGCTTGAAGCGGAAAAAACTTGCTCAATTGGAATTACAGAAGCCAAGGTAGCATCAATTATAGTCGAAGGATTAGAGGTGTGTGACCATCGCAACTTGACTAAACACTAAAAAAACTGAATGTACGTGCAGAAAACAAAAAAAAAGTACATTTGTGCAACATCATGGTGGGCGACATTTGTCGTGGGGCAGGGCGACATTTGTCGTGTGGCTTCTTTTCTTGGTGGAAGTTATCCCACTTAAAATGCTATCCAAACTTGTAAGAGTACAAATAATAAAAAATACCTAATTATATGAAAATATCTGAGTAAAATGAGGAGATAAAAAGTACCAAATCATTTGCATAATCGTCGGGAATTATGGACTAAAAATTATTCATATCATTTGAAGTATACCAAAAAAATTACAAAAATAAGATTCAGACAATATTTTATTTTCTTTCAAATGTAAGACTAAGAAAACTGGTATCAAAACTATGTACATATAAATATAATTTGTGAGGTTGGAGAAAAGATACCCCGTCCTCCTTGTTAGGCTGCCTTGGAGCACGAATAAAGCTTTTCCATAAGGTCATTGAGCTTAGTTCCCTCATCTAGAGCATCAGAATAAGACTGCATGCATAAAAACATCTTCAATGTCATCAATCCTACGAAATTCAGAACAGAGGGATGCATTTTGTGAATAAAGGTAAGCATGTCGGAGCTTCAAATAGAGGAATTACGTACCATTAGAAATCATCTGTCGCCGTTTGGAAGAAAGATAACTCCTCCATGCACACCTGACATGCATTTATTCATCTTTACAACAAATATTTGTTGTAAAGTCTATTGAACGCATTGCACATGAAGAGACTTACCCTACTTAAGGAACCTCAAAATAATATATAAATTAAAAGCAATCACCATCCTATGCCCTCTTTTCACCGACAACTTCTCCTGGACAAAAAGGAGATATAAAAATACTATATTAGCACTGTGATTTCCAACAATATATATTCTATTTACGATATCAATATATTTTTCAATTTATTTTATGCTAAAACGAACAATTAAGATCCCTTCAAAAAATAAATCTGCATCAACCTCAAATGCATATTTTAGAGATAAAAACTTAATAAGACCCCTTGTTTGGTTTATCTGTTCACACGCACGCGCACACACAGAACTGAGGAGAATGTATATAAAATAATGAGGAGAGTGTATATAAAGGAGTTCAAATTTAAAAAAATGGAGGATGATAAATATGTACCTGATAAGATCATTTGAATAATAATTAGATTCCAAGCATAACTGTTGTTCCAAAAATATCATGGAGGCTAAAGCTAGCATAAACAAATACTCATCCTATATGTCCTCAGACCCAGGAAAACAATCACCCATCTTATATGTATGTAATATACTAACCTTTCCCACCAGGAATTCAACCAAAAGCCCATTTCCTCCTAATAAGTCTTTTCCTACTAAAACTGTTTCCGTTGCTATTTTGGAGTCCAATGCCTGCATAAACAATTACCTTCTCAAAATGAAAAGTGGGTGCAATTTGGAGATAAGAAGCACAACATTTTGAAATTTGCCATACAACATAAAACCTGTAAGGAACACATCAATGACATAAAGAAAAAGAGCAAAATTAACCACCCATTGTTCATTAAGGCATTGAATCAAACAGTTAAAATGTAAGAGTTCTCTCGTTTAGCTAGATTAACCACCCATTGGGTATCATAGTCATAAAAAGGCTAATATTGTGTAGAGTCATAGAAAGGCTAATATTCAAAAGTAAAAGCAAATAACATCAATAGTCTGAAACAATTTATATTTAAAAAGTGAAGAAATATAAATTTTTGGGAGTTGTATCTCTACCGTAGGAAATTGCATGTATCATTTTTTTAGCAATTGGAGAGATGGTGTAGTAGAGTGAGCATAGAGATTTGAGAAACTGAACTTGAAATCTTTAAATCTAGAAATTGCAATGAAAAAGTGAAGAAATATAAATTTTTGGGAGTTGTATCTCTACCGTAGGAAATTGCATGTATCATTTTTTTTGCAATTGGAGAGATGGTGTAGTGTTACGCCCCCGGACGACATGCGCTTTCGCGGGTTCAAGTACGCCAGAAGACCAAAGGAGCGCCGGGAAAAGACCGGGCTGAACCATCCGGTTCAGCCCGCACTAATTAAATAAGAAGGGGAGGGCTGAACCGGACCGGTTCAGCCCTCACAAGGGGCCGGCCGGCCCCTTGGGGGAAGAGGTCACATAAATACCTCTTCCCCCCCTCTTTTGGAGGCATGCAAGAACATTATTCAGGTATTTTCTTTTCTTTGAAACCCTAGCCGTCATCTTCCTCTTTAGCCTTTCTTTTTGCCCTAGTTCTCTAGCAGTAGCATAACATTTGGTATCAGAGCCTCCTTCCTGCGACCATGGTGACACGCACGGAGGCGGAGATGGCGCGTTTGGCGGCCATCGAGGAGAACTACGCCGCCTTGACCGATTCGGTGGCGGCCTTTGAGGAAGGAGTGAAGACTTCGCAGCAACATCTGGAAGAACGCATCGATGCGAGGATGGAGGAGTTGAAATCCCTCCTCTTGCAAAATCTGAAAGGGAAAGCAGTTAACGGCGAGGGCTCCGACGCCGAGACCGCGAGTACACCTCGCGATGGGATCAATGGAGCGGGGAACAGTGCGGGAGGCCAACCACGTGGTTCCGGATCGGGATCGGGCGCGGGTGACACTGCCGATGCAGCGCGGGTGTGCGGCATGCCGATCCGGGCGAGCGGCCTACCGAGCGGGCCGCCCGATCCCTGGGGCCCTTTCGACGGCCACGCAGGAGGTCGGGGAGGGGCGGAGCCACCCCGGACAGGCTCCAGTCGAGCGGCAGAAGCAGGGAACTACCCCTGGGGTTTCGGCGGGGGTGCGCAGGGCTCCTGGGGGGCCGATCCATCTCCACAGGGACTGGGGGCGCCGATGCGGCATGGAGGAGGCACCGGGCAAGGGGCAGCTGCGCCGTTTGGTCCCGGACAGCAGCCAGGACAGCCGTGGAGGCCACAACACCAAGGATTTGGACTTTTTCGTCCTACCGGGGCAAACGCAGTCCCACTTGGGGGCGCAACGGGATTTTTTCCTCCCCAACCAGCGAACGCTCCTAACGGGGGGTATGGACCGGCTAATATGGGACCGATGGGTCAAGATGGAGGCGGCTTGGGAGGGGCTTTCCAGCGAGGACCGGCCAACATGGGGCCAATAGGCCAAGATGGAGGCGGTTTGGGAGGGGCCTTTCAGCGACCATACATGCAAAGCAAGCTGACAAGAATGAGCTTCCCGAAGTTCCGCGGAGGCGACGCAATCGAGTGGATCCAGAAGGCCGAGCTATTTTTCAGATATCAGGAGGTGCCTGAGGCTCAGTGGGTACAGTTGGCGGCCTTCCACCTGGAGGAGGACGCGTACCAGTGGACACAGTGGTTTTTGCGGGGGCGCACCTACGCCCCCTGGGTCGAGTTCATTGAGGCTTTCTCCGCTAGATTCGGGCCCCTGGAGTATGAAGACGTGGAGGTCTGTCTCCAAAAACTTCGCCAACGGGGCACAGTCACAGAATACCGGACGGAGTTCGAGAAACTGGCCAACCGGGTCAATTGGGGCGAACAGACGATGCTGAGTTGTTTCATCTCAGGGTTGAAGGAGCACCTGCGTGACGAGGTCCACGCGTACATGCCGCGCAGTCTGAGCCATGCTATCAGCATCGCTCGGATACAGGAAGAGCGTTACAACAGACAGCGGAACCGGACGACGACCCGGCCACCCGCGGCTCCCGCAGCGGGACGGAGAGATCACCCACCCTCCATCCGTCCCACGGTGACTAAGTTGACTTGGCCGGAGATGCAGGCGCGGAAAGATAAGGGCCTGTGCTTTAACTGTGATGAGAAGTACACCCGGGAACATAACTGCCAGAAGATTCAGGTGTTTATGCTGAGGGACGAGGATGAGGAAGAAGAACCGCTGGAGAGTGTCGACACTGATACACTCGATCTGACAGAGTTCGGAGTTTCTATACAGGCCATGCAAGGGGGATCCGTTCCGGTGACTCTCCGTTTCACAGGCATGATTGGCGAGGAGCGGGTTACCATACTAATAGATAGTGGGAGTACTCACAATTTCATCAACCCTGCAGTTGCGTGGAAGGTGGGGCGACCGATCGATAATGAGGCAGCTTTCCAGGTCATGGTAGCCGATGGGAGCTAATTGAGGTGCGAAGGGGTGATGAAGGGAACTGAAATCCGGATGCAGAGCTATGTGTGCCACACGGACCTATATTTGCTGTCGATTAGGGGCTCGGACATGGTGCTAGGGGTCCAATGGCTGCTTTAGCTACAGCGAGTCACTACAGATTGGGTTCAGCTTACTATGGAGTTCTCCCAGCTGGGGAAGGACTACTGCCTTCGGGGGATTCGTTCTTCTCCCCTGAAGGAAATATCTCTACGGAGCTTGCAGCGGTTGGAGGACGAGGGCTCCCCTATGGCTATGGTGCTGGGCATGGCGACGTCGGACGCGGAGCCCCCGCTCATTCCGAAGGAGATTCAGGCACTTCTGTCTCAGTTTGAGGATGTGTTCCGGGAACCACGGGGCCTACCACCGCCTAGGTCCAGGGAACATGGCATCCAGTTGAAGGAAGGGGCGATGCCCCCGAATGTCAGACCATACCGATACCCATACATTCAAAAGGCGGAGATTGAACGGAGCGTGAAGGAGATGCTGGGGGCTGGCATTATACGACCGAGTACGAGCGCTTTCTCCTCTCCTATTATATTGGTGAAAAAGAAGGATGGGTCATGGCGGTTCTGCGTGGATTACCGAAACTTGAACGACTCCACAATCAAGGACAAGTTTCCTATCCCTATGATCGAGGAGCTGCTGGATGAGTTACATGGGGCCAGCCTTTTCACCAAGCTAGACTTACGATCTGGCTACCATCAGATACGGATGAAGACCGAGGACGTCCACAAGACGGCTTTTCGCACGCATGACGGGCACTATGAGTTCTTGGTGATGCCCTTTGGGCTCTCCAACGCCCCGTCGACCTTTCAGGCGGTAATGAACGAGACCTTTCGGCCTCTCTTACGGCGGTCGGTTCTTGTCTTCTTCGACGACATTCTGATCTACAGTCGCAGTTGGTCGGAGCATCTGGAACATGTGGCGGAGGTCGTCTCCATCCTTCGCCAACATCAGTTTTACGCCAAGCAGTCGAAGTGTTCTTTTGGGCAGCCCGAGGTGGAGTACTTGGGCCATCTGGTCTCTGTACACGGGGTCCGAGCGGATCCGAGAAAGATCGAGAGCATGGTGGAGTGGCCGCAGCCCACTACAGTGCGCGCACTACGAGGCTTTCTGGGCCTGACTGGATACTACCGGAGGTTTGTGAAGGATTATGGTAAGCTGGCACGCCCTCTTACCCAGCTCCTCCACAAGGAGTCGTTCACCTGGCATGACGAAGCCGCACAAGCCTTCTCCGCTCTCAAGGAGGCTATGACGACCACGCCGGTGCTCGCCCTACCAGATTTCACCAAGGAGTTTGTGTTGGAGACGGACGCCTCGGGGGTCGGCATTGGGGCGGTGTTGATGCAGGAGGGGCGGCCGTTGGGTTACTTCAGCAAAGCCTTGGCACCTCGGACCTTGGGCCTATCCACGTACGAGAAAGAGATGCTGGCAATCTTACATGCCGTGACGCTGTGGCGCCCATACCTGCTGGGCCACCATTTTAAGGTTCGCACTGATCACCAGAGCCTGAAGCACTTCTTGGATCAGAGGCTGGCATCCCCTCTCCAACAGAAGTGGCTGACCAAGTTGCTGGGGTATGATTATGAGATCGTGTACAAGCAGGGCAAGGAGAACTTGGTGGCCGATGCCCTGTCCCGCCTACCGGAGAGCACTATTCTCCACCTGTCGGGGCCACTGATTGAGTCCCTTGACGACATTCAGAGGGAGGTTGTCGCGGACCCAGAGCTTCAACCGATCGTGGAGGCCTTGTCCCAGGGCCAACCCACTGTTCCAGGTTACCAGCTAGTGGGAGGACACTTGTACTACCATGGGCGGGTGGTCATTCCCGCCTCCTCCACCTGGAAGGAGATCATGTTACAGGAGTTCCACTCGTCTCCGACTGGAGGCCATGCAGGGGTGCTCCGTACCCTACAACGGCTACGGGCCAATGTTTTTTGGAAGGGGTTACGCCGGGATGCTCAGCGCTTCGTACAGCAGTGTGACGTGTGCCAGCGCCAGAAGTACGAGACGACCTCACCTGCAGGGCTGCTCACGCCCTTGGAAATCCCTCAGCACATTTGGGAGACGGTTTCGATGGACTTCATCGACGGGTTGCCCCGGTCTCAGGGCAAGTCGGTGATCTTGGTCGTCGTGGACAAGCTGTCCAAATACAGCCACTTTCTCGCCCTCAGCCATTCGTACTCTGCAGAGACAGTTGCGGATCTTTTTGCCCGGGAGGTGGTGCGCCTACATGGCCTCCCTAATTCGATCATCTCCGATCGCGATTCGGTTTTCATTAGCAATTTCTGGAAGGAACTGTTTCGGCTACAGGGTACTCGGTTGCGCATGAGCACTGCGCACCACCCACAGACCGATGGTCAGACCGAGGTCCTCAACAGGGGGGTGGAGACATACCTCCGCTGTTTCGTTATGGATGCGCCCCGCTCTTGGACACATTGGTTACATTGGGCGGAGTATTGCTATAATACTTCGTTTCACACCGCCAGCAAAATCACCCCGTTCGAGGTTGTCTACGGACGACCACCGCCTTCCTTGCGGTCCTACGAGCCAGGTAGCACCACTCTCCCTGTCGTGGATCGTGCTCTACGGGACAGAGATCAGACCTTGGTCCTTCTACGGGACAATCTTCGTGCCGCTCAAGACAGGATGAAATTACAGGCTGACAAGCATCGGACCGAGCGGACATTTCAGGTAGGGGACGAGGTCTTTCTCCGTCTCCAACCGTACCGACAGCTTTCAGTTGCTCGCCGAGCCAATCAGAAGTTAGCTCCCCGGTTCTATGGCCCGTTCCGCATCACTCATCGGGTGGGACCGGTTGCTTACACTCTTGCTCTTCCTGAGGGGTCCCGTATCCATCCCACGTTCCATGTATTGCTGCTGAAGAAGAAGCTGGGAGCGGCGGTCACTGTGACTCCCTTTCTTCCCGAGGCTACTACGACTGGCGAGCTGAGCCCCAGTCCCGAGGATATACTGCTGTCCCGCTGGAAGAAACATGGCACGGAATACCGCCCCGAGGTTTTGGTCAAGTGGAAGGATCTGTCCGAGGCACACAATACATGGGTGGATTTACTGGAGTTCCGGGAGTTCTTTCCCGACTTTCAGCTCGAGGACAAGCTGCCTCTTGATAGGGAGGGGAATGTTACGCCCCCGGACGACATGCGCTTTCGCGGGTTCAAGTACGCCAGAAGACCAAAAGAAGCGCCGGGAAAAGACCGGGCTGAACCATCCGGTTCAGCCCGCACTAATTAAATAAGAAGGGGAGGGCTGAACCGGACCGGTTCAGCCCTCACAAGGGGCCGGCCGGCCCCTTGGGGGAAGAGGTCACATAAATACCTCTTCCCCCCCCCCCCCCCTCTTTTGGAGGCATGCAAGAACATTATTCAGGTATTTTCTTTTCTTTGAAACCCTAGCCGTCATCTTCCTCTTTAGCCTTTCTTTTTGCCCTAGTTCTCTAGCAGTAGCATAACAAGTAGAGTGAGCATAGAGATTTGAGAAACTGAACTTGAAATCTTTAAATCTAGAAATTGCAATGAAATCCTAGCTTTAATCTTATTTAGGACACCTTCCAACACAACCCAAATTTCCGCATTGTGAATGAGAAATTCTTTAAATTCTGATGTTAAATGGCCATTAATCTAGAAATTGCAATGAAATCCTAGCTTCCATCTTAGGACACCTTCCAACACAACCCAGTTTATGGTTAAAATCCATAAATAAGTTGATCCCATCTCACTTGGAAGAAAATAGAACTGAATAACCTGGATATACATTATATAGAACTGCTCCAAAGGTAAACTTGACCAAATAAAATAACCTGGATATACATATATATAGAACTGAATGTATGTGATGAAGAGTTTAAAATGCACGGGTCCGTCAGTTTTGACGTAAATGGGCATCCATTTATTCAAAGTTCTTTTGTTTTATTCTACACAATTTCTTGTCTTTGAGCATGCCATCTCAGCATGGCTTGCATCAAAGGGTATCAACATGTTTTGATCAAAAGAAGACCTCATGCATCCCATTTTAACTCATATCAACTTAGCCACTTCATGCGGGAAAACCTTTTGGGCCATAAGAATGGTCTGAGATACTCTTTTTTCTATTCTAGAATGGTCCCTAAGAATGATTAATTTTCATCTCAAAATATTTTAAATACTAAATTGAGGGTGTGAGGGTCATGAGGGTGTGTACAGTATCCTTGGGAAATTATATCAACTGTATAAGAAATTGTATCAACTGTAAATTATATTGCATAATGTAAACATACATCTTCGAGGTGGAAGAAAGATCTACTGAAAACCGAATCAGAAAAATGTTAAGAAAATTATCAGAAAATGAAAACAGATAAACTTTTAATTGGAAATGAAAAGTGGTGTAAACGGAAATAAATGACCCCGTTTAATCAGAAAATGCAGACAATTTTCCCTGCAAATCTAGACAATTTAACCTGCCAAAAATATATTAAAAATGCCTCATTCAGCTGAAGTACAGAGCAACAGGTCACAACGGATTTTCATTCATGCAAAATTAAATCAAAATCCTAATTGAATGTGAAGAAAGTAATGGGGCGTTTGGTTCGGCTGATTAGCTGTTGTGCGGTTTCCAGAAAACGGAGGTTCGTCATTAAGCTGCGTTTGGTTTGGCTTACGACTAAAAAGCCGGATCTTTATTACCGCACCTTTGACCTATTTCCCAACCGCGCTCTTCAGCCCCGTCCAGCCGCAATCGCATTTTTTCCCTCTCGCTCCCGCAGCGCGCCTTCTTCCCTCCCGTTCCCGTGCAATCGCGAAACTAGGGGCGACGATTCCTCCCCACGACGATTCCTCCCCCGGCGACGATTCTTCCCGCCGGCGTGCACCTGCGATAGCCTTCGCTCATCTTCGACGCCTTCTCCCATCGCCTAGGTATGACATCGACGGCCCCATTCCATCTTCTTTTTCCTCATCCGATAGCCTTCTCTCATCTGATAGCCTTCTCCCGTCGCCTAGGTTCTCCAGTGTTGAACAGCTAGAGGATTTTCTACAGTGCCCCATTCCAGGACTGAACGGCAGATTTCTACCGTGTTGTATGTGTTGGTGAATGTGTGTGTTGATGTATGTGTGTGTGTATGTGAATGTATGTGTATGTGAATGTGTGTGTGTGTGTTGGTGTGTGTGTTGGTGTATGTGTGTGTGTATGTGAATGTATGTGTGTGGTCTCTTTGTTTTATATGTGTTTGGTGTATGTGGTTGTGAGTGTTTGTTGGTGGGTGTGTGTGTATGTATGTGTGTTGGTGTTGTTTGTGTGCTGTGTTGGTGTGTGTGTGTGATGTGTTGATTGCTGTGTGTGTGCTGTGTTGGTGTGTGTGTGTGTTTATTTGTTGTGTATGTGCTGTTTTTGGTTGTGTGTGTGCTGTGTTTGTTGTGTTATTGTTGGTGTTGGTGTTGTGTGTATTATTTGTTTTTGTGTTGCATGTGTGTGTGTGTGTTGTATGTGTTGGTGGATGTGTGTGTTGATGTATGTGTGTGTGTATGTGAATGTATGTGTGTATGTGAATGTGTGTGTGTGTGTGTTGGTGTGTGTGTTGGTGTATGTGTGTTGGTGTATGTGTTGGTGTATGTGTGTGTATGTGAATGTATGTGTGTATGTGAATGTGTATGTGTGTGTGTGTGTTGGTGTATGTGTGTGTTGGTGTATGTGTGTGTTGGTGTATGTGTGTGTTGGTGTATGTGTGTGTTGTTTATCATATTGTTTTTTGTGGTTATTGTGTGTTGATGTATGTGTGTGTGTATGTGAATGTATGTGTGTATGTGAATGTGTGTGTGTGTGTGTGTTGGTGTATGTGTGTTGGTGTATGTGTGTGTGTGTTGGTGTGTGTGTGTGTGTGTTGCTGTGTTGTTATGTTTATTTGTTGGTGTATGTTATTGTTAATGTTGTGTATGTTATTTTTAATGTTGTTGTTGGTTGGTTTATTTGTTGTTAATGTTTTAAGGATGGGCAAAGCAAAGGATGGTGGGGTGTCTGCTATGTGGGACAATAACGATGTGATTCTATTTTGTGATATCTGCATAAAAGAGATAGAGCATGGTAATCGACCAACCACACATTTTAATAAACAGGGGTGGGCAAATGTTATGAAAAACTTTGAAGCACAGACCGGTAAAAAATATGATAAAGTCCAACTTAAGAATAAATGGGATCATTTGAAGAAAGAGTGGAAATTATGGACAGAGTTGAAGCGTGGTGAGACCGGTTTGGGTTGGAATGCATCAAGAGACTATAGACGCCTCAGACGAGTGGTGGGACGAAAGATTGAAGGTATTTTTTACTTAAATTCATTTGCAAAGAAATTTCTTAACTTAAAATTCCTCAATGTCTAATTTTAAAATACTTTATTTTGTAGGTTGTCCCGACGGCAAAGAAATTTCGGTATGCCGGAATCCCCCCAGAGTTAGAGGATAAACTGAACTTGATGTTTAGTTCGGTTGTCGCTACAGGACATCATTCTTGCACCCCTCACACCGCAAATCTTGGTACGGAGTCTATTGATGAAAGAGAAATGTCAGCGGATGAACATGATGACATTGAGGTTATCGGAGCTCCTCAACCAGCTGAGACCGCAAATATATCTGAAACAAGCAAAAAAAGGAGCAAAAGAAAGAAGCAAGTTAGCAGCTCGGTGTTAGAAGATTTGGCCGAGTCCTCGAAGATCATAAGTCGATGCATCCAGGAGCCACCCAAGATTTCATCTTCTTCTTTCACTATTGCACATGCACTAGAAAAATTAGGCACGTACTCAGAAGTGCAGTCTGATGAAGACTTCTATGATTTTGCCATCACATACTTGATGGAAACAAAACATAGAGAGACTTTCATGTGCCTTCCAGAAGGCATGAACATCAAGTGGTTGAAAAACCGCTATACTCGTGGGGCGTAGTAGAGAGACTATGTGTGTTGTTTTGTTTTATTATGTTTTTGAACATTATGGAAATTATTTTATGTTGTTTAAATGTGAACATTATGAACATTATTAGAAATTTGCCTGAGTTCTGTGATAATGTTATAATTTTAGTTTACTTTCTGATAATGTTAATTTCTTTATTTTTCTAACAGAAAATGTCTAGCGATGAATCGGAGAATACCAGAGCAGAGGACGAGAAGCACGCAATCTTTAGAAGAAATTGTGCTATCGCCCATCATCAAAATGTGGTGGCAGCATTATGTTATATCTCTGAACACACCTCGATGTTAAACCCTCTGGTTCCATCCATGACTTCAAAGCAAACAGGCGATAAATGGGTCGGAGAGCTGCTTCGTGGTACTCGAGTTAGATTTCATGACTCGTTCATGATGAGTCAAGAAATTTTTATAGATTTATTGCATGCTCTCGAAGAGAAGTGTGGTTTTCAGGGAACAAGAAGAACTGCAGCCAGAGAAGTCCTAGCATTGACCATATATATATTATCTCATAATGAATCAATGAGAAAAACACGCGAGCGGTTTCAGCACTCAACAGAGACAACTAGCAGATTTTTTGCTCGTGGTATTCGCGCTTTGTTGCAGTTGGCCGAGGAAGTCATACAGCCATCAGATAGGTCTTTCGGCTGCACTCCGCCAGAGATTATGTATGACAGGCGTTATATGCCTTTTTTTAAAGATTGTGTTGGAGCAATAGATGGAACACATGTCGATGCGTGCATACCAGTAGGAAGTCAAGTTCCATATATTGGGAGAAAGGGCAGACCGACACAAAATGTCATGGCGGCCTGTGATTTCAACATGTGTTTCACTTTTGTTATGGCAGGTTGGGAGGGATCGGCGCACGATAGTCGCATTTTCAATTATGCCATAACTGATCCTCGTTATACGTTCCCTCATCCGCCTCAAGGTAAATAATTAAAAATCAGCTCATCTAATTATTACTTTAAATATTTTCCGTTGTTAAACATTTTTTAATATGTTTCAGGAAAATATTACTTGGTTGATTCTGGTTATCCTCTACAGAAAGGATATTTAAAACCATATCAGGATACAAGATATCATCTGCCTGACTTTGCCCGGGGTGGACGTCGCGCAGAAGGACGTCGAGAGATATTCAATCATGCGCACTCGTCGCTTAGAAGTGTGATAGAACGATCATTCGGCGTTTGGAAGAAGAAGTGGGCCATACTACGGGACATGCCAAGCTATAGCTTCGACAAACAGGCACATATTGTCATGGCCACGATGACTTTACATAATTTCATTCGTCGCCACCCTTCGCGCGTGGATTTTGATTTCAGTGAGTCCGAGCAGAGGGGTAGAGATGATGGACTGGTCACACAAGAGCGACAAGATACATGCCCTGACACTGCAGGTGGTGTGGAGGAGATAATCGCGCTACGTGATAGTATAGCAGATCAGTTGTATGAATCTAGATCATAGGAGATATCATGATATATGGTTAATGTGGACATTATTTTTGTGTGTTTGGTAATATATGATGGAAAATATATATATATTTTTAATATTCGGTAAAAAAAAAAATTCGCTCAAAACTCTGTTTTGTTTCCAAACAACTTTTTCAAAACTCCATTTTACAAACTCCATTTCACCCAAACAGTTTTTTAACAAAACTCTGTTTTCCAGAATCAGCACTTTTCCTATCAGCAACAGCCCATCAGCAGCTTTCCATCAGCAACAGCCCAACCAAACAGAGCCTAAATAGCAGAGCGAAGATACATTGAGCTGGGCAGAATATAGAAGAAAGCCCTCTTTGAGGGATTATACCTTCGTAGCAGGAGGCCGCACACTTTTTTAGCTGTAAAAACAAAAATTAGAAGCCAAATTTCGTCAGAAGTGTTGAAAAAGAGCACATCATAAAATTTGATTCACGTAAAATGAAATCGAAAACCTAATTGATTGTAAGGAAAGTGAAAGAAGGTGGGAGAAGTTGCAGAAAGATGGGGGAAACAGTAGAAGAGCAAATCCTCGTAATCTGCTGCGTGGAGAGCATTGATGTCTATGAACGTAGAGGGAGGGAGATACATCCTCAGATCTAAGAAAGAACTGAAATGCATGAAATAGATCCTTACATCTTCTGGAAAGATAGGGAGGAGCGGAGGCGTGAGGTTAGTCGGACGAGTGCGAGGGTTCTTCTTGAAAAAATCGCGAGTGTCGTCGGTGTCGCAGCCTCGCAGGCGTCGAGGTAGCCAGTTAGGTGTCGTCGATCCAGGCGGCTGGAGAGTCGATGCCCTAGGAGGAGATGAAGTCGCGTTTCTTGGTGCGGAGGGGCTAGTTGAAGATCGCGTTTTAACTGCGCTATGTTTAGGATCAGACGGGCTAGTTGAAGATCGCGGAGGAGGAAAGTGAAACTGTCCAGCGGAGAAATTGTTGGGGCGGACCGCGTAGGAGGAGCCGCTCGGGGGAGGAGAGGTTGCGAAATGGTTTAGGGCTGAATGGAATTGAAATGTCGTGGTCGCGCGTTTTAACATAGACCGTGTATCCAGCAGGTAGATTGAATGGAGGGTCGCGATTTCATTAATGGTTTTTTAATTAATGGCTTTAAAAAGCCATTCATATTTCTTTTTATAATAGTATAGATATATCTATATATCTATATATATGTGTATATATATGTATATGTATATACGAGTGACAGGCACGGGCCTACGGCCCGATCCAAGGTGACATTTGTCGTAGGGGCGACATTAGTCGTGGGGGGCGACATTGGTCGTGGGGGGCGACATTGGTCGTGGGGGGCGACATTGGTCGTGGAGGGCGACATTATTCGTGGCGGCGACATTTGTCGTGGGGGGCGACATTTGTCGTGGGGGCGACATTTGTCGTGGGGGGCGACAAATGTTGGGGGGCGACATTTGTTGTGTGGGCGACATTTATCGTGGGGGCGACATTTGTCGTGGGGGGTGACATTTGTCGTGAGGGGTGATATTGGTCGTGGGGGGGCGACATTAGTTGTGGGGGCGACATTGGTGCGAGGTTGGCAACATTAGTGTGAGGGCGATGACATTGGTGCGAGGGCGGCGACATTGGTGCGAGGGCGGCGACATTGGTGTGAGGGCAGCGATATTGGTGCGAGGGCGGAGTCATTAGTGTGAGTGTGGCGACATTTGTCCGAGGACGACGACATTGGTGTGAGTGTGGCGACATTTGTGGGAGGGCGGGGACATTTGTGCGAGGGCGGCGACAATGATCGTGGAGGCCAAAAAATGCTGACTTGGCGCAAAATAATGTAAGTTAGCATTTCATCAAAGAATAAGAGATTTAGTAGTGCATTGCTATGGAAGTTCCAAGATGAAAAAATTAGCCTAAAGTGAGCATAATAGCATAAATATGATTACTACTGTACTTCCACATTTTGAATTAGGATAAAATATGATTACATAAAGATATGCCTATAGACACATATTTACTTGGGCAAATGTTCCCACTTATAACAGATCTGTTCAATCAATATAAATGAAACAGTACACGAATCTGATAGTAATGCTTCGGCAACTTTCACCCAATCATCAATATTATTTGAATTACTTCAGACAGATCATTATAAGATATCTATGGCTGATCAGATATATCATATATGTCGAAAATTAAAAAATACCGGAAGAAATGGTAGATCTCTTTTTTCAACAATCATCCAGCTTCTTGATTATGTACATCTAAAAGGAGACGATTAACAAAAACTTATCTAGCAGAACAATTTGCATTAAGAATTCAATCCATAAACTCAATATTGAAAAAAGGACACATTTTTTTTAAAATGAAGACTGCATCACTAAAACCAAGAAGAAAACTTCATTTTTTTCAGTTCAATCCATAATGTAAATATTGAAAAAAAAAGGATTGAATCCAAATTAATTCTGTAGAGGAAGAAAGCATTAATGCAAATGAAGATGAAGACGGCATTAATCCAAATGAAATTAGCGGACAGTTTTCTATAAGGAAGATGAAATGCAGACCTGAATTTCAAATATTCTGCAAAACTGTATAAATCAAATGGTCTGTTTTAAAGCCTCTGCTTCAGCAACAACCATGGGATCATCAGACTTTATTTCGATTTCATCATCCTTCTCGCCGTGTTGATCTTCAGCCATTTTCTTTTTGTACCATCAGGCTACATCTTCCCAAAGGTTTGATGTCCTCTCTAGAAACAAAAAAAACACAGCAATCATAATCAGGAGAGCTTCATTTATAAATTTAGAATTAGTGGAAGATGGAGATGGGGGATAGGTTTTCGGTGCAAGATGGAGACGGAGGAAGATGATCACGTAAATAAGCATAAGAAAATTCTACTTCTAACATTCTGTATATAACATTTTTCGTTGTGTTTGATAAGAAAGTCTTTATTAGCAAGCTTCTTATATATATAACATGTGAAGTAGATGGTGGCTATATAAAGCTTTGTTCCTCAAATTTATGTGCTTTTTCCATAAATAAAAAATGGCTTCATATACAGTTTGGCTCCGTTTGGAGCGACATTTTTGCAACTGTCTAAAGAAATCCTAATGCAGAAATACTTTGTTAGACGATTACAATCATTATGAGTAGATAGTAAGTGAAATCAATGAGAAATCATATATACCTTCTGGATGAGGGTCTTTGGCTCGAACGTCTCCTTCTTTGAACTCTTCACCTTTGACTCTAGATTAAAATCATCTTGGACTATGGATTCATGATCACTCTTGTTCCTAGAAATTTAATGAGTTAATAATCATATAGTCTTTTCAATAATTAAAATGAGCATAAATAACATCACAAAAGTTTTTCATAATTGAATGATAAGAGTTGTTTAATTTTTCACATATAAATTCCAAACATTTCTCAAGTAAGCACATATTTAAGGCGACATTCGTCGTGGAGCGACAGCCATCGTGGGGCAGTGACATCCGTCGGGAGGGGGGTGGCGACATCCGCCGGGGGACGGCGACATCCGTCAGGGGGACGGCGACATCCGTCGGGGGACGACAACATCCGTTGCGGGTGGTGACATTCGACGGCGACAACAGTAGGCGGGCAACAACATATGACGGACGGCAAAAATATGGTGAAACACATGGATTGAAGGAGTTTGAGTTAACATATTTTTATAAGGATGGGGATGTAGGAGCTAAACTCAAGAAGGTTAACACAATGCTCTCTTAACTTTACCATGGCTCTCTACACAACAAAAATCAACAAATTAGTTGAGATATAACCTCAGTAAAGGTTAACCCAATGCTTCAATACATGTTAGTGTAACGTATAAATGGATTAGAATTTACAATGGAAATATTTTTAAGATCATATTTCTCTTAGACATTTTATCGAACAACATGTATGCACTACAAATGCACATACCTTTAACAGTCATCATGTCCTATCGTTGGTTGGATAAATAAAAATTTCTGTAATAAATAGCAAAGATAGCAAAAAGGTTACCAACCAAATGAGAATGGATGATTGATTTCAGTTCCTAATGGCATATAGCAGTAGGAGTTGGGTTTGATAGTTTAAGATCAGTAACTACTCCAATCAACAAACCTGTTGACCATCAGCACCTGCAACCTAATGAAATAGAATAAAATTGAAGTCTGACAACAAAAATGTAGTGGAACCTCCAACACTAAAGAATTGGAATAGTTGATACTTACAATCAGTCTCAGCTTACTCTATATTTCAACAGCATTTCTATGACAACCTGAAATTGGAATCTTTGGATGAGAAGAAATCTAACAAAAACTATTTGAGATCCAGCAAAGAGCAAGGCCGGGGGATGAATAATTAAGCTGAAATTTTTTTATTACAGTCAAGATAATATCATATAATCAGAATGTGTGTATAGCAAAAGGAGAACCCTCATTTTCAGATAAGGAACATAGGGAAGAGGAATAGAAGAGGTGGAGGAATAACGTACCTAAGAAGGAATCAATAACTGAAGCTTTTGTTGGAGAAGAGGCGGACGTCGAATATCAGTGCACGATATCGTTGAGATCAGGCAAAGACCAAGGCATGCACCTTTAGGATCCACACCTTCCTCTGCTACCTTATATGAGGAAACGCTGGATCTTATATGAGGAAACGCTGGATAGAGGCGGAGTCTGATGACGATGGTGGATTTCGAGGTGATTTGAGAAATGTCGAGGTAGGGTTTCGTGAGCGGCGATCAGAATGGTACCCGAATCCATTTACGATCCCGAGTTTCCAGACACATCGCAATATACTAGGCCCTACTCGGGTCAAGGCTGCCACTCGGCGCGCCTACCCACCCGAATGGGTCGACGAGACTTCCTAGTGAATCTAGGTTTTTTGAATTTAGAGCATCTTTTCGGCTTCTTTGATTCAGAGCTAGTTTCAAACTATAGGGTAGGGGCTCTGGTCAAGTCATAGCATATCATAGTAACCCGAGTCGAAGAGCCCGAAACCTCTACCTGTGAGTCCATATAGAGTTCTGGCGACCCGATGGGCCTTCTATATTCTATCAAATGGGTGCGGCCCTCTGGAGGTGGTCTCGTTCTATTTTACTGGGATGTGTACCTCGTTGGAGGTCTTCAAGTCAAGCTAAATCCGGATTGGGTGAAGTGTTCAGTTAAAGAAAAGAGACAAGGGCAGGGGCAGGGGGAGGCCCTGAAGTCCTAGTCCCATTCCGTGCAATCTACGAATAGCAGGTTTGATCCTCAATCAAGTTGAGTCGATACCCTTTCCCTCCATCATTTTGAAAGCGCAGCGCAGGGCGTGAGGGAGCGGAAGAAAATGGCGCAGTGCGTGAGGGAGCGGAAGAAGAAGATGGCTCAGGCAGCGGAAGAAGAAGATGGCGTGAGGTAGCGGTGTTCTGAAATTTCGAGCGGCTGGGTATCGGAGCGGGGAGGTTTAGGGTTGGCGTGGAATTGAGAAGCTGTGATGGGGAGGGGGTTTAATAAGGGGTGTTTTTTTAAGTAAACGAAGAGTAGCTCAGTTGGTGATGAGAAGTGAAAGAACTCTGTAGTTAAGCGTGTTCGGGCTGGAGTAGTCACGGGATGGGTGACCTCCTGGGAAGTCCACGCGATGCCGCTTAACTGGCTTAATTCTCATCAAAGGGAGGGCGTGGGTTCGTGCCCCCCTCCAACAACCCACTGTGCCCTGTGGCAGGCCAGAGAGGGGTTGGGGTGTACGGCCTGCAGGCTTGTTGTTGACCAGTTGTTGGGGTCAGGCTGAACCGGCGGTGCCAGTAGGTCTGTTGACGGTCCTGGGCCGTCGGTGCCGGCAGTACTGGGCTAGTAGGTCTGTTGACGGTCCTAGCCAATACCGTTACAAGAAGAGTCGTGATTTTTTTATAGCATTTTAATTCATGGCTTTTTAAAGTCATTCATACTTCTTTTTAATATAGTATATATAGATGTATCTATACTATTCTAAAAAGAAGTATTGATGACTTTAAAAAGCAATAAATTAAAATGTCATCAAAGAAATCGTGGCCCTTCATTCATATCTTCTCCTATGATTTGCGGTTTATATTAAATAGGCGCTGCTCACGAATTTCTAATTTCACGCAACCCTGCTTCTTTGCGCAGTCGTCTCCTCCCCGATACCCACTCCCTCCTCCTCGCGGAAAAAACCCCCAAAACGCCGCTGCTCGAGAGGTCTCCTCGCGGAAAAAATCCTCAAAACACCGCTGCTCGAGAGGTCTCCAGCGAACGAAAGCTTACGGGATCTACAAAGCCCTCGCATTCTTCAGCACTCCTCTTCAGCGCAGATCTACAAAGCAGAACAAGGTATCTACCTAAACCGTACGCACAGATTTTTGCAACATCTACTTTGCACACCACGCAGATCTCTGGATTTCACTCCTCTTCATTTCTCCAAAACTCCATCTCTTTTCTTCCAGATCTCAACCTCTCCCCATCACTTAACTTCCACACAGATTTTCTACAATCTCTGTTTTTCAACGAACGAACGCTTAAATTTTCACCAAACAGATTTCGAGTTTGCTTCATCCTGTCTATCCCCCCTTCTCCAAGCTACCGCAATGCAGAGGTGTGCCCAACTCCTATTTCGACTTTGCTTCATCCTCTCTATGAACTCTTCCGACTCTTCCAACTCCTATTTTGTAAGCCGGCTGATTTTAATTACATTTGCCATTGCAGAGCCGACTGATTTTAATTAATTAATTTAGTAAGCATTTGAGTTCTCACAGCTAAATTCTTTTTACTGATTTTACTGATGAGTTTAATTACCTATGAGTTTTACTGATGAGTTTTGTTATTTACTGATGAGTTTTGCTATTTCTTTACTAAATCTGAAATGTTGAAGTACTGAATGCTCATCTACCTTGCATAGTGTTGAATTATTGTTTCAATGTTCGATCTCCTATGCTTGAATCCAGCTTAGACTGCATTCATCTTTGTTCTTTCAGCATCCAGCTCGAGTTTCTGTTCACCCATTTAGCTAGATTAAAGGTTTGCTCCTCCATCCAGAGTTATACCTTGCGCAGTGCTTAATCTGACATTTTGTTTGATGATTCAGAGTATCAGCGAGCTCTACCTAATTCAGAGTATTTGCTATTGCTTTTTAATTCATAATTTATTAAAACTGTCTCATTAGTGGCTCTACCATTATCAATGCATTTTTACTGTATGCATGAGGAAATTAAAACTGTCCCATTAGTGAGCTCTAGCTTCATCCTTTTTGCATTCATATAAAATCTTAGAATGTGCATGGAAATGAATAAGGAAATCTTTTACCATGTGTTGCTATCAGGTCTCACTGTCAACTTCATGCTTCCCCTCATTGATAACTTGCATCGGTGTTAGCTTTAGAGCATTTAGTCAAGAATCTCTGTGGTTAGCCTCCTATCTCTTCTCTATATCATGAAGAGCCCTATTTTACTTTTCTTTGCTTTTTTCATATGAGGCTATATTGGAATAACTTGAAAAAAGAATGGGCATTTAAAAGCAGCTTTAGAGATTTTTCATGCCTTCAGTTACATATCATTAACTATTATTTATTGCACCTGTTAGAGAAGAATTGGAAAAGATCTTGGGTCTTAGCTCATTAGAGTTATGGGCTTCCAAGAGTGGATGCTTTAAGGTTTTTTGGACCATATAAAAGGGCAATAATAGGTTATGGGCTTCCAACAGTTGTTATGATCAGGAGAATTCCGAGCAGAATTTTATGTTTTCTCCACTATATGTTTACATATTCTTCATTTACCAATGTTCATTATTTTACAGATTCTGAATATGAGTTGATTTTAATTTCTAGCACGTTAGCGAACTTAAACTATGTATTGGGTGGTCTCCAAGAGACATAGAAGCTTCATTTCAAGGAATGAACCGCTCTAAGATTACCATTTTGTTTTGCCATTTCTTAATGAAGTTATTGCTAAATTCTTAAAGATAATTTTTTCAATGCTCCAATGAGGATTTCTAATAATTTATCACAACCTTAATTATATTCGTATTATTAATAAAATAATTTATAAATCTTATCAATGTACAAGTTTTTGGTTTAATGCTATCTAAATGGCAATGGTATTAAGAGGTCTATACTACTTTAAAATAAACTATTGTAGGACAGATATCTGTTTTTGTGATTAAATTTCTGGTTTTTTCCTATTGCATGAAATGATCTTCTTCCTCTTCCATGAAATGATTCAAACATAGATTTTATTTTTAGATCTGAACTGATTTCTACTTCAAGGATAGATCTGAAATAATTTTCTTATCATAGTGAAACCAAACAACCATGCTTATAAATTCACATTGGTTTCATGCTTATGAATGTTTGTTAAACATGCTGATATTGGTTTCACTATGCTAAACAAACATTCATTCATATGGTTTCACTATGCTAAATTCACATGCTTATAAATTCACATGGTTCGACATGGGCAAAAGAAAGTCATTTCTATATGCTCTAGCCAATGGTTTCTGAAAATGGGTATCACGCAAATAGAATTCACATGCTTATAAATCCTGCTATCATTTTAATTAATGAATGATCTAACCTTCAAGTTTGGCAACATGATTTGCTGTTAAATTCATATTATAGTCGTTCCTATATTACCTAAGCGACCTGCAGACGTCGGTTCCTTCTTTGGTATCAATCTTCTTCCTCATTGATTTCATATTTCATATTTCAAGTCACCTTCAAGGCATGATGTCTTCTTGCAGGAATGATTCTAAAAAATAACCAGATTTTGGCATTTGCTATGATGTAATTATATTTGGGATTTTCTTTTTTTGTTACTCTAAGAAATCCCTTCTTTATGTCTTTCATAGAGCCTATTGTTTTCACACCTGCTGAGTGAAGTAGAAGATGATTTTTGTATACAGCCTATTGTTTTCACAAGAAATATAGATCCCATTGATTCCAACCTGCTGAGTGAAGTAGAAGATGATTGGATGTTTTTATTTTAGTTCAATAGTTCATGAGGAAATAATGTAATCTGATTGATTGAGATGTTTAGATGTTTTATTTAGATGTATTATTAGGAGACCAATATTATTTTTCATTTCCTGTCCGTTAAAATATCATTTCTCAATATATTATTAGCTGGACCAATGTAACTTCCAAACTTATACTGCACTACCGTGTCAATTCATCATTATTTGGGGCACTATTGTGCACTTAATCAGTTTATATTTTTACTAATATTAATGTTAAAATGTCACCAACAGGACAAATGTCGCCACCTACGACAAATGTTGCCCCCACGACAAATGTCGCCCACCACGACAAATGTCTACCACCACTACAAATGTCTCGCCCATGACAAATGTCGCCCCCACGACAAATGTCGCCCCCACTACAAATGTCGCCCACCACGACAAATGTCGCCACCACACAAATGTCGTCCCCACGACAAATGTCGCCCCCACGACAAATGTCGCCCCCACGACAAATGTCGCCCCAAGATAAATGTCGCCCCAAGACAAATGTCTCCCCCAAGACAAATGTCTCCCCCACGACAAATGTTGCCACCCACGACAAATGTCACCCCCACGACGAATGTCGCTCCCACGACGAATGTCGCCTTGCATAGGGCCGGAGGCCAGTGCCTGTCACTCGTATGTATATATATGTATATGTATATATATATATATGTTTGGTGAATCAATCAATCATCTGCTCGTGATTAGTGAGATGGCCAGGGCGCTTTGGAAGCATTTTGAGCTGTTTTTCTTTGGGGTAGCTCACAGGGGGCTCTCATTTATCTCAAAACTTAATTTATGGAAACGCAAGAGCACGAGGTTCTCAAAGGGGCTCTCTAATATCATTCTTAGCATTCCCATCTTGTGCTCGTGGGTTATTTGGTCTGAACGATGCAATCGCACCTTTCAAGGCTCGCACGCCTTGGACAAGAAGCTTGTACATAACACTTATTTGCTAATTGGTTCGATCTTCAAAGGTAATAGAGGGATAGCGTTTCGTAATGAGGAAGAGAAGTGGATTTTGGAATGGTTTGGTATTCCCTCTTCATCGGCTGTTCGGGATTGCTGGGTTTTTAATTGGAAAAATGGATCTAGCGCCGAATGGATATTACATACGGATGGTGCAAGGGATCCCGTATCCGGTTTAGCAAGTGGAGGTGGCTGCATTCGGAAGAATGATGGAGCGTTGGTTGCAGGCTTTGCTCATTTCTATAGGGGAAAAAGTGTGGTGGAGGCGGAATGCATGGCTATTAGGGATGGTATCGAGTTGTGTGCTACTCTCAACATTCGGAGTATCCATATTCTGGGAGACTCGAGGCTGATTATGGACTGCCTAAGAAACAGACATTTCTCCCCGTGGAGATTATGGGATCCGGGAGCCGAGATCATTGAGTTTACGCGTCAGATGGACATAACCAGCGCCCACATTTTCAAAGAGGGGAACCGGGTTGCCGATGCTATGGCTAGATTCGCATTGATTAGCAAAACCAACTGCGGGTTTTCGCAAGATCTGATTCCAAGTTATATCAAAGATGTCATCACAGAGGAGGCAAGGAGTCTTATGTTCATGAGAGTCCCCTTTATGGACTCCTTTTCGGCTAATTTAGATTATGGGTAGAATGGGTGGGTGTATGCGGGCTTGGGGTATATCCCTCCCCGATTATATCCGGTTCCTTCTCTTTTTTTTATCTATATAAAATTGGCTTCTTGGATCTAGGCCGCTTCGGTCTAGGTCCGGAAAGCCTCAAAAAATATATATATAGTTAAACCGGGGTTGAACCGGATCTAACTACACGTGCAGAGAATGTGAGATATATATTCCCGCAAAATAAATTAAAATAGGTAAATACCACGTAAGATCATAACTCATAAAATATTTAACAAAAATATATATTAAAAATTAGCCGCGACATATTTGTTTCAAGCATTAAATCAACCGGAGTCGAAATGTAACAACTTAACAAATAATCAATATTATCTCAAATATTTGCATAAAAATAAAATATTAATATTCTAAAAGGAAAATAATTTTAAGTTATACATATATATATGATTTCAGATTTTTAATATATAGAAATTTATAATATATATAATAAACATATATTATAAATATACAACAAAATCCATTTGGCGGATTGGTACGAGCAAAGAATATTTCACTAAAGACCCAGGTTCGATCCCCTCCGCCTCCTATATTAGTTTTAGAATTTTTAAATTAAAAAACATAGTTTAATACCCTGCCCAAGAACCGCCCGGTTAGGCTAAACCCGCTCCGATTAGCGGTTTTACGGGCGAACCGCCCGGTTCACCGGTTCTTGACCGGTTCTGGGCGGGAGCGATTTTAGAGCCCAGACCGGACCGCCTAGTGCACCAGTCGGCGGTCCGTGCGTGTGCGAAGCCCGCCGGGTACAGACATGGTACTGTCGCGCGGAGCACGGGATGCCCCCCGTGCCACTCGTATGTATATATATACATATGTGTATATATATATATTATATGTATATATATTATATATGTATATATATGTATATACATGTATATATATATGTCTATATATCTATATATGTCTATATATCTATATATCTATATATGTCTATATGTGTATATATATATGTATATATCTATACTATATTAAAAAGAAGTATAGTGGTCTGCGAATAGCGTGAGATCAAAAATACATAAAAAAATATTGACCGTTGGATATCTGGCTTTAAAATATAGGAGCCATCCGATCAAATAAAGGTGGACTGCAAATAGCCATTCTCGAAAAAAAAGCCAAAATGTTCTCTCTCCATTATCACGATAGCAGCCCGACCGCCACACCTCCTCCGCCGTTACCCGATCCCACACAAAACGCACCCCGATAGTCGCTCCTCCCACTCAGCCCCGATAGTCGCTCTCTGCTCGCAAATTTAGGGCATCGCTCAATTGAAAACCCTCAGATCCTTCACATGGCCGGTAGCTGCAAACATCTCCCACGCCGCCGACTGCGGCGGGCCTCTTCGACACCGTCGGAGTCCTTCCAAGGGACCATCGTTGCTATCCCCATTTCCACTCGCTACTGCCATTCCGAGCAGCCTCCATCGTTCTCTCCCGCTGAATCTACCCTGTGAACTCGCTCGACCGAATCATACCTCCGCCTCTGACGGTTTACGGCGAAGATCCGGCGATTTACGGCGACGATCCGGCCATCTCCACTGAAATTTGAGCCATTTCTCTCACCGAGGTAAATGATATGCTCTTTTCTAATTAACAGGTTAATTTCTCCTCTCTGCGTGAACATTTCCCACAACACACCTTGATTTCAGTCGATAGTGAGATGTTTTCCAGCTCTATTTTCTGTTTGTTCTGAATTCCTGCTTCTGCTGTAGAAAATTAAGAATTTTCAGAGCTTTTAGGACCTTTAAAATCCACATCTCTCTGTTGGTATTAATGATTAATTTCTTCACCGGCAAATAGGTAATTATTCTTGCAAAATTTCTGAATGTAAACATTGTTTTAAAAATTCAATACCCCAATGTATTTACTGAAAAAATTCAGACTTATGCACACAAGCTGTTTGATCATATGCCTTGCTAATGCATACAAGCTATTTCATGAAATTCCTGCTTTTGCTGTAGAAAAGTAAGAATTTTCAGACTTTTAGGACCATTAAAATCCACATCTCTCTTTTGGTATTGATGATTAATTTCTTCACCGGCAAATAGGTAATTATTCTTGCACTCATGTAGCGCCGGAAGGAGTATCATATTTTGGCGAGATTAGCATTCAAAATGTTTAGCGAGAATAAGAAAAAATGCAATCCATACTAATTAAAAGATTTGGCCTCTAAAATTTTCTCTTTCCTGCTTTTCTAACAATAATAAATCCAGACATTTGAAAAGGAGAATTTATGAACGCCTCCCAATGTCGCCTCCCACGATCAATGTCACTTCTCACGATCAATATCGCCTCCCACAACCAACGTCGCCGCCCACGACAACTGTCCCCCTCCCCCCCCCCCCCCCCCCCCCCCCACACACACACGACAACTATCGCCGCCCACGACAATTTTCGCCCCCACGACAACTGTCGCACTTGGCAGTAGGGGCCGATCCCGTCGTCGTCGGAGAGATACATATGGCACGGGGTACTGTTGCGTCGGCAATACTGTCGCGACGGGTGCAACGGCCGGCGGGCCGTGCCGTTCGACTCGTATGTATATATATGTATATATATGTGTATATATATATGTATATATATATGTATACGTATATATAGATGTATATGTATATATAGATATATATATATAAAGATATATAGATATAAATGTATGTATATATGTATGTATATATGTATATATATGTATATATATATATTATATAATATATATATATATATATATGTGTGTGTATATATAAATATATATATACATACATATATATATACATACATCTATACTATATTATAAAGAAATATCATTTTTGGGTCCATGGCAAGGTAAATAGGAACTACATGGCAAGAAAATTGAGACAAAAGCAGATCACAGCCATTTGATCTCAAATCCAATAAGAAAAAAGGCGTGCGAATAGCCAAAATTTTAAGACCTCCCTCCCTCACTCCCAGCCATTTCCCGTGCCCCCCTCCCGTGCCCCTCCTCCCGCCCCAATTTGGGCTACCGCCACCGGCGGAGCCGCCGGCTGGCCAACGTGAGGCCACCGGCCGGTGCGCCGATCTCCGGCGAACCTGTCGGTGGTACTCCGACAGGGCTCCAGCAGGGCCACCGCCGGCGGTGGCCCTGCCCGTGAGGCCCAGATCAGGGGCACGGGAGGGGGAGGCACGAGAAAAATAAAAAATATATATATAGTAAAATAAAATAAATATATAAATATATATAATAAAATAATATATATATAATTTCATTTATTTTTTAAAAAATAAATATATATATAATCTATACTATATTAAAAAGAAATATGGTGGTCTGCGGTTAGCATGAGATCAAAAATCCAGCAAATAATACAGGCCGTTCGATTTGGCTTCAAAATATAGACACTGTCCGATTTAGTTCGCAAAACCTACCACTTGGCTATCAAAAACCCGCAACTAGCGATAACCAAGAACGCTCACGCCGCATACCCCTTCCCGATCCCAAGCTCTCACGCTCCCTGCCTCACTGATACCCTGTGTCGACCAAAGGCCGAGTCTCTCTGCAGTAAGGTTCTTCTTCCCGACCTCGCAGAGCTTCATCTCGGCGGAACCTCCAATTTTCTTTCCCCTCCTTGCCGAGCCACTCCAAATCTTACGCCACGGTTGTGAAGAAGAAGAGAGCACTCACGCTGCACTCTCCTACCCGACATTGCAGAGATTCATCTCGGCCAAACCCCTACTTCGTTCTGCGATACCGACGTATCGCTCTGGGACTTCTTCTCCTCCAGGTAGGTCTCTCCTTCTGATTCCTATATTTCATTTAACTGGTAGCCCTCCCCTTCCTAATCCTCTATTTCATTCTTCCAGTAGATCCCCTCAAAAATCTTCTCCTCACTGCCCCCACAACCAGCCTCTATTGCTGCCGGATATACAAAGTCAGAATGAATTGATGGTTATGCGAACGATGTTCTGCATCGAGGATGGCATGGGAGAAATTTTATGAGGTATCTTCTCTCTCATCACTTTTGGTCATTCCTCCCAAACTCAATTTAATCACGAATGAACTGGATAGTTTCTATGGCCTGGATTTTGCTGCTTGGGCAATACATGCCACTATTTTTGTGTTCCTTTTTAGATTAGATCTCAAATTTTGGAATATAATAACTGTGATCATCTCACGTTTCAATTCAAGTTCCCCCCTCGCACATGGCTTATGAGTTGGTTTTCACAATTTTGATATCATTATATTTGTTTTAGTTACTCTAAGGTCAAACTCTTGAAAGCTATTGGCCTTGAAAGTTCCCCCTAGCGCATGGAAGGAAGAATGACGGGTTATACGCTAAATAGACATTGACAATGCAACTACATATTTCATTCTAAATACTCTTCAAATTTCCCAACAAATTTCTTCTTTTTGGACCAAGACGTTCAAGGCAAGCCGTCATCCATCTAGACCAAGCAGGGTAGGAATTCTCCACACTATGAGAGCATCATATTATTTAATTTCATAATTTTTAAATCCTCTGGTAAACTACTGCACTTTCTAAGGACACTTCAACTCTTCATTTCATACTCTACACAATATGCATGCAAGGTGTATGATTGAATGTCTCATAGAAGAATACAACTGAGGTTATATTATTTCTATTACTTCAAAATCAACAATCCATGCAATGTTGGATATACGCTATGGACTGGAGAGGCCATGCAAACATCAGAAATTTAATGGATGCCAAATTACTAAATAATTTACTGCTCATTATTTTTCAATGTGTCCCTTCTTCCACCTACTCAACTTCTTTTATTTCAAATACTTTATTTATGGAAAGCTCTTTCACTTGATTTTGGAGGAGAATGAGGAGATGACTTCTATGGACATCAGGAGTATTCAATTGCATTTATGCGTACTATTGTTTTCAACATGCAGTTCATCTCAAACATTGAAAAATATATTTGAAAATATTCTCAAATCATTACATGCTGCCACTACTCTAAATGAAAACAAATATGCACTTCCAAGTGGCATTCACTACCAATTTGCTAAAACCAATGTTAAGGTGGGAGACTCCTACACAATTCAAGCCATGGGTTGATCATCAATGTTAAGGTGGGAGGCTAATTAATATCAATAATATTTTTATGTTTCGCAACATCGGTATAGTTATATGTCATCACCCAAATCTCAACATTCATTTCGCAACATTAGTACAGTGTCAAATGCATACGTAGAAATGAATAAAGATAGAGCACCATATTTAACATATATCATACAATGAAAGATCTCAT
This sequence comes from Dactylorhiza incarnata, assembly GCA_033032865.1. Lineage (NCBI taxonomy): Eukaryota > Viridiplantae > Streptophyta > Magnoliopsida > Asparagales > Orchidaceae > Dactylorhiza > Dactylorhiza incarnata. Next base: position 5,038,396 of record JAWHQI010000134.1, read on the forward strand.
TTGATTAATACAGGGATTAAGAGTACATCCGTCAGGAGTTCTCGCATCATCCAACATTCACAACATTAGTGTTGAAGCTCGACTACAATTCTCATAGAACTGAACCATGTCGTTTTCATATAACTTAAGCCTACACATTTTATAGGAACTGCAGGTCTTATAAGATTGTGCACTGCATTTCGATAATCATCATCAGTTCTCACAGAACTGTACTCTCCACTATCTAGAAAATCAACAATTACAAAATTCAGGCCGTCGGATATGGCTTCATAATATAGCAACCGTCCATTTAAAGCCAATAATCTAAAACCCGACTACCATAAACCCGCAGCCCCTCACGACATCCTCATCCTCCTCGATCTCGCTTCTACCTCGCTCCAGACAGTGACACAATGGATCCCGATGATTCCTGCTTCAAACGCAACTGCTCTTCGGCGAGCTCCCGAGCCCATTATAGCCCAACGCCTCTACCGAAATGCCCTAGGGTTCTTCTCCCTGCTCCAGTCGCAGTGCACATCGAGTGCAACTCCTCTTCGGTGATCTCCCCTCTGGAATTCAAATCATCATCGAGCAATCTACCGAGGTACATCAAACCCCCAAAATCCCATCAAAACAATAAATTCCCTCCCATCTCACGATTAGGTCTTTCTTCTACCAATCTCGCTCCCTCCTCAGCTCCCGACAAAGGCCCTCCCACGATCTCCTCTCCTTGCAAAGTCTCGGCTCAAAGCTGTTCGCTGATGCCTTCTCCTAAGGCAAATTTCCATCGCGAATAAAATCTTCCAGCGAGGAGGGCTCGGATTCGAGAAATTTCTGCCACTCTTGATACGGTAACTCTCTTTCTTCTCCTTTGTTTCTGAATTAATTGTTGGTCCGGTTCTTCTCTTTGGAATTTCGAGAGAGTATCCCATCGATCTTTGCTAATGGATGAATGTTGGGGTTGGGTTGGATGTTGGCTAAATTTCATCATTTTTATTTTTATTTTGATGCTAGGCTTTGTCAATGTGTTTGTATGCAAGTACAAATAAAAAAAAATCAACTTTACTGCACGCTAGGTATTTGTCTGAATGCTCCAATGATTTACTGAAGATATTAGAGACACTATTTTTACTACCCACAACCTGCTTCCTGACGATTCCCATTCAAAGGCCTATTTAATTTTGTATAAGAAGCCTGCTTTCTTATATGCACATGACAAATATCGCCACCCACGATAAATGTTGCTCTCACGACAAATGTTGCCTTGGATAGGGCCGAAGGCCCGTGCCTGTCACTCGTAATATGTAAGGGTTTAGATGTCAGTTTTCATTTCAAAATGCATTTCAGATCTCATTAAAGGTTTCAGAAAGAGGATGGCCCGCATACGCTGCAGTGGAGAACACTTCATAAGGTAAAATCTGATTTCTTTTCTTCCAAAGAAATTATTTTGCTAGAGATCATTGTTGGAACATGATCTTCCGCATCTCCTAGGTTTGAGAATAACAAATCCTATGTGTATTTGATCTTGTGTGTTCAAGTGTGCATATTAGCATAGTCCACATGACTCAAGGAGTACTCATGATGTCTGCCCCCAAAATTGAGGCCAAAATTCGAAGAGGCTCACTAGCGCCGGCGGTAGCGATAGCGCCCGGCGGTAGCGATAGCGCCCGGCGCTAGCGTTGATCTGCGCGATTCCGGCATCGTTTTTAGAAGGAGCTAGCGCCCGGCGTTAGCTACTAGCGCTGGCGGTAGCATGGCGCACAAGAGGCATGGAGCAATATGTTGCCACAGATTGAAGATCCTGCCGCGCAAAACATTTCCTAATCCGGGCTAACGCCGGCGGTAGCGCTAGCGCCGACGATAGCGTAAAGGCTATAAATTGGATGCTTTGGCTCCGAATTCTTCATCCTCCTCCAATCCCAAACTCCAGAGCTTCGTGCCACAGCAGAGAGAGGAAGATTCAGAGCGATACTCCCATAATTCCATAAAGCCTTAAGGAGATTCGTGGAGAAGATTTCAACACGCGTCATCATCGTGACGAAAGGCCGCATCGACTACGATCATACTCTGCGGGCCTTCGTCCACTTCTCCAAGAGATCCACATAGAGGGAGTTTTTATATTATTGTCTTTTCATTTCATATCTTTTCTGTAAACGGTAGTGAAATCGCCTCGTTTTGGCGACTAGGTCTGGGGTAGGACTTATGGCTGAAATTCGCCTCGTGTTGGCGACTAGATCTAGGTTAGGTCTAGGGGGTGCTCGAGGCCTTTCTGGGGATAGATCGGCTAGAGCGGCTTGAGGCCGTATCTGGAGAGAGATCGGCTAAAGCCAACCGATTCGTGGGGATACGAGTCGGTATAGAAAACGAAAAAGAATTTTTATTAGTCGCCTCTGATTTCTAGCGTCATTGAAATCAAGTTTTGTAAAACCTTATTTGATATTAATAAAGTTTGTCTTCTTTTTGTTTTACTTCACTTATTTCATGTCTTTAATCTTGCAATAATTCAAAGTTTTTAAATATAATCTAAAGTTTTTGAAAACCCTTATTCACCCCCCCTCTAAGGGCGCCGACAGATCCAACAAGTGGTATCAGAGCGAGGTTATTCCAATCGGCTTAACAACCGGGAATAATGACGTCTCATGATCTCGCTTCTAGGTTGGGTGGAAAACGGAAATAGCCGCAGGCCTACTCCGGCCACCTCTGGCCGTGCTTTCACCGCCATTCGGTAGCCCTAGGTTGGGTGGAGGTGATAGCTTGGGCGTTTGGCCGGAGACGGCCTCAGATGATAGGAAAACTGCCCGCAAAACGGTCCAGTCACATATACATGTGGTACTATTGCGGCATGAGCACTTTCGCGCACGGGGGTTTGCGAGCTGCAGGAGCGTCATCACACATGGGACAGTAGTACATACTATCGAAGCGGGAGTAATGTTGCGCGGGGCACTGGCGCTTCATATATATGCACTTTCAGTTGAACGAGCGTCTGAGAGCGGGCTAGAGCTTGGGTGGAGGTAGCGACGTCGACGCTGTCGGGGTACTGTCGCAGCGGAGAGCACACATCGAGCACGAGCGTAGCCCGTACAAAAATACTCGCATCTCTCTCTCTCTATATATATATATATATAATTTAGTAAATATAAATATTATTTTGAAATTAAAATATATAACTTTATTATAAAACTTTAATATAAAACTTTATTACAAAACTTTAATATAAAACTTTATTATAAAATTATTATATATATACATTATGATATATAAAATTTAATTCAATATTAAGTTAATTTAATTAATTGTAATAGTAATTAATATTAAATTTCATTCAGTTATATATATATATTACCGATTATATATATACACACACGAGTGAAATGACACGGGGCTCCGCCCCTACGACCAAGCGCAACAGTATCCGGCCGGCGACGACGTGCTTCGCCCGCCTCCTGTGCGATGCTGTCGGGCGGCCTTCAACCGCATCCAGCGGGCGACGCCCGACTCCGCACGGGCTTCGCCCGTGCTCGACGCGTCTGCAGGCTGCGCCCGCAACATATACATATGAGTACTCGAAATAACCGTAAAAAAATTTGAATCAATATTACAATATTTATTTTGCAAAAAAATATTCGCATATTGTTAAAAAAGATTTTTTTTTCTCTCTCTCCCTCCTCTTTCTCTCTCCCGCCGCCCTCTCACTTTCTATCTCTCTCTCCTCCATCTCTTTTTCTCTCTCTCTCTCTCTCAGCTCTCTCACTCTCTCCCCCTAGCTACCGAGAAATATTTAGGTCCGCCTATCGGACCTAGAGGAAGGTCCGATTGAAATCAGACTGTCCTCTCCCACATCGGACGGCCAGGAAAATTCATAATTTAAAAAAAGTCAAAAAATCATATCCGGTCGGATTTTAGAAATCGCAATATCCGACCGGATTTTTTTTAAAAAGCATTTTTTATAGGCAAATAAGATCTTAAAATAAAGATAAAAAAATTCTAAGCAATATTTAATAATTTATTTTAGAAAAAAATAAATTTTAATACGACTAAAATCAATTTTTTTGTCGATAGGCGGACCTTCCTTTAGGTCCGCCTATCGGACAAAATTTTTTTTCCTGGCTACCAGCCATACTCACACCTCGCTCTCTTCTAACTTTTTCTCTCTCTTTTGTCCTTCACCCGTTGTAGCTTTAGGAGGGGCTATGAAAATTTTCTTTTTGACCATCATATAAATCGGACGGCGGCTGATTTAAGGAGCGAAATCTGATGGCCCGAATAGCTCCCATGAGAAGATATTTCATGTATATCATATTTCCATATATAGTAGGAGATATATAAATATATATATATAATAAATTATAATTATAAAATTAGTTATATATAAACGTACGTATAGATAAAATTTGTTACTATAGAACAAAAACATGACACTATTTTTTTAATAGATTGCACGTGCGATCTATTTTTTGCTACCAATTATTGTCTACGCTAGGGGTGCTATCGAGTTAGCATGTGCGATTTCGATCGAGTCAGGCTTGGCTCGAAATAGAAATTTTCGACTCGGAGTCGTCTCGAAATCAAAAGCAACTTTCAATCAAGCCAACTCAACTCGAAATTGACTCGATTTTGAGGGAGCTTGAATAATTGTGTCGACCAAAATAATTAATTTTTGCTGTAAATGTTAATTATTTTCACGATTTATAAAGCTGTAACTTTAATGTAATGCTTGAAAGTAATTTTTTATTAATAAATAGTAAATAACTGTTTAGCAATATTAATTCTAAATAAAGACGATGGAAAGAGTAGATTGACGATCATTTATGTTAGAAGCCACATCTAATGAAACCTATAAATATGAAAAGGAGAAAAAGGACGATAGATAGGAAGCACATGACGTATAAAAGTTATAAAAAATTGTTTTTGCTGGGACTCGATCTCATGACCATGAGAAAAATCATTTACCTTCTACCAGCCGAGCTAAACAATTTTAAAAACTTTGCATTGATCTAAATTTTTTTTACATATTAAACCATAAAAAATATTTTCTATTAATAAAAAATAATTGGTCACCACACTCGATCCTATGTAAATCCGCCCTTGTATACAAACGTGCATCTTCATAAACTTTAATTTGTGTTGAATATTAATGTTAATTTAATTAATTATAATAGTAATTAATTTAATTTTAATTTTGTTATATATAACGGTTTATACATATAATAAATTATAATTATAAATTTAGTTATATATAAATGTATATAAAATTTTATATAAAACTTTGGAGGGAAATTTCCCTCCATAAAATTTTGCAAAAAACAAATCTAAATTAAAAACATATTAAATCTAAAAATGAATGCAAATATGACATTAATTTATTAATATAATTTTAGAATAAGAATAAAGATCGCGCACGGGCCACGCACGCACGCAAAGGCACTCCCGTGCGCACGCACGACCACCGCCGAGCACAAGCGCATGCACGACGCGGGGTTGGGAGAGCATTTTTGGTCTGGGAGAGCATTTTTTGCACTAGCATGCATTTTTGACCTGACGCATTGTCTCACAAACACACATTTTCGCCTGAGAGCGCGTTTTCGCCCGGGCATGCATTTTCAAATCATCACTCATTTTTGCCCTGGTGCATTTTTAGAGGACTTTGCCTATATGAGAACAAGTTTTTTCCCGAGCGCGCATTTTTCTTACGAGTGCATGAGATATGACTAATAAATATCGTAACATTAAAAATATTGCAAATTGTTTCACCAAACCCAGCTGCACGTACAATTTCATCATCTTCTCTTTCTTCGTCGACTTTGCCACGTCATCATGTTAACTCATTACATCACTATTTTTTAATCGAGAAAATTGTGTTCTGATCTAGTCATTTCCTCTTCTTCTTGTATCTCATTACACACACACACACATGCACAGATACACACACACACACATACACACATAATAACACACAGACACATACATAAACACACACACACACACATAGAAACAATTACACATAGACAAACATAGACACATAAACACACAGACACACAGACACACACATACACAGACACACATAAGCAAAACAACAATAGAGTGTATTTAAGCATTACAATATACCCAAATACTCGGTGTCGAATTATGACACAAAGCAGCATGGACGGTTACAGTACAGTGACTGCACCATCAGTCCTCTCTAAGACAGTCAGGTCGTGAGGTTACAACATAGTAACCGCACAATCTCTCACAGACACAGACACACAGACACGGACACAAACACACACAGACACACGCATACACACACACATGCACACACACACACACACAAACACACACACAAACACACACACACACACACACACACACACACACACAAACACAGACACACACACACAGGCACACACACATAGACACCCACACCCACACACACCCACACAGACAGACACACACACACACACAGACACACACACACAACTTGTATGGCGGCAATATTCGGCGGGCGGCAACGTTCGACGGGCGGCATCAATCAATTGGCGGGCGGTATCATTCGATGGACGACATCAATCAATCGAAGGGCTTTACCCGCATCCAAGTTAGCTTTGCCTTCGTTCGGCGGGCTTTGCTAACATCCAAGCTGGAGACATCATTCGGCGGGCTTTGCCCGTATCCAAGCTGGCTTCGCGTGTTAATGTACACTTTAACTAATTCATTATAAATTAATATTATTATTAATTAAAAATAATGGTGAGATGAAGGCTCTGTTTGGCACAACGATAGCTAGCGGTCATGAATGCGGTGTCATTTTTGTCCAAACTCACCAGCTCAAATATGCCGCGCCAAACGGAGACGAAGGCCTGGGTGGTGTTGTTATATTAATAAAAAAATAATTTTATTAATTTTAATATTAGACATGCCATGAAATATATGGAGGGAATTCAGATTTAGGCAAAAATTAAAGCACTTTGACATCCTAAAATTTTGCAAAAAATAAACCAAAAAACTAAAACCCTCCTTTTTGCATCATTCGACTATTTCCACTAAAAATGTATTTATTGTGACAATACCAAAAAAACTATCACTTCAAAAGCATATTTAGTGATCAAAATTTTATTAGTGACAAAATAATATAGTTATTGATAGAATTAACTAGTTACTAATCATATTTAAAAAAGAGAGCCAAATTATTTTGTTTCCCTCCAAAATATTTGACTGTAAAAAAAATTGTCGTCTTAGCCATCTTTCCAGATCCCGCCACCAACATCCCGTCTTTCCACTTCTCCTCCTCTACATCTCGCCAGCGATCTAGGTCATCCCACAGAGAGCAAAACTGGCGGGCGAAACTCCATGCGTGCAAAATCGACTAGCGAATCCTCTACCTCTCACGCTCAACTCGACGACGAATCCCATGCCGCTCGCACTCAAGTCGACTACTTGTCAGGGCGAATCCAATGCCTCTCGCGCTCAAGTAGACTCTTCAATGATCGAGCAACCCTAAATCTTGAGGGAGAATAGCTTCAGCACTTGGAGAAAGTTTCTACCCTTCAAATCCAAAAGAAGTAACCAACCCTAGCCTCCCCTCTCTCCTTTGGCTCAAGAAAAACTAAGAGTGCTGCTACCCCCTTTATTTTTGGTAAGGATGCACTTTGTCTTGGAGTGATCGGCTCTCCCAGTAACCGCATACAACAGCCGACCCACCTAAATCTACATCTCCGATGAGCATCAGGTTCTGCTTTCCTCCTCCATGGCATTCGGTTTTGAGCAAGGTGATTGCAGCCCGTAATTTTCTCAGTAGCCGGCCATCACGAGTAAATGGCAAACAGGTTTTTTGGTTTAGCATGTCTTTTGGTTTTTTCAACTACCTATATGTCTCTTCTCTCTCTTGCATTTTGATGTACCAATGGTGTTTAACGATGATGTTGGTTTTGTTCAACTTTATTCTATCGCTCAAACTTCTGCTGGATTGGTTGCCTGATTAAATCTAGTAGAAAAAACTTCATTAAGTATCGTAAGTGTGTTGGTTTAGTTGTTGTTTAAGAGTTATTTTTAGAAGAATCTAGTAGAATGCTTCTTAGGCATGATTAGGATGTTTTTTAGTAGAAAATCCATCTCCACCGCCTCATTAAATCCAGTAGAAAAATTTGAGAGTAGGACATTCTTTAGTTGTTTTTTAGGAGTTTTAAGAATAAAATTTGTGTTTATGAGTTTCTCTTCTGTTCTGAGCATTACTTTGTTGTTTTCGCCCAAATGGTGTTTGATGGAATTCCTCACAGATTTTGGTGTTCTTACAATTTTTCTTGGATCCTTAAACAACCATACTCCACCTTCCCCACTCATACAGCTTCTAAGTAGACAAATTTGCATTCTAATTGTTTGTCGAAATGCTTGAATGAGTACCTCCAAGAAAGAATTTCTTTTTGTTTCTTAAATCTGTGATCTTCAAGTGATGTCCCATGCCCAGTGTGTGGCGGGAATGGTACTCAACCATCGTTCTTGTGATGGTCGGGTATTGCCGTCATCGCACACTGTGCACGAAGGACCTTGTGCACTCTGCTATTATTATTAATAATTTAATTTGGTAAAAAATTTCTCCATCTCATTGTGTTATTGGATCTCTCATCTTATGACTTATGACCTAGGTTTTGGGTAAAGCAGATGCTGATTTAGTTAAGAGAATCCAGATTGCTCTTCCGAAGCTTCCCCCGACCAGAATATCTAGAGATGGCTCCATCTTGGAATGGGTAAAAACTCTTTTAACTTGTTTTTTCATCTACGTAAAAGGAGGGCTTAATGTGTAAGTATGCATTTGAAATTACCTGAAAGGCTCAGATTGATATAATTGACTAATGGCCTGAAGACCGAATGCATTCATCTGTATTTGGAGCTTAATGAAGGCTCTGAAATTTTAGTTCAACCTTCACAACTCTAAAAATGTACCCGGACTGAATTTCATATTAACAGCTTCAATATACTTGATGTTATGCATCTAATTGGTGGTGGATGATAGCTATTTAGCCTTGAGGAATTTGAGAAAGGCAATGGTGTTTGATCATATTTGTACAAATGGTTTTAAGCTGTTTGAACTGTAAATGATATTTGTATTTACTTTTTACTGTTTTGTATTGGTAATTGAGGTTCTTCTCTATGCATGTCTCTTTCAAATGTGTTGGGAAAGGGTATCACCTCTCTCGTCACTTACATTCATAAGAGAACCTATAACCGTGTCAAAAATTCTATAAAGTTCAGAGTATAAAAATGAAGCTTTGAAATCTCATTAAATTTCCAAGTAAACTGTAATTGTTAGGATTAAATGAGCACAAAAAAGAAAAAGCAAGGACAAATCATGCAGCAACATGAGAGTAAATGTAGTTCTTCTCAAAGATAGGGTTGCATTCGCATGTGGTGACATGTCTTTCACAATGGAAAATTGGGGTTACATAGAAGAAATGTAAATGTCTATCATTTTCGCACACCTAAACCCTTATACTTGCGGCATTTATACAACACTCTGCAATATAAATGAATTTTTGAAATACTCCATAATGAAAAATTCTATAAGAAATCTAAAAAGAAAATACACTGCAACATATATCATTCTTGGTCCCGGGCTCACTTCTGTACTGCATAGGGGAGTTCTCAACCCCCTCTTGACCCACACTGCTCTTTGTCCCCCAATAACATGTTCATAGGGGATATAAATTGAAAAGGAATTACCAAAGTTCAAACATATTAGAATTAAATACATCAACAATAATACTTCGCAAGAGACCAAATAGAATAGCGTATAATGCACATATTTTATGTAAACACTTATAGACGCTGCTGAATTGTAATCTTTGTTTTTTGTAGGCACAATTTTGAAGATCCAGATGTTCATCACATGCATGTGTCGCACTTGTTTGGTCTGTTCCCAGGCCATACACTAACGGTTGAAAATACACCTGATTTATGTAAAGCCGCCGCCAACACCTTATACAAAAGAGGTTTGCAAGTGAAATTTTAGATCTTTATTCTTAGATGGTTTTCAGTTAATTTAAACATCCATACACATATTTTGTAATATGTTGGACCTATGAATTAAATTTTAAATGAATAGTAACACGCTGCTTCCCCCCCTAGATCGGTGAGGCTGTATTTGAGCGTCTATCTACTTAAATTTGTATGTCCCATTTGTACTTACACAGGATCAACACGCTGTCTTGAATTATTAACATGGAAACCTCAAATCTTAACATTCAATCTTCTATCACTTAGATTTGTGCCCTCTATTTAAAAGAGGATGATTTAGTCCCGTTCGATAAGATAAATATATGTTGTTGTAGAGATAGCATGTGGTTGCCCCTCTTCCATGGGCCTAAGATTTTGGGTTTAATATGAGGCTTTCATTTTGATAATTAGAATGATGATATAAAATGACAAAGGAGTGGAATTTTGTTTTTCAGCATATCTTGATACAAAATGAGATGCATTTGCACAAACTCCTTTCATAGTGATGAGCTTTTTTCAAGGAAGTACATCATTCTCTCTTTTAGTTGCAACAAAGTGGTAGTTTTTTTTTCTATATGAAGTGAGAGGGCATTAGGTGTAAAACAGAGGTTTTTTGAATTTGTCTTAGAAAAAAAAGGTGAGTTTGAATGATGTCTTCTAATTGTTTTCTTAACATCATGACTTCAAATCTAAGCCACGTCCTTCAGCATAGTAATTGTGGACTGATTGTCTCAATATGTTATTGTAGCCTTTTTTTAGTTAGCTCATGGCCATGTTACTGCAATAATTGTTCTACATTCAACTTCTGAGGATGATAAGGTAGTAGATGGTTGTTACTTTGAACTCCAAGAGAGATAGCACCAATGCTTATAAAAAATACATAATTACTTCGTCAAAATTGACAGAATTTACCCAATCACTATCATGGAATGCAAATAACCCAAATTATTAGTCTTTTCATATATGTGTATGGATGTGTGTGTATGTGCATGGATTGTGTATGGATGTTTTTGCTCACATGTTTTTTTAAATATTAACAATTTCTCTCTTTTATTTGTAGGGTGCTGGAGCCTTGGTCGAAAAGTGATGGAAGATTCATTAGTCGGAAAGTGACGGAAGATTCAGTAGTCGGAAAGTGACGGAAGATTCATTAGTTGAAAAGTGTCGAAGTTGATGTCATATTTAAAACATGTTGATCTTATTGTTATGTAATATTATGTTGTTTTAGATGAGATGATACTAGCTTTACTCTATGTAATACTTTTTTTTGTAAATAAATATATGTAGTTCCTATTTAATAATTATAATATATATGTGTTTTCAGGATTTTATCTTGTCTTTAGCTAAGGCTTTCAGAAATTTGATGTCATAATTAATATTTATACTTTAAATTTTGTAATGATAAATTAATTTCAATATATTTGATACATCAATATAATTTTTTAGTGAGAAAGAAATCAAACATTTGTAACGAAATATTCATATATTTGATATATAAATATAATTTCTTTAGTGGGGAAGAAGTCAAACATTTGTAACGAAATATTCTTTACTATAACTCATCTTATTGTGAGGAAGTAATGTTTGTCACAAATAAATTATTTGTAACGACAAACAAAAATTCGTTACAAGAACTTCTAGCGTCGAGCATTAGGTAACGGTCGTCACGTAAAGTAAATTCCATTACAAAAACTTTGTGTAATGATATTAGTTACCTTTTGTAACGTTTTTAGTCCTTACTAAAAGTGTATTTTGTTGTAGTGATGTAGGATAATTTACCCTTGCATGTCTCTACCCTAAAGGGCAATGGTGTGTCAATAGACAAAAGTCTATTTTGTAAATTCAGATGAAATGGCTTGGAGTTAGCCTCTGAAATTTTGGTGACACATTCCTTATGTCAAAACACACCACCTCAGGGAATCTTAGGATTTTTGGGATCAAAAATCCTATATTTTGGATTAATGTGAATTAGGTTACATATTGGTATTTATGAAATTTTCATGTCAAATACCTTGTAGAAAATTATAGAACTCTGGAGAATTTATTGTTATGATATGCATGACCTCTGTAAATTTTTGTAGAAAATTTTAGAGGCTTTTCCTTTAGGAAATTACAAAATTACCCCTAGGTCACAAATCTGAATAATAGGATTTCCCTGAGCTATATGCATGAGGAAATTGTGAAACTATGGAAGATAGTTAGGAATACAATTATAAATCTCTGGGATTTTTGATAGAATTTGTAGAGACTTTATTCATGTTGAAATACCCTTTAATCATTTTGTCACCCCTTTTATGATAAATAGAAATTATGGGTTTATCCTTGCTGGAAAATTTTGATCTTCTGGAATTAGTGTTTTTATGTTATTATAGTGTCACTGTAATTTTTTCAGAATTTTAGAAAGTCAAGATCTAGTACTTGATGTACAAAGTCATTTTGTCACCCCTTTTATGATAAATAGAGATTATGGGTTTATCCTTGCTGGAAAATTTTGATATTCTTTAATTAGTGTTTTTATGTTATTATAGTGCTACTGTAATTTTCTCAGAATTTTAGGAAGTCAATATCTAGTACTTGATGTACAAAGTCATTTTATCACCCCTTTTATGATAAATAGAAATTATGGGTTTATCCTTGCTGGAAAATTTTGATCTTCCGGAATTAGTGTTTTGATGTTATTATAGTGTCACTGTAATTTTCTCAGAATTTTAGGAAGTCAAGATCTAGTACTTGATGTACAAAGTCATTTTGTCACCCCACTCATGCTAAATAGAAATTATGGTTAAATAATCTTTGGAAAAATGTGAAACTTAGGGTTTGAGGTTTTTAGACCAATATTATGCCACTGTGAATTTATCAGATTTTATAGAGATCAGTAGATGATACTTGTGGTGTAAATCCTTATTCGCACCCCACTCATGTTAAATAGAAATTATGGTTAAATAATCTCTGGAAAAATGTGAAACTTAGGGTTTGAGGTTTTTAGACCAATATTATGCTACTGTGAATTTATCAGAAATTATAGAGATCTGTAGATGATACTTGTAGTGTAATTCCTTATTTTCACACCATCTATTTGAATAGAAACTATGATTAAGGATCCCCTGGAAGAGTATGAAATGTAGAATTTGAGGTTGTTAGATCATTACTCATTGTGTACCTATGGTAAAAACTTGGAATTCATTAGGACTTGATAGGACCAAGGTTGTGTCTTAAGAGTCAAACCTAGTTCAATCCCACCTTGGTCTGCGAACAGTAGAAACTGAAAATATAGATTCGGACCCCCTTCCATATAGTAACCACCCCTAGAGTTACTAACTCTAAGATAATTGCAGATGCCGAATTAGGTTGAAGGATTAATCACCAAGGGCAGTCATCGAAAATAAAGATGGGGTGCGTTCAGTAAAACTATCAATTCAGGAATTTGACAAGGACCTATTAGGGGAGGCGAATGATGACTTAGCAAGAACTGAAAATTGTGATTGAGAGATAACACAAGGAAATAGTCGGTCACTAGGAATGAAATGGTTCGGTGTTCAATAGAACACCGACACATGTCTGCCCGAGTCAAATGGTAATCCACCATAAGATTTTAGAGCAATCGGAGAGCAAATGGGCATACAAGAATGGGTAGCAACTAAATAAAATAAATATCCTGGAAAGGGGGATTTGGGCTTCAGTCACCATCACATTCCCTAGTACCATTGCGAGCCCTTCACCGGGTAAACCACGGGAAGTCCAGGATTCACCCCAAGCTTCTAAGATCAACTAACAATAGACAAGAGTAGTAAAGTAAGAGAAATTGAAACATAATCTCTCTCACAAATTTGGGAAGGAATGAAATAAGGACTGGGATAGTCCTGCGAGCGGTAGGCTCGGGTTATAAGGAAGGACTGAGATAGTCCTGCGAGCGGTAGGCTCGGGTTATAAGGAAGGACTGAGATAGTCCTGCGAGCGGTAGGCTCGGGTTAAAGGAAGGACTGAGATAGTCCTGCAAGCGGTGGGCTCGGGTTATAAGGAAGGACTGAGATAGTCCTGTGAGCGGTAGGCTCGGGCTATAAGAAAGGACTAGGATAGTCCTGCGAGCGGTAGGCTCAGGTTATAAGGAAGGACTAGGATAGTCCTGCGAGCAGTAGGCTCGAGTTATAAGGAAGGACTGAGATAGTCCTGCGAGCGGTAGGCTCGGGTTATAAGGAAGGACTGGGATAGTCCTGCGAGCGGTAGACTCGGGTTATAAGGAAGGACTGGGATAGTCCTGCGAGTGGTAGGCTTGAGTTATAAGGAAGGACTGAGATAGTCCTGCGAGCGGTAGGCTCGGGTTATAAGGAAGGACTGGGATAGTCCTGCAAGCGGTAGGCTCGGGTTATAAGTAAGTACTGAGATAGTCCTGCGAGCGGTTGGCTCGATTTTTATAAATGTTGGTTTAGAATTACGAGTTGAAGGCTCGGTGGTACGAGATAATACATAATTGCATGTGCATAAGATGTGGTGGGTATTCGGTTCTGGCTTAGTCGTCACACAGACAGCAGTTTGTTGACTCGGCAGTACTAGTGGTTTGATTAGGGGCCAGGTTGTTTTACTGCGCGTCCGCGGGACAGATTCCCTAAACCCTGCCTGGTTAATTCAGTTTAGTACGCAAGAGCTCGTGAGTACCGGGTACCGGTATCACAGCGTACGTTAGGGCCTAGGTCTGGTAGTGTGACTTACCCACCTAGGTGAGGAGACGCCCGCTCCTCTGCCACCGTTTGACCACGACGGGAGGTGCCTGAGAGGTTAGCTACCTCCGAAAAGTGGGAACTAAAGGTCTGTACGTACAGAGTCGTGTGCGTGAGTTGCAACATTGCATTACATTACATTGCATTGCATATCATATCATAACATTCTTGCATAAATCTGAAACCTCATCGTATAAATTAGTATGAGCTCTTTTATACGATGAGTTTACCTTAGTGCCAGATCCCTTAGCTTATGTGCTTTTGTGTGTGCATATAAGTTAAGGTTACATTCGTAGCTGTTCTTATTTATTATACCTGCTTCTTTATATTGCATTGTCTTTTACTTATTGCTGTCACATTATACTCTGCTAGCATAGAATTGTTATCATTTAATATTCAGTAATTATAAACCATGCTAGTCTAGCCACATGTCACCTACTTTTGATTTACCCTTTGATGTCCTCCGCTTCCTCCTCCCGCACGGTGCCTAGGAGTCGCGGGTGGAGGCGGTGAGGAATATGCTGAGTCTTATAGACTGACGGTCAGTGGACCTCATCATTTTAGGGATGATGTGTCGGAACAGCAGGACCCCGTTCAGGAGACAGGACAGGAAGACGAGATGAAGTAGAGCAACCACTACACGTCGTCGCAGCAACAGCTACAGATGCATTAAGATAGAGTTTGATATCTTCCCCATAGATGTGGAGTGACAGTGTTGTTGCACTATATTTGAACATGTACCGGGCATAAGCCCTCATTCGTTTAGTTCCTTCTCATCGTGGACAATGTAATCTTGTATTGTGATAATTATATATTGTGATTTTGTGGACTTGTCTCATTTAATGCTTCTATTACTGCGACTATGGTTGGCCTGGATGATGATGAATAGCCGGCAGGATCGGCGCATTGTGGTGGCGAACATTAGGTGTAATGGTGTCGCCGCAAGACGGCGGTTCTGGGCGGTAAGACCCGGGAAAGAAAAAAAAGAGGGTCTTACAGTAGCGCTCCCATCCAGCGGGTTTAGCCACCTGTAATCCGATCGGCGTTTGGTCATATCATATATATAGGATATATATCATGAGTGTGACGCTCCTATCTGTCGGCCTACTCTCAACGGGACGGTTGGTCCAATATGGTCTATAAAGGCAATGAGCCCTCGGTTAAGCCCACCAGCGTACTGTGAGTGCTAACTAAGAAATTAGTTATTTTCGTTAAAAAGAAATTATATATATTTTGACAAAATGATACAATATATCATGATGTGTCTATCTAGATTACTGTTTATTGCTTCCATTACATACCTCTCCTGCATCGATATTGTGATGTTCTTTCAAGGTGGGCGAAGATGCTCACCCGTCTACTAAATATTTTTAGGTACTGTCAAAGATATGAGCGTCAAAAAACAGTGAGGAAGACTAGTATGCACTTGTAATATGTCAAATATAAGAGAAATGTAATACATGACTGCGTACTTGTAAATTTATGAAATATCAATAAAATATGTCTATTTTTTGCTCTTGATCTGTGTAATTGTAAAAGATCCTGAATCATACATTTATTGTTTCTGCCTCGTTAACTCGAGCTCACCAGGATATGGTGTGATTGAGGATCTCCTAGACAGAGCGACTGAATCAAATGTCTAATTTATGGATGTTGACTGCATGCCCTGACACACACACAGAGAGAACGTTAAGAAGAGTAGCTTCAATAGTGACCAGACCATCATCCAAAACATAGGCCTGGTGCGAAATTGGATGGGACAGGGGAGAGAAAAAGAGCCGATCAATGGAGCCAAACCTTTCTTATTCTCTCAAAGTATGAGCAAACATTTTAGAGTAGAGGATAAATAAGCAGCTGGGCATCCCTGCTTTGAAGAATGGGGAGTGAGAGTTCTTGGCCATAATAATGAATTACAGATAAGTGATACCCCACACCCCCCATTACAGATAAATTTTAAGTCTAAAGTTCAAAGCTCAAATGGTCCTTGCTTCTTCATGCGAATATTTAGTTTCTTTTTATTAATTCACTCGTAATTTTGACCATTGAAATATATTGGCATGCTTTATGACTACGGCTCGATCTGTTTGATTAATTTTAGTCGCAAATATTATTTCCCTAAATATCCTGACCCCCCAAAAAGGCAAGGATGACATGCTCAAGCTTTAGCAATCAGAAATATCCCAACCGAAATAATAAAGGAACAAATAGTCAATTTGGAAATTAAGAACTTATTGTCAGCCTCTTTCAGATATGAATCTATCTGATTCAGAAGGGAATAACTTGCATAAGTATCTCAGTTTCAATTCAAACATGGGTTTGATTCACACTCCATGTTCTGTGAAGTATATACCAACCGGAAAGAAAAAAAAACTGAATCTTTGTCTAAAGAAATGCGTTGAGAAAGGGCAGATGTATAGAACCTTTCAACGAGATAATGTTTGTTGCGGGTCGCTCAACGTTCTTAGCCCGAGAATGAACCGAGCGCGCAAACAGTCAAAGAGATCGAACAGATGACAATATCACGTTTTTACCGTGAAAAACCCGGAAAGGGTGAAAAACCACGTGACCGGATCAGTGCCGACCAAATTTCACTAAGTACTCGGCGATTACAAGTGGAGCTATGAATGCTGAGAGCGACAGTCCGCTCCCGCTACAATTACAAGTGAATTAAAATCTCTGAGGGTGACAGGCCACCGCTCAGAAAAACTAAGTGCTTTTCGAGTCGGGAAGTCTTCGAAGTTTGCGGGAGATCTTCAAACGGCGAAGGAGATCTTCGAGTCGCGAAGGAGATCTTCAAGCTCCGAAGGAGATCTTCGAACGTCGAGGGAGATCTTCGAGGGATTTCTTCAGAGATCTCTCTCGGGTCCAAAATTCCAGATCCCCCCAAATGAGGATTTAGGGCCCTTTTTATAGACTTGGCCGGGGGCGACCCGGTAATTTTGCCGTCGTAACCACCGTAACCACCTGACAGACCGATATTGACCGTTGATCGCGAGCATACGGATCGCCACTTTTTGAATATGACGGCTTCGTCCTTCGGGCAGTTCGGGCAGTTCTAGATTGCAATGTACAAATCCTGCAATCTTAAGAAAGAAAGTAAAGTTAGCAAGCGCGCGCTGTGAACTTCGCAACGTTCAACCTTGCGCGGAGTGAAAACGGGATACGGACTTGGCGGTGTCAAGCGTGCGTTGAACATCGAGCGGGAGAGCCGCATAAAACACGATCGGAGTCGCGCGGGGACGACGCGAAGGAGCGGCAGGCCGTGAGCGCGCGCGCTAGCGCGCAGGCCGCGCGCGCGCAGGCTGCGTGCCCCAGCGTGCGGCCGCACTAGCGCGCGCACGCGCTAGCGTGCGGCCGCACTAGCGCGCGCACGCGCTAGCGTGCGGCCGCACTAGCGCGCGCACGCGCTAGCGTGCGGCCGCGCTAGCGAGCAGGGGACGGGGCCGCGCGGCCTCGCGGCCGGGCGATGCCGCGCGGGGCCGCGTGGGGCCACGCGGTGCCGCGCGGCTGCGCGGCCTTGCGGTTGCGCGGTGCCACGCGGGGACGCGCGGCCGCGCGGTCGTGCGCTGCCGTGCGGCCTCGCAGGGCCGTGCGGCCGCGCGGCCGTGCGCTGCCGTGCGGCCTCGCAGGGCCGTGCGGCCGCGCAGGGCCGTGCGGCCGCGCGCGGGGTCGTGCGGCCGCGCGGGTCGCGTGGCCGTGCGGCGGCGCGGTGCGTGCGGCCTTGCAGCTGTGCGCTGCCGTGCGGTCGTGCGGCCGCGCGGCCTTGCGGTGGCGCGCGGGGTCGTGCGGCCGCCCGCGGGTCGCGCGGCCGTGCGGCCGCACGGCGCGCGCGACCGCGCGCTGCCGCACTGGGGGGGCGCGACCGCGCGCTGCCGCACGGGGGGGGGCGCGACCGCGCGCTGCCGCGCGGCCGCGCAGGGCCGCGCAGGGCCGCGCGACCGAGCAGGGCCGCGCAGGGCCGCGCGACCGAGCAGGGCCGCGCGGCCGCGCGGGGCCGTGCGTCCGCGCGCGGGGCCGTGCGGCGACACGGTGCGCGCGCGCCGTGCCGTGCGGTTTCGCGCCGCCGTGCGCGCTTGCGTGCAGCGGTTGCGGTGGTTGTGGTTGCGGTTTTGGGCGGTTTTCTCCATGCTCCCACTATCTTTGTGGTGAGTTGGGTTCTTGGCTAATTGCAGCCCGATTTTCTCTACAAAAAGGATGAGGAGGGCCTATCATTTGCCTCCCAAATCCTCGGAGTTCGCTCGTCTTGCTTAGAGAAGTACGAGGATTTTATTTTTTCTTGGCGCGGTCCAGATGTTGCGGCGGAATTATGGCAGAGGTATTTTGTGATTTTTCTTCTTCCCACTGTGATGTTATCGCTCCGCTTTTTGTAATACCCGTCGCGTTGTGTGGTGATAATTTGAAAGGATTCTCAAAATATTCTTGCTCTTGTTATGCCGTCGTTATTTTGCCTATCATATTTTATATTTTGTATTTTTGTATTTTCTTTTTTCAGTCATCGAGGAGCGGGGCCCAACGCGCAAAATCCATGTGGATGCGTTCTACGCTTAATATTGAGCGTGTCGAGGCTTGGCGTAAGCGGTTTAGGCTTCCATCGTCTTTAGAAGTGAAGATTCCATATCCGGAGGCACGTGCTCAGAATCCACCGACCGGTTTTATTACCGTTTCTGAGAGTTGTTTAAAGTCGGGGTTCCGCTTCCCCCCATCGGAGGAGGCGATCGAGATTTTTAGGTTTTGTGGCGTGCCCATTTCGCAATTTACACCAGTTGGCATGACGAGGATCATGGGATTGATCGCATTTTTCCAGGAGCACGGTTCGCGGCTTTCTTTGGAGATCTTCAAGGATTTGTGTGAGGTTTTCACGGATCCAGGAGGTCGGATTGATGTTTGCAGCAACAGGAGGTGGTTCCGCTTTGGAGAGAAGAACGACTATCGTCATGAGAACACTCTGTACGGATATGTTCGCAACCGCTGGGACTTGCCAGAACTTTGGAGGAATCTTCCTGGCCGTTGCCGCCGTCAAGTGGGGCGAGAGGACGAATTTCAGCCTCTTCCTGGTTTCCCAGATCGTGATGATTTAGCGAGGGCTCTCCATGGTGTGGCTATTTATGCGGAGGAGAAGAGGTTGCTGCTGGTTGGACTTTCGTCGGATGTCGAGCGCGACGCCGCCGTTCCTTTGCCCCGTGATAGGAAGAGGAAGCTGGTCATCAGATGTGGAGGCTCAGAGACGACGTCTCCCCCGCCTCCATCGAGGGGTCATTTCGACGGGGCGGGTTCTAGCGGAGTTGTTCCCGACGTGGCCCCTATTGATGTTGATGCTGAGACTGCGGCTTCTCCGGTGGTGGAAGCGCCTCCTCGGAGCGATCTTCCACCTCCTCCACGAGTGACGGCGAAGAGAGTGTCATCTTCATTGCGGGCGATGACTTCAGCGGTTAGCCATGCCTTTTTATCGTTTACTTTTTATTTGTTTGGTTTTCTCGAGATTCTCATCTTGCTTTTCTTTTGTAGGCTGATGTCATGAGCAACGTAGCTCATACTTGGAATGATTGCTACCTTGGGCTGAAAGATGGGTACTTCGTTCTTCAAGAGGAGCTACGTGTCGCGAAGAGTTCTTTGGAGGATTCCCAGAAAAAGCGGGAGCGCGAGATATCTCGTGGGCTCAATTGGAGTCTGATCTTGCCCACACTCGTTCTGAGATGGAGCGTCTTCAGAGGAAGCTCAGTGCAGCGAAAGCCATTGCCGTCAAACATGTAATGTCACTGCCAACGCGATATGAGCCTGCAGGGTCGCACATAAGAGCATGTGGAGAAGATGGAAGATTGACTGTGTTGGTAAAAGTTACCAATCATCATAATAGAATGGGAAAGTCCAGCAATTGTTGCTGTCTGAATTCGTCGGATATGATTCGTCGGATTCGTCGGATTCGTCGGATCATTCCGTGGAATCCCGACGAATTGTCACAGAAACCCTTCACTCAGCAAATGTTGCTGTCTGATTGGATTCGTCGGAATTCGTCGGATCATTCCGTGGAATCCCGACGAATTGTCACAGAAACCCTTCACTCAGCAAATGTTGTCGTCTGATCGGATTCGTCGGAATTCGTCGGATGGTTCCGTGGAAACTCGACGAATTATTACAGAGATCCTTAACTCGGCAAACGTTGCCGTCTGATCTGATTCATCGGATTCGTCGGATTGTCCCGTGAAAACTCGACGAATGCTGTTCCATGGAATCCCGACGAATCGTAACAGAAACCCCAATTCTGCTGTGTGGTCTGCGGATAGCGATTCTTCTAGAAGCCTGTTTATGCTTTGGGTATAAATAGATCTTCTTTTAGGGTTCAAAACACACGAAGGAATCGGGCCGACGGAAAGAGTTCCGCCTCTCGCCCTAGCCGACGGAAAGAGTTCCGCCGTCTCATTCGCCTCCGCTGACCTCCTCTCCGGCGATCGTCGTCGTGATTGCTCTTCCTGGAGCGAACCTAGCAGTTCGTGGAAGTGCAAGGTGCAGTTGTTCTTCCTTCCGAGTTGCGTGCGACGTGACTTGGCGTTCTCCCGGCTCGTGTGGACTTCTGTAGGGATGTAGACAATATTCTACGTGAGGACTCGCACAGCCGACGACAGGATTCAACTCGTGGAGCATCTAGGTTGGATTTGATCCAACTCCACTAAGGTAATTTCATACCTAGCATTTTTCTTAACTTCTTGATTCAATATTCATGGCCCGATCAAAGTCTTTTGGGTTGTTTCTCTTTTATTCCGCTGCGCCTACATGTGATGTATGGTTATAGAAAAACCCAACAGTGGTATCAGAGCTAGGTTGCGGTCATGAATGTTGTTTCAGAAGTTAGGTTATTCTAGTACGTGCAAATCTAGGTATTTGGAAGCGTTCTAAATGTCAAGATTTCTTCTTGGAATATTCATGGCTCTGCCCCTAAAACCTCGCCAGGAACGTCTGGGATTTCGTGGTTATTTCTAATTGTTAGAAATTGTTGTCTCCTTAGCAGTAACCGTCCCTCAAGTGGTTAATGAACCCTTGTATTGTTTTGGATTTTGAATCCAACAATGAGAGACGAGCTTGTCTATTGCTTTAAGTCGAGTTGCCTTTGCCTTTGTCCAATGCATGTAAATCTGAAGATTTGGAAGAGTTCTAAATGTCCAGATTTAGCCCTTTCGCCTATCAAAGGTTGATAGTCTTATGTTGTGCACATAAGGGATGCATGTGGATTTTAGAAAGCTTGTTTTTCTGTTGATGTGCACTTTGATCAAATGTTGATCATGGTTAAGTATTAACCTATTATTTAAAATTAAAATCCCTTCATCAAATATTAAGTGTTCGGATGCCTTCCGATGGATGACACTCTTCCTGCCTCGATCGATGAAGTGTGGGCTTGCCAAAGCAAGGTGCATTAATCTATCTTGGTAAGGGTGCGAGCGGATAATTGTGATATCCCACTGTCGACATCGGGTCTAACTTAACTAGGTGACCTCAAAGGTTGAGTGCCTAGAGACATAGGGTTGGCATGCACCATATGATGGATGCGAATAAGGAGTTATTCACCAGCCATACAAGAGTTGCATGAGGATGCAATTGGCAAGCGTTGCCTACCTAAATAACCGCATTATGAGAGGAACGCCAAAGCGGACTCGTGGTGTTGGTGAAATAGGGATCTTGTCCACTAAGAGAGTAGCTCGCATGGACTCTCCGAATTGATAGTGAGGGCTATCAATTTGAATAAAATAGTGGGAGTATTTAATTGAAGTCCAAATTAAAATAAATTGTATTTTGAAATTTTGGTACTGATTAAATTCTGCATGAATTCTTGTAGAATTCCATGGCAAGTGGTTCACACTCCACCTTGTCCCTAAGAGCTATCCTTGAGAAGGACAAGCTTAGTGGGACGAATTACATGGACTGGTATAGGAACCTGAGAATTGTTCTCAGGCAAGAGCGAAAGCTCTACGTCTTGGAAGAAGAAGCCCCCGAGGTGCCGACCGGGAACTCGTCCCGTGTTGATAAGGATGCTTATAAGAAGTATACCGATGACGCCTTAGACGTCGAGTGCCTCATGCTTGCCACCATGAACTCTGAGCTTCAGAAGCAATACGAGAACATGGGGTGCAAGGAGATTGACGAGCACCTAAAGAAAATGTTTCAAGGGCAAGCTCGTCAAGAGAGGTTCGATGTCACAGAGGCATTATTTCAGTGCAAAATGGGAGCTCGAGACTCAGTTGGTACTCACGTACTCAAGATGATTGGGTATATAGAGAACCTGGAGAGACTGGGTTTTCCTCTGGGTCAAGAGTTGGCCACAGATCTTATCCTGCAATCGTTGCCGGATAATTATGAGCAGTTCGTCTTGAACTACAACATGAATGAAATAGACAAGACACTGCCCGAGCTCCTAGGCATGTTGCGAATTGCCGAGATAAATATGAAGAAGGCCAAGCCTGCTAGTCCCATATTGATGGTACATAAAGGCAAGGGTAAGGCCAAGGGCTTCAAGAAGACGAAGGTGGGACCTAAGTCACATCTTGAGCCCAAATCTTCTGCGCTGAAAAGGAAGAGCACCGTGAAGGAAGGAAAATGCCACCACTATGGCAAGGCTGGTCATTGGAGGAGGAATTGTCCTTCTTACATTGACGGTCTGCAGAAAATGAAGGGAGGTATGACTTCCGCTTCGAATATTTACGTTATAGAGATAAACCTTTCTGCTCCTTCATCTTGGGTATTGGATACCAGATGTGGTTCTCACATTTGTACAAATGTGCAGGAACTGAAAAGGAGAAGATTGCTGAGTAAAGGAGAGGTGGACCTGCGCGTCGGCAATGGAGCAAGAGTTGCTGCTGTAGCCGTAGGGGTTTACCGTCTTTCTTTGCCCAGTGGGCTTGTAATAGAACTTAATAATTGTTATTATGTTCCGGCCATAACTAGAAACATTATATCCATTTCATGCTTAGACATGATTGGATTTTCTTTTATAATTAAGAACAATTGTTGTTCTATATTTAATAATGATGTTTGTTATGATGTAGCTCAATTGTTTAATGGTCTAATTGGTCGTTAAGGATATGCAAGGTGACATGTTCCGTCAGGACGGTGAGTTGGGATTTCTGAGAGGCGAAGTGGAGAGGCTTTCTTCCCTTGAGCCGGATACTAAGGCCATTAACGCCGAGGGGGTCGCGGAGTACAAGAATTCCCTGGAGTTCGTGGAGGAGCGTTCTAGGATTTTTGAGGAGCTTCGGACCGAGATCATGACGAAGGAGGTGGACCCACTGTTGGAAGATGAGTGCGAGATCTCTTTCAAGAGGGGTATTGGGAAGACCCTTCGCATGGTGGAGAGAAAGCTCGGATGCAGCACGACCGGTCTTGGCGCAGGAGATCTTTCCGAAGATGACTGTAGCGATGTGGATATCGAGGGCTGATTGTCTTCGCCTCTGTTTGTATGTTTTGCTTTCCTGCGTTATGTATCGTACTTTATCGTTTCTGTACTTGTATCTCTTGTAGTCGAGTTGTGTGACTATTTGTCTAGTGTCATTGATTGATGGTTGTTTCTTTGTCCGCCACTTATTTTGTCTCTGTTCTTCTTACTTTTGTGTAAGGTTAGTGGGGAACTGACCCCGAGTAGCGGTGAGGGGAGGAAGCTTCGAACCGTGGGCGACCGTGAGGGGGGCAGGCCCCGGCGGTGCCGTGATCTCACTACCGGGGAAGGGCGGACGCTTCGAACCGGGTAGCGCGAGATCACTGGGGAACTGGCCCCGAATAGCGGTGAAGGACAGACACTTCGAACCGTGGGCGACCGTGAGGGGGGCAGGCCCTGGCGGTGCCATGATCTTACTACCGGGGAAGGGCGGACGCTTCGAACCAGGTAGCGCGAGATCACTAGGGAACTGGCCCTGAATAGCGGTGAAGGGCGGACGCTTCGAACCGTGGGCGACCGTGAGGGGGGTATGCCCTGGCGGTGCCGTGATCTCACTACCGGGGAAGGGCGGACGCTTCAAACCGGGTAGCGCGAGATCACTGGGGAACTGGCCCCGAATAGCGGTGAAGGGCGGACGCTTCGAACCGTGGGCGACCGTGAGGGGGGCAGGCCCTTGCGGCGCCGTGATCTTACTACCGGGGAAGGGCGGACGCTTCAAACCAGGTAGCGCGAGATCACTGGGGAACTGGCCCTGAATAGCGGTGAAGGGCGGACGCTTCGAACCGTGGGCGACCGCGAGGGGGGCAGGCCCTGGCGGTTCCGTGATCTTACTACCGGGGAAGGGCGGACGCTTCGAACCGGGTAGCGCGAGATCACTGGGGAACTGGCCCCGAATAGTGGTGATCGCTGGGGGATAACTTGCGCGAGTCGAGGCTCGCGGCTTTTACATGGCATAATAATTATAAAAAGACAGCTTGCACGAGTCGCAGCTCGCGGCTTTTGAATTTGTAATGATTGCAGAGGAGTAATTCACGCGAATCGAGGCTCGCGGCTTGCATATAAAATTGTAGTAAGATAGTTTGCGCGAGTCGAGGCTCGCGGCTTGTACACAAAATAGTAGTAAGATAGTTTGTGCGAGTCGAGGCTCGCGACTTGTACATAAAACAGTAGTAAGATAGTTCGCGCGAGTCGAGGCTCGCGACTTTTACATAACAAGATAAGAAAAATTATTGGTAAAAGCGGCGCAGGTTCTGCGCGTTCCAAGTGCGCGGGAGGGTCTTTCCTTCCTCCGTTCTGAGCTTGAATGTTCCAGGCTTTACCGTTGCAGTGACCACATAAGGTCCTTCCCATGCTGGTGAGAGTTTGTCTTTCTGCGGGCCTTTTCCGGCTCCTTCAACGTTGCGTAAGACGAGATCTCCGACGTTGATTGGTCTGGGCTTCACCCTCCTGTCGTAGAGCCGGGCCACACGCCTTTGGTAGGTAGCAACGCACTGGGCGGCGTTGTCTCGAGTTTCAGAGATCAAATCGAGATTTTCGCGGAGCAGTTCGTCATTCTTGCTGGGATCGAAAGTCAGCACCCTGACGCTTGGTACTCCGATATCGACGGGGATGATGGCTTCGGTCCCGTAACAGAGGTTATATGGCGTCTCTCCTGTTGGAGTCCTCTCTGTTGTGCGGTATGCCCATAACACATTTGGGAGCGCATCCACCCACTGCCCTTCAGCTTCTTCAAGACGCGTCTTCAGCCCTTTGAGGATGGTGCGGTTGGTGACTTCCACCTGCCCATTCGTTTGTGGATGTGCTACGGCGGTGTGGCGGAGATTGATCTTCAGGTCTTCGCACATCTTGGTGAATGATTTCCCGGTAAACTGTGTGTCGTTGTCGGCGATGATCGCTGCTGGGATTCCGAAGCGGCAGATAATGTTCTTCCAGACGAACTGCTTAGCATTTTCCTCCGTGATTTTAGCCAGGGGCTCAGCCTCTACCCACTTGGTGAAGTAATCGATGACTAGGATGATGAATTTCCTCTGTCCGGACGCGTGAGGCAGGGGGCCGAGGAGATCTATTCCCCACTGTGCGAAGGGTCACGCACTCTGGAGCGCAGTGAGCGCGACTGGGGGCTGGTGAGGTACGTTCGCGTGAAGTTGACAGCTCCTGCATTTTTGGACAAGCTCGGTCGCGTCCTTCTTCATCGTTGGCCAATAGAAACCTTGGCGCAAGATTTTCTGGGCCAGCGCTTTTCCTCCCAGGTGCTCCCCGCAGACCCCTCCGTGCACCTCTCTTAAGGCATAGTCTGCTTCGCCAGCCAGCAAACATTTTAGGTAGGGCCCTGAGAATGCCCGCTTGTAGATCTCCCCGTCTATGATGGTGAACGATGCCGCTCGCATTCGTAATTTGCGCGCTTCCAGGCGGCCCTCGGGGAGGTACCCCTGCTCGAGGTAGGCCCGCAGGGGGGTCATCCAAGATGGCTCCTCTTCATTAATGGTTATAATCTCCCATGGCCCTGGGATACTTGGGGCCATGATTTCTTCCACTCGGCGTCTTCGTGATTGATAGCTGGTGGGCGAAGTTGCCAACTTAGAGAGTGCGTCCGCTCTAGAGTTCTGCTCTCGGGGGATGTGTAGTATTTGGTATGACGGAATCTTCTGAAGGAGCGATTTTACGCATGTGAGGTACTTCGCCATCTGGTCATTCTTGGCCTCGTAATCTCCCTCAACTTGCGAGACCACAAGTTGGGAGTCGGCATGAATCGTCAGGCTCTCAACCTTATAATCGATGGCGAGCCGTAGGCCGGCGATCAAAGGCTCGTACTCCGCGATATTGTTGGTTGCTGGGAACTTCAGTCTGAGGCCATATTCCAAGGTAATCTCGTCGGGGCTTATGAGAAGCAATCCTGCTCCGGCTCCTTCCGCTCCTGACGCACCGTCGACGTAGAGAGTCCAACGGGGGGGGGGGGGGGGGGGGGGGGGGGGGGGGGGGGGGGGGGGGGGGGGGGGGGGGCGATGGTATCTTTGATGGGAGTTGCCTCTGGTGGAATGGTGTAAGATCCCTTCCCCGCTCCCGGGGCCAAGCGGACCTTATGCCCAGAACCGACGCATTGCGGTGACTTCCAACACACGGGTTGGGCTACACAACGCAACGCCGACCCTGCCGGCTACGATCATAGTGCGAGCAATAGTAAAAGTGAGTACAAGAGTGAGTACAAACTAAGCAAAGGAAGTCCACAAATCACATTCCAATATATATCAAAAGCTAATCAAAATGATATATAACTAAGTCCGAGCATGAAAATAGAGAGTACATAAATGAAATGGCCTAAGCCCGGTACATCATGAAACAAATCTCTCACATCTCACATCCTCTCAACATGCGGAAGCTATTTCAACATCACACATCACTAGCACTCAAAATGTAATCCACCTGATGTCTCGCGGCCGCTACCCGCTGCGTCGCTGGCTGCTCAGGTCCTGCCCTCGTCTCCTGCGGTGCGTGCGACAGCTCCGACTCCTCGGAATCCTAGATTGTTTTTCGGCCCCAATGCAAACCGTCAGTCAAAAATGACCGAGCTCGCTAGGTCCCCTCCTCCTCCTGCGACTCCTAGGTACCGCGCGGGAGGAAGAAGCGGGGGACGAGCATGTTAGAAAGGGGTGTGGCCCTGCCCACCTCAAGGAAGTATCCAGGCGGACCTACCTTCAACCCCTAGCCAAGGGCTGCAGCCCAACCAAGCCCAACCCCTCTCCTCCCCTGATCCCAGGAAGGCGGGTTGTTGAGGTCATCTCCCGGGACTCGATCCCATGACCTCCTTGATAAGAAGCTCTTAACACAGCCCTCATCACCCAACTGCGCTGCAGTGTAGCTGGGTGATGAGGGCTGTGTTAAGAGCTTCTTATCAAGGAGGTCATGGGATCGAGTCCCGGGAGATGACCTCAACAACCCGCCTTCCTGGGATCAGGGGAGGAGAGGGGTTGGGCTTGGTTGGGCTGCATCCCTTGGCTAGGGGTTGAAGGTAGGTCCGCCTGGATACTTCCTTGAGGTGGGCAGGGCCGCACCCCTTTCTAACAAAAACCGGTTTTTGTTAGAAAGGGGTGCGGCCCTGCCCACCTCAAGGAAGTATCCAGGCGGACCTACCTTCAACCCCTAGCCAAGGGATGCAGCCCAACCAAGCCCAACCCCTCTCCTCCCCTGATCCCAGGAAGGCGGGTTGTTGAGGTCATCTCCCGGGACTCGATCCCATGACCTCCTTGATAAGAAGCTCTTAACACAGCCCTCATCACCCAACTGCGCTGCAGCGTAGCTGGGTGATGAGGGCTGTGTTAAGAGCTTCTTATCAAGGAGGTCATGGGATCGAGTCCCGGGAGATGACCTCAACAACCCGCCTTCCTGGGATCAGGGGAGGAGAGGGGTTGGGCTTGGTTGGGCTGCAGCCCTTGGCTAAGGGTTGAAGGTAGGTCCGCCTGGATACTTCCTTGAGGTGGGCAGGGCCGCACCCCTTTCTAACAAAAACCGGTTTTTGTTAGAAAGGGGTGCGGCCCTGCCCACCTCAAGGAAGTATCCAGGCGGACCTACCTTCAACCCCTAGCCAAGGGCTGCAGCCCAACCAAGCCCAACCCCTCTCCTCCCCTGATCCCAGGAAGGCGGGTTGTTGAGGTCATCTCCCGGGACTCGATCCCATGACCTCCTTGATAAGAAGCTCTTAACACAGCCCTCATCACCCAACTGCGCTGCAGCGCAGTTGAGTGATGAGGGCTGTGTTAAGAGCTTCTTATCAAGGAGGTCATGGGATCGAGTCCCGGGAGATGACCTCTGTTGGATCGTGTGACGCCCTTAGAGGGGGGTGAATAAGGGTGTGTTTAAAAATATAATTTTTACTTAATAATTTTTTAGACAAATTTTACTTTACTAAAAAGGTTACTTATAAATAATTTTAAACCAATGTAATTTTTGTATTTAACCAAACACAAATTTCTAAGATAAAGATTTAAGCAAACAAAATTGCAATTAGTGAAAAGAGCATAATTATATTAATCATGAAATTTGCATACAATAAAAATGATCTTAACAATGCTTAAGATCAAGGCACAATTATGATAATAAAAATACAATAATTTTGGTTTACCAATCCTTCTCCCAAGGATCGGAAGGCTATCGCTTGTCTCTCCCAAGACCAAGCCCAAGCCTATCCTCTAGATCTTCCCAAGATCTAGACGTAGCACACAAGGCCACGATTTCCCACCAAGCCACGCAAGGACTTGGACGCTCCGCACAAGGAAGCGATTTTCCCCTAAGCCGCGCAAGGACTTAGACGCTCCGCACAAGGAAGCGATTTTCCCTACCAATACAAAATGAAAAATATGTGAATGAAAATACAATATGAAAAGAACAACTCCCTAGAAGATCAGATCTCTGAATGGATTGTTGAAGCCTCGAGATGATCGATGATGTAGAAGCACGCCCGATCTCGTCTTCAATCTTCAATCCTTCTTTGCACAAATGGGAGTTGAGGAGGTTCTGGAGCTCTCTGGTTCGTATGCACTCAGGAAGGGATTGGAATTCTCAAAAGCTTGGAATGCACGAACCAAAGGAACCAATTTATAGAAATTCACTGTCGCCTGGGCGATAGTGACTGTCGGAATTTTCTGACAGCGCAAAACTGCCGCTGGAGTGCCGTCGTGGGTGGAGTCGTGGGCAGTTGGTGTAACCGTCGAGCTGTCGCCTGGGCGACATCGATGTCGGATTTCCGACAGTGCAAAACTGCCGGTCGTGGGTGGAGACGTGGGCAGTTGTGGTAACCGCCGAGCTGTCGCCTGGGCGACATCGCTGTCGGAATTTCGACAGCGCAAAACTGTCTTTCGTCGATCTGCCGTGGAGGGAAGTAGTTGTAACTTCTCTGCTGTCGCCTGGGCGACAGTGGCTGTCGGAATTTTCCGACAGTGAAATTTTCCCACATTCAATTTTAGCTCCAGCAGCAATGTGAACATCTCATACCTGTTATCTGCACACCATTAATGAAAATAGAATCAAATACAAAAGGGACTTTGTTATTATCAAACCGGAGGAGTGCGAAACGCATGCTCCAACAATCTCCCCCTTTTGATAATAACAAATCCGTATAAAAAGAAATCATGTCTATTTAGATTTGATTTGAACCTTTGGTGTGTGCACAAAACAATAACATGATATATTTTCCTTAAAAATAAATAATCTATCTCGAGATGAAAGCTCCCCCTAAATGAATGCTCCCCCTACATATATGCTCCCCCTACATATATGCTCCCCCTAAATATATGCTCCCCCTAAATATATGCTCCCCCTAAATATATGATGTATTGTGCAGGTGGAATATTTAGGTGTGATAGATTTGTGACTTTTCTTTTTATACTTTAAATTCTCCCCCTTTTGGTATTAGCAAAAATGAACATTAGATAAACGAGTAGCTTTTAAGGGAAAGGTAATAGAAAATAGAAATGAAGATTAAGCGGAAGCAAAATGTTGATAATGATTGAAGTCCATGAAATAATAGGAATATGCCATAGTATGAATAAGCCCATGAAGTGACGGTATAGCCATATGAAGTAATGAAAGAAAATAACTTAAACATGAGTAAGGTCATTTGAAAGTATCATAGAAAGACACAATAGTGTATAGATATATGGAATATTTTCGGTCCAATTCTCATGAGATGAATGTTTATATAACATAATGATGTGTACATGTGATACTTAGATCAAACATATGAAGTTATTTAATTTACATGATCATTAAAATGTAGAACATAATAAAAGCATATAAAGGCAACTTTGACTTTGAAGATATAGCACAAGATGAATAGAAAACCATGTTTCTTTTGCACAAGACACTTTACAATTCTTTCCAAGGTGCTTAACCTCACAATGCTCATTAAGACTTATCAGGAGGGTAAGTAGTGCTTGGTGGAGTATCCTTGTCTTTATTTTTATTTTTTTTATCACAGACGTTGTGATATCTTAATTGTGATATATTGATATATTTTTTTAATTGACCAAGGATCTCCGAATTCACTTGAATCGCAAAAGATGGTGTATATTTTGTTGTGCTAACAAATCAATGTTGAAAGTTGTATTTAAGAAGTGCTATTTTATTATGTGAAAGCAAATATGATCCATGTATATATTAAATAAAAAGACATACGTATTGATCAAAAGAAGTGAACGTGATAGTTCATTATGATAGATAAACAATTTCTCATACTTAGAGGCATGCGAAAACAATTTCCAATGGTGTAAACAACTAAGTAGGAGTGTCAATACGATGATAGCTTGGAAATGAAATCATATAAACATGTAAGAGTCATTTAAAAAAAAAACACATGGTTTGACATCAAATCATGAGGTGAAGCATTAATGACATATAACTATTGTAAATCATTCAAGGGACCCAAAATTGATTTTTTTAGCACATTTGGAGCTGTCGGAAAATTCCGACACCCACTGTCGCCTGGGCGACAGCCAAAAATATAAAAAGGGCATCAGACCGAGTCAAACCCTATTGTACATCATTTCCTGGAGTTAAAAACGTGAGGAAGGCTGTCGGAAGTCGGCGACATCTCTAGATCTAAGGTATGGAATTTTGATTTTTATGTATTTAACCCAAAATTGTTTAGGGATTTTTGATTTTTAAAGGAGAGAAGAAAGAAGATGAAGTTTTCATTTTGATTTTTGATGAATGGTGTAGGTTTTGAAATTTTTATTGATTTTAAAAATGTAGATCTAGTTTAAAACAAGTGGATCTTGGTGGATCTTTGAATTTTTTTTTATCTTTGTTAAATTTCTTTTTGATTTTGTGATGAAGGTTTCCATTTGTCATTTTCTAAAGGATTTTTGTAGATCTAGTTTAGAGAAGAAGGTGGAAGATGATGAATAGTAAAGGATTTGTAGAATATGTTGATTTAAAAAAAAGATATATATATTTTTTTTAAAACTTGATGTTGAAATAACATTTATTTTGAGTAGATCTGGAAGTATATGTAAAAATTTTGAGAGAAAATCACTTGGAGGGCTGTCGGAAATTTCCGACAGTCACTGTCGCCTGGGCGACAGTGTTCCAGTGCACAATTGTGATACCATGTTTAATCAAAAAATTTTTTGTATGTTATTGCAGAATGGCTTCCAGTTCCAAAGCTCGAAAGAGTACTTCGGAAGATGCATATACTTCATATCAAGTTTTTCCGGGGGTGGAGAAGGCTATTGTTGGAATAGCGAAGTATGTGGAATTTGAGTCGCCAAAGCACGATCATATCTATGATCGGCTTGCGAACGCAGGTATAATTTCAATAATCACACCAGAGGGGTTTTCTTCCTTTTTCATTCGTGAATTTTATAACCATTTGGAAGACCCAAATTTCACTGAATTGGATGGCGGAGTGAGATCAAAGATCCAAGGTCAACATGTGGAAATAACACATGTTGATCTTTGAGAGGAATTTGGACTAGTGATGAGTGAGAATATGCCTGATATAGTGGAGAATTATCGAAAGGATAGAGATTGGACCCTTGTAAACATGAGTTTACATGGGAATCAAAAGAAGACTCTTACCACTGAAGTTACCTCACTTACTCCGGATGCGTTCTTAGTCCAAGATATATTAAGGAATTCAGTGATGTTGAAGAGTGGAGACACAAGAAGTATTACGGCTCAGTTGACCCTCTTTACATACTATATTAAGGAGGATGAGCTTTTTGATGTGGCGGACTTCATAATCGCCCAGATTAGGTATGCGTATAGATTAAAGCATCCAAGATGGGTGAAGGTTCATACGCTGCCAATGGGGGCGGTAATACAGCGTGTACTCTACAAGAAGTATGGATGGATAGTGCAAGGTGCTTATTTGGATGATTGTTACCCGGAAATATATTATACGGGTTCAATGAAGGTGAAGAAGCCGCAAAGAAAAGCTCATCCGGGGATTGAGATTAGAGAGCCGACCATTTCTAGGGCAGGATCACTACGAGAGTCCATTGATGATTTGCGTGATTCATTAGAGGATCACGAGAGGGAAGTGAAGAAGGACCGTAGTCGAATGCAGAAATTTATGAAGTTTCTCGTCAAAGGTCTGAAGTTGAAACCAACTCCGGAGGAAGAGGCCGAATGGCAAGTTCCGGACGAAGAACCGCCACGCCAATCGGTGAGGCGAACTCGCCGTGGCAAAGCCGTGAGACGAGGACCTCCAGAAGATTGTCTAGAGAGCAGCGGGGCTGGTTATGAAGATTCAAAGTAGTTTTATGCTGCTGCTGCTGCTGCTGGGCGATGTCGGAAAAATTCCGACATCCACTGTCGCCTGGGCGACAGTGAACTTCTTTAGATTTCTGTTTTTGTTTAAAGAACTTGATCCTTAAGTTTGTTCTACTGTTTTTATGTGAACAATATTGATGTAATATTAATGATGTTGAATTTTTGTTAAGTCCTTTGAAATTTTATGTTTTGATTTTTAGAATTTTGGCTTTTTGTTTTTACATTGTTTATGTTTTGTGATAATAATTTTTTATTTTATAGGCTTTAAATTGTGATATATTCATTGTGAAATGTCTAGAATGCCCAATTCTAGCCTAAGCATAGAAAAACGGGAATCCGATAACGGCTTGGTGAATATATCCGCTATTTGATTTTCCGTGCCTATAAAGTTGATTTTTATATTACCCTTCTTAATGTGATCCCTTATAAAATGATGTCGGACGTCTATATGCTTAGATCTAGAATGTAATACGGGATTGTTTGTTAAGTCTATAGCACTTTTATTATCACACTTTAATTCTACACTACTTTGTTGTATGCCAAAATCTTCTAACGTTTGGGACATCCAAAGTGCTTGGGCACAACAACTACCTAGTGCAATATATTCGGCCTCGGTGGTAGAGAGGGCAACAAAATTCTGTTTCCTACTCGACCATGAAATAAGTGAAGGGCCGATAAAGTGACAAGTGCCACTAGTGCTTTTCCTATCTAAAGAACATCCCGCGTAATCAGAATCCGAAAAACCATGCAAAATAAAAGAATCATTATGAGGATACCATAAACCTAATTTTGATGTTCCAATGAGATATCTAAAGATACGTTTCACCGCTTTTAAATGTGACTCTTTAGGATTAGCTTGAAATCTAGCACATAAACAAACGGCAAACATAATATCAGGTCTAGATGCGGTTAAATACAATAAAGACCCTATCATACTTCTATAAAGGGTTTGTTCAATTGAAACACCACTTTCATCTTTTCCTAATTTTAGTGAAGTACTCATAGGAGTGTTTGCATGCTTAAGGTTTTCAAATCCAAATCATTTTAACATATCATGAATATATTTGGTTTGACATATAAAAATTCCATCATGTTTTTGTGTAATTTGAAAACCTAGAAAATATGAAAGTTCTCCAACCATACTCATTTCAAATTCATTTTTCATAATTTGAACTACTTCATTACACAACTCTTCATTAGTGGCTCCAAATATAATATCATCAACATAAATTTGTAAAATAACTAAATCATGATCAATTTGCTTAATGAAGAGTGTAGAATCAGCACTTCCAATTTTATAATCGTGCTTTAACAAATATTGAGTTAATCGATCATACCAAGCACGAGGCGCTTCTTTTAATCCATAAAGCGCTTTATCTAATTTATAAACATAATTTGGATATTTCTCATTTATAAAGCCAGGGGATTGTTCTACATAAACTTCTTCTTTTATATACCCGTTTAAAAATGTGGTTTTGACATACATTTGATATAATTTAAATCTTTTAAAACAAGCAAATGCAAGAAATATTCTAACCGCTTCTAGTCTTGCTACGGGTGCAAAAGTTTCATCAAAATCTACCCCTTCAATTTGTGCATAACCTTTTGCAACTAATCTGGCTTTATTTCTAACAATTCTAGATTCATTATCCATTTTATTTTTAAAAATCCACTTAACACCAACTACAGGATGATTTTTTGGTCGTTCTACAAGATTCCAAACCTTATTACGTTCAAATTGATTAAGTTCTTCATTCATAGCTAAAAACCAAAATTCATCATTTAAAGCGGTGGAAACATCTTTTGGTTCTATTTCAGAAACAAAACAAAGGTTTGAAAATAAAACATGTAGTGATGAACAAGTACTAACCCCTTTTTGCGGATCTCCAATGATAAGCTCCTTTGGATGATCCTTTGAGAATCTCAATTCACTTGGAGGCACATATCTTTCTCTTTCTTCTTCTTCTCTATCTTCTTCTCCTCTTTCTTCTTCTCTTTCTTCTTCTTTTTCTTCTTCATTTTCTCCAAGTTCTTCTTCATCATTCTCCACCGTGGGAAGGAGTTCATCTTCATTTCCTGTAATTTTCTTTTATACACATGAAGCAAACTCATCAAACCTAACATGAATAGATTCTTCAACTATTTTTGTTCTTTTATTAAAAACTCTATAAGCTTTACTAGTTGAAGAATAGCCAATAAAAATACCTTCATCACATTTTTCATCAAATTTTCCTAAGGAATCTTTAGAATTCAAAATAAAACATTTACAACCAAAAACTTTGAAATAAGAAACATTTGGTTGTTTACTAAATATTAATTCATAAGGAGTTAATTTTAAAATAGGGCGAAACATTACTCTATTAATTACATAACAAGCCGTGCTAACCGCTTCAGCCCAAAAAGATTTTGGTAATTTAAATTCAGATAACATTGTACGGGCTAACTCTTGAAGAGTTCTATTTTTCCTCTCCACTACACCATTTTGCTGTGGTGTGCGTGGAGCGGAAAATTCATGTTTAATTCCTAACTCCGTACAAAAAGAAATAAACTTTTCATTTTCAAATTCTCCTCCATGATCCGATCGTATGCGTTTAATTTTTAACTCAAATTCATTTTGGATACGCAAACATAATTTTGAAAATTCTGAAAATGCATCGGATTTGGAGGTTAAAAATAAAGTCCAACAAAAACGAGAATAATCATCAATCAATACAAATGTGTATTTTCTACCTCCTAAGCTAGAAATTCCAATTGGCCCAAATAAATCCATATGTATTAATTGAAGTGGCCTAGTGGTAGAAATAATGTTTTTACTTTTGAAAGATGATTTTGAAAATTTTCCTTTTTGGCAAGGCACACATAGTGAAGAAGATAAATTTCCATTTAGCAAAGGTAAACCTTTAATTAATTTATCTTTTGAAAGTTTTGAAATTAACTTGGCACTAGCATGTCCAAGTCGCCTATGCCATAAATCTAATTCATCATTTTTTGATAAAAACATTTTAAAGTAGAATTTGAAAAATCAAGAAATTTAATCATATATACATTATGACATCTAGGTGCGGTAAAAACAATTTCATTTGTTTTGGAATTAATAATTTTGCACAAATTTGTAGAAGATTCAAATAAAACATTTAAACCCTTATCACATAATTGACTAATAGAAATCAAATTATGCTTTAATCCTTCTACAAATAAAACATTTGAAATTGAAAAATTTTCGTTACCCACAACACCGATGCCGATGATTTTTCCTTTTCCATTGTCACCGAATGTAACAACTCCTCCTTTCTTCATCTCCAGGCTAAGGAACTTCTCTTTATTGCCCGTCATGTGCTTTGAACAACCCGAGTCCAAGTACCACACATCTTCTTTGTCCTTAGCCTGCCAACACACCTAGAAAGAAGAGGTGAGTAAAGATCTGGTTACCCAAGTGGTTCCACCCATAGTATAGGTAGAAGCCTTAGGCACCCAGATTTGTTTAATTTTACTTTTTCCTTCTTTCCAGCAAGAGTCCGTAGTGTGACCAAATCTATTGCATTTGGCACAAGTAATGCATTTAGAAGAGTATTACTTTTCTGGACTTTTACTGGATGAGGATGCAGTATTTATCAGTTCATTAATTTTAGAATTTTTAAAAGTGAATTTTCTGGACTTTTCACTGTCGCCGGCGACAGTGGTTGTCGCCGTGCGACAGCTTCCAGATGTGTATCCGAGCCCAAACCTTCCAGATCCATGGCGTTGGTATCCTAAGATCATATCCAGTGATCTTCAGCTCATTCCAAATTTTTTCATGGCTAGTGTTAAGTCATGAATCTGGTTTCTCATTTTTGTATTCTCGGATACTAGATTTACGCATCTACGTTCAAAAGATTTCTTTCCCTCATGGACCTTGGAAATTGAAGATTTCAGATCTCTCTCTAAAATCTCATTCTTTTTAGTAAGTACTTTTATTGTACAATGAGATTTGGAAAGAGATTCTTCAAGTTCATTAATTCTTCCCAAAAAGTGATCACACTCTTGGCAAGAAATATCTCTTTTTCCAATAGTCTTAATTTCATTTAACAATTTTTTGTTTTCTTTACGTAAAATTCCATTTTCAGATTTTAGAAGATCATTATCTTTTAAACTTTTTTCAAAAAATTTGCAAGTCTTTAAAAATTCAGAGAATAATTCATCATAGGTTGGAGGAGTTACCTCAGTGTCGCTTTGGACACTGCATTCGTCATCAGATATGACGCTCTTTCCCATTAAGCATATGTTGGCCTCCTCCTCTTTACTTGAGTCGGAACTGCTTGCATCCTCAGAAGTAGTATCATCCCAGGTTTCCGCCTTCAACACCTTCTTCGACCCTTTGTGCTTCTTTTCTTTAAGTTCTTTCAAGTACTTTGGACACTTGCTTCGAATGTGTCCTAACTTCTTGCAGTGATAGCACTCCGGTGGCGGTCTCTCTTCCTCCTCATCGCCTTCCTTTCCTTTTTTCTTCCTAAAGGTTTCCTTCTTAAAATACTTCTTAAACGAATTTCTTCTCTCCGGATTTTTCATAAATTTTCTAAATTTTTTAACAAATAAACTTTCCTCATCTTCTTCATCCTCCTCAGAATCACTAGTTTCTTCCTTCTTTGATCTTAGAGCCAATCCCTTCTTCCTTGGCTCCATATACTCTTGTTGTTGAATTTTCAATTCAACTTCATGAGTTTTCAAGTTCCCAATGAGGCTCTCCAATTTTAGGGTCTTAAGATCATGTGACTCGGAAATTGCTGTCACTTTAGGATTGAACTTCGGGGGAAGTGATCTTAAGATTTTCCTTACCAAATCTCCATTTGAGAACACCTTTCCTAGCACCTTTGAGTCATTCACGATTTTTGTAAATCGTGTGTACATCGTATCAATCTCTTCATCTACCTCCATTTTGAACCTTTCAAATTCAGATTCTAGTTGAAATGGCTTTGAATCCTTTACCTGCGAAGTACCTTCA
Organism: Dactylorhiza incarnata; assembly: GCA_033032865.1. NCBI lineage: Eukaryota > Viridiplantae > Streptophyta > Magnoliopsida > Asparagales > Orchidaceae > Dactylorhiza > Dactylorhiza incarnata. Next base: position 5,076,722 of record JAWHQI010000134.1, read on the forward strand.
TGAGTGATTTCTAATAAATTCCAAATTTCAAATGCAGTATTACAAGCACAAACTCTATTAAATTCAGTGCGATCTAGTGCGCAAAATAAAGCATTCATGGCTTTTGCATTGTTCTTACATTTTAATTTATCGTTGTCATCCCACTTGTCTTTGGGCTTATCCATGGTTACATCTCCTACAACAAATGTTGGAGAAGTGTAACTAGATTCTACCATATTCCAGACTTCTATATCTAGCACAATTAGAAAACAACGCATACGTGTTTTCCAATAATTGTAGTCTGTGCCCGTAAAAAGTGGTGGCCTACTAATTCCTTGCCCCTCAACGAACGCGTGATCGTTGTGCGCCATTACTCTCGGTGGTAAAACCGTTTTGGAGTAACCTACCTCTGATACCACTTGTTGGATCGTGTGACGCCCTTAGAGGGGGGGTGAATAAGGGTGTGTTTAGAAATATAATTTTTACTTAATAATTTTTTAGACAAATTTTACTTTACTAAAAAGGTTACTTATAAATAATTTTAAACCAATGTAATTTTTGTATTTAACCAAACACAAATTTCTAAGATAAAGATTTAAACAAACAAAATTGCAATTAGTGAAAAGAGCATAATTATATTAATCATGAAATTTGCATACAATAAAAATGATCTTAACAATGCTTAAGATCAAGGCACAATTATGATAATAAAAATACAATAATTTTGGTTTACCAATCCTTCTCCCAAGGATCGGAAGGCTATCGCTTGTCTCTCCCAAGACCAAGCCCAAGCCTATCCTCTAGATCTTCCCAAGATCTAGACGTAGCACACAAGGCCACGATTTCCCACTAAGCCACGCAAGGACTTGGACGCTCCGCACAAGGAAGCGATTTTCCCCTAAGCCGCGCAAGGACTTAGACGCTCCGCACAAGGAAGCGATTTTCCCTACCAATACAAAATGAAAAATATGTGAATGAAAATACAATATGAAAAGAACAACTCCCTAGAAGATCAGATCTCTGAATGGATTGTTGAAGCCTCGAGATGATCGATGATGTAGAAGCACGCCCGATCTCGTCTTCAATCTTCAATCCTTCTTTGCACAAATGGGAGTTGAGGAGGTTCTGGAGCTCTCTGGTTCGTATGCACTCAGGAAGGGACTAGAATTCTCAAAAGCTTGGAATGCACGAACCAAAGGAACCAATTTATAGAAATTCACTGTCGCCTGGGCGACAGTGACTGTCGGAATTTTCCGACAGCGCAAAACTGCCGCTGGAGTGCCGTCGTGGGTGGAGTCGTGGGCAGTTGGTGTAACCGTCGAGCTGTCGCCTGGGCGACATCGATGTCGGATTTCCGACAGTGCAAAACTGCCGGTCGTGGGTGGAGACGTGGGCAGTTGTGGTAACCGCCGAGCTGTCGCCTGGGCGACATCGCTGTCGGAATTCCGACAGCGCAAAACTGTCTTTCGTCGATCTGCCGTGGAGGGAAGTAGTTGTAACTTCTCTGCTGTCGCCTGGGCGACAGTGGCTGTCGGAATTTTCCGACAGTGAAATTTTCCCATATTCAATTTTAGCTCCAGCAGCAATGTGAACATCTCATACCTGTTATCTGCACACCATTAATGAAAATAGAATCAAATACAAAAGGGACTTTGTTATTATCAAACCGGAGGAGTGCGAAACGCATGCTCCAACAACCTCAACAACCCGCCTTCCTGGGATCAGGGGAGGAGAGGGGTTGAGCTTGGTTGGGCTGCAGCCCTTGGCTAGGGGTTGAAGGTAGGTCCGCCTGGATACTTCCTTGAGGTGGGCAGGGCCGCACCCCTTTCTAACAGAGCAAGGAACAAGCAGGTGACAGGGAAAGTAAACTAGTATATACATAAGTGAAAAAGGGCTAATCTAAGCATGTACAAGCAGGAGTATAAGCAAGAGTATAATAAAGATGTACAGCAGTAAATAAACAGTAAGTAAAGCAGGTAAAGCAAGTAAAGCAACGCAGTATGAACAGTAGCGACAAGTAATCAATCTCGTACCCTAACTTATATGAATGCTCATACAAACTTATAAGTTAGGATTTCCAGGAATTATAACTCATCATATAAAAGAGCTCATACTAATTTATATGATGAGGATCTGCAAGTGCGTATGCTATGCTTATGCTATGAATGATTATGCAATGAACTCACACACACGACTCTGTGCACACAGACCTTTGTCGTTCCCTCTATTTGAGAGGAAGCCAACCTCTCGGGTACCAACCGCTGTGACACACGGTGGTAGCGGACCGGGCTGTCCACTCCTAGGCGAGTATACACTCTACCAGGCCTAGACTGCACGTACGCCTCGACGCTAAACAACCGCGGAGCTCTGCGTACTCTTTGCTTGAGTCCACCAGACTGTGAGCCAAGTGAGAGGTGTCTTCGGGGAACTGTCGTCCCGACACGCAGCCAAGCTGGCCCCTTAGACCCCTACACACCTGCTAAGTCAACGTACCGCGGTCGGAGTGACGACCTGCCTAGTACCGAAGACCTGCCACATTTCTGAGAATGTTACCGGGATAATCATCCCCTCGAGGTTCCCGCTCGTCTAACCGGGCACCACAAGCCTTCCACTCCCGCAACTGGGAGGAGATACATACATCCAATCTTACCCTACTATGGCTACTCTTGTCTACTTTAATTGTTATTGCAATTTAGGGTTAATCTTGGACCTCCCGAGGTACACCCGGTGAAAGGCTCTCATCGGTACTAGGGAACACGATGGGCTGAATCCCAAACTCCCTTTTTTTCCAGATACTTATTTAGATTAGTGGACGTGTTTCCTTACTCATTTCATATGTTACTTCTTTGGTGATTTAAGTAAGTCCTGGACTTCCCGCGGTCCACCCGGTGAAGGGTTCCTGGCGGTACTAGGGAACGCAATGGGCTCAATCCCACCATTCTCCTCAAGTCAATTACTTTAGTTGGTGGTTAACGTTTGGTTCACCCTTCATCGTTTCATATATTTAAAGTGACTTAGCTCATCTCCCATCCCACCCAAATGGGTTGGACGTACCTTCATTCCTTCTACGTTAACTCTAGCACCACCCCACAGGTAACCCTAGGATTGACCCTCCTGGAATCCTTGTGTGCTATAATTCAATTACTGATTGTATACAACTTCTAAACACTACTTAGTGGTCTGAATTGTCTAAAACTCAAAATTCTGTTTTTACTAAACGCAGACCACTAATTTGAACTAACCAACCACCCCATAAGGGAACCCTTCTAAAAAGTCATCACCCAGATCTCTAATAATTATCCTAGGCTCTAACTGACCTTAGTAAGGTATGTTCAAATTTCCATAATTTTCCATATTAAATTGATATTTAATATAATTTTAAGTAGTTAAGGCCTTAAGTCACATTACACATGAACTACCCTCAAACTGCTTCTTCATGCTTCATGAGAATTATCAGTAGTATAATATTCCATATCATGGTGGTTCACTTAGTACCATGACCCTAGGATGTCACTTGGCCTACTACATCATCATAATTGTATAATTACCAAAATGCCAATATAATTAGGAAAAATAGTAATTCACTTCTGAAAAATCTACAAAAATTACCAGGTGTCCAAATAAGGACCTAGAGTCCACTGCCAAAAGATTGTGTCATTACCAGGTGTTCTGATATTTTAAGATGATTAAACATCCATTTCTACATGAAGTACATGAAATATAAATCTACATGCTTCCAAACAATTATCATGGACATATATTAACCTAAAATCACAGTTAACCAAGTATCACATCATTGCCCCATGATTTGATATTTTAAAAAGATTTAATACTCAAGGGGTGAGAGTTCTAATTTCTACATGAAGTACATGAAATATAAATCTACATGCTTCCAAACAATTATCATGGGCATATATTAACCTAAAACCACAGTTAACCAAGTATCACAATTTTGCCCCATGATTTGGTATTTTAAAAAGATTTAATACTCATGGGGTGTAAATTCCAATTTCTACATGAAGTACATGAAATCTAAATCTACATGCTTCCAAACAATTATCATGGGCATATATTAACCTAAAACCACAGTTAACCAAGTATCACATCATTGCCCCATGATTTGACATTTTTTCAAAATTAAATTCCCTTAAGCTAGCAAGCACTCAAAATTTCCTATACAAGGAATAACACTTCCATAACTCAGGGCAAAATTACCATAGCCCTATTTCACCCTATTCCAGCCACTGATAGCATATCAAAGTCATACAGGGTCATATGACCATGCATTTCATTTTATTAAGGAAAGGGTGGTAATTCCATTTATTAAGAGGAAAAATACTTAAAAGCTTCTAAAAATTCCCATTAAATTATCTAAGACCTTTTATGCCCATACAAACATAACTACAAAGTTCTGAGCCAAGGCTTGAATATTTGGTCCTATGTCCTTCACAAATCTCAACATTGCACCCTTAAGGTCTACCCTTAGGGTTTTAGGTCACACCACCCTAATGACTCCAAATGGACCATTAGGGTATGACCCAAGCATTTGCATATCCATACTCACATATACAACATGATGGGAGGAGGCTAACACACTCAACTCCTCAAAATGACCTAAACCCTAATTTGACCCTTAAAGGCCCTCATTAGGGTTTCCAATTTTCCATACTAAATCAACTCCAAATGGAGTGAAATTTTAGGTAGGCACTACGTATGTACAAAATGGTATGCCAACAAAGTTTGGTGCCATTTGGACATCATATGCTCCAAAAATCAACTTAATTTAAATATCCTAACTACCACAAAAACCCTAGGTAAAAGTGTCCACCAAGGGCTTTCCCTTTGGCAGGGGGTGCCCCTAGGGTATACTAACCCATGGTTAAAAGCACAGCTCCAAATCTTGAAGGGTTTGATCTAGGTAAATTTTCTAATGGGCTGACCTAGTGTAGGACTAGTCCTAGTAACAAGGCTCCTCTGGGGTCTACTGACCTCCAAATGCCAACATCTTAGTTTCTAATGAAACTAGACAGTTAGGGCTACAATAGTGTGTCTCACACCATTTTCATGATTTGGCCATTAAGGGCCTCAATTTGGCTCCTTAAGTTAAGTAAAGTTTCTGGCCTAACCCACACAAACCCTTAAGCCATCCTCACTCCAAAGAGGGTTCACCCACAAGGAGTGGACCAATGGACCCAATATTTTTAACAGTGTGTGGACTTAGCCTAAACTTCACCCCACCCTAATATGGGGGTCCCACAAGGGGGTTTGGCCACCTAATTATCATAAATTTCATTTTCAATGTTTGGACAAAAATTATAGAAAAATGTGCCCCGAAAATTCTGATTTTTGGGCACAAAGTAGGTCAGGGATAGTTACAATAGGGTTTAAAATTTCAGCCCTAAACTCTAAGCCAAATGGGAGTTATGGTTGTTTTAGTGGTGGGAATTATTTTGTACCAGTCTCAGCAAAATGGCTCTACAGGAGTCAAATCAACTCCAAATGGTTTGATCTAAGGTTAAAATGAAAGTAGACTTCCAGATCTATAAAAGTTATCTCAGGGCACTTTTCGATTTATGGCCTCTAAGGGCCTTAAAAATAAGCTACAAAAAAGGTTACAAAACTGCTAACAGCACACCAAGGCCATGTATTAATTAAGGCGCTGATCTTGCACAGATCTTAAAGCGGATCGGGCGGCGCTCCTTCATCATCTTCCTCGAGCCAACGGCCCAGATCGTCCCGTCCTGGAGCCGCTTGGAACCAGAAATCCCGGCCATCCTTCCTTCTCCCTGGCCAGCCACCGCCACCACCACCTCCGTTGAGGTGGTGCCGATCGATTGGCGGTGGATTGGTCGCCGGAGGAGGCAGTTTCCGGCGGTTCTACTAAGAAACCCAAACGGCAAAAACCATGGAAAATCTGAAATGAACTCGGCTCAGTTGAGCTCGAATTCGACTTCTAACAACCCTAGATGCTAGCACAGTCAGAGGGGGGAGAAGCAAACCTGGAAACGGGCTGGGCGGCGAGTATTCCGGCGGTTTGCCATCTCCTTCTCCGTCTCCGGCGAGCTCTCGTCAGCTAGCAATCCTTCACCTAATTCGATGATCCAAGGCTCTAACCCGACTGTAAAGGAGCTTCTGAAGCTCGTGGAGGGGTTTAAATAGGGAGAGGAGGTCGGCCTTGGAAGATCTGAAGCTGGGGGTCACGGAATTGCCACCTCAGCCGACATGGCTGCTTTTATTATCTTTCCAGCTCCTCCTCGGCACTCATCTCCCTTCAGGGAGTGGCCCAAGGCTGATTGGGAGGAGAGAGAGGGAGAGGGGAAGGCTTTTGCTTTATCAATTCACTTTTTTGTCCCCTCCTTTAGCCCAATCCCCCATTTGGGTTAGCTTGGGTTAGCCCAATCTCTTAGCCACAGCTCACAAGGTCTCTCATGAGCCTATTTAATTTTTACAAACTTTAGAATTAGGCTCTATTTAATGGAGATATTGATTTGGTCACTCAAATTGGGCTTAAGCCCATTTGGGTTGACTTTGACTTTGACTATTTGGGTTGACTGGTCCCCCATGTAGGTCATGGGTCCCATGTCATCTCCCAATAGGGATTGGCCCATGGTGGGGCCCTATTTGGCCCAATTTGATCCAAAGGTGTGAAATTACTCAAAATGCCCTTCCTTGGGACTTTGGCCAAATTGAGGTGAATTGACCATTCCATGATGGGGCTTTTGGGCCTCTTAGATCCCTAATGATGTTCAGAGACTAGATGTGGAGTCAATTTTAGGGTTTGAGTGCAGGTTGACCACATTTGGGTTGAGTTGACCTTTTTGCCCTAATTTGGATTTTGACCAAATTGGAGAGGGTTGACCATCCTATGATGGGGCTTTTGGGTCCAAGGGGTCCCTAATCATGTTTAGAAAGTAGGGGGAGGATCAATTTGATCATTGGAAGGCTAATTGGTCCTCAATTGATTGATTTGGGTTTTTGGCCTTAAAGTGCCCTAATTAGGGCATTGGCCCAATTAAGGGCAATTGGGTACCCCATGATGGGGCTTTTGGGACCTTTAAGTTCAAAATTATATTTAGAATATAGGTGTGAGATCAATTTGGTCATTGGGTGGCCAATTGGTTACAAGATGGTGGATTTGACCATTTTGCCCCTTGTCACACTTTGGCCCAATTGAGGAGGGTGGGTCACCTCATGATGGGGCCTCTGGGTCTAATAGGTCTCTTTTGGTGCTAGGTGTATAAGGGGGAAGTCAATTTGGCCACTTGGGGGTCAATTGCCCCTTGATTGATTGGTTTGGTCCATGTTCACCTAAGGTGATTTTGGGCTAATCCTATGGAATTGAGCCCCACTAAGGGGTGATGGTCACCCCATCACCCTTCCTTAATGTTTAGGGGACTAAGGGTGGTCTCATTTTGGGGAAGTTGGTATTCAATTGGCCCTCCTTAGTAGCTTGGGTCCTATTTGATTAGGACTTTAGGTGTGCACTTAGCAAAATTCTCATCCTAAGGGGTCCTTAAGGCCCCTCATCCCACCCTTTGAGCTCACCATTCTCACACTAGGGGTTTAGTAGGATTGGGGATGTTACAAATGGTGTACTCTACAACAAAGTCGGCGAGCATTTGCGACTTGATGTCTAGCCGGGGCAAGAATTGGATGTCGAACTCGCCAAGCTCCACTGCCCACTTCACAAGTCTCCCCGAGACTTCTGGTTTTTGGAGGATTGCCCACAGCGGGAGTTGGGTTAATACTTTTATTGTGTGCGCCTGGAAGTAGGGCCGAAGTTTTCTTGCCGAGAAGATGAGTGCTAAGGCCGTTTTTTTCGCCGCCGGATACCGGGTTTCGGTATCGGTGAGGACTTTGCTGAGGTAGTAGATCGGTCGATGTACTCCTCCTTCGTCCTTCACAAGCACTGAACTGAGGGCCGTAGGCGAAACTGCAAGGTACAAGAACAGGGTTTCCCCGGGGATTGGCTTGGATAGGAGCGGTGGCGAGGCCAGGTATCGTTTGAGAAGTTCGAAAGCCGTCTGGTACTCGTCCGTCCACTAGAACCCGGTGTGGCGCGCTCCCCGAAGAATCTTGAAGAAAGGGAGGTACTTGTCCCCAGTCCGCGACAGGAAGCGGGACAACACGGCGATCCTCCCATTCAGGCGTTGTACTTCTTTGATTGAACGAGGCGGCGACATATCCTCTAACGCCTTGATCTTCTCGGGGTTGGCCTCGATTCCCCGATGGGTTACCATGAAATCCAGGAACTTCCCCGCCGTCACACCAAACGCGCATTTGTTGGGGTTGAGCCGCATCTGGAAGCGACGAAGAAGCTGAAAGCACTTTCCCAAGTCTTTCAAATGGTCGCGGCGGTGGACACTCTTCACTAGCATGTCGTCCACGTATACCTCCATCGTCTCCCCGATGAGGTCCTTGAAGACTTTGTTCATCAATCTTTGGTATGTCACTCTGGCGTTTTTAAGGCCGAACGGCATCACCTTGTAGCAGTAGACTCCTTTGTCGGTGCGGAAGGCGGTGTGCTCCTCGTCCGCGGGATTCATTTTTATCTGGTTGTAGCCTGAGTACGCGTCCATGAAGCTGAGCAGCTAGTGGCCGGTCGTTGCATCGACGAGCTGGTCGATCCTTGGAAGAGGGAAACTGTCTTTTGGGCAGGCCTGGTTCAGGTTGCTGTAGTCGACGCACATCCTCCACTTTCCGGAGGTCTTCTTCACCATCACCACGTTAGCGAGCCACGTGGGATAATCAACTTCGCGGATGAACCGCGCCTCCAGAAGCTTAGCCTCTTCTTCATCGATTTCCTTCACTCGCTCGGGGGTGAAGTTCCTCTTCTTTTGAATCACGGGCCTGCAGGCAGGGTTAACATTTAATGAGTGAAAAATGACTTCAGGATCTACCTCAGGCATGTCCTTCGGGCTCCAAGCAAAAATGTCCTCGTTCTCTTGCAGGAAGGTTGCGAATTCTTCTCGTTCTCCTGGCGACAAAAGGGACCCGACCTGGACAGTCCGGGTCGAATCCCGCTGGGAGAGAGGCACTTCCACCAATCCTTCAACGGGTGCCCCCCGCTGCAGAGTAGCTTCATCCCGTAGGTCGAAGTTGTCGATGTTGAGGGTCGTCGCCTTAGTGGGTTGAGCTTGCTTCAGATAGCAGGTTCTGGCTGCCTCTTGATTCCCGCGAATGACTCCTACTCCAGCGGCAGTCGAAAACTTCATGGCTAAGTGTGGGATTGATGGGATGGCTTTGAAGACAGACTGGAGTGGTCTCTCGAAGATTGTGTTGTAGGCGGAGTTTGACTCCACTACTACGAATTGAATATTGTGGCTTGTCTGTCTTGGAAACTCGTCGAGTGTTATCGGAAGGGTGATCATGCCCTGGACCGGGACGAGGCGATTATCAAAACCGTACACGGGCCCTGCTACCGGGCTAAGGTGCTCCTTGGTGAGATTCATGCTCTGCAGAGTGGAGAGGAACAGGACGTCGACTGAGCTCCCATTGTCGACTAGTATTCTCTTGACGTTGAAACAGGGATCCCCGATCCCAGCATTGATCACGAGCGGGTCTTGGTGCGGCAGCCGTAACCCCTCTAGGTCTTCATCTCCGAAGGCGATGATGGTGTCTTGCTTTAACTTCTTGTCGTCGTGCCCCCTCTCGGGCGTAGCAATGGAAAGTATCTGAGCGGCGAGATTAGGACACCCGACAATAGTCTCGACTTCTCCTATCATCGGCCTTCCTGCCGCTGCGCCGTGAGGAGCAGGGGGTTGATCTCTTGGTGCCTAGGCTGTTGTGCCTGGTTCGGCAGCTGACCTTGCAGGAACCTTCCGAGGAGCCCTTGCCTGACAAGGCGCTCAATTTCCTCCTTCAACCTGGTACACTCTTCAGTCGTGTGCCCAGCCCCTCTATGGAATTCACAGTACTTTGATTGGTCGGTTCTTTCATTTGGGATTGGCGGCCTCGGCCTACGGAATGTCGGGTTTTCCTGGATGGCATAAAGCACGTTGGTTCGTGACGTTTTGAGGGGAGTGTATTTTCGCATTGGTCGGGGTCCTCGATCCCTTTGGAGATCCCGACCATGATCATGATTTCGGCGTCCTTCCATTTGCCGCTCTTCTTGCCTTCTGGGAGCTTGTTCCGGGCCTTTCCTTTTCTTCTGAATTCCTTCAAACTGTTGGCGATGCGCCTCGATAGCCTCATCCGCCGCTATCTGCGCTTCTACTCGGTGTACGAGGTCTGGATAATTTGGAACTGTCTCCCTCATTAGAGCGGAGTAGAAGCCGCTTGGGCGGAGCCCTCCCAGGAAGACGTCGCGCAGAAGTTCGGGATCAACCCCTGGGATTTGTCGCGCCTCAGCGGTGAAGCGGTGGAAAAAATCCTTCAGGGTTTCTCCTTCGTTCCGGCGGATCCCTGAAAGATGAGAGGGGTCTCGAACGATTCTTCGGTTAGTAACGAACTGATCTGCAAACAGTCGGGCCAACTCGGTGAAGTTGTTGATGGACCCTTCCCGCAGAGAGTGAAACCAGGTGCGTGCCTGTCCCTTAAGTGTTGCCGGGAACACTTGGCAAAGGAGCTGATCGGCAGCATTGTAGATTCTCATGATGGTGGCGAAATGGTTGATATGCTCTAGTGGATCATCCGTCCCATCAAACGTTTCGATGCTAGGAAGCTTGAAACCGTTCGGAACTGGATGGACTAGGATTTGGTGCGCCAGGGGGGAGCCGTGATGTAAAGGACGGCGGGCGAAGATGCCCCGACGTCCAACCTGTTCGTACTATTCAGCAATCACATCGCGGATTTCTTCGTGAGTGGGCCCTCTCATGGCTTGATTGGCTCCTTCTCCTCCTTGCTGATGGTGAGGGGGCTCTTCCCTGGCGGCCCTACCGGGGCGGGCTGGATGCGCGGAGCTGGCAGCATCCGAGTATTCTTCTTCGTATGTTTCTCCTTCTTGAGCATCTTCTCCCAATGGAGCGTGATCAGGGACCAAGGGAGGCGGGATGATTGGAGCGGCAGGTGGAACAGGACCTTGCGGGGCTCCGAGGTTTCTGAGAAGAGCCAGCATTTCAGTTTGCTGCTCTTCCATCTGGCGTATACGCCCTTCTAGCGCGGCAACGGGCGCTAAAGGAACTTCTTTGGCAGGAGGTGCGTTGATGAGTGAATGGGATGGAGCGGGATCGACGCGTCCTTCAGGGATGGAAACATCAGTGGTGCGAGCACTTCTTCTTGCAATTGATGTCAGTCACGAGTATTTCCGCGAGGCGGATACTGTCTTCGAAAAGCTTTTGCAGAGTTTGGGGAACACCTTTCCCACAGACGGCGCCAAACTGTTGCGGGTCGCTCAACGTTCTTCCAGACCGGGCAAATCGAACCGTCTTAGCCCGAGAGTGAACCGAGCGCGCAAACAGTCAAAGAGATCGAACAGATGACAAGAGCACGTTTTTACCGTGGAAAACCCGGAAAGGGTGAAAAACCACGTGGTCGGATCAGCGCCGACCAAATTTCACTAAGTACTCGGCGATTACAAGTGGTGCTATGAATGGTGAGAGCGACAGGCCGCTCCCGCTACAATTACAAGTGAATTAAAATCTCTGAGGGTAACAGGCCACCGCTCAGAAAAAATAAGTGCTTTTCGAGTCGGGAAGTCTTCGAAGTTTGCGGGAGATCTTCAAACGGCGAGGGAGATCTTCGAGTCGTAAAGGAGATCTTCAAGCTCCGAAGGAGATCTTCGAACGTCGAGGGAGATCTTCGAGGGATTTCTTCAGAGAGCTCTCTCGGGTCCAAAATTCCAGATCCCCCCAAATGACGATTTAGGGCCCTTTTTATAGACTTGGCCGGGGGCGACCCGGTAATTTTGCCGTCGTAACCACCGTAGCCACCTGACAGGCCGATCTTGACCGTTGATCGCGAGCACACGGATCGGAACTTTTTGAATATGACGGCTTCGTCCTTCGGGCAGTTCGGGAAGTTCGGGCAGTTCTAGATTGCAATGTACAAATCCTGCAATCTTAAGAAAGAAAGTAAAGTGAGCAATTGCGCGCGCTGTGAACTTCGCAACGTCCAACCTTGCGCGGAGTGAAAACGGGATACGGACTTTCCGGTGTCAAGCGTGCGTTAAACATCGAGCGGGAGAGGCGCAAAAAACACGATCGGAGTCGCGTGAGGACGACGCGAAGGAGCGGCAGGCTGCGTGCCCCAGCGTGCGGCCGCACTAGCGCGCGCACGCGCTAGCGCTAGCGCGCGTATGCGTTAGTGCGCGGCCGCGCTAGCACGCAGGGGACGGGGCCGCGCGGCCTCGCGGCGGGGCGATGCCGCGCGGCCTTCCGGTCGGTCGGTGTCGCGCGGCGCCGCGGCCTTGCGATTGCGCGGGGACGCGCGACCGCGCAGGGCCGTGCGGCCGCGCGGTGCACGTGGCCTTGCGGTCGTGCGCTGCCGTGCGGCCGCGCAGGGCCGTGCGGCCGTGCGGTGCGCGCGGCCTTGCGGTCGTGCGCTGCCGTGCGGCCGCGCAGGGCCGGGCGGCCGCGCGCGGGGTCGTGCGGCCGCGCGGCCGCCCGCGGGTCGCGTGGCCATGTGGCCGCGCGGTGCGCGCGGCCGCGACACGGTGCGCGCGTGCCGTGCCGTGCGGTTTTGCGCCGCCGTGCGCGCTTGCGTGCAGCGGTTGCGGTGGTTGTGGTTGCGATTTTGGGCGGTTTTCTCCATGCTCCCACTATCTTAGTGGGGAGTTGGGTTCTTGACTAATTGCAGCCCGGTTTTCTCTACAAAAAGGATGAGGAGGGCCTATCAATGTTTTTTCAAATCTCTCAAAATGGAATCTGTTCCAAACATATATGTCATGGTTCCTTACTTCGATAGGGTCAATCCGGGACCTAAAATGCCGCTCAAATATTTCAAGCTCATGTGCATTTCACCGCTCTTTTTCTATATCCATTTCACATTGCCACTAGATTATTTTATAAATAATGATGCACTCTTTTACAGCTATAAATGCTACTTATTATATTAATCACAACTAAAGGTTTGTTTGGCGCGGCGTTTTTATTCCGATGAGTTTTGACAAAAATGCCACAGTCATGGAATATATGTTTGACATGACAACGGTTACGGCCACCAAGAAACTAAAACTAAGGCTTCGTTTGACGCGGTGATGGCGGTCGTGAATGCGGTGGTCATGAACCGTGGTTTATGAACGCCCGACCTCACCAATTTTTTTTCATTTTATGCTTAAAACTAGTTTGTTTTCTTGACAACGGTCATAACCTTTGTCTTGCCAAACATACAATATGACGTTGTGACCCAACTCACCGGAGCAAATAAGCAGTGCCAAACGAAGCCCGGTGAGTTGGGACAAAAACGTCGTTATCATAGAATGTATGTTTGACAAGACAAATGTTATGACAACTACCAAGAAAATAAACTATTTCTGAGCATAAAATGTGCGCATTCATTTTTTTAGGTGATCGAGGGGTAGGCGATCACGAACGACGGTTCATGACCACCACGTTCACGACCGCCACCACCGTGCCAAACGAAGTCTAGGTTTAAACATAAAAGTGGTTGAATTCCTTAGGCGAGATTGGGCGTTCAAGAATGACGGTTTATAACAATCGCGTTCATAACCGCCACCGCCATGTCAAACAAAGCTTAAGTTCAGTTCTCATTAAACTCATCATCAGAGTTCATACAAAGTATCTTTTTTAAAGATGTGAAATTTCTACCAAAAAAGCTACCGTAAGAATTAACGCGGTGGTTATATGAACTGTCATTCATGAACATCCCACCTCACTTAAGAAACTTCATCCACTTTTATGTTCAAAACTAGTTTTCTTTTCGTGGTGACTAGAGCTGTCACGGTTCCGGTTCGGTTCCGGTTCAACTAAGACCGTGAACCGAACCGCTAAGGTAACGGTTCTTCAAATTAGAACCAAAATCATATTTGGTTTGACCGGTTCCGGTTCCGGTTACAGTTTCAACATTATTTTTGGAACCATCGTGTTAACGGTTCCGGTTCCGGTTCAACAAGAACCAAAACCAAACCGGTCACTAACGGTTCGGTCCGGTTCTATTCGGTTCGGTCCGGTTCCAATCGGTTCTATGTATTATAGTTTTAATCATTTTACAACTCTATAATTTGATTCATTAAGCACATTCACAAAGATTATTATTACTTTAAAATGCATATTTGAAAAGGAAAATTGGAATTCAAATGGTTGGAGCAATAATTTTATGATTTCTTAAGTTTAAATATATTAAAATTGAACAAATACAGATATGCATACAATAATATCTGATTTGGCACACTGAATAGACAAAATGGGTAATATTATATGATGGACATTAGCATGAAGGATACCAAGTAATATTGTAACACTTGATGCTTACCAAAAATAGTCACTTTACCGAAGTAGTTGAGGAATGACAAACATAAACATGTACAAAGTAGAGATCATATAGTCATCAACAAAATTAAATAACAACCACCAAATATCATTTTTGTATGTTGGTAGGATCCATCACTGAGTACAACTACATTTGGACAGCGATGTAATATTATAAATATATATTTATTATCGTTGTACAGATAATAAATATATATTAGTAATATTATAAAAAATATTAAGAATAAATAAATAAATATATATATATATATTATAAAGAATAATAATAATAAACGGATTGCGGTTCGGTTCTGCTTCGGTCCGGTCCGGATCGGGTCTAAAAATTCTGAAACCGCTCGAAACATTTATGTTGCGGTTCCGGTTCCGGTTCTGGTCCGGATAATAAAATGAAGGAACCACACCCGGACCATTATTGTTTACGGTTCCAAAATTCAAACCGGAACCTGAATAATTCGCGAACGGTTCGATCTGGTTCTTTGCGGTTCCGGTTTGGTTCTGGTTCGGCTTACGGTTTTCGATTTTATGTGACAGCTCATAACCCTCGTCTTGCCAAACATGTATTCTATGATGATGACATTTTTGTCCAAAATTACTGGAGCAAAAAATTCGTATCAAATGAAGCCTAATTCTTGTTTTATTTGAAGAGAAGTAAACATATAAAGATGCTAAATTTTATTATAGATATTAACATGAATTAAATCACAGAGGTTCTAATTAAAAATGATCATAAACATTTCATATAAAAGTAAATCCAACAAAAAACGTGGCTATTGAAAAAACAACAACAAACTTAGTAACTATGAAATTATTGAATGTAAATTCGTGACCGAATCAACTTGTTGAATCTAACCGAATCAACTTGTTGAATCTAAAGATAAAACGGCAAGCCAGAAAACCTTTAAATTTCTCTCGAGTGATCTTATCGAGCCTTTGACTCATCTCCGGAGTGAGAAGAATTTCCCCATCCCCCACCTGGCCCTTTCTAAAGAAGAACGATGTCTTGATATTTACATTCTCACAAACGATAAGCCCATGCCTATTCTCCTCGATATTACTGAGACTATTGAAACCACAAAGTCTTACTAATTCATCAATCACCCTCGTGTTCTCCTCATCTTTTGAGAATTCACAACCCATGAATTGTGCTTGTTGCGGAACGCTTAGGGCTCTTGGTAGACCAGTTCGATTGAACCACCTTAGCTCGTGAGCGAACTAAGCGCGCAAACAGTCAATTAGAAATTCGTTGATTGCACTGGGACTTTTTAGCGTGGAAAACCCGGAAAGGGTAAAAAACCACGTGGTCGGAGCTGTGCCGACCAAATTCCACTATCTTCAGGGGGGTTACAAAGTGAGACTTAAAACTCGAGTGCGATAGGCCGCAACTCGTTACAGTAGTAGAGAGATAGGGAAATCCGAAGGCGACAGGCCGCCTCTTGGAAAAACTAAGTCCTTTTCTCCTTCTGAGAAAGGTGGAGAACAAAAGTGAGCTGCTCCGGGGAACAAAAGTGAGCTGCTCCTGGGAACAAAAGTGAGCTGCTCCTGAGAACAAAAGTGAACTGCTCCGGGGAACAAAAGTGAGCTGCTGCGTCGCCTTTCGGGATGAAGGAAATCTTCAAGTCCGGAAAGGAAATCTTCAAGCTCCGAAGGAGAATTCCGCAAAAGTCTGCAAGGAGCTCTTCCAGGTCCAGAAGTCAAGGTCCCTTCAAATGAAGCCCCAGGGCCCTTTTTATAGCTTTGGCCGGGGGTAGTCTGGTAATCTTGTCGTTGGCAGTTTCCATAAATGCTTGGTGGACGAATCATATTTTCCGGTTTGGGGCACACAGATCGCCATTTTTCGTAAATGACCACCTTGCACTTCGGGCAGCTTGGGCGGCTCGGGCAGTTCGGGCAGCTCTGTTGGAGGCGAAAAAGGCGACTGGCCGTTCCTGAAAAGTGAGATACCTGAAAGACAGAAAGTGAGAAGCCTGAAAGACAAAATGTGAGAAGTCAGGAAGACAGAAAGTGAGAAGTGCGCGCTCAGAAGCGTTCTGAGCGCGCAACGAGCGAGGGAGCGTTCTGAGCGTGTAATGAGCACGTGGGCGTTCTGAGCGAACAGAGAGGCATTCTGAGCGCGTAATGAGCGCGGGAGCATTCTGAGCGAACGGGGAGGTGATTGGTCGCGATCCGAGAAGGAAAACGGGGTCCGTCGTTCCTGGCGCGGAGCTCGCCCGAAAAGGCGCCCCGTGAGTCCCCCTGTCAGAAAGGGGGGAAGGAGGGGGAGGAAACGGTCACCCTCCCCCGCAGAGAGGGAAGGCGAACGGGACGCACTCCCGGGAGACGCGGCCAGGCCGCACCCAAGGGGGGTGCGGCAAGCCACACCCAAGGGGGGGGGGGGGGGGGGGGGGGGGTGCGGCCAGGCCGCACCCCACCCGAGGGCGGTGCGGCCGGGCCGCACCCCTCCAAAGGGGGGGTGCGGCAAGGCCGCACCCCACCCGAGGGGGGTGCGGCAAGGCCGCACCCCACCCGAGGGGGGTGCGGCAAGGCCGCACCCCCCGGCCGCACCCCTCCCAAGGGGGGTGCGGCCGGGCCGCACCCCACCCCTAGGGGGGTGCGGCAAGGCCGCACCCCAAGGGGGGTGCGGCCAGGCCGCACCCCACCCGAGGGGGTGCGGCCGGGCCGCACCCCATGGGGGTGCGGCGGCGAGGCCGCAACCCGGGTTCGGCCGCACCCCTTGCGGGCGTGCGGCTCGGCCGCGCCCCGTGAGGTGGCGCGGTTGCGCGGGACGGCTTCAAGATGGGAGGCGGTCCCGTTGCCATTCTCGGCGTGGCTCCGTATGGCAACTCTAGCTTTATTTCCCGGGATCCCCTGCCAAACTGGTGGGGGGAGCGCTTTTGGAAATATCTGCTATCATTGCGGCTTATAAATAAGAGTCCGTTATACGAGCCCCCATCAATGCTACCATCTTTATTATTTTTCTCCAGTCCTCAATCATCTCCTCGTACCTCAAGAACAATACCTTATTGGGTTGTCGCTGGCTTCCTCTGGAGTACTCCAGCTCCCATATGAGTGTTGGCATTTTTTAATCGTTTGATATAAAAAGCTCAAAAATAATCATACGAGCATGCTTACTCGTATGTGATAATTTATATATTAGTGTTTTGATCAATAATATTACATAATTATTATTTAATAATAATTATATGTTATTTAAATCTATAGATTGAATAATAAATATTTATGATATAAATATACATATATTATACTTAACGTTAATATCAAGAAAATTATTAACATAAATATTTATTATAATAATGTTATATATATATATATATATATATATATATATTAGTACGGAGCCCCGTGTCGGGCACTCGTATATGTATATGTATATCTATGTATATGTATATCTATGTATATGTATATGTATATGTATATGTATATATATACGAGCAGTCGTGCACGGGGGACCCCGTGCGGGCAGTGACATTGATCGGGGCGGCCCCATTGATCGGGGCGGCGCCATTGGTCGGGCGACACCATTGGCCGTGAGTTGCGGCATTAATTGATCGTGGGCGGCGACATTGGTCGTGAGCGGCGCCGAGGCGGCATTGGTTGTGGGCAGCGGCATTGGTCGTGGGTGGCGCCATTGGTCGTGGGCGGCGGCATATAGGTCGTGGGAGGGGGCATTGGTCGTGGGCGGCGACATATAGGTCGTGAGTGGCGGCATTAGTCGTGGGCGGCGATATTGGTCGTGGGCGGCGCCAATCGGCGCGGAGGGCGACAATCGGCGGGGTGGGCGACAATTGGCTGGGTGGAGGATATATGGCGGCGACATTAGGCGGAGGCGACGATAATCATGAAAGT
Organism: Dactylorhiza incarnata; assembly: GCA_033032865.1. Lineage (NCBI taxonomy): Eukaryota > Viridiplantae > Streptophyta > Magnoliopsida > Asparagales > Orchidaceae > Dactylorhiza > Dactylorhiza incarnata. Next base: position 5,094,931 of record JAWHQI010000134.1, read on the forward strand.
ATTTGAAATACAAAGAAAACAGGAGAGACAATATAACATAATATTAAAATATATAACAATTTGCTTAAACATTCATCAAATGAGCAATATAAAACATAACCGAGTATTGCGCAATCCCATATTTGCAAAAGTTGGGGGGGGGGGGGGGGGGGGGGGGGGAGGCGACATTGGTCGGTGACATTCGTCAGGGGCGGCGACGTTCGTTAAAAAATAGGCAAGCTTTAAAATTAAAAGTCACGGTGACACTAAGGAGAAAGTTGGATACCATGTTTAAACAGAACTATTATTCTCTTTCAATTTCCAAATTATTGCAATGACACGATTTCAGCTTATAGAATGGCCCACTTGAAATAGAATCAATTGGGGTGTTAATTCATTCAGGCGCATGGATGAAGATACCATTAATTGGGGCGACCTGTATCCAAAAATTCTTTTTCATCAAATTCTTATAGAAGCACCAAAAATAACAGCTATTAAACAGAGCGGCATTGAGGATGTAGTCTGGGATTTGAATATTTCGTGCAACATTGCTTATTCCTAAACAGAACTAATGAATTATTAGGGTCCGTTCGTTTGTAACATTTTGGGTCTTTGTTTTCGTTTTCAGTTTTGGTGAACGAATTTTACGTGTTCGTTTTGACCTGTTTTGAGCTTGTTTTGGTTTTCACCCAAAACAGCGTTGTTTTGATCCTTCAGAAAAGCCCCCTCCTCAAAACCGCGATGTATAGGTCTGTTTTGACGGGTTTTGCGAAAGGAGCGGGTCTTCTTCCTCGCACGTCTTCCTCGCAAAAGGCATTCCCAGCGCCGCTCCCCCGAACCCTCTCCTCCCGGCGCCGCTCCCCCGAACCCTCTCCTCCCGGCGCAGCTCCTCTGGCGCAGCTTCTTCCGGCGCAGAACATCATTGTGCACAGAATATTCCGTCGCAGAACGAGCTTTCGGCCCAGAAAAAGACTCCTCCTGGACATCAGCGACTCCTCCCACCGGCGCAGAACATCATCGACTCCTCCTGGACATTCCTCCTGCAAGAACACCATCTTCACGAGTTTAGGTATACCTAAACACTCCAATAAATGAATTTTTTAGTTCAAAGCCTCTTTGGTAGTGGAATGAGTTTACGAGTGTGTGGAAATGGCTTGGAAGGTCGGTGGGGGCAGTGTATTTGATGGGTCATCAAGACCTGGAACTGTAGATTTAAAGGACGGGGATGGATCCTGGATTGTTTCAGTAGGGAGAGAGGATGGTTGGAAGAAATTCGAGGGGCTGGAGTTGTTCTGGAAGGGTGCCTGGACTGAAACTGATAAGGGGAGGGGTTGCCAGTAGGTTTGGAAGTGTTTTGGAGAAGATGGAGTAGGGGAGGGGCTGCCAGTAGGTTTAGGAGTGTTTTGGAGAAGATGGGGGTGTTCGTGTATGATCCAGATGATGCAGTTAGGCGTGGCTTTGGTGGCTGGAATTGGCTTAGGCAGTTAGATGAAGTGAAAGTGGGGTGATTACTAGAGGGAGTGAATGTTTGTGCATGGCTTGAATAGGTTTGTGTGTTGAATGTGTTTTTTGTGTGTTGAATGTGTGTGTTGAATGTTGTGTATGTGTGTTGAATGTGTGTAGATTTAGGTCTGTGTGTCAAATGTTTGTGTTGAAAGGTATGTGTGTTGAATGTTTGTGTGTTTAGGTATGTTGGTTGAATGTGTATTATTATATGATTAATTTTTATTCGTAGATGGATGCAGTTATTGAGTTACGTAGGAAGAAAAGAAATGTAGCAAGAAAGAGATCAATCATGGTAGCTTTAGCTGCAGCTACTGTAGTCTTGATGAAACGTAGTACACTAAGACGACCAAGCACTAGGTATCAACATGATACTCTACGTAGGATGCTACTGTATAGATTAGATAATGGATCAGACATACTGCTACAATCAACTTTGCATGAGCAAACATGCCTTCCAAAGCTTGTGTACCTTATTAGTGGATAAAAGATTTGTACTTGAAACAAATAATGTAACAGTAAACGAGTCGGTAGGGTTATTCTTGCATATCCTTGCTCATAATCACAAATTTAGGGACGTAGGTGGTACTTATTTACGTTCCACTGATACCATAGGCAGACATTTCAACTTGGTGTTGAGGGCAATTCTGAAGTTGAGTGCGGAGATGATCAAGCGTCCGGAAACATCAAAACACAAAGGTGGGGGTACTTTCAGGATTGTGTTGGTGCTATTGATGGCACACACATTGAGGTCATTGTTCCAGTAAATGATCAAGGTAGATACCGCAATAGGAAATAAGCTATTACCACAAATGTCAATACGGGTATTTGAAAACCATCCTGCAAACGAACCGCAGTATTGACAGATCCAAAACTGCACCTGAAAACCATTCTGCAAACGAACGGCAGTTTTCGTTTTAGCCCAAAACGAAAACGCACGAAGTTTTCGTTTTGGACCAAAATAAAAACGGTAAATGAAAACATTGCAAACGAACGGACCCTTATTCACTATCAATTTTCAAATAATTGCAGTGACACACGATATCAGCTTCCAACATGGGGCGGGGGCCTAGAAGAGCACGATAACTGCAGTCGTGCACGGGACCCCGTGCGGGGGCGACGACATGCGGCGGGGGTGGCGACACACAGCGGGTGCAGGTGAGGGTGGCGTCATGCGGCGTGTTGGCAACATGCGGCGAGGGCGCCGGCGACATGCGGCGGGACGTTTGGAGTGCGGCGACGACGTTCGGCGTGCGGCGGGACGTTCGGCGTGCGGCGGGACGTTCGGAGTGCGGCGGCGACGTTCGGCGTGCGGCCGCGATGGTCGGCGTGCGGCGGCGACGGTCGGCTTGCGGCGGCGACGGTCGGCATGCGGCGGCGATGGTCGGCGTGCGGCGGCGATGGTCGGCGAGCGGCGGCGATGGTCGGCGTGCCGTGGCGACGGTCGGCGTGCGGCGGACAAGGTCCTTTAATTTTTATTAAAAAAATTCATCAAAATTTTAAGATTTTTTTCTTTGTTCAATTGAATAAATAAATAAACTTAGAAAGTATGTAATAAAAATGAAAAACAAACACAAATAAATAAATAATGAGAGAGATCTAGAGAGAGAGAGAGAGAGAGAAGATATGATTACAGTTTTGCTCGACTCCATGACTGGGGATGTTCTTGAGCGGCCTCAAAGAAAGAGTAGAAGAAAACAAAGTGAAAGGCTTGCAGATGTCGAAGAAGAGCCCAAGAACACCACAGAAGAAGAGGGCCATGGAGAAGAGCATAGGTTTCTCCATTATTACACGGCCTCGGATTGTTCACACTCCATCATGAATTAGGGCTTCATCCGGCTATCTGCTACATCAGAGATCCCAGAAAACCGCCTCTGTTCATGCCCCGTAACCCTAAAAAACCTTCCTTTAAATTCTTCCTGTGCTTTTTTTTCTATCTTTTCTCCTTCTTCTGAAATCATTTTTCTGAAGCAGAGAAGGAGATAGTTTGAAGAAACCAAAAAAGGTACGAAGAGAAGGAGAGGTCTTAACCTAGGGGAAGGTGCGGGTACTCGTCTACGCGTTTGTGCTCTTCTACGCGCCGGTAGCGGGTACTCGTCTACGCGCATGTGCTCTTCTACGCACCAGCGCTCTTCGCCATCAAGCAGTCCTTCCTCGCCCTCCTCTGCTACTTGAAGTTCACCATCAACCTCTTCTTCGCTGCCTGGATTTCGAAGCAGGCTGAGAGGTTGTTACTTTCGTCGAACCTACCAGCGTCGATGCTACACACAACCTTCTCGAAATGGGATGAGAGAACGAAATGACAAAATGTTGAAATGATGAAATTAAGAAATGATGGAATGACTTGATAGCGGCGGGACTGGAATCAGAGTACGAGTGGGAAAAGCAGGCGGGAAAGAGGAAATGACAAAATAACCTTATATTTTAAATATAGAGAGAATTATAAGGGGGTATTTTAGGTAGCCTGAATGTTACACCAGGTCACTTTTGAGTACCCCAATATTAAATTTTATATTATCTTTTGTGCCTTTTTGGTCTTTTCTCATTTTCTAGACACTTTATTCTTTTTGGACATCCCACCTCCTCCCGCCTGCAAAGAGGAAAAAGTTTTCGTGATCCGTCACCTCCTCCCGTCCCCTCCTCCGCTAGCGAATCTCTGGCCAGTTTTTTCGCCCTTTCTTCTCAATGAACAACAATTGCGTATGGGTAGCAGTCTTTCCTCTGAGAGCCGGTAAAATTCAAGCCGTTGATCTCGCATATCAAATGTCGGTGATCTCGCACAAATAAAAAAATAAAAACAAAGAAACAGCGCACAATTTTTAAAGCTCAATCGGACGGCAAGATCGCTACCCGCGCTCCTTCCTCCGGAAATGAGCAGCGTTCCCAAAAACTTTTCCTTCTCAAGCCCCTACCGCCTCTCCTCGCACGACTTCTCGGCTCCTCGACTGCCACCCTCGCCGAAAGCACGTCTCCTCCCACGTCTACGACTGAAAGCACCTCTACACCTCTTCGACGGTGCCTCGACACTCCTCCATTGCTATTCTGAAGTCTCAAGTCTCTTGGACAGAGCCTCGCCAGCTCCTCCTCAACAGCCTCTCTCCTCCACCGTTGCTGTGAGCACCTCCTCAACAGGCAAGTTCTCTGCTTTTTTCACATCTCCTCCTCAACAGCTTCGCCTCCCACGTCTCCTCAGTTCTCTGATCAACAACTTCTTCTCCTCGCCGGATTAATCCAAGCCTCCTCGACAGAGCCTCCTCACTTCAGAATAGCTCCTCTCTTCGCGGTACCATTCTGCGTTTTCTGTTTTCTGCATTTACTGATGGCGAGAAAGAGGGCTGCTCTTCGCCTTCATGACTGAGAGTGAAGTGGATCACCTTGAAGATGGCTACAGATGGAGGATGTATGGACAAAAGGCAGTCAAGAGTAGCCCCTATCCAATGTATGCATTGGTCTTATAGTTTACACTAATTAGTACTTACTTTAAAGATAGATCATTTAGATTGTTGTGATATTAAGCTTTTCCTGTTCCCATTTGTTTTGATTTTTTTGTCATTCTTTTTCTGGTTTAATCAAATTTGGAGAGGCCGTTTTTTTTTTACGCGAGGGAGGCAACATTTATCATGAAAGGCGACATTTGTCGTGGGAGGCGACATTTGTCGTGAGAGGTGTTGGACTTGGTTTCTGTTGACCGAGCCAACTTTTCTTATTCTAGATAAGTTGTATTTTTCTATGTTTTGTTTTAGTTGAAAAGGAGGAGAGAGGGTGTGCATTTATTGTGGAGAGAGAAATTAGTGGTTTTTTCTTTGCCTATAAATAGACCTTGTATTTGTTTTGGAGTTTGAGTTGAAAAGATAGAAAATTTGGAAGGTTTTTTTCGGCAGAATTAATATTGAGAGAGAGAGTGTAGGGAGAGAGAGAGAGAGAGAGAGAGAGAGAGAGAGATAAAGGTTATTCCTGCAGGAATAATTAAAGTCCTCGCCACTTCCTCTCGCCACCTCATCTCGTCAGCCCGCACCCGCGTAGAAGCCCTCGCCTGAAGGAGTCCCGCCAGCTGCCATCTCGCGTGCACCCCCCCCCCCCCCCCACAGGAGGATCTCGCCTGTACTGGACGTGGAGGCGAGGAGCAGCCCGCTCGCATGGACGTGGAAGAGAAGGGGAGCAGCTCGCACTCGCCTGGTGGTGTTCTCGCCGAGAGGACCTCGTGTGAGGTGCATCTAGCGGTGTGTTGAGGGGAGAGCTCGTCGGTGGGAATGGAAGTTGTACTCGCCGGAGCCTTGAGATTGGAGGTGGTCGCCCGAGAAAGTGTGGTAGTCATCTCGCCGGGTTGACATCTCGCCGAAGGAAGGTGTTGTTTTGGAGCGTAGGGTGATAGCGAGGTTGCGTGCCCATACATCGCGCTTCCAACAAGTGGTATCAGAGCTAAGTTGCAAACATTTGCGGTGACTCAGAAGGTTTGAGGAGTAGAAGCAATGGAGATGGGTGGAGCAATGTCGGGGCAAGTTCCCAAGTTGACAAAGACCAACTATGAGAACTGGAGCATCCAGATGAGAGTACTACTCGCCTCTAAAGAACTATGAGATATAGTTGAGAATGGCTATGAGGAGCGTACTGTTGCAACAGAGGCAGCATTAACCAACGCGCAGAAGACGACGTTAAGAGAGGCAAGGAAGGGAGATAAGAAGACTCTCTTTTTGTTGTATCAAGGGGTCGACGAAGCGACCTTCGAGAAGATCTCAGATGCGAAGACTTCCAAGGAGGCATGGGAGGTGTTGCAACGCTCCATGCAAGGGGTTGATAAGGCAAAGAAGGTGAAGTTCCAGTCCCTCCGTGCGGAATATGAAGTAACGAAGATGCAGAGCACCGAGAAGATCGGTGACTATGTGACCCGTCTGCGGACGCTCACAAATGAGATGAAGCGCAATGGGGAGACGTGTAAGACCCCCCTCCCGCACCAGGAGAGTTCCCGGATCTTATGCCAAGAACCGCCGCCTTACGGTGACGCTAACACACGAGTTAGCCGCCTCCGCAAGACGCCGATCCTGCCGGCAAGAACGATCAACTAGGCCAACAAGAATAAGAAGAAAATAAATAAACAAGTCCACAATCACACACATGTGTATAAATATATCCAAATGTAATTTGTCCATCAATGAGTATAATAAATGAAAGAGTAAAAGGACTTATGCCCGGTACATATCCAAAGTAGAACAAAATCTCACTCTCTCACTCTACATCTATGCGGAAGCTAAACAAACTCTCAAATCTTCAAGCACCTGTCTTGTAGTAGATGTACTACGCGGCTTCTGCTCCCCAGATCTTGCCATCATGTCATGTCTGGTCGTGCTGGTGCTCCATCTGCTCGAACTCCTACGGTCACAACCGACCGTTAGTCATAAAGACTAAGCCAATTTTGTCCCCACCTCCCCCCGCGACTCCTAGGCACCGAGCGGGAGGAAGAAGCGGAGGACAACAAGGTGGAGTAAACAAAAGCAGGTGATAGGGAAATTTAAGCTAGCAAGTATATATATATATAGGTAAGCACTACTCTAACAGTATAAACAAGTAAGCAGTAAAGAGCAGTAAAATAAGTAAGTAGTAAGCAGTGCGCGCAAGTATAGCAAACAAGTAAATAATTCTACACTACCATCACATGAGTACCTTAACTTATATGAATGCCCATACAAACTTATAAGTTAAGATTTCCGGAATTGCAACTTATCATATAAAAGAGTTCATACTAATTTATATGATAAGGGTCTGCAAATTATGTTCTAGGCTTATGTATGATATGATATGCATGCTATGATATGATTCATACAAGTGCAACTCACCCACACGACTCTGTGATCACAGACCTTTAGTTCACACTTTTCGGAGTTAGCTAAACTCTCTGGTACCGCCGTTGTGGCTACGACAGCGGTGGAGCGGGCGTCTCCACCCTTAGGCGGGTATACACACTACCAGGCCTAGACCTCCCATACACCTCTGTACACGTCCTTGGTGCACTCTAGAGTCTTGCGTACTCTTTGCTGGAACCTACCAGTCTTAAAGGTCGGGTGTGCGTCCTGTTGGGGATCGTCCTCCAGGCCGCAGTATAAATAACCTACTGGCCCCTCAACCTCACACCTGCCTAAGTCAACGTACTGCCGTCGGTGTGACGACCGGCCCGTATCGAAGACCCGCCACTAGATTGTTTCTATGCACATGCAATTTGTCACCACCCGAGCCTCCAGCTCGCAGGACTAACTCGTCCTGAATGTAACTATCACCCGAGCCTCCAGCTCGCAGGACTAACCCGTCCTGAATAAAACTATCACCCTAGCCTCCAGCTCGCAGGACTAACCAGTCCCGAATAAAACTATTACCGGAGCCTCCAGCTCGCAGGACTATCTCGTCTTGATATACCATCTCCCATCCCCAACTCGGGATGAAGTCTACCATGTTTCTTAATTCACCTAATTAGACTACTCTTGTCTAATTATTGTTATATTTAAAAGCTTACGGTGAATCCTGGACTTCCCGAGGGCTACCCGATGAAGGGTTCGCTAGGTACTAAGGTATGTAATGGGATTATGCCCAACGCCTTTCCAGGATAATTACTATTATTGTTGACTACCCCGACCTAAATCTCCACCCTCTTATTACTCTTTATAACTTACGTGATTTCGTGCCATATGTTTCACCTCACTCCTAAGCAACCGTTCTCTTGAATGGTGCTCAACTCTTGAGATTCCTCGTCCTCTAAGTGATATAAGCTCATATACTACTATAATCCAAATCTCACCGATTTCCTATGTGATCTTGATGTCCTAATCATCATATTGAGTTTTCACTATCCGCAGACCATGGCATATAACTAACTTGATTCCTATGTTGGAACCTAGCTCAATTCACTTTCAAATGACTTCTAATTTTTATCATAAGTTCATAATTGATATAATAATGGATGATCAGAATCTAAGCATGTTTCATATAATTTTGACCTCTATAAAAATTCATTAATTCATAATCTCAATCTAAAATATGAAGGAGGTATCATGCTAGTGAATTCAAACTTGCTAAATATCCTTCCAGAGGTTATATTTGACATAATAATAAGATTCCCAAGGTTCCATAATTATCCAGGAGTTATATGATCATGATTTCCATTTTTCAATAAATGAATGGAAATATAACTTTACACATCAAGTACAAGATTGTGACCTCTAAAAATTCTGGAAAATTTGCAGTGGCACTATAACAGCATAAAAACACTAATTCCAGAAGATCATAATTTTTCAGCAAATTTAAACCCATAATTTCTATTTATCATTAAAGGGGTGATAAATTGACTTTATACAACAAGTACCAAATCTTGACTTCCTAAAATTCTGAGAACATTACAGTGGCACTATGACAGCATAAAAACACTAATTCCAGAAGATCATAGTTTTCTAGCAAATTTAAACCCATAATTTCTATTTATCATTAAAGGGGTGATAAATTGACTTTGTACAACAAGTACCAAATCTTGACTTCCTAAAATTCTGAAAAAATTACAGTGGCACTATAACAGTATAAAAACACTAATTCCAGAAGATCATAATTTTCCAGCAAATTTAAACCCATAATTTCTATTTATCATTAAAAGGGTGATAAATTGACTTTGTACAACAAGTATCAAATATGGACTTTCTAAAATTCTGAGAAAATTACAGTGGCACTATAATAGCATAAAAACTCTAATTCCAGAAGATCATAATTTATCTCCAAGTTCTAGTCATAAAAATTTCATAAATGCATAAGTGTGACATATGACAAAATAATCAAAAGAATGAGATTCTTAATGCTAGAAGTCCTAAGATTTTCTAGTGTGATGCATTATACCATAATTTGGGTGGGTGCAAAGTTTCAGAAGTCAAATCCAAGCCATTAGGGCTAAATTCACAAAATATCAATTTTTGCTATTGGCACACCTATTCCCTTATAGGTAGAGACATGCAAGAAGAAATTACCTTACATGCAGAGGTCCAAATGTTCTCAAAATTTAACCCTAGACTAATGCTGTCTAATTAGACATGACCCCCAAATTTGGGGTCATTTGGAGTTATATATCTCTAAATATTTCATTTATTTGATTTTCCAAGTTTTGAACAAAACTATAGTAAAATTGTCTCCATAAATTTTGATATTTAAACGTAAGCTAGGTATAAGGCACATGCATGCATGGTCAAAATCCCAAGTCCATCAGACTTATATTTTAGAGTGTGCACACTAATTAATTTTTGGTTTATATTTTGACCAGCCTCACTAAAATGAGTGATGTGGGTCCTACGTTGATCCAAATGACCTGATTTAAATTTCAGATAAAAGTAGACATCAAGGTCTACAAAAGCTATCTCAGGCAATTTTTCCTAAAAAGGCCTCTAAGGCCTTAAAATCAGACATGAATAATCATATGGAAGTGTGACAGAAATACACATTTAATGTAAAATGATCTAGCACGAATCTTGAAGCAGATCAGACTGCTCCTGGTCATCTTCCACCTTCAGCCAATGGCTGTGATTTGCCCGACCTGGAGCACATGTTTTGGCCTCCCTACATCATCCCAAGCACCCACATGACCAATCAACCCCACCACCTCTTTCCTCTCGGCAAGGGCCATCGATGGGTGGTGGTCCGGCGACTTGGGGTGGCCGGAGTGGTGTTTTCCGGCGAGATTTAAAAATCTGAAATCACCATGGATTCCCAATGGAATCAAGCTCAATTGAGCTCGATTCTCTTCCTAATTGATCTAAGAAGCTAGCACAAGGGGAGGGGATGAGAAACCGGACCTCAATGGAGCTTGACGGCGGCGACGACGGCGGTTGGCCATGGATCTCCTCTCCTCCGGCGAGCTTGCTCAAAACTTCATTACTCCACCATTTGAAGTGATCCAAGGCTCACTTTCATGTGCTCTCCACCTTAAGCTAATGGTGAAGTCAATTTGGGCTGAGGAGGACTGTATATGGCTGTGGCATTTTGGAGATTTCGGCCAAGCTTTGGTTGTTTCACCAAGCTGCCATTTGGCACTCACATTGCTGGAATTCAGCTGGTAATTACTCCCTAGGGTCAGAGGAAGGCTTGGGAAGAGAAGAGCCATGCCAAGTGGAGTTCCATTCCATTCTCCCAAATTTGCCTTAATTCAAAATTTGGGGAAAAAATGAAATTACCATGCATGCCACTCAAATCTCAGAAATAATTCATGGGCCATGGTATTGGGCCTATGGAGTGGTGGTGAAGTCAATTTGGATGGACTTAGCCCAAGTGAATTGGGTCCAATTTGCTCAAATGACCATTTTAGGTCAATTTTGACTTGAGTTGACTTTTGGTTGACTTGGTCAACTAAGGTTGACTGGTCTAGAATGTTGAGCTTGGGTCCCTTAACACCTCCCAATGTGGATTGGGTCATGGTGATGCCCCAAGTGGGCTAATTTAACCAATATGTGTGATTTTGACCAAAATTGAGGAAAAGTTGACTTTGGTCAATTTGGTCAAATTGATGTTCCCATGATGGGGCTTTCGAGTCAATTAGGTCCCCCATGATGTTCTAAGGCTAGGGGTGAAGCCAATTTGATGTTTTGGGGGTGAATTGAGTCTATTGGGGAAGGATTGTCTTATGTTGACCTAAGTTTGACTTTGGTCCACTTGGCTAAATTGGTTGACCAATTGATGAGACTTTTGGTCAATTATGTCTCCTTTGGGTTTAGGGACATGGTGGTGGGGTTAATTCACAAGTGTAAGTTCAATTTGAGCTAATTTGACCTAAGTTGACCTGCCTCGTATAGTGGATCACGTGTGAGTTCACTCAACTCAGTGCATCCCAAGGTCACCACCAAGCTCAAACTCACCTAACTCACCACATGTTCTACCCTAATTGAAGTTAAGGGGGTCTAGTAGGAAATGGGATGTTACAAGATGATCGATGATGTGAGCTTTATGGAGAAGTTGTTGAGATATATATCCAAGAAGTTCCGTCATATAGTGGTGGCGATCGAAGAGTCGAAGGACCTCACCGAGATGGCCGTTGACGAGCTTGTTGGCTCTTTGCAAGCTCATGAGTATAGGATGCTGCAAGATGATAAAGAAGTGAGAGGCTTGGAAAAGCACTCCAGACTCAACTAAATTTTGGAGAGAGCTCCGGAATAGGAGGCGGCCAGCGTGGCCGAGGTCACCAAGGCAGAGGCAGAGGTAGAAGAGGAGGTAGAGACCAAGGAAGAAACCAAAATTTCCAGAGAGAGGCGAAGCGAACTCAAGGAGGTTGACAAGAAGGAAGAGGAAGAGGAAGAGGCCGAGGAAAAGGCCTAGGAGATATGTCCCAGGTCCAATGTTACAACTGTAACAAGTTCGGGCATATGAGCTATGATTGCTGGGCTCCGAGGAAGAGAGAAGAGGCAAACCACTATGTCGAGGCTAGGAACAACGGGAACAACGATGGTGCTGGAGACCCGATGATGTTCCTAACCTACCGAGGAGCGGAGGAAGGAAGAAATGAAGTGTGGTACCTGGACACAGGAGCGAGCAACCACATGTGCGGAGATAGGGAGATGTTCACTAACCTGGAACCCAGTGGGGGTGAGGTTAGCTTCGGGGATGTGTCGAAGATCTCATTAGAAGGAAAGGGCTTGGTGGTTGTGAAGCTGAATGGAGAGAAGGTGCATCTGACCGATGTGTTCTATGTGCCAGGCTTGAAGACTAACATCTTGAGCCTTGGGCAGTTGATGGAGAGAGGCTACTGCGTCCAGTTGAAGGATGGGTCTTTGGCGATGAATAACCATCAAGGGAAAGAAGTGGTGAAGGTGAAGATGATGGCGAACCGTCTCTTTACATTGAAGATGGATACTCAGGAGACGACATGTCTCGCAAGGACGGAGGAAGAAGAGGAAGCATGGCTGTGGCACCATCGGATGGGCCACTTGGGCTTCACGGGCTTGAAGCTGTTATCCCACTCCAGGATGGTGGAGGATCTGCCAATGATCTCACCTCCGGAGAAGGTCTGTGAGGCGTGCACGAAGGGGAAGTAGAAGAGGCAAACGTTTGAAGGAGGGAAGTCTCGGAGAGCGAGGAGACAACTTGAACTGGTTCACTCAGACATTGCGGGTCCATTTGAGACCACCTCAGTGGGCGGAAGCAAATACTATATCACCTTCACAGATGACTTCATTCGGAAGTGTTGGGTGTATTTTTTGAAAGAAAAATCTGAGGCCCTTGACAAGTTCAAGGAGTTCAAGGCGATGGCGGAGAAGGAGAGTGGTCAGCCACTGAAGGTGCTGAGGACAGATCGGGGTGGGGAGTACACCTCGAGGCTGTTTGATGTTTTCTGCAAGGAAAATGGGATCTCACACCAGCTGACGGCGGCATACTCACCACAACAAAACGGAGTCGCGGAGAGGAAGAATCTCACCATCATGAACATGGCGAGAAGTATGGTGAAGGGCAAAGGGTTGTCGAAGATGTTCTGGGCGGAGGCAGTGCAGTGTGCGGTGTATCTACTGAATAGATGCTGTTGAAATTGTTGAAGTGGAAGTTAGAGGATTTTTGGACCTGGGCGGTCTGGGAGGAGGTCGGACGGTCTGGAGTGATCGCACAGCCTGGCAGTCTGCCTCTGCGGTCTGGCTTGTCTAAGCCTAGCTGCGGTCTCCTGGCTTGATCGCTGGTATGGGTCCAAGGCAGCTGAAGGTGAAGGCCGCGCGGTCTGTCTGTGACCGCGTGGTGGTTTGATCGTCTTCAGGTGTGCGCGGTCTGTGCGTGACCGCGTGGCGAGCTGTTTTCTTCAAGGCCGTGGCGGTCTGGTGTGACCGCACAGTTTGATCCAGGTTTTCCAGAATGCGGTCTGGTGACTGACCGGGCTTTCTGGTGATGTTTGCGGACTAAGGGACTTAGTCGCGCGGTCTCAGTTCGCGATCTCAGGAGGAGACTGGTATGCGAGCTGGACGCTGTTCGCGGTCTCAGGAGGAGACCGGGATGCGGACAGGAGTTTACGGTCTGATGGCGAACTGGCTGTGTTCACGGTCTCTGGCGATTACAGGTGGTGAGCAGCTTCGTGGCAGTCTGGCGATCTCCTTGTGGAGTCGCGATCTCACTATGAGAGTGGCGGTCTCTCATGGTTTGGTTGAAGCTGGCGAGCTCACCTAAAATGAAGCAGGAGTACTATTGCTGATCGCGCGGTGTGACCGGTCAGGTCGCGCGGTCTGGGGGGTGGTGATCCTATCTCATAGGGTGGTGACTGGATCAGGTCTCACGCCTATAAATAGGACTCATCAACAACAATAATTTAGACACACCAAGTGTAAGCCGGGTTTTCTTCTTTCCTGTGGTCTCTATTTGTGTGACCGGGCGGTCTGCTGATTGAACTCTTCTTGTGCAGCTTCTGCGGATAGCGCGGGCAGCAGCGATCATCTTTGTGAGTGACTTAGAGTAGCCATCGCCTTTGTGAAGAAGGAACCAGTGGTAGAGCAATAGAAGCGAGGGGTCTTGGAATTGAGATGCTTACATCGACTAACTTCAAGAAGTGGAAGTCGTGTATGCAAAGCTATCTTCTGGGTGAGGACCTCTGGGAGGTAGTTGGAGGAGATCAGATGTAGGAAGTTGTCCCGGAAGGGGATAATGGGGCTGAGGTGAGAACTTGGAGGAGGACGAATGCGAAGGCAGAGTTCACTCTGAAGAGAGCAATTTCACCTGATCTGTTTGATCACATTCTGGGATGTGGATCAGCTGCGAAGATCTGGAGAGCCCTGGATGGGCTGTTTAACAAGAAGAATGTAGCGAGGCTACAGTTCTTGGAGAATGAGCTGGCAAGGTCGGCTCAGGGTGATCTTTCTATCTCCAATTTCTTTCTGAAGATGAAAAACTTGTGCGCTGAAATCTCAGCATTGGATCCTGATGAGCCTATCTCTGAGGCGAAGCTGAAGAGGCACATCACCCGCGGCTTGCGGAAGGAATATGTTGCCTTTGTGATGTCGGTGCAGGGATGGGCAAATCAGCCGTCTCTGTTGGAGCTGGAGAACTTACTTGCTTCGCAAGAAAGTTTGGCAAGGCAGATGGCGGGGGTGTCGATGGCTGGGGGAGATGGCGAAGTGATTTTCTCGGGGAAGAAGAAGAAGTGGGATAAGAAGAAGAAGACCGCTGGAGGAGGCTATGGGCCTTTAACTTCTGGGAAGCAGGAAAGGGGGTATGCTCCCAAGGCTGACGAGAAGAAGAAGGGTGAAGGTCCGAAGTGCTTCAAGTGTGGCAAGTATGGCCACATCAGGAAGGATTGCAAGGTGGTCACCCAAGCTGGGCATGCTGCGGAGAAGGAGGAAGCTGAGGCCAGGCACATTCAAGGAGGTTGGGGAGGAGCCTTCTAGGCTTCTATTGGAGCTTCGGCTCCTATCAACTATCTGGAAGACTGGATCGTGGACTCGGGGTGTGGTCATCACCTCATCGGAGACGAGACCAAGCTTTCTTATGCACAGCCCTATACAGGTAACAATGCAATCATTACTGCTGACAATACTGTGCATCCAGTAGAGAAGGTGGGGTTTTTTTCCTTGGGCAGTGATAGAGGGCCACTTACCTTGAAGAGTGTCTATCACGTGCCTGGTATGAGGAAAAACCTCTTCTCCATGACCAACGCTGTAGACGCTGGGTATCACGTTCTGTTCGGCCCAACAGAAGTGAAGTTTCTACGCAATTTTGAGGCCGTAAAGGCCGAGGTCGTCCATGTCGGGAGAGGGGCAAAGGACTTGTTCGTTTTATCGACAAGTTCCTATGTCGACAAGATGAAGACGAATGATGGTGCCGTTATATGGCATGAGAGGTTGGGGCACGTAGGGATGGACAAGCTGAAAGCTATGGCGGTGAGAGGTCTGGTCAAGAGCCTGCTAAGTCTATCTTCCTACGGTGAAGGTCATGTTTGCGCAGGATGTCAGTTCGACAAGTCTCATCGACTACCGTTTCACAAGTCGCAGACAAGGAGTAATGTGTCGTTGGAGTGCATCCACAGTGATTTAATGGGACCTACTGCTACCCCAAGCCTCGGAGGCAGCAGATATATGCTGGTGTTGATCGATGATTACACTAGATATGTCTGGGTATATTTCCTGAAGGAGAAGGCAGAGGCGTTTGCCAAGTTTGTGGAGTTCAAGGAGCTCGTGGAGGGTCGGCTAGGACTGCGGGTGAAGAAGCTGAGGACTGACAACGGAGGGGAGTTCACCTCCAGTGAGTTCTCCACTTTTTGCAGGAAGGCAGACATCCGGAGAGAGCTCACTTGTGCACATACTCCACAGCAGAACGGAGTTGCAGAGCGGAAGATCCGTCATCTGACAGAGACCTGCAAGTGTTGATTGCATGCCAAGAGTATCCCAAAGTCCTTTTGGGCGGAGGGAATGTCTTGTGCTGCCTACGTCATCAACAAGATGCCTTTGAGTCCCATCAATATGTTGACTCCGCATGAGATGATGTTCAAGGAGAAGCCAAGGGTGACACACCTTAGGGTGTTTGGTTCCACCTGCTACGTGCATGTTCCAGATGCTCTTCGGACGAAGCTAGATGCGAAAGCAAGGAAGCTAGTCTTCGTGGGATACGATGAGCAGAAGAAAGGATGGAAGTGCATGCACCCGAGATGCGGAGGTTTGTGGTATCTCGCGACGTCGTGTTCGATGAGGTGACATCTTACAAGGGGTCTTATGATGTGGAGCTACCAGAGAGCAGGGTGGAGGTGTCGGAGAAAGCTGTGGAGGATCTTCAGGTGGAGCTACCTGTGTCACCAAGTGGTCCGTCTCCTTCTAGTTCCGAGATGGGGGCTTCTGGTTCAGGGAGCAGGGGGGCAATGCTCCTAGCACGTCTGAAGGGGAGCTAGGGAAGAAGAAGCTGAAGATAATGCAGTTCAGGGGAAGGAGCTAAGGAGGTCGAAGCGGGCGATCGTCGCCCCTGATCGCTATACAGGAGGAAACGCAGTGAGCTTCGTCTTATGTTTCTTTGCTGGTCCCTTGGATGAGAGGGAGCCGTCGAGCATTGAGAAGGCCAGAGGCGTGAAGGAGTGGGACATTGCTATGCAAGAAGAGATGGTAGCTCTCGAGAAGAATGAGACCTGGTCTCTTGTGCCTAAGCCCAAGGGCACCACTCCTGTGACATGCAAGTGGGTCTACAAGCTCAAGAAGAAAGCTGACGGCAACATCGAGCGGTACAAGGCTCACCTTGTAGCTCGGGGGTTCTCGCAGCAATACGGTGAAGACTACGAGGAGACATTCAGTCCGGTGGCAAAAATGACTTCAGTTCGGTTCATCATTGCCTTGGCGGCGTTCAGTGGATGAGAGATTTGGCAGCTCGACATCAAGAACGCCTTCTTGTACGGCGAGATTGACAAGGATATCTTCATGGTCCAGTCACCAGGCTTTGTGTCTGAAGATTTTCCGGAGCATGTCTGCAAGCTGAAGAAGGCCCTGTATGGGTTGAAGCAAGCGCCGAGGGCGTGGTATGGGAAGATTGCAGAGTATCTTTTATTCTGTGGATTTGGTGCTTCAGACTCAAACTCAAGCTTGTTCGTCAAGAAGAGCGGGGAGCTTCAAGTCATCATGCTGCTATACGTCGACAATATGATCGTGACGGGGAACTCGAAGGAGGAGGTAGCGCAGCTTCGGGCCGAGCTGTCTATCAGGTTCGAGATGAAGGACTTAGGTGAGCTTCACCATTTCCTTGGACTCGAGGTGCAGAGGAAGGAGAGTGGAGTGCTGGTGTCCTAGGCTGGATATGCGGAGCGAATCGTGGAGCGATTCGGCATGAAGGAAGGGAAATGCACTTCCACACCTCTGGAGAAGGCCACAAAACTTCGGAAGGATGAGGGGAGGATTATGCAAGATCCGTTGGTGTTCCGAGCTTTGGTTTGGAGCTTGATTTATCTGACGATCACGAGGCCGGATATTGCATATGCAGTTGGCAGAGTGAGTCGATATATGGCGGAGCCACGGGTACCTCATCTGCTAGCAGCCAAGAACATTCTGAAGTATGTCAAGGCGACCTCGGACATGGGTCTCTTATACAGGAGGGATGCGGGCTTTGAAGTGCACGGGTACATGGATGCTGACTACGGGGGAGATTCGGATGATCGGAAGTCGACATCTGGATTCGTCTTCATGGCGGGCCCTACAACTATATCATGGTGCAGCAAGAAGCAGGATTCCGTATCGGTCTCCACCACGGAAGCGGAATACAAGGCTTCGGCCTTGGCAGCTCAGGAAGCCATCTGGCTTAGGAGGTTGGTGGGAGACGTCCACAAGGAGGTTCGGGAGCTGACTCTGCTACGCGGTGACAACGAGAGTGCTCTCAAACTGGTTACCAATCCAGTTTGTCACGCGAGGACCAAGCATATTGAGATCGAGCATCACTTCATACAGGAGAAGGTGCTGGAGGGATCTCTTTCAGTCGAGCATGTGCGGAGTGCGGACAACGTGGCAGACATCTTCACAAAGGCGCTGGCGAAAGGGCCGTTCACACGGCTAAGGAGCCTACTGGGGCTAGTTTCAACTTCCCACTTCAAGGGGGAGTGTTGAAATTGTTGAAGTGGAAGTTAGAGGCTTTTTGGACCTGGGCGGTCTGGGAGGAGGTCGGGCGGTCTGGAGTGATCGCACGGCCTGGTGGTCTGCCTCTGCGGTCTGGCTTGTCTAAGCCTAGCTGCGGTCTCCTGGCTTGATTGTTGGTATGGGTCCAAGGCAGCTGAAGGTGAAGGCCGCACGGTCTGTCTGTGACCGTGTGGTGGTTTGATCATCTTCAGGTGTGCGCGGTCTGTGCGTGACCGCGTGGCGAGCTGTCTTCTTCAAGGCTGTGGCGGTCTGGTGTGACCGCACAGTTTGATCCAGGTTTTCCAGAATGCGGTCTGGTGACTGACCTGGCTTTCTGGTGATGTTCGCGGACTAAGGGACTTAGTCGCGCGGTCTCAGTTCGCGGTCTCAGGAGGAGACTGGTATGCGAGCTGGACGCTGTTCGCGATCTCAGGAGGAGACCGGCATGCGGACAAGAGTTCGCGGTCTGATGGCGAACTGGCTGTGTTCGCGGTCTCTGACGATTACAGGTGGTGAGCAGCTTCGTGGCGGTCTGGCGATCTCCTTGTGGAGTCGCAATCTCACTATGAGAGTGTCGGTCTCTTATGGTTTGGTTGAAGCTGGCGAGCTCACCTAAAATAAAGCAGTAGTACTATTGCTGATCGCGCGGTGTGACTGGTCAGGTCGCGCGGTCTGGGGGGTGGTGATCCTATCTCATAGGGTGTGACTGGACCAGGTCTCACGCCTATAAATAGGACCCATCGGCAGTAATAATTAAGACACACCAAGTGTAAGCCGAGTTTTCTTCTTTCCTACAGTCTCTATTTGTGTGACCGGGCGGTCTGCTGATTGAACTCTTCTTGTGCAGCTTCTGCGGATAGTGCGGGCAGTAGCGATCACCTCTTCCTCTGAAAGTATTCGGGCGGTCTGCGGCTTGGAGTTGTGTTGCTGGAGTTCGGGAGGATCAGGAGTTCGGAAGGAGGGGTGCGGTCTGATCGGCGTTCTGGTGTTGTTCTGAGATCGACAGCGGGTTGCGGTCTGGCGGGTTGCTGAGGTCGCAAGGGAGACCACACGGTCTCAAGTTATCTTCAACTTGTTTTTTCTTCCTTTGGTGTTTGTGCTGGCGGAATCATGTCTCGCCAATCATGTCTTGACTTGTAATTTGAAGTTGCTATCAATAAAGATCACTTCTTTGCCTCCATTTGCTTCTGGTTGTTTGGCTTGTGAACTCTAAGTTGACTAACTCTTGTTCGCTTCATAAAGATTCAAAAAATTTCACAAATGCCCCACGAAGAGTGTGAAGTTCATGACCCCGTTCGAGGCTTGGAGTGGTTGGAAGCCAAGTGTGAAGCACTTGAGGGTCTTTGGGTGTGTAGCTCATGCTCACGTCCCAGACCAGAGGATGAAGAAGCTCGATGATAGGAGCGAGAAGTGCATTTTTGTGGGCTACGTTGCGGAGAGCAAGGCTTACAAGTTATACAACCCGGTGACGGAGAAGGCCATAATCTCAAGGGATGTGGTGTTTGAAGAAGATAGCTGCTGGAGCTGGGATGAGGAGACAAGGAGCAAGAAGGAGATGTTCTTTGAAGATGAGGAAGAAGGTGGTCATGAAGCAGGAGCTGAGGATGGTGGAGTTGATCCACCATCACCACCTAGTGGAGATTCGGGGGGAGCTTGCACTCCCAACTCAAGTGGAGGCAGTTCTAGTGGATCAAGCACTAGTGGAAGTAAAGCTGATCATCCTCAACCTAGGATGAGGAGGATGGAGGAGATCTACGAGGAGACGGCACCGACACTTAATAATTTTTCTTTGTATTATTTGTTGGCAGATTGCGAGCCGCACTCCTATGATGAAGCCGCCCAGGAGAAATCTTGGAGGATGGCGATGGATGCTGAGATAGCTTCTATAAAGAAGAATGATACTTGGAGGTTGGTCGATCCACCCGCAGGCCACAAACCCCTCGGGGTGAAGTGGATCTACAAGGTGAAGAAGAACAAGGAAGGAGCTGTGGAGAAGCACAAGGCGAGACTCGTCGTAAAGGGCAATAGGCAAGTCCATGGAGTGGACTATGACGAGGTCTACGCCCCAATGGCGAGGATCGACACCATCAGGTTGATCATCGCGCTCGCAGCTCACCATGGGTGGAAGGTCTCACAGATGGATGTGGTGTCGGCATACCTCAATGGCTATTTGGAGGAAGATGTGTACATCGAGCAGCCTCCTGGATATGAAGTGAGGGGCCAAGAGAGGAAGGTGTAACATCCCATTTCCAGCTAGACCCCTTGTGCGCATTTTTGAGTCAAGCGAGTTGACTTGGGCTCAGGGTGTACTGAGGGCCAGGCTTGCACCTGAGCCGGAGGAGTGCACTCGACGAACGCGGCGAATACCATTTCTATTCCTTGTCTTGATGTTTGCTGTATCGGGACCCGAGCTGTCCGGAGAGTATAATTTGAGCAATAAAACTCGAAGGAGGCGTACCGCCTTGAAGGAATTATAGTATGTACGTTAGCTCAAATGACACGGCCTACGAATACCATATTTATCCAAAAGGCGATATGCAGCAGACGGTCTCAGAATTCACCCCAGTCAGGTTTGTTAGATTCGTGAAGCCTATACGAGTTCAACGAAACTGTCCGCGCTCGATTCTGATGAGAATCGACGAAATTATAATGTGGTCTGCGAATACCATATTTATCCAAAATGGTGAAATGGACCAAACAATCTCGCAATTGACCCCAGTCAGTCTTGTTAGACTCGTCGCAATAGTACGAGTTCAACAGATTTATCCGTTTGCGATTCCGACGTCGTTTGAAGGAGTTTTGACGTTTAAGTCAAATTTGGCCGCAAATGCTCCGACAAGCATAAATTTACCAAACGAACTCAGAATTAATCTCGGATTGTCCCGATGTATGCGTGCCGGCGAGACAGTCGTAACGATCCCTTCCGGGACAAATTCTGAGCTTCCTAGAGAAATCTACGCACGTTTTAAGTGGTATGGTAATAGGGGCTCTTTCTAAATCATAATGATAATAATAAATTAATAATTAATATATATACATGTAAAAATATATCTATATATATTATATCTGATCGTGAACTTAGGTTAAAAATCACTCCTCTCAACTCTCTCCCTGCTCTTGACGGCGGAAAAACCCCGACCTCTCCCCGCCTCTCTCTCTCTCTCTCTCTCTCTCTCTCTCTCTCTCTCTCTCTCTCTCTCTCTCTCTCGGCAAGGCCGATCTCCTCTCTAGAGCCGGCGACCTCCTCCTCCGGCAAGTCCATCCTCCGACGCACCTCATGGCAGGTCTGGCAACTTCCTACACCGCGCCACCTTCCTCCACCCACAACCATGGTTGAAAGCTCCAACCATTCAGATCCAGGCCGAGTGAAGCACTCTCCTTCTCTTCCTCGAAGCTCCAGGCCGATCCATCTCCCTGGTAGCCGAACTATCTTTTCGAGCTCCCAGCCATTTCCTCCATTTTCTCCGGCGAGATCCAAGGCTAAAATCTCCAGCTGTAGATCCTAGACCTCCTCTCGTTCTCCGACGAGCATCCAGAAAATAGTTGCCTCTTCACTACAGCGGCATATTCCGACCGAGAGCTGCTTGATCTCAGTCTTCCTGGCAAGATCTCAAACCGCCGGCGACCATCGTCATTCACCCCCACTGAAGGCCGAATCCCTTCCCCTTTTCCAGATCCAACTCCGGCCAACTTCAGATCCACGACTGATAAGATCCGATTCGGCGAGATCCAAGGCTGACTCCTTCGGCGAACATCAAACGAGATCCGGAACAATGAGATCTGAGCATGGCCGGGAGCAATGACGGACAAATGCCGCATACGCGGCTATTGGGTAGCATGCATGGACACTCGGTGAGCTTCCTCCCCTCTCCCTTGGTGCTAGTTTCGTAGATCACACTAGGTGAGATATCGATCTCAATAGAGTCGATTGGAGAGCAAGCCGTGAAGAGACGACCTGAAATAAATGTTCCGGGTAAATGTTCCGGCCACTTCCGACCGCTAACACGTCACCCGTCGATGTACCTCAAAGCGAGGAAGGTGGTGGCGGTGTTAGTCGGTCGGTTTGGGGTTTTTGGTGGCCGACGAAGAGATGTGTTATATTTCAGGTTGGGCAGATCGCAGCCCTAGGCTGGAGGTAGACGATGAGGTGATCGTCTGATGTGCTTAAGATGTGTGCTAGTAATTTTATTCTAATAACTGCAATTTTCTTTCACTCTTACATAGCCGAGTTTAAAAAGAATTTTATGTTTAGGGCATTAGTAGTCTATGATAAAGATATTAGCTCCATTAGAGGTCAGCATGTGGGTGGATACCCAATTCTTGATATGGGTAGCTTATGTTATGGTGTGCTAATAGCTATATTTCTATACATAACCTATTTTGATATCCTCAGAACCTTGGCTTGGGGGAATCCAACAAGGGTGGTCATGGTGACTCACCATGATGCTTGACATCACCCTTGAGATGATGGGGATCCTTGGAGACTAAATTCTTAGGAAGTTAGTTAATGTAATAATATCACATAAGGACACTTATGAAATAAAATAGGTCAAATGACCTAGGGAAAAATTATGATCTTTTGACATACATGTGTTCATGTCAAATTATCTCTTTGGAATTTCCGAGAGCTTGTGGTGTTGATTTTCTTGGAGAAAATTGATTATTAGTAAGTGTCACATTTATGTATTAATGAAATAATTGTGATTAATTAAAATTGAAAAAAAAATATGAAACTTGGTCACGAGTATATTTAGGGCATGTTACACCTTTAGTGGTTCTGCTGGAATTTTTGGAGCATGTTTACCTCTGATTATTAATTATGTTGGGTTAAGAGCAATAGAAAAATAATTTATTTACCCTAGATAGTTGTATTGGTGTCTGCGTGTCGGGATGACAATTCCTCGAAGACACCTTCCACTTAGCTCAAAGCCTGGTGGACTCCAGCAAAGAGTACGCAAAGCTCCGCGGTTGTTTAGCGTCGAGGCGTACGTGCGGTCTAGGCCTGGTAGTGTGCATACCCACCTAGGAGTGGACGGCCTGGTCCGCTACCACCGTGTGTCACAGCGGTTGGTACCCGAGAGGTTGGCTTCCTTTCAAACAGAGGGAACTACAAAGGTCTATGCGCATAGAGTCGTGTGTGTGAGTTTCATTGCATAAAACATTCATGGCATAGCATACCATACGCACTTGCAGATCCTCATCATATAAATTAGTATGGGCACTTTTATATGATGAGTTACATTTCGGAATCCTTAACTTATAAGTTTGTATGGGCATTCATATAAGTTAGGGTACGATTATTGATAGATTGCTATTTACTATTACGCTGCTCTTACTCTTTCGTACTTACTACTGCTCTTTATTACTGCTTCAATTATTGTACTCACATTTATAATGCTTGGACTTGTGTAGTGTAGCTCTTTATACACTTATAGTTCTATTTATACACATGTTAGATGTACATTTAATTATGTTGTTGAGAGCCACTGTCAGCTGCTTCTTTTGTTATACCCCTTGTTGTCCTCCGCTTCTTCCTTTTCTTCCGCCCGGTGCCTTGGAGTCGCCGGGGGAGCGGATGGGAAGCCACTTAGTCTTTATGACTAACGGTTGTTACACCACTATTTTTTAGGAGCACACCCAGCTGGAGCAGTACCGGAGAGATCAGAGTGATAGGACTCGGAGACATGTTGCAGCTTTTGCAATAGCACCTTCTGATACGGTTGTGATGGATTGTAGTTCTTGTTGTAGACTTCCGCTATACCTTGTTATAGTATATTTGGGAGCTCTTTTGCTTCCTGTCATTTATATATTTTGTGGACATTTATACTTTGTGAATTATGGACTCTTGAAAATATTCAATTTATTGATGGGTTGGCAAATGATATTGGTAATAGCCGGCAGAATAGGCGTCTTGTGGTACATGTTAGCCCGTGTGCTGACGCTACCGCAAGGCGGCTGTTCTGGGCATAATACTCCCCTCGGCCGTGTTTTGTGTTCCGTGAGGGGGATCTCACAAATGACGATCCTGAGATAAAGAAGTCCATTAAACCACTAGGCCACCCTGTTAGCTAAATCAGTTTGAGGACAAACTGATGCAGCGGAAGCAGTGGTGTGCCCATGTGTAATTCACAATAAGTATGTCCGCTTTTTCCTATAAAAAGTGCCAACCCAAGCCAAACTCGTACCCTTACGTATAGATGCTGGCTCATTCCGAGACAGTAATTTGTTTTCCCATTCCAACAGTCAGAGTTGGTTTGGCATATGATACCATTTTGGTCGACTTAGCAGGATAGGTCATGACGTATCCTAGCCTTATACGGATCTTGGGGATGATTGGGCCAAGCAATAAGTGATCTTGAGTGACTAAGGGAAGAGTTTAATGTGAGTGTAAATGCTAAAGACTCGCACCCTGAGATTTCTATCCTAGATATGGAGTAATATTATCATCTTACCCAAAAATTTTAGGGCAATCTCAATGAGATTGGTGCCTGTAGTCCATTATCAGCTTAGTAAGAGACCACCAAGCATGCCTTTTATACTGTATGTCGATACCTCTCACTTCTATTTATGTAGAAGGTTTCATATGGAGGAGATATGATAAGAATTCAGATCCAGAGAAGACTCATTTTGGGACGAATGTGTTATATTGGTGGTAGAAGAAACTCAGTCGAAGAGATACGAGGGCTTATCTCTTCATTTATTGGGCTAGTTATGTACCGTCTTGGATCCCTTGAGGAGTTAGAATCTTTGTAATTTTTGACATTGGAAGTTTTGACCCCAGAGAGTTAATTCACCTTAAGCAAAGCAGACTGCTAAGGCCATGTTTGGGTTGATAGGAATTTTATTAGCGGAATAAGAGAGGAAAAGCATTTTTGAAGATGATCATTTCCTTTATAGTGTTCTAAGATTATGTGGATAAGTAACGAGGAAAGTAGTAAGTTAGCCGTTTTGGTAAATATCTGTATCGACCTATACTTAACTTTTGATGACATTATAGCTTGGTACTTGATGAAATTATGTACCCTCATGATGATATAATGAAGTTTGTATATGTACGAGTGGTTTAATGATCAACCATCCCAGGAAGTTAGGAAATTTGCAATGACTTGTATGTTAAAGGGATGTTAGGAAAAATTAATAGATCCAAATCGACTAGTAAAAGGCCAAAAATGAAGGTGGCTTCATTTATTCGACTACGTTTGATTTATGAAGATGACAAGGATAGTATGACTTGTTAATTGATTAAAAATCTCAAATGTTTATCATGGAATAAACATGTCATTAACAATCTCTAGCGCCGATTGTGGGCAACTTTGGAGTTTATACGTTATATTCGAACAAGTAAGGGTTATGTGTAATATTATTGTCTTGGCAAGGTAGATTTTTAGAGGCTAGGTATCATAACCCTACAATGAGACAAGGTTTAAGTTCACGATAAGAGGCCCTTTAAATGGAACTATCTGGATCCCAAAAGAAATTCGGCACGAATTATGAATTCGGTGCAAGTCTAACTGTGATCTAGGTTGGACCAAAGTAATACCTGACTCGGGTCCTTGTGCTCTTAGAAGGAAGCGATAGATATACCTTCCTCTAAGCCCACAATGGTGGTTCGTAATATCAATAAGGCAAATTGTTAAACTTCACAGGTCGAACAAATGTTGATTTTTGGGAACCATTGAAAATATACAATTGTCCAAGCTTAAATTCTTGAGGCAATAACATCATGTTGGGGATTTGTGGATCGAGATAGGATAGCATCGTGGCAAGTGAAATGAGGCGTATGTGAACTCGATTATTTTATGAACCAAAAGATAAATGGTGAAAATTCTTGATGATTAAACACATGAATATTTTGCCATGACGTGACATTGGAAATATCCCTGCCTACCAAAATCTAAAAGTTAGCCAGCCACTTGCTAAATTTGGAAGACGTATACTATATGTATGAATCTTTTTACTATAAATATGATGATATGGAGAGTCAGAACACATAAATCGAAAATATCATGACCGTCTTTTGAAAGATTCATGATTTTGGGAAATAAAATTTAATTATCAGCAGTAGATATAGTGAAATCACATGATAAATGTTAAGACCCCCTTATAGTGAGAGCAACTCGTGACTAGTATCACGGTTATAAGTAGTGCTTCTTATCTACTATTGAGGCAGTAAGAGACCTCTAAGTTTGATGTTCGTACCCACAATGTGATGCTCCTCGCTGTAGTTTACATCCATTTAGACTGCGAGCCTAGAAAGTGACCATTTTGTAGTTGGGAACATGTCGACCCCTAAAAAGGTT
This sequence comes from Dactylorhiza incarnata, assembly GCA_033032865.1. Lineage (NCBI taxonomy): Eukaryota > Viridiplantae > Streptophyta > Magnoliopsida > Asparagales > Orchidaceae > Dactylorhiza > Dactylorhiza incarnata. Next base: position 5,121,269 of record JAWHQI010000134.1, read on the forward strand.
GTGAAAATGGTAGCTTTGAGGGCCTAGAACACTTTAATAGGTCCCATGAACTGTTATTCAAGTGCCTTGTGGCAAGTGCTTATAAGGTAAACTCTTAATCGAGGACGACATGCCCATAGGGCCGGTGTGCATACAAGGGGTGAATGTACCATACTGGTGGTCGAAGAAACATAACTTAGGTGTATGGGGGCTAACCCTTTTTCTTCGTTCATTGGCCTAGCTAATGGACCAACTGAGGTTTCACTGGGAGTTAAAAATCTTTGTAGTCTGCTTCACTTAGCCTTGCTATAATGAGGTTTTCTCATCTAAGTCGTTACAAGTCGACGATATTAGAATTAGGAACACCTTGATGAATGAGTCATTTTAAGCAAGGGGGATGGTTAAACACCAAGTTTTGGATTACGTTGAGTCCCCTACCAGAATGACAGATGTGAGTACCTAAAGGATGGTTATGTCTTTGCTCTGATCGAAGGTTATGCGGAGAAGTAGACCAAGGAGAAATGGTGATCTAAAACCTTTTGGGATATACACCGAGGTTGTCGAGTTTTCATACATGAACTCCTGGATAAATCATATAGCTGAGTAATTAAGGATATGAATACACCCTGCTGAGTGCCAATTAGGACCTTTGTGGGTGACGTTGACTAAAATTTAGCACGGTTTTAGATGGATGTCAATACTATGTGAAGGATGCAATGACATCCTGATGTGATGGTAAGGACTTGAGTTGGCAGTCCTTGAGTGCTGCTATGCACTAGTCGGATCCTGACAAGTATTTGGATGACATAAGGACTTGGTGGTAGTCCTTGGGTTTTAATAGCATGAGTTCCATCATTAGAACCTTATGAGTGTAGTAAGTGAAATCTAGAATCCTCTTGATAGTGTTGTAGTGCCTCTCAGTGATCAATGGTCGGTCCGATGACCGCGCGACAAATTTTGGGGGACGCCTTGAAATTTGTTGAGTTGGAGTTGTATTTGATTGTTGATCAATGTGGTGTATTTAAAAGTGACATATTTAGGATAATTGGTTTAAATCGTAGCACTCTTAGCGCCAAGGTTTTGCAACGTGGTTTTTAAGTTAACAAATTCACAATAGTGGTTGCCGGTTGCATCGTGGTTTTATAAACGAGTAGCATGCTTGATGACGTTCATATCGAGTCCTTGCTAAATGCTCCCTTGTGTGTTGTATGCTTGAGATTAAATCACAACATAATCAGTTAGACTGATGTAGCGATTTTTGAAATAGTGTGTGTCATTATTAGGTCGTATGACTTCACAGGGCAAGAGTGCGCATGCAATCTAGTTTCTATGTATAAATCGCAACAATTGAGAATGCATATATAAGCTTGAAATTATTACGGGTGAAGTGCCCATGAATGATTATGATGAGTATATTTTACTCTCATCTAGAAAATCCTCATAGCCTCAACCAAATATTTCGAGGACGAAATTGTTTCTTCATTTATTGGATTTGTAACATCCCGTTTCCAGCTAGACCCCTTGTGCGCATTTTTGAGTCAAGCGAGTTGACTCGGGCTCGGGGTGTACTGAGGGTCAGGCTTGCACCTGAGCCGGAGGAGTGCACTCGACGAACGCGGCGAATACCATTTCTATTCCTTGTCTCGATGTTTGCTGTATTGGGACCCGAGCTGTCCGGAGAGTATAATTTGAGCAATAAAACTTGAAGGAGGCGTACCGCCTTGAAGGAATTATAGTACGTGCGTTAGCTCAAATAACACGGCCTGCGAATAACATATTTATCCAAAAGGCGATATGCAGCAGACGGTCTCAGAATTCACCCCAGTCAGGTTTGTTAGATTCGTGAAGCCTATACGAGTTCAACGGAACTGTCCGCGCTCGATTCTGATGAGAATCGACGAAATTATAATGTGGTCTGCGAATAGCATATTTATCCAAAATGGTGAAATGGACCAAACAATCTCGCAATTGACCCCAGTCAGTCTTTTTAGACTCGTCGAAATAGTACGAGTTCAACAGATTTATCCGTTTGCGATTCCGACGTCGTTTGAAGGAGTTTTGACGTTTAAGTCAAATTTGGCCGTAAATGCTCCGACAAGCATAAATTTACCAAACGAACTCGGAATTAATCTCGGATTATCCCGATGGATGCGTGCCGGTGAGACAGTCGTAACGATCCCTTCCGGGACAAATTCTGAGCTTTCTAGAGAAATCTACGCACGTTTTAAGTGGTATGGTAATAGGGGCTCTTTCTAAATCATAATGATAATAATAAATTAATAATTAATATATATACATATAAAAATAAATCTCTATATATATTATATCTGATCGTGAACTTAGGTTAAAAATCACTCCTCTCAACTCTCTCCCTGCTCTTGACGGCGGAAAAACCCCGACCTCTCCCCGCTTCTCTCTCTCTCTCTCTCTCTCTCTCTCTCTCTCTCTCTCTCTCTCTCTCTCTCTCTCTCTCTCGGCAAGGCCGATCTCCTCTCTAGAGCCGGCGACCTCCTCCTCCGGCAAGTCCATCCTCCGGCGCACCTCATGGCAGGTCTGGCAACTTCCTAGACCGCGCCACCTTCCTCCACCCACAGCCATGGTTGAAAGCTCCAACCATCCAGATCCAGGCCGAGTGAAGCACTCTCCTTCTCTTCCTCGAAGCTCCAGGCCGATCCATCTCCCTAGTAGCCGAACTATTTTTTCGAGCTCCCAGCCATTTCCTCCATTTTCTCCGGCGAGATCCAAGGCTAAAATCTCCAGCTGTAGATCTTAGACCTCCTCTCGTTCTCCGACGAGCATCCAGAAAATAGCTGCCTCTTCACTACGGCGGCATATTCCGACCGAGAGCTGCTTGATCTCAGTCTTCCTGGCAAGATCTCAAACCGTCGGCGACCATCGTCATTCACCCCCACTGAAGGCCAAACCCTTCCCCTTTTCCAGATCCAACTCCGGCCAACTTCAGATCCACGACTGATAAGATCCGATTCGGCGAGATCCAAGGCTGACTCCTTCGGCGAACATCAAACGAGATCCGGAACAACGAGATCTGAGCATGGCCGGGAGCAATGGCGGACAAATGCCGCATACGCGGCTATTGGGTAGCATGCATGGACACTCGGTGAGCTTCCTCCCCTCTCCCTTGGTGCTAGTTTCCTAGATCACACTAGGTGAGATATCGATCTCAATAGAGTCAATTGGAGAGCAAGCCGTGAAGAGACGGCCTGAAATAAATGTTCCGGGTAAATGTTCCGGCCACTTCCGACCGCTAACACGTCACCCGTCGATGTACCTCAAAGCGAGGAAGGTGGTGGCGGTGTTAGTCGGTCGGTTTGGGGTTTTTGGTGGCCGACGAAGAGATGTGTTATATTTCAGGTTGGACAGATCGCAGCCCTAGGTTGGAGGTAGACGATGAGGTGATCGTCTGATGTGCTTAAGATGTGTGCTAGTAATTTTATTCTAATAACTGCAATTTTCTTTCACTCTTACATAGCCGAGTTTAAAAAGAATTTTATGTTTAGGGCATTAGTAGTCTATGATAAAGATATTAGCTCCATTAGAGGTCAGCATGTGGGTGGATACCCAATGCTTGATATGGGTAGCTTATGTTATGGTGTGCTAATAGCTATATTTCTATACATAACCTATTTTGATATCCTCAGAACCTTGGCTTGGGGGAATCCAACAAGGGTGGTCATGGTGACTCACCATGATGCTTGACATCACCCTTGAGATGATGGGGATCCTTGGACACTAAATCCTTAAGAAGTTAGTTAATGTAATAATATCACATAAGGACACTTATGAAATAAAATAGGTCAAATGACCTAGGGAAAAATTATGATCTTTTGACATACATGTGTTCATGTCAAATTATCTCTTTGGAATTTCCGAGAGCTTGTGGTGTTGATTTTCTTGGAGAAAATTGATTATTAGTAAGTGTCACATTTATGTATTAATGAAATAATTGTGATTAATTAAAATTGAAAAAAAAATATGAAACTTGGTCACGAGTATATTTAGGGCATATTACACCTTTAGTGGTTCTGCTGGAATTTTTGGAGCATGTTTACCTCTGATTATTAATTATGTTGGGTTAAGAGCAGTAGAAAAATAATTTATTTACCCTAGATAGTTGTATTGGTTTGATCTCAAACTTTGGCTATGTTTATTTTAAGACATGACAGGTCACTTAAAATTTACTTGGAATTGTGGGGCTAGTATTTTATATAGTTCATGTAGAAATATGATTTTAGCACCTTGTGAATTAATGAATAAAATATGGCTAAATTACCTTGGAAATTCTAAAATTATGGTTTGATGTTTATTTCAGTCATATGAGCCACCAGTGAAAATTTCCTTAAAATTTTGGGATGATTACTTTAGGACTTAACGTGTATAGTGACATTTTGGTAATTATGACCAATTATTAAATAACATGCTAAATCACTTTAGAGGATTATGAATCTTTGTCCATTAACTTAAATTAACATTACATATCTTTGGTAATTTTATTGGACGATATGGACTTATATAATTTATACTTCATATGTAATTTAGCATGTGTCACATAATTAGATATATATTATTAATGACCAATTTGACTGAGAAAATTATGAATTTTTGGATCATGACCTACATAGGTTAGTGGGAACCGATGATAATTAAATCAGATCATGAGGATAAATATTTTGAGGGTTCCACCTTTGGGGTAAATATAGTTCGCTTGAGTGGTCTAGGTTTAGCACAAATTGAGTTTTGAGCTTAGACCTTCTAAACCTCATGAGACTTGGGAGAAACTTGGAGCATAGCATTAGGAGATCAGATTTATCCTTTAAACCCATGATGGGCTACCACTTAAGGTCAGGTTAAGGCTAAGTCAAGAGTTAAAGTTAAGTACGAGCTGCGCTTAACCCAATTGGACAAAGTGGGAGTCGAAGTCTAAATCCACTTAACTATTAGAGCAACACGAAATGCGAAGTGAAATACATCCACCAACTAAATTAAATATCTTTAGAAAGAGGAATTTGGGATTCAGCCCATCACATTCCCTAGTACCGTTGAGAGCCCTTCACCGAGTATACCTCGGGAAGTCCATGATTAACCCTAAGCTGTAATATCACTTAAATGTAGACAAGAGTAGCCTATGTAGGGTATTGTTAGAAATTCTGAACCTCCTCCCGGGTGTGGGAGTGACAGGTGTGTGGTATTCTTGGTTGGACGAGCTGGAGGCTCGAGGGGAGGATATCCCCGTTAGTTCTTGGATAATTGTGGCAGGTCTTCGGTACTAGGCAGGTCGTCACACCGACCGCGGTACGTGGACTTAGCGGGTGTGTTGGGGTCTAAGGGGCTAGCTTATCTGCGTGTCGGGACGACAATTCCTCGAAGACACCTTCCACTTAGCTCAAAGCCTGGTGGACTCCAGCAAAGAGTACGCAGAGCTCCGCGGTTGTTTAGCGTCGAGGCGTACGTGCGGTCTAGGCCTGGTAGTGTGCATACCCGCCTAGGAGTGGACGGCCCGGTCCGCTACCATCGTGTGTCATAGCGGTTGGTACCCGAGAGGTTGGCTTCCTTTCAAACAAAGGGAACTACAAAGATCTATGCGCATAGAGTCGTGTGTGTGAGTTTCATTGCATAAAACATTCATGGCATAACATAGCATACGCACTTGCAGATCCTCATCATATAAATTAGTATGGGCTCTTTTATATGATGAGTTACATTTCGGAAACCTTAACTTATAAGTTTGAATGGGCATTCATATAAGTTAGGGTACGATTATTGATAGATTGCTATTTACTATTACGCTGCTCTTACTCTTTCCTACTTACTACTGCTCTTTATTACTGCTTCAATTATTGTACTCACATTTATAATGCTTGGACTTGTGTAGTGTAGCTCTTTATACACTTGTAGTTCTATTTATACACATGTTAGATGTACATTTAATTATGTTGTTGAGAGCCACTGTCACCTGCTTCTTTTGTTATACCCCTTGTTGTCCTCCGCTTCTTCCTTTTCTTCCGCCCGGTGCCTTGGAGTCGCCGGGGGAGCGGATGGGAAGCCACTTAGTCTTTATGACTAACGGTTGTTACACCACTATTTTTTAGGAGCACACCCAGCTGGAGCAGTACCGGAGAGATCAGAGTGATAGGACTCGGAGACATGTTGCAGCTTTTGCAATAGCACCTTCTGATACGGTTGTGAGGGATTGTAGTTCTTGTTGTAGACTTCCGCTATACCTTGTTATAGTATATTTGGGAGCTCTTTTGCTTCCTGTCATTTATATATTTTGTGGACATTTATAATTTGTGAATTATGGACTCTTGAAAATATTCAATTTATTGATGGGTTGGCAAATGATATTGGTAATAGCCGGCAGAATAGGCGTCTTGTGGTATAGGTTAGCCCGTGTGCTGACGCTACCGCAAGGCGTCTGTTCTGGGCATAAGACTCCCCTCGGTCGTGTTTTGTGTTCCGGGAGGGGGATCTCACAAAAGGATTGCACTTTTTGTAACGATCCAGGCCCGCCAACACGGGACCCAGCTGGATCGCCAGCACCCTCCCAGCCCAGGCCCGCCAACACGGGACCCAGTGCAGCTCAATTGGTGATGAGAAGTGAAAGTACTCCATAGTTAAGCGTGCTCGGGCTGGAGCAATTTTGGGATGGGTGACCTCCTGGGAAGTCCACGCGCTGTCGCTTAACTGGCTTAATTCTCATCAAAGGGGGACTGCGGTCTCCAACAACCCGTTGTGCCCTGTGGTGGGACAAAGAGGGGTTGAGGTGCATGGTCTGCAAACCATCTGGTTAGGCTGAACCCTTCCGGTGCCAGCTGGGTCCCGTGTTGGCGGGCCTGGGCTGGGAGGGTGTTGGTGATCCAGCTGGGTCCCGTGTTGGCGGGCCTGGATCATTACAGAAGGTGTGCAAGTTGAACAAGGCGCTATATGGCTTAAAGCAAGGGGCTCGCGCATGGAATGGAAGGATAGACGCATACCTTCATAAGCACGGCTACAGGAAGTGTCCCTACGAGTATGCTCTTTACACCAAGGTGGAAGAAAACGGTGATATCATGATCGTATGCTTGTACGTAGACGATATGATATTCACCGGAAACAACCCGACTATGTTCGAGGAGTTCAAGAAGATGATGAAGAGAGAGTTCGAGATGACAGACTTGGGAGAGTTGACCTATTTTTTGGGTGTCGAGGTGAAGCAGGATGAAGACGACATCTTCATCTCGCAGAAGAAGTACGCGGAGGAAATTTTGAAAAAGTTCCGGATGGAGGATAGCAAGGCTATCTCCACTCCGCTGATGCAGGGCTGAAGCTGAGGAAGGACTCCAAGGAAGGAGCGGTCGATTCCATGCTATTCAAAAGTTTGGTGGGAAGCCTATGCTACCTGACCTTTACCCGACCAGACATTATGTACGTTGTTAGAGTAGTGAGCAGGTACATGAAGGAGCCAAAGCAGGATCACTTCACGGCTGCAAAGAAGATCCTGAGATATGTGAACGGGATGAGAGGTCATGGCCTGCTGTACTCCACTGGAGAGGAGTTGAAGTTGGTCGGATACTCGGACAGTGATTACGACGGAGACGTGAATGATCGGAAGAGCACTTCCGGGTATGTTTTTCACATGGGGACCTATGCGTTCTCATGGAGTTCAAAGAAGCAGGCTACGATAGCCTTATCTTCCTGTGAGGCGGAGTACATAGCAGCCGCAGCAGGTACTTGTCAGGCCATTTGGTTAAGGAATCTCTTGGGAGAACTGCACTATCCACCGGATGGCCCCGTGACCATGTATGTTGACAACATGTCCGCCATCCAGCTCGCGAAGAACCATGTGCTGCATGGGCGCAGCAAGCACATAGAGACAAGGTATCATTTCCTTCGTGAGCAGGTGGAGCAGAAGACCGTGGAAGTTGTGTATTGCCCTACCAGAGAGCAGGTCGCGGATATTTTCACTAAGGCTTTAAAGGTGGAGACGTTCGAGAAGCTCAAAGGCAAACTTGGCATGTGCTGCCAAGTTTGAGGGGGAGTTTGTTGGACTTGGTTTCTGTTGACCGAGTCAACTTTTCTTATTCTAGATAAGTTGTATTTTTCTATGTTTTGTTTTAGTTGAAAAGGAGGAGAGAGGGTGTGCATTTATTGTGGAGAGAGAAATGAGTGGTTTTTTTCTTTGCCTATAAATAGGCCTTGTATTTGTTTTGGAGTTTGAGTTGAAAAGATAGAAAATTTGGAAGGTTTTTTTCGGCAGAATTAATAGAGAGAGAGTGTGTGTGTGTAGGGAGAGAGAGAGATAAAGGTTATTCCCGCAGGAATAATTAAAGTCCTCGCCACTCCCTCTCGCCACCTCATCTCGTCAGCCCGCACCCGCGTAGAAGCCTTCGCCTGAAGGAGTCCCGCCAGCTGCCATCTCGCGTGCCCCCCCCCCCCCCCCCCCCCCCCCCGCAGGAGGATCTCGTCGGTACTAGACGTGGAGGCGAGGAGTAGCCCGCTCGCGTGGACGTGGAAGAGAAGGGGAGCAGCTCGCACTCGCCTGGTGGTGTTCTCGCCTAGAGGACCTCGTGTGAGGTGCATCTAGCAGTGTGTTGAGGGGAGAGCTCGCCGGTGGGAATGGAGGTTATACTCGTCGGAGCCTTGAGATTGGAGGTGGTCGCCTGAGAAAGTGTGGTAGTCATCTCGCCGGGTGGACATCTCGCCGAAGGAAGGAATTGTTATGGAGTGTAGGGTGATAGCGAGGTTGTGTGCCCATACATCGCGCTTCCAACAGGAGGCGACATTTGTCGTGTGAGGCGACATTTGTCATGTGAGGCGACATTTGTCGTGGATGTCGACATTTTTCGTGGGAGACCAAATATGCCCTGAGATGCGATATTTGTCGTGAGAGGCAACATTTATCGTGGGTGGCGACATTTATCGTGGGTGACGATATTTGCTGTGGGCGGCGACATTGGTCGGGGTCGGCGACATTGGTGCACGGGGGACCCCGTGCATGGGAGGCGACATTTGTCGTGGGAGGCGACATTGTCCTGGGTGGCGACATTTGTCGTGGGTGGCGACATTCGCGTTTTGTGCGTGGTCAGGTTCAGGGGGTGGTTCCAATCCCGAGGTATTGAGGAGTCGCAGGTGCTATCCGCATCCCGCGCGCAAATGATTTTGGTCATTTTTCACCTTTTTCTATAAATAGTTCAGCCAACCACCGTCATTACTGCGCTTTCTGTTGGATCAGTCGGCGCCCTTAGAGGGGGGGGGGGGGTGAATAAGGGTTTTCAAAAACTTTAGTTTTTATTTAGAAAAACTTTGGAATATTGTAATATTAAAACAAGAAGACAAGTAAAACAAAAAGGAGAGACAAGCTATATTGATATTAAATAAGTTTTACAAAACTTGATCTCAATGTCGCTAGAGATCGGAGGCGAAAAATAAAAGCTCTTTTCGTTTTCTATCCGGACTCGCTTCCCCACGAACCGGTGGCCCTAGCCTCCTCCTTCCCGGATTCGGCCTCAAGTCGCTCTAGCCAATCCTTCCCCGGATGTGGCCTCAAGCATCCCCTAGACCTAACCTAGATCTAGTCGCCAACACGAGGCGATTTTCAGCCCTAAGTCCTACCCCAGACCTAGTCGCCAACACGATGCGATTTCACTACCGTTTACAAAGAAAGATAAATAAAATAATAAAAACTTCCCTTAAGATGAACTTCTGAATATGGAGGCGAAGATCCGCTGTAGAATCAGCGTTTGTCGAAGCGGACTTCGTTTGGCTTCGGCGTGATGGATTCCTCCTTCAGAATTTGGCAGAGCTTCGCCGGGACCTCAAATTTAGGCCAAGATAGGCCTCTGGAATTCTAGTACTCTCTCTCTGAGGTGTATGCAATTGGTGTTCGAAAACAAGAGGAGAGGGGGTCCTTTTATAGCCCAAGCGCTACCGCCGGCGCTATCCCGGATTAAGAAACAATTTGCGCGGCAGGATCTTCAATCCGAGGCAACATTTTGCTCTATGCCTCTTATGCGCCATGCTACCGCCAGCGCTAGTAGCTACCGCCGGCGCTATCCCAGATTAAGTAACATTTTGCGTGGTGCGATCTTCAATCCGAGGCAACATATTTCTCCATGTCTCTTGTGCGCCATGCTACCGCCAGCGCTAGTATCTATCGCCTGGCGCTAGCTCCTTCTAAAAACGATGCCGGAATCGCGCAGATCAACGCTAGCGCCGGGCGCTATCGCTACCGCCGGCGCTAGTGAGCCTCTTCAAATTTTGGCCTCAATTTTGGGGGCAGACATCATGAGTACTCCTTGAGTCATGTGGACTATGCTAACCTGCACACTTAAACACACAATATCAAATACACATAGGATTTGTTATTCTCAAACCTAGGAGATGCGGAAGACCGTGTTCCAACAAACTCCCCCTTTTGATAATAACAAATCCATTAATGATAAATCAAAGCATTAATAAATAAGCATGATGAGACTATACTTGTGTGTGTGTGTGAGAGAGTGATGACTTTAGGATGATTATCGATTTTAGCATTTAGAATTTCTCCCCCTAAATATATGCTCCCCCTATGTGAATGCTCCCTTAATATGTATGCTATCAACTGAATTTGTCATGTTGGGTTTATGATAGCGGGTTACATTTATCATTGTTAGTTCTCCCCCTTTTGCATTTTATCATGTTAGTTCTCCCCCTTTGTTATTAGCAAAAGTGGGTAGGGAAACAAAGCACCAAAGAATTTGTAAATAGAAGAGAAGGAATGATCGAGCTTTTTAAGTAAAATGATAAGGAGGTTTAGAATTGTTTTTCATTGAAATGGATTAGAGTTATAAGCATTACAAAATATTCAGAGTTTTTAGCATAAAAGATTTTTATGTTTGAAGTAACCAATAAAAAGTGTTCCAAGTAAATCTATCACTAAATGAAAGATAAAAAATTTTAAGAATAAGTGATGATGCAAAGAAGACAAGATATTAAGTAAGCATGAAAGCGCAAGGTAAAAACACTTATATGGTTAAGATGCGGAAGACTTATAGCAATACAAAAAAACATCAAATAGTAATGATAATCCCAAAAAAATGAGTTAAAGTTCACAAAAGATGATGTTTTTGTAAATCATGTTGTAGTTTTAAATTTGATAATATCCAAGCATGAAATATTGTTTGTAAAAAAAATACTACAATGTTACTTTAATTCATAATTCCAAAAACATACCAAACATTGTAGAACACATGCTAGGTTATCTAGTGCAATTCATAAAGAGAGAGTAATGTAGAATTAGCATTAGGATCCAATACTCATGAGAATAAGTGTTATGGAAGATGATGATGTGCACATAAGTGTATTTTTGAGTAGAGTGAACAAATGTTTTAATTAAAAATACAAGTAATATGTAAAGTAAGAAGCACAATAAAACACAAATAAGATTACTTCCACACACTTTAATGCACAAAAAAATGTACCACTACCAAGGTGCTTTGCACACACAATGCTCATCAAGACTTATCAGGGTGCAAAGTAGTGCTTGGGGGATCACATGTTTTTATTTTGAATTTTGAGACTAGTGATCCGGTGTACTTAAGAGAAAGTGGTATTACTTATTTTTGAAAGAAAGATTTGATTTGCACAAGACACTTTATTATTCTTTCCAAGGTGCTCAACCTCACAATGCTTATTAAGGCTTATCAGGAGGTTCAAGTAGTGCTTGGTGGAGTTATCTTTGTCATTTATTTTATAATTTTGTTTTGGGCAAAGTTCTCCGAATACACTTGTTTTGCAAATCAATAGAATTTATGAAAACATAACCACTTATCTTAATTTTTAAGAGTGCAAAAGGAGTGTAGGTAAGATATTTGTGCAATTTTAATTTATTTGTACTAATACAAAACATACACAAGCATTCTTAGATTAAACACATAAGTAGACAATGCCAAAAAGGGTGAGTGAATAACTATCATTATCAAACATACAACATTTACTCATACTTAGAGGCATGCTAAGCTAGATCCTGCACAACTTTTAAACTATGAGTGATGCACATTTGAATAGATATTTCAAAGCATGAGAAAAGACAATGTCCAAAGTAGTTTGAAAAGATAAATTGCAACATTGTAAAATTTCTACATGGTAGATTAAATCATGCTTGATTTTTCAAAAAATCATAGAGTTTTTTTTTATAGTTTTAAAGTTTTATATTTTTGTATTTGATTTTAGCAAATAAAAGCATATTTTTATAATTTTTGCTTTTGTAATTTTTATATTTAATTTTTGCATAAAGATGAACATTAACCAAAGAGAACGGAAAAAATTTTGTAATTTGGTTTTTGTAGTTTTGTATTTTAAAAAAAAGTTTAACCACAAAACAAAAATAAGATGCAAAACATATTTTTTGTAATTTTGATTTTATATTTTTGTATTTTGATTTTTCAAGAATAAACTAGAATCAGACGTGCAAAAACTAAATAGTACATATAGATTAAAATATTTTTAGGAATTTTTAGAAATTTTAAAAACACAGAAATTCGAACCTCGATGCTAGCGCCGACGCTAGCGCTAGCGCGGGAAACAGTAAGTGATTTCTTAGGGTTTTGAAAATTTTGATGTTGGAAGTTGATTAGGTGTCCCAATAGTAGTTCCATGCTAAATTTGCAGAATTTTTGGAAATGTTTTGGATGGTGAAAAATGAAGAAAATTGTATTTGTGAGCATGTTTTAACTTGAAAGATCTAGGACGCCTAATTCAAGTCGTAATAAACGAAATCGTGCATCGGGAAGAGGTTTAGTGAATATGTCAGCGAGTTGAGAGTCTGTCCCAATGAAGCTTACTCTTACATTTTGTTTCTTAATGTGATCCCTAATGAAATGATGACGAACGTCGATGTGTTTGGATCTAGAATGGTGTACAGGATTATATGTGAGGTCTATTGCACTTTTGTTGTCACATTTAAGATCTATGTTTTTGAGATGAAATCCAAAGTCCTCTAGTGTTTGGCTCATCCATAATGCTTGTGCACAACAACTACCAAGTGCGATATATTCGGCCTCCGTGGTGGAGAGTGCAACCGAAGATTGTTTTCTACTAGACCAGGCAATTAAAGAGGGTCCTAAAAAATGACACGTACCGCTAGTGCTTTTTCTATCTAGTGAACACCCAGCGTAGTCCGAATCGGAATAGCCGTGGAGTGTGAAGGAGTCATTATGTGGGTACCATAATCCTAATTTAGATGACCCAATTAGATAACGAAAAATACGTTTTACCGCTTTTAAATGAGATTCTTTTGGATCGGCTTGAAAGCGAGCACATAAACATACGTCAAACATAATATCTAGTCTAGATGCACTTAAATAAAGAAGAGAACCTATCATTCCTCTATACAGTGTTTGATCAATAGAAATTCCAGATTCATCTTTTCCTAGTTTTAAGGAAGCACTCATAGGAGCAGAGGCTTGTTTAAGATTTTCAAATCCAAATCGTTTAAGCATATCGTTAACATATTTTGATTGACAAATAAAAATAACTTCAGTTCTTTGTGAAATTTGAAAACCAAGAAAATATGATAGTTCTCCTACAAGACTCATTTCAAATTCATTTTTCATTATTAAGACTACTTCATTACACAACTCTTCATTAGTGGCTCCAAAAATGATGTCATCAACATATATTTGTAGAATAATTAATTCGTTATTTTTATGCTTAATGAAGAGTGTGTTGTCTGCACTTCCCATAACATAACCGTGCTCCAACAAAAATGATGTAAGACGATCATACCAGGCACGGGGCGCTTGTTTTAAACCATAAAGCGCTTTTTCTAATTTGTAAACATGATTTGGAAATCTTTCATTTATGAAACTGGGGGGCTATTCTACATAAACTTCTTCTTTAATGAACCCGTTTAAAAAAGCACTTTTAACATCCATTTGAAATAATTTTATTCTTTTAAAATTCGCGCAAATGCCAAAAATATTCGTATAGATTCTAAGCGAGCTACGGGTGCAAAGGTTTCTTCAAAGTCTACCCCCTCGATTTGTGAATAGCCTTGAGCAACTAAGCGTGCTTTATTTCTTACAATCCTAGATTCACCATCTAGCTTATTTTTAAAAATCCATTTTACGCCAATAATTGGATGATTAGATGGTCTTTCTACTAAATTCCAAACTTTATTTCTATCAAATTGTCCTAACTCTTCATTCATTGCCAAGAACCAAAATTCGTCATTTAAAGCGGTGGAAACATTTTTAGGTTCAATTTCAGACACAAAGCAAATATTTGAAAATGTTTCATGAAGAGAGGACCGAGTTCTTACCCCAGTAGAAGGTTCCCCAATGACTAACTCCTTTGGATGATTTTTGGAGAAGTTTAGAATGCTTGGAGGTACATATTCATCTTCTTTTGACTTCTCCTCCTCTTCTTTGGACGGTTCTTCTTCGTCGTGCTCCAAGGATGGCAAAGGTTCATCATTGGTACCTGTAGGGAGCTTCTCTGCACATGGAACAAACTCATCAAATCTGACATTAATTGACTCTTCAACCTTGCTTGATCTTTTATTAAATATTCTATATGCTTTACTAGTTGAAGAATAACCAAGAAATATTCCTTCATCGCATTTTTCGTCAAATTTTCCTAAAGAATCTTTTGTATTAAGAATGAAGCATTTACATCCAAATACTCTAAAATACGATACGTTAGGTTTCTTTTGATAGTAGAGTTCATATGGTGTGAGAGTTAATGATGGGCGAAGCATAACTCTATTCATTACATAGCATGCAGTGCTTACAGCTTCTGCCCAAAAATACTTAGGTAATTTATATTCAGATAGCATTGTGCGTGCAAGTTCTTGTATTGTCCTATTTTTTTGTTCTACAACACCGTTTTGTTGAGGTGTGCGTGGAGCAGAGAACTCATGCTTAATACCTAACATGTCACAAAAAGATTTAAAATTTTCATTTTCAAATTCACCTCCATGATCTGAGCGAATGCATTTATTTTTAAGTCTAATTCATTTTGAATGTGAGTACATAATTTTGAAAATTCGCAAAACGCATCAGATTTGGAGGAGAGAAATAAAGTCCAACAATATATAGAATAGTCATCTATGAGAACATAAGTGTATAATCTACCACCAAGACTCGCAGTGTTAACGGGACCAAAAAGATCCATATGAATTAATTGCAGAGGTTTTGATGTAGAAATTTCATTTTTGCTTTTAAAAGATGACTTAGTAAATTTGCCTTTTTGGCATGGAGAGCATAATGAAGATAAATTTCCATTTAACTTAGGCAATCCTCTAATCAATTCTCTTTTTGCTAGTTTTAAGATGAGCTTTGTACTAGCGTGGCCTAAGCGTCTATGCCATAATTCTAATTCATCATTTTTCGTTATAAAACATTTTATAGAAGATTTAGAAAGATCATGAAATGAAACTATGTAGACATTATGAATTCTAGGTGCAGTTAATAACACATCTTTTGTTTTAGGATTAACAATCTTGCAAAGATTAGTGGAAGATTCAAAAAGTACGTCTAAACCTTTATCACAAAGTTGACTTATAGATATTAGGTTATGTAAGACCCCTCTCCCGCACCAGGAGAGTTACCGGATCTTATGCCCAGAACCGCCGTCTTACGGTGATGCTAGCACACAAGTTAGCCATCTCCGCAAGACGCCGATCATACCGGCAAGCACGAACAACCAGGCCAACAAGAGATAAGAAGAGAAACCAGCATCCAAGTCCACAATCACACGCATCTGCCTATAAATATATAACAAATGTACACTGTACATCAATGAGTACAAGTAAAGAAAGAGGAAAAGGGGCTTACGCCCAGTACATGTGTGAATGAAAAGAAAGAAGTGCAGTTCTCTCTCTATATATATATACATCTACGCGGAAGCTACAAACAAAACATCTCTCGTCAACACCTGTCCAGTAGCGGTGGTAATGCACGGCATCTGCTCCTCAGGTCCTGTCTCTCCTACCAGCTGGGCTCCAGCTCCTCGGTTACCTACGGTCACCACCGACCGTTAGTCATAAAGACTAAGACGATTTTGTCCCCGCCTCCCCCCGCGACTCCTAGGCACCGTGCGGGAGGAAGAAGCGGAGGACAACAAAGTGGAGTAATCAAAAGCAGGTGACAGATATTCTACGCTATCAAGAGTATAACATATAAGTTCTATGCTAACAATATGAACCAGTAAACAGTACTAAAAGCAGTAAAGTAATATCACATCAGAAAAAGAAGTAAGCATAAAGAAGCAGTGCGACGCAAGTATGGTAATTTAAAAGTAACCATTGATTTATAGGAATGCCCATACAAACCTATAGACCAAGGTGTCGTTTAGCAGGGCCTATCGTATAAAAAGTCTCATACCAATTTATACAATAGGGGTAGGGGTTGAAATGCAATGTTCATGATATGTCATGCAAGGTATGTTGTTATGCTATGTTCATACAAGTGTAACTCACACACTACGACTCTATGCGCATAGACCTTTAGTTCCCCCTTTTTGGAGCTAGCAAGACTCCCCGGATACTCCCGTAGTGGCAAACGGAAGCGGTGGGTTGGGCCTCGCCCACCTCTAGGTTGGTATTCTCACTACCTAACCTAGACCTATCGTACGCCTCAACACAAAACCGTGGAGCGTCTGCGTACTCTTGCTGACTGGACCGCCAGACTTTCTAGGCTAAGTGTATATACCACACTTGCCGAGTCAACGTATTGACGTCGGTGTGAACGTCCGTCCAATACAGAAGACCCACCACCTTCAATGCACATGCAACATGTTCTACAATCTATCTCCGAGCCATAAGCTCCCCGGGCTAACCTGCCCGTCATTAATAACCTTCCGAGCCACCGGCTCCCCGGACCAACCCGTCCGTACCAACAATCTCTACTGAGTTGCAAGCTCACCTGACTTTCAATCCGCTCTTTCAAACACTGAGCTTACTGCTCGCATCACCAAACAGACTAGGCTCCCGCAACCACGGGGTGTGGGTGAGTGTGTTATTAGATTATTCTTGTAACATCTTATCCCTACGGTTTACGTTTAATCTTGCATTCCCGAGGGTTACCCTGTAAAGGGCTCGCTACGGTATTAGGAACTGCAATTGGATGACACCCCAAAATTCCCTTTCCCAAGACACTTAGTATTATTGATATCTACTCATAAGATTACCCTCTTTTCATTTCACTTGAATTAACCTCAGCGCTTTATGACTCTCTAAGGGGAAGGACGATCTTTCGTCAATCCCGAGCACAACCTTACCCACAGCTCACCAAGCAGTCTCATCTTCTAACTCCTATTTAAACTGCTCTTGTTTAGTTATTATTCTACTTGGAAGTTTAGGGTGGATCCTGGACTTCCCGAGGGCTACCCGGTGAAGGGTTCGCAAGGTACTAGGGTATATGATGGGATGATGCCAAACCCCTTTCCAGGACATTTAACATTCTTGGCGGCTACCTTGACCTAACCTTCCTCCCTCTCATTACCCTTTATAACTTACGCCTTATGTTTCACCCCGCTCCTATGCAATCAATCTTTTGGACTCAACTCTAAAAACTTCTAGTCCTCTAAGTGGTCTATACTCATCTCTTGTTATAATCAGATTCTCACCGAATTCCTTGTGATTATATTGACCTATTCATCATAATGAGTTTTCACTATTCGCAGACCACGCCATATAACTAACTTAGATTCCTATGATGGAATCTTGGTCAAATTACTTCCAAATGACTTCTAATTTTTATCCTAGGTTCATAATGGATAAAATAAGGGATGATCAAAATCCAAGCATGTTTCATCTAATTTTGACCTCTATAAAAATTCATTAATTACTGATATGAATCTAAAATGTGAAGGAGGTATCTTGCTAGTGAATTAAAACTTGTCAAAAATCCTTCCAGAGATGAGAGGTGACATGATAAAAAGATTTCCAAGATTTCATAATTTTCCAGCAATTAAATAACCCTAATCCCTAATTTTTAATGAATGAATGGAAAAATAATTTTACACATCAAGTACAAGATTTTGACTTCCTAAAATTCTGGAAAAATTACAGTAGCTTCATATGAACATAACATCACTATTTCCAGAAGATCATATTTTTCCAGCAAATTTATAATCATAATTTATATTTATCATGAAAAAGATGAAGACGTGACTTTACACACCAAGTACTAAAATAAAACTTCCAAAAATTCTGAGAAAATTAACCTAGCATACTAATCCTCTAAAAACACCAAATCCAAGGTTTCATAATATTCCAGGTAATATTTATCCACAATATTCATTTAATACAAGTGGTATGCCAATAAGAGTTTACACTACCACCACCACCTAAAGGTCTCAATAAAATCTGAATAAATCACAGAAGTATGTTATTGACCTAAAATCAGCAATGCCTAAGTTTCAAATTATTCCAAGGAGTATTTACCCTTAATTGTCATTTGTTACATTTGGTGTGCGTATAAGGGTTTACACTACAAGTGCTATGTTAAGACTTCAACAAATTTTGGGAAAATTATCATGGCATAATAATGGTCTAAGAACACCAAATCCTAAGTTTCAAATTTTTAACAGAATTTTTTGACCATAATTTCTATTTAACAGAAATGGGGTGCAAATAGTGATTTACACTACAATTACCATTAATATGTCTCTATAAATTCCGAGAAAATTATCCAAGTATAATAATCATCTAAAAACACTAAATCCAGAGATTTAGAATTTTTCAAACTATTTTACCCCATTAAATTAATTAATTACAAAAGGGGGGTTTTTCCTCAATAAATTGATAATTACCACAAAAATTCATCTAACAATTATGATAAAATTTACAGAGCTATAGAATCACCCAGGAAACCTACTAGAATAATTTCATAATTCTCCAAATGGATATGAGACCTAAATGTCATATTTGAATAAATTGACCTAACCAAATAAATCAAATTCAGAGAAATAAATGAGGTCCAAAAATTCCAACCAAAAATTCCTAAATGTGCCTTTCCAGTCAAAGATCCATTTCCCAAAGTTTTGGATTTAACCCTAAGTTTTTGATTCAAATTATTCCATTAATTTAAAAGTGTGACAATTATCATTTAATTAAAAACCTTAGGAAAATAATTTCCAAAAATCATGAAACTTATGACAATGATGTATATCCTCATGACATACACTAACCCCATGGTTTTAGAGGCATGCAAGGTGATTCCCACCTTCAATTCCATCAAAAAGCTCAAAAGCCCAAATTGACTATTAGCACCCCACTTTTCCTCTTAAACCCTAACTTCATTTTGAAGTTCAGAGAAAACTACTCATGCACATGAGATGAGATTTAAACCAGTGACTTAGATATGTATGAAGAGCTCACCCCCCAAATTAGGGGGTGTTTGGAGTTATACAACTCCTTAAATACCAAAAATTTACTTTTACTAATAAATGAAATAACTCAATGGATACACATCCAAAAATTCTCAAATTAAAACTCTAGGTGTGTCTTCATACCATGCATGCATGGTAGAAAATTAAAGTGATTTGTTTAAGCCAATTGAAAGTTATAGCCCTTTTAATTTCTGCCCTACATAAAGAGCAGTCCTAGAAGAATGGGTGCCCTGATGTCCATAGAGTACCAAATCAGTTGATTAAGGTGGCAAATGAAAGTAGACTCCTAATGCTACAAGAGTTAGCTCTACCCTTTTTTGCAAATATGGCCTCTAGGGCCTTCAATTTTTGCATGCAAACCATTGCATTTTTAAGTTCTGACCAACCTCACAAGAATCACTACTGTCGACCCTACAATGGTCCAAATGACTTGATCTAAATTTCTACTGAAAGTAGACATCCATATCTACAAAACTTGTCTCTGGTCATTTTTCAAAATAAGGCCTCTAAGGGCCTCTACAAAATTAAACAAGGCTATGATACAAGGTGTGACAACATAAGAAATTAATATGTCCATTAATATGATGTAAGAATTCAATCCAGCACGAATCTTAACGCAGGATCGAGCGGCATCCCGTCATCGTCCCCGACAGCCAACGACTGCGATTGATCTCGCCTGGGCCGACTTCTCTCCTCCAAATCCCGGCCATCCACGGCCCACCACCGCCGGCCACCGCCTCCACCACCTCCGTTGAGGTGGTGGCCATCGATTGACGGTGGCACGGCCGCTTGAGAGCCCGTCTCCGGCGATTCCGAGCAGGAAGAAAAGCTCGGAAAATCTCCCTCAAGTTCACATGGGATCGGGCTCAATTGAGCCCGATTTCTCTCCTAGATAGATCTAGATGCTAGCACAGAGGGAGAGGGGGAGAAATCGTACCCTAAACGAGCTTGGTGGCGCGTATTGAGGTGGTGCGGTGCGGCGGCGGCGAGCTCCGGCGATCCTCATAAAAATCTCGAATCTCCATGGTTTGCTCCACTGTAAAAGGCTAGCTCCACTCCTCTCGACCCTCTGAAGCTGATGGATGGGTTTGTTTGGGCTGATAAGAGCTGTACACATGGTTTTGGACTTGGTAATTTTCGGCCTCCTCCTTGGATGCTCCTCCCAGCCACCAAGTGGCATCTCTTCAGCTGGAATTCGGCTGAGGAGTTGATGGGGAGTTCAGCCTTCACCTTGGGCAGAGGAGAGGAGGGCCACATGGCCTCCTCTCCCAAAAATCCTCTTGTCCTTAAGGAGGAAGGGGAGATTTTCCACTTTTGCCCCCATGCATGTGTTTTCATGCTGGATTCAAAGGGCAAGGGTGTTCATTGTGCACATGGGCTTCAGAATGGGCTTTGGGTGAGGGCCTTAATCCATTGGAATTAGGATTAATTCCAATTAAGCCCAATTTAGGCAAAATTGACCCTATGTTGACTTTTGGGTTGACTTAGTCAATTGGGTGTGTTTACTGGTCCAATGTGATGGTCTTGAGTCCATTGGCACCATCCAAGGTTGGTTGAGTCATGGTGAGGACCTAGGTTGGCTAATTTGACCAATAAGTGTCATTTTGACCAAAATTGGGGGAATGTTGACTTTGGTCAATTTGGCCAAATTGAAGACTCCATGATGGGGCTTTTGAGTCAATTAGGTCCCTCATGATGTCCTAAGACTAGGGGGAAGTCAATTTCATGCTTTGGGGTTCAATTGAACTTATTGGGGAGGATTTGACCTATGTTGACTTGAGCCTTATAGTCGACCACAGGTGAGTTCTCCTAACCCTATGTGTCCTAAGGCTGCAGTCTAGCTCAAACTCACCACACTCCCCACTTGTCCCACCCAAAATTGGAGTTAGGGGGTCTAGTAGGAAATGGGATGTTACAGGTTATGTTTTAATCCTTTCACATAAAGCACATTTGATATAAGGAAAGATGTGTTACCCACTGCACCAATTCCCATGATCTTTCCTTTACCGTTATCGCCAAACGTCACTATTCCTCCTTTCTTCTTTTCTAGGCTAAGGAATTTTGCTTTATTGCCCGTCATGTGTTTGGAGCATCCTGAGTCCAAATACCACACGTCTTCTGTTTCCTTAGCCTTCCTGCAAATCTAGAAAGAGGATGAGAGTAAAGACCCAGATACCCAAGAGGTACCACCCATAGAGTAAGTGGATTTCTTAGGTACCCAGATTTGTTTTACTGATCGTTGATTTATTATATTCCTGCAAGAGCCAGACGTGTGTCCGAATTTAAGATAATTAGCACACGAAATAAAGGGGGTTGAGACCCTTTTCTGAGATTCTATGTTGCTCTTGCTGGATGATGTTTGTACATTAGAAAGACCAGAAAAAATTTTAACTTTAGAACTACTGCCATGTTCACTTTTATATCCGAGTCTGATTTTTCCAGACCCAATGCATTGATTACCCAGAAGCATATCCAGGGATTTTTGACCAATCCCGAATTTGGTTATGGCTAAATTGAGATTTTGATTTTGTTTTTTAAGAGATGTATTTTCTTGAACGATCATAACACATTTGTTTTCAAATCCTTTTTTGTTCTTTTCAATTTGTAATATGGAAGCTTTCAATCTTCTCTCTAAGTCCCCCTTCTCTTTTGCAATAATTTTGTTTTGTGAGAGGGCATTAGAGAGAGATACTTCAAGTTCTTTTAACTTAAATAAGGAGTGCTCACATTCTTGACATGAGACTTTTCTTTTTTCAAGAGAAACTATTTTTTTTGTGAGCTTACGATTTTCTTTTATAATAGATTCATTTTCAAGATTTAATAAAACAAATTTATCATAAAGTTCTTCAAAAGTAGGAGGAGATACCTCAGTGTCGCTAAGAACACTGGTGTCGTCATCGTCGCTTTTGGCCATCAAGCACAAGTTTGCTTCCTCCTCGCTACTTGACTCAGATTCGTTTGACTCTTCAGAGGAAGAGTCATCCCAAGTGGCGGCCTTCAGCACTTTCTTCTTTTCCTTTGTTTTCTTTTGTTCTTTTCGTTCCTTTTGGTATTTTGGGCACTGGCTCCGAATGTGCCCGGTTTTTCTGCAGTGATAGCATTCTGGAGGCGGCCTTTCTTCTTCGTCATCGCTTCCTTTTTCTTTCCTCGATGAAAAGGAAGATCCCTTTCGTCGAGTGTCCTTTTGGAAGAATTTTCTGAATGTGTTCCTTCTTTCTGGATTCCTGATGAACTTTTTGAAGTTTTTCACCAGGAGTCCTTCATCATCATCATCGTCCTCTTCGGTGCACTCCTTCTTTGATGTTAGTGCCAACGCCTTTTTCTTCGGCTCTTTGTTGTATTCTTCATGTTGAATTTGCAGTTCCACCTCATGGGTTTTGAGATTCCCAATGAGGTTCTCGATCTGGAGCGTTCTTAAGTTGTGCGACTCCGAGATGGCTGTCACCTTCGGATTGAATCTTGGGGGTAAGGAACGAAGAATTTTTGTCACCAAGTCCCCATCGGAGTAGGTCTTTCCAAGTGCCTTTGATGCGTTGACAATCTTTGTGAAGCGAGTGTACATGGAGTTGATGTCCTCTTCCGTGTCCATCCTGAATTTCTCGTATTCAGATTCCAGTTGAAACAGCTTTGCATCTTTCACCTGCGATGTACCTTCGTGAGTTACTTCTAATTGATTCCAAATATCATAAGCAGTAGTACATGCAGAAATTCTATTAAACTCAGTCCTATTTAAAGCGCAATATAAGGCATTCATTGCTTTAGCATTATTTTTACACCTTAGTTTATCGTTGTCATCCCATTTATCCTTAGGTTTTGCTAATGTCGCCTCTCCTACTACAGTTGTAGGCGGAGAGTGCCGTACTTCTACCATGTTCCATACTTCTACATCCATGGTCATAAGAAAACACATCATTCGATTTTTCCAGTAGTTAAAATCTGACGCAGTAAAGAGAGGTGGTCGACTAACCCCTTGACCCTCAGGAAAAGCGAGATCATGAGACGTCATTGTTCCCGGTTGTTAAGCCGATTGGAACAAAACCGCTCTGATACCACTTGTTGGATCAGTCGGCGCCCTTAGAGGGGGGGGGTGAATAAGGGTTTTCAAAAACTTTAGTTTTTATTTAGAAAAACTTTGGAATATTGTAATATTAAAACAAGAAGACAAGTAAAACAAAAAGGAGAGACAAGCTATATTGATATTAAATAAGTTTTACAAAACTTGATCTCAATGTCGCTAGAGATCGGAGGCGAAAAATAAAAGCTCTTTTCGTTTTCTATCCCGACTCGCTTCCCCACGAACCGGTGGCCCTAGCGTCCTCCTTCCCGGATTCGGCCTCAAGCCGCTCTAGCCAATCCTTCCCCAGATGTGGCCTCAAGCACCCCCTAGACCTAACCTAGATCTAGTCGCCAACACGAGGCGATTTTCAGCCCTAAGTCCTACCACAGACCTAGTCGCCAACACGAGGCGATTTCACTACCGTTTACAAAGAAAGATAAATAAAATAATAAAAACTTCCCTTAAGATGAACTTCTGAATATGAAGGCGAAGATCCGCTGTAGAATCAGCGTTTGTCGAAGCGGACTTCGTTTGGCTTCAGCGTGATGGAATCCTCCTTCAGAATTTGGCAGAGCTTCGCCGGGACCTCAAATTTCGGCCAAGATAGGCCTCTGGAATTCTAGTACTCTCTCTCTGAGGTGTATGCAATTGGTGTTCGAAAACAAGAGGAGAGGGGGTCCTTTTATAGCCCAAGCGCTACCGCCGGCGCTAGCGCTACCGCCGGCGCTAGCGCTACCGCCGGCGCTAGCCCGGATTAAGAAACAATTTGCGCGGCAGGATCTTCAATCCGAGGCAACATTTTGCTCTATGCCTCTTATGCGCCATGCTACCGCCAGCGCTAGTAGCTACCGACGGCGCTATCCCAGATTAAGTAACATTTTGCGTGGTGCGATCTTCAATCCGAGGCAACGTATTTCTCCATGTCTCTTGTGCGCCATGCTACCGCCAGCACTAGTAGCTATCGCCTGGTGCTAGCTCCTTCTAAAAACGATGCCGGAATCACGCAGATCAACGCTAGCGCCGGGCGCTATCGCTACCGCCGGCGCTAGTGAGCCTCTTCGAATTTTGGCCTCAATTTTGGGGGCAGACATCATGAGTACTCCTTGAGTCATGTGGACTATGCTAACCTGCACACTTAAACACACAAGATCAAATACACATAGGATTTGTTATTCTCAAACCTAGGAGATGCGGAAGACCGTGTTTCAACACTTTCGTCTCTCTCTCTACTCTTCTACTCTCGCGATATCACTCGCCCTTCTCTCCACTCTTTTTCTCTCGCGAGATCATTTTGATCCTACACGATGCCGAAAGATGTGGATGGTAGAGCTAATTGCGCCCAGGTCTTCTCCAACCGAGACTTCGACAACTGCGACTTCTCGGAGGCAGATTTCAACCAGGTCGTCGCGGATTTCATCCCGCCGGGTTTCGCCGGGCGCCTCCCGGGGAGCCGCGATCGCATCAACCAGTTTTCGCCTGACACACTCGCAATCCCCCTGGAGCACTTCGAGGTAGGGCTCCGCCTCCCGCTGTGGCCAGAAGTGCGCCTGACCCTGCGCTACTTCGGGGTGGTCCCCGCACAGCTCAATCCCAACTCCATCGCCATGCTGGTAGCATTCGCCTGCTATCTGCGCGAGGAGGGGATTGAGTTCTCGCTCCCAGTCTTCCGGAAGCTCTTTACCTTCAGGGCCACTCGCGGAGTGGCGTTCTTCTCTGGACAAAGCCCCCTCAACGTGATCGGTACCGCCAATAAGAACCCTGATTGGGTTCGGAGGTTCCTGTTCATCACCGGGAAGTTCGGCAATGTGCCACTTGCACCCGTGCAGGAGGACAAGTCGACCTTCCGACCTCCAACGCTGGGAGGATTCGAGGCCAAGCTCCATGTCTACCTTCTGAAGCACGATATGGACGTCGTGTACTTGCGAAAGCATGTCGGCTCGTTGCCGGTTGTCCCGCCGGGAGAAGGTAGGCTAAATTACGTTGTCCGAGCTCTCGCTCCCTCTTCGTTCATTTCCTCTTGTATTAACTGTCCTTTTGAACGTAGGGCTTCAGAGCCTCCCCCTTCATCCGCCGAATGCGAATGTGGGGATTCCTCCTGCCGACACTCTCACCCGTGCGCAGTCTGCAGCCGCTTCCTGCCGCGAGAACCCACCTCCCGCGAAATCCAGCGGGCCAAAGTCGAAGCAGAAGCGGAAGCCTGACATGGCTTCGAGCCCTTCCGCCAAGCGGTCGAAGCCCTCAGCTGCTGCTAAGGGCAAAGCGGCCGTGGAGGATGTCCCGCGCTCGAGTACTCCTTTGGAGGGGGTCTTAGCCGTCTAGCCTGCCGCCGCGCCAGCGACAACTTCTTCAGGGCCTGTGCCGAGAGGTCACCGGAACTTCTCTCTCGGCGATAAGTATGCCGATCTCGCCGGCGAGCCCCTCGTTAGCTGGGACCGGCGGGCCAACCGGGTCTCCCTTTCAACCCTTCCTCCGCCTTGGATGTAGAAGGAGACCACCAGCGGCCACGCCTATGGCCTCTCGTACGCGCTTTACATCCGCGAGGGTGCCTCCATTTACGGCACCGAGTCGACCCAGACTCTCGCACACGAAGCAGCGAGGGCGATGATGCGGACCCATAAGCTGACCCACATGTCCTCTCGCCGGGGCATGACACTCGCGAGAAACATCGTAGAGATCGAGAAGACTCGCTCTATTGCAGCCACCGAGGCTGCGACCGCGAAGCAACAACTGGCCGCCGCCAAGGCCCTTCTAGCCAGCCGCCTGAGCCGAGAGGTAACCCACTCCTCTTCTCGCGCCTTTGAGTTCTTGCTCTATTTTTTCCTTTCCCGCGCGCTAACGTTCTTTTTACTTGCAGGACGTGGCCAACTACGATACCTTGCTCGTTCGGTCTCGCATCCTCGAGGAGCGAAATCTGGCGCTGGAGGCTGAGAACCGGGGGTTGTGAGATGCTGTCGCTCGGCTGCCTCCCGCGGAGAGGGAAACTCGGCATCTTTACTCCAACACCGAGTTTGAAGGGTTGATGCAGAGAACGACCCAGGGAGCGGCGGAGCATACGCTGGATGTGATGCGCAGGGCCGACCTTCTGAAAGAAGAAGGGGAGAGGATCCTTGCCCATCACGTACTTCCTGAGCTCTTTGCCCCTATCGATGCCACGGGTGAGGCTGGCGACGGGCAAGATCTTGGAAGCCTCTCCTCTCCGAGCAGCGGGTATTCTGACGACGACGTCGGTGACCCTTGACAATTTTTTCTCTTTTGATGTAAGGCAGGAACTTCTTATAATTTTATGATGAAATAAAGAGTAATGCTTTTGCTGTCGTTAGTGACCTTAGTTACTGCGCATCTCTTTTATTGTACTTCTCGCTATCGTCCCCCGACAGCTCGTGCACTCGTATGCCCCTTTTGCATGTTTCTCAAGTTATCATGTTCGCACTCGCATTTCTTACTTGCTTGAGTGCTGATGGCCGCTATCCTTAGGTCGTGTCCGAGATGATTCCGTCACGCGGGCACGTCCCGCAGAAAAAACCCTTTTCGCATTCGTGTGGGCCTCTTTTTAAAGACTTAGACAATTTCATTGATTCTGCCGGGAGTGAAACCGCGGCGTGGACCCGCTTCATCTCGCATGCCTCCCACGTCCTTTGGGACTACTAGCGTTTCGTCATGCATTCGCCTAGCGAAAGTTTTTGAGACTTGGCGAGATCATCGAACTGGAGTACGTCGTTCGTTGAACGCAGTCTGTATTTCGTCGAACTGAATATTTCGTCGACCGCTGAGGCTGATCGTCGACCGCCGAGACAAATCATCGACCGCTGAGATAAATCGTCGACCGCTGAGACAAATCGTCGACCGCTGAGATAAATCATCGACCGCTGAGACAAATCGTCGACCGCTGAGACAAATCATCGACCGCTGAAATTGAGGCAAACCGTTGGTCGAACGCGGAGTGTCAGCCGTTCGTCGAACGTAGAGAGCCATTCGCCGAACGCCGAGTGTAAGCCGTTCATCGAACGCGGAGAGTCAGTCGTTCGTCAAACGCAGAGAGCCATTCGCCGAACGCCGAGTGTAAGCCGTTCGTCGAACGCGGAGAGTCAACCATTCGTCGAACGCAGAGAGTCATTCGCCGAATGCCGAGTGTAAGCCTTTCGTCGAACGTAGAGCCTTAGCTTTTCCTCAAGTTCTAGCTAATTCCACGGCCCAAAACCTCGACCCTTTAGGCTATACCATGAGGTCAACTTAATCTTAGTCAACAGATAGTGGTCCTGGCCCGAATCAGTACCAAGGTTGTTTCTTGTGATAATCCTCCTCCTTAGGTCCTTCATTCATAACCCTTTCTTCCCCTGGGCCAACCTTTGGAATTTTTGGAACTTGCCTCCGAGTGAGCCTTCGGCCCTGCCAGCTAGGTGAGAGCCTGGACAACGGGTCTGCTCGGGGCCAACCTTTGGAACTTTTGAAACCTGCCACCGAGTGAGCCTTCGACCCTGCCAGCTAGGAGAGAGCCTGGACAGCGGGTCTGCTCGGGGCCAACCTTTGGAACTTTTGAAACCTGCCACTGAGTGAGCCTTCGGCCCTGCCAGCTAGGTGAGAGCCTGGACAGCGGGTCTGCTCGGGGCCAACCTTTGGAACTTTTGAGACCTGCCACCGAGTGAGCCTTCGGCCCTTCCAGCTAGGTGATAGCCTGGACAGCAGGTCTGCTCGGGGCCAACCTTTGGAACTTTTGGAACCTGCCACCGAGTGAGCCTTCGACCCTGCCAGCTAGGTGAGAGCCTGGACAGCGGGTCTGCTCGGGGCCAACCTTTGGAACTTTTGAAAGCTGCCACCGAGTGAGCCTTCGGCCTTGCCAGCTAGGTGAGAGCCTGGACAGCGGGTTTGCTCGGGGCCAACCTTTGGAACTTTTGGAACCTGCCACCAAATGAGCATTCGGCTCTGCCAGCTAGGTGAGAGCCTGGACAGGGGGTCTGCTCGGGGCCAACCCTTGGAACTTTTGAAACCTGCCACCGAGTGAGCCTTCAGCCCTGCCAGCTAGGTGAGAGCCTGGATAGCGGGTCTGCTCGGGGCCAACCTCTGGAACTTTTGGAACCTGCCACCGAGTGAGCCTTCGGCCCTGCCATCTAGGTGAGAGCCTGGACAGCGGGTCTGCTCGGGGCCAACCTCTGGAACTTTTGGAACCTGCCACCGAGTGAGCCTTCGGCCCTGCCAGCTAGGTGAGAGCCTGGACAGCGGGTCTGCTCGGGGCCAACCTCTAGAATTTTTGGAACTTGCCACTGAGTGAGCCTTCGGCCCTGCCAGCTAGGTGAAAGCCTGGACAGCGGGTCTGCTCGGGGCCAACCTCTGGAACTTTTGGAACCTGCCACCGAGTGAGCCTTCGGCCCTGCCAGCTAGGTGAGAGCCTGGACAGCGTGGTACCCTCCTGATTTCAATGCTTCTTCTATGACATAGGGGCCTTCCCAATTTGGATGGAGCTTCCCTACTGCGGCTGACCTTCCGGCCGCGTCGACCTTTTTCAGCATGAGGTCACCCTTCTCGAATTGTTTGACCCTGACATGCTTGTCGAAGTATTTGGCCATCCGCCTTTTTACTTCTTCTTGTCGAATGGCGGCTAGATCTTAGACTTCCTTGATCAGATCCAAGGAGAGTCGCAGCTCCTCCTCATTTCCTGTTCTCCATTCTTCATCACCATCTGAGACGGCCCTTACCCGCGGCGTCTTGACTTCAAATTCCACGGGAATGACAGCCTCGCAACCATGAGAGAGCTTGAAAGGGGTCTCACCAGTGGCAGTGTTGGGTGTAGTTCTTAGAGCCCATATGACCGAGAGGAGTTGATCCACCCAATTCCCCTTCAAGTTCTCCACCTTTTTCTTGAGTAGATTCATTATGACCTTATTCACCGCCTCCACCTGTCCGTTGCTCCTGGGGTGTGGACAGATGCAAACCAGAGGTCTATCCCCAGCTGGCTGCAGAAATTGATAAACTTCTCGCTGGCAAACTGCGGACCGTTATCTGTGACTATGGCTTGAGGGAGCCCATGTCGACTGATAATCTCTCCCCATACAAAGTTGCGGACTACCTGGGAGGTGACTTTTGCCAAAGCCTTGACCTCCAACCATTTCAAAAAGTAATCGATCATAACCAAGAGAAATCTTCTTTGCCCACTGGCCTGGGGGAAAGGTCCCACCAGATCAATTCCCCATAAGGTGAAGGGCCAGGGCGCGGTGATGCTCCTTAGCCTCTAAGTTGGCAAAAGTTGAAGTGGGGCGAATAGCTGGCACTCTCGACATTGTTTGGCGAATGCCGCCGCATCCCTGCTTAGGGTCGGCCAGAAGTATCCTTGCCTCATTATCCTTGCTTCCAACGTCCTGCTCCCCGAGTGACTGCCACACTCGCCGGAATGAACCTCCTCTAGGACCCTCGGGGCTTCTTCCTCCAAGACACATCTTGCCAAGAGCCCAGAGAGGGTCTTCCGATACAAGTCCCCTTCATGAAGCACGTAGTAGGTGGACTTATATCGAAAACGTCTTTGATCTGGGACCTCTTCTGGAAACTCTCCCATTGCCAGAAAGGTCATGAAAGGATCCTTCCACGAGCGGCGCTGTTCTATGTCCATGAGCTCCCCTTCCTCAATCGAAGGATGAAAAAGATCTGTCAAAGTCCCTCCGACCCGAGGGCCGGACTTGGCCAGTCGATCTTCCTGGACGCTTTCTCCCCTTGGTATGTGTCTAATGAAGAAGGCCTTGAATGCACCGACGAGACCCCTTACTTTGGCCAAATATCTCATGAGTGTGGGTTCCCTTGCCTCGAACTCACCCTTGATTTGCGAGGTTATCACCATCGAATCTGTGAGGAATTCCACATCGTGAACCCCCAACTCCTGAGCTAGACGTAGGCCGACGATTACTGCCTCGTATTCCGCCTGGTTGTTGGTGATGGGAAAGTGTATCACTAGAATTTGTTCGATTTTCGCCCCATGAGAGCTTTCCAACACCACCCCTCCTCCTAAGGAATTCCTGCCCGACGCCCCATCGACCAACAACTTCCAATGGATGTGACGAAGAGCTTGATCTTCCTCCATTTCGATTATGTAGTCTGCCATGAAATCCGCGACCGCTTGAGCCTTCATCGACAATCGGGGGACAAAAGTGATGTCGAGTTCACTCAACTCCACTGACCATTTCGCGAGCCTTCCGGAGTGCTCCACTCCCTCAAAGATTTTGCGAAGGGGATGGTCCGTCACAACTTGGATCAAGTGGGCCTGGAAATACGGCCTGAGCTTCCTGGCCAAGATGACCAGAGCGAAGGCCAGCTTCTCCAAAATCGGGTATCAGAGTTCTGCCTTCTTCAAGACCCTACTTACATAGTAAACGGGCAACTGCTTCTTGCCCTCTTCCCAGACCAGGACGGAGCTTACGGCTTCAGCCCCGACCCCTAGATACAAGGATAGATTTTCTCCCTCCTTAGGACCTTGGAGTAGCGGAGCTTTGGAGAGCTGGCTCTTCAGGGCCTGGAAGGCCTCCTCACATTCCCCCGTCCATTCGAACTTCCGGTTACCTCGCAACACCTTAAAGAAGGGGGAGCATTTCTCTCCGGCCCGGGAGAGAAACCTACTCAACCCTGCGAGCTTCCCAGTTAGACGTTGAACTTCCTTAGCGTTTCGCGGCGATTTCAACTCCATTATAGCTTTGACCTTGTCCGGATTCGGCTCTACCCCCGCCTGGGTAAGGAGATGTCCTAGAAACTTCCCCTTGCTGGCTCCAAATATGCACTTCAGGGGGTTTAGCCGCATTTTATACTTACGCAGAGTGGCAAAGGTCTCATCGAGATCGTTGAGGTGAGAGCTCACGCTTTTACTCTTGACCATGAGGTCATCTACATAAACCTCCAGGTTTCTCCCTCTTTGTTCTCGGAAGACCCGGTCCATCATTCTTTTGGTAAGTCACCCCTGCGTTCTTTAGCCCGAACGGCATCATTTTATAGCTGTAACACCCTTCCCTTGTGATAAAGGAGACGTCCTTGACGCCCGGAGGGTGCATCCTAATCTGATGATAACCTGAAAAAGCATCTAAGAAAGACATTACAGAGAAACCGACGGCTAAATCAACCAGCGCGTCGATTCGAGGCAAAGGATACCAATCCTTGGGGCAGGCTTTGTTTAATAAAGAAAAATCAATACACATACCCCAGCGACCGTCGCTCTTCTTTACCATAACGACATTAGGGACCCAGCCTGGATACTGGATCTCTGATATGAAACCTGCCTGGAAAAGCTTCTCTACTTCCTCGCGAATCGGCTCCTCCAGCTTGTCAGCGATGACTCTCCTCTTCTGCCTGATGGGGCGGGATCCGGGCTCCAGGTTGAGGCGGTGGCAAGCCACGTCTGCATCGATGCCTGGCATGTCCACCGCACTCCATGCAAAGATGTCCACGTTCCTCTGGATGCATTCTAGCATCCTCTTCCTGTCTTCCGGGCTAAGACCCTCGCTGATCCGCACCTTCTCCACTCTTCCCCCTTGGGTGGTGACCTCCATCTTGACCACTTCTTCAGCCGCCTCAAGACGGGCCGGCTCTTCCCATTTACTCTTCTCCTCCCTTCCCCCGGGCAGGGTCTTCTCTTCCTCTGGAGCCTCCTCCTCTATTGGCTCGACATGCTCCTCCGAAGCCACTTCCTACTCCCCTCCTGGGATGCTGCTCTCTCCTTCTCCTTCCCCCTATCTCTGCTTGGCCCCTTCGGCCACTTCATCTCCCTATCCACCTTTTCAGCCTCCGCCATCCAAGAGATAGTGTTGACGACAGTCACATAGCACTGCCTTGCCACTTTTGCATCCCCCCAGATTCGGACCTGAACTCCTCCGCTGCGGAACTTCTAGCATTGATGGTAGGACGAGGGAATGCACCGGAAGGTGCTGATGAGAGGGCGTCCAAATATGGCATTGTAGCTGCTCGGAGCGTCAACAATGACGAACCGCAGTTCCTGAGGACCCCTCCCAACGTCACCTGGAGGCCGACTCCTCCCTCAACTTCTTTCCTCTCCCCTGAGAACCCAAACAGAGGTCCATCTGAGGCTTTCACTCTCTTCGCTTCTACCTCCAGTGTGTCAAAGGCCTTCTTTAAGATAACATTCACCGAACTCTCGTTGTCGACCAAGATTCGAGAGACGGTGAAGTTTTCAATTGCCGCCTGGATCACCATGGCATCACAGAACGGATCTTCAAAGTCTGGCATGTCCTCTGCCGAGAAGGTGAGCTTCTCCGAAGGGGGTGGGGTTTGGGAGGTCGACGCAAGGCTTCTTGAAAGTGCACAGTTAACCTCACTAGAATTCTCTAGAGGGGGGTGAATAGAGATTACAAATATTCTGTGCAATTATATATATATATATATATATATATATATGTAGTGATCACAGATTAAGGCTTCCCACACACCAACAAGAATTGAGCAAGTAAGGAAAATAAATGCAAGAAGAAAATTCACAGCACAACACAAAGAAATATAGTGGTTCCCCAAACTTTGAGTAGTCCACTCTTCTACCCCCTTGGTAGGAATTCACTATCTTGCACTGAGTCTTTTGATAAGGAGACTCTTAGAACCACCCTGAGTCTTTTGATAAGGAGACTCTTAGAACCAACTGAGTCTTTTGAAAAGGAGACTCTTAGAACCAGTACAACTGAATTTTTTGAAGAGAGATTCTAAAAACTCTTTTACAATGTTATAAAGAAGAAATAAGAATATGAAGTAGACAAGAGGGAATCTTCTTCCTAGCAAGAAGATTGGAAGCACAAGAAGTAGTGAATGAAATCTCTCTTCTATAGTGAGAAGGAGATTTGTAGCTTTTCTCTCTTTTAGTGAGAGCTATCAGAGCTTGCAGCAGAATGGCTTCAGAAGCAGGAGAAGATGGAAGCTTGATGGTTGCTGCAGGATTATTTCTCAATTCTCTCTCTTTTTCACTTGGGAGCTTTTCCTCTTTTTCAAATGTAAAAATGGTGGATCACTTGTATGTATTCTCTGCCGACCTCCTTCTTATTTTATAGCTCTATCCATTCAAATAATACTATAGGAGGATAATTGATTAGCAGACGGAGAAATAAAAAGATAGAAATATTTCCATAATAATTATATCAATAGAAGGAAAGAATTCATTCTGATTTCAAATAATGTCCATAATGGTTTTAATCAAATTAGCCAAGAATCTATTAGAGGAAAAGAATGATTCAGAACGGCTATAAAGAATAAATTGATTCCATATAAATCAGATCTATAAAAGAAGGAAAGAGATCTGGCGATTTTTGAATTAAACATAGAAATCGACGTGCGTCGATTACTATTCGACGTAAACGTCGAATTTGTCCTGGTTGGACGTTGAGAGAAGAATAAGGAAGGTGCGTCGACTATGGTGCGTCGACTATGGTGCGTCGACTTCTCAAGATGCGTCGACTCGAAGTCAGAGTTACGTCGACATAGGATACGTCGAATTCTTCTTAAAGTTACTTCGACTCATTCGGAAAGGAACGTCGACACCACTTCGACGTTGCGTCGAATACTATTCAACGCATATTTATTTAACCTTGATTTTTCTTTCTTAGAAAACATATTCAACTCATTTTTCAGGGGTTAAGAGAAATCATTTTCCCAACAATCTCCCCCTATTTGTCTTAACCATTTTTAGAGAGAAATTATATCAGCATATTGATCAATCACATCAAGGCATTTAAGCAAGTAGAAGAAAAATTAGAAAAGGAAATCTTATAAACAAACTTCATGTTCAGATCAATCAGTATTCAGCCATAAATATATCAGTCATTGTTTTTAAGGCATTTCAGGAGGGGTAGGGGGAGTCTTCCTTTTTCTAGTGAATACAACTATTTTAAGAGAGTGGGGGTTGCTCCTTCCCAGCACCAGGTAGTTCACTCAGCTCCCCCTGAGTTACATCAGTTTGCTCCCCCTGGGATGGAACTTCCTTGGTTGCTTCTACTTCCGCCTCTTCAGTTTCTTTTTCAGTTTCAGCTTCAGTCATAGCAGTACCTGGCCCCTGAGCTCCTTTTTCACCTATCACAGTATCTAGCTCCCCCTGAGTTTCAACTTCTTTATTTTTCTCACCATCTGCCACATCTTCCTTTTTAACTTCATTTTCTGCTCTGCTTACCTCCCCTTGTAACAGTACCACTTGATTTGCAGCCTCTCTTGCTATATTGAGTATCTCTATTGATTGTTCTTCAATATGTAGCTCAGGTACTCTCTCATTTCCAATTGACTTGTGGGAGAGAGATTTAGGAGTGGAGGGCTGCTCTTCATCTAGCTTCTCCCCCTTCTTGACCTTCTTGGACAAGGAGGTTAAGAACGACCTGGTTACTTTAGAGGAAGAGAGAGAGGTCTTTAGACTCTGCACAGAGGCACTGACCCCATCTATTTGGGTGTGCATGTGTAGGATGGAGGAATGAATTTGGGAGCAGTGCTCATCCAACATTGCTTGGAATGTTTGAGCTGCTGATGCAATGCACTGAGTGAGGAGAGCTTTAGTGGATGCAGATGGTTCATGTTGTGGTTGGTGATGAGGAGAGAGTGGTGGAGGTGGTGATGAAGCTGGAGAGAAGTTAGTTGATACATGAGGTATGAGTGATAAAGGAGGTGGAGAGGATGAGAAAGTATGAGGAGGAAGAGATGGAGAAACTGTTGTTTGAGCAGGTGTTTGAGAAGAGGTAGGTAGAGTATGAGTTGTGAGAGTGGTAGAGACTAGTGGAGTAGATGATGGTGTTGGAGAAGGATTGTCTCTTTGAGGAGAAGGAGGAGGAGATGGATGAATAAAAGAGTTAGGAGGAGATGGAGTCTTTTCAGGAATGGAACCAGGCTTAGGGATTTGCCTGGTCCATTTGGAGAATAGAGCTATTGACATCCTTTTCCCTGGAGGAATAAGGATTCCTTTTGACCTACATAGGTCAGGGAAGGAGTGGAAGAGTACTTCACTCATAATCCTCATATATGCATTTTCTTTGTGTGAGTATTTAGAGCTTATCATCTTGAGCAAGCATGTGGCCCAGTCCACCTTCTTCTTCAGCACCAGGGCCCCCATGATATTCAGTTGCTGCTTGGGCTGAGGTCTTGCATAGCAGAATTTTTCCTACTATATCTGCTAGCAGTCTGTACTCCTCAGAAAAGTCTATTTTCTTTAGATGGATTGGTTTATCCTTTGAAATCTTCATGGTGGTTAGCAGATGCTTGATTTCATCAGGTGTGAGGTCTATAGATTCATCACCTAATAAGGGAGTAATGAAGACTTATTTAGTTATTCTTTAGAAGCTGATTTTCTTTCCCTATTTGCTTTGAACAAAGATAATATTAAGGTGTACCTGATGGAAGATCAAAGGTTGTCCTATTGTGTTCTGCAGATATTGAGACAGGTGTCTCATGGATTGTTCCTTGGATTTCTCCTTGTTCAGATATCTGAACATGAGTCATCAGCTCTGTGAGCTCTGTTTCTAGGAGCTTGCATCTTATGGAGATGAGCTTATCTAGTCCAGCTTCAGTGAATAGAGCTATGATGCTCTTGTAGTTTTCTGCGGCGGCTTGCAAAGATGCAAGGTCAATGTCGAAACCAGAGTTGGTCTTGGAAGCCATTTTAGGTCAGTGAGAGAGAGAGAGGAAGAAATCAGCTGGACTGAGAAGCAAGAAGGATGAAGGATGCAGAGCAGTGAAGGTTTCTAACTGAAGAGTCTTTTTAAGTCAGGTGAAACGTCGAAATGCGACACTATTCGAGGCTTATTAGGTACTTCAGTGGATGTGACCGAAAATATTTTACTATTGCCGCTCGTTTTCATGAAATCGACGTTACGTCGAGTGGAATTCGACGTAAGCGTCGATACAGCCCGCGTTAAGATGCTAGGGTTTCGTATCGACGTATGCGTCGATTGTAGTCGACGGATGCGTCGATTTCGCTTATTGAGTTGAGTCATCGACGATGCGTCGATTAGAAGTCAACGTGACTTTTAATTTTCCTGAAAAATTCTAGGTGTTTATTTCTTTTCATCTCTTCCTAATCCTAAAGGTTTCTAAGTTAGTCTTGGACTAATTTTCACAGATAGTTTGATTGATTGTGCCAACATTATTTGGCAAGGTGGCCAGTTTTGTTACATATGTAGCACTTGATTATCTTAGTATTGTGAGAATTTATGTTTAGAGAGGGATAGAAGTGTTGATTAGGATAGAAAGTTTGATTTAGATGGGAATTTTGGTTAGGATAGAGGTGTTGATTAGGATAGAAATCATGATTATGATGAATGGGTCCTGAATAGGGGTTAAGATGGAAGGTTTTTGGAGGATAGGCATTTAAGTTGCTCTGAGTTTTTATGCGTCGATATCTATTCGACGTATGTTGATAGTTGCGTTGATTTATATTCGGCGCTTTCTCCAGATTGCGTTGATCTGGTATCGATGCATGAACAAAGTTGCGTCGATTTGATGTCGACATACTTTTATTCAAGCGTCGAGTTGAGGTCGAGGCATCTGAGAGATTGCGTCGAGTAGAATTCGATGCACTATCATTCATATGTCGATATGAAGTCGACGCAACTGTATCTTCATAAATTTTCTTTTTCCCTTTTTGTGTTTTTGCTCTTTTATGTATTGTTTCTTTTGGCTTAGTTGCTTCTTCAGATGAAGTTTGAGAGTCATCAGCTGAATAATATGATGTTTCATCAAATTGTTTTATTTCCTTGAGGGAGTCTTCTTCCTAATTTAGTGAGTCTTTTTCTTGGTTTGATTTGATAGGTTTGGTGAATTTTACAGGGATCATCCAAGCAGGTTTGTTGGATGGAATTTGGCTGGTTGAGGGATCAGCCCCTAGACCAAGATTTTTATGTCTCCTTTTTTGTTGTTCAGTGATTTCCTTGAGAGTTTGGCTTCTCATTTTTATTGATTCTTCAAAAGCTTTTGCCTGAGATACCTTATCCTTAAGGAGCTGGTTTTCTATTCTAGCCCTTTCTACCTCCTTTTCTATGATGTTAGCCCTTAATTCATAATTTTTAGAGCATTTAACTTCTCTATTTCTCTGGTTTTTAGCCATATTAATTTGTTCTTTTAGATCCTTAATTTCATGCTTAGCTTTTAGTTGATCTTGACACATTCCCATAAAATCATTTCTGAAATTATCACTTTGAAAATCTATTTCATCAAAAATGCTTACCTCATCCTTATCCTCAGATTCCACTATGAGAATAAGGCTATTTTCTCTTTCATCTTCAGAAGATATGCTTTCTTCTGATCCTGTCTCACTCCATGATTTGGTATCATCATCTTTCTTTGAGCCTTCAAGTGCCATTAAGCATAGGTCTTCTTGCTTAGGCTCTTCATTGTCACTCTTAGAAGAGGAGCTGTCCTCAGAGTCTGTTTCACTCCAGGCTTCTGCAATAAAGCCTCTTTCTTTCTTCTTCCCCTTTTTCTTGAGATCTTTCTTTTTCAGGTCTTTCTTTGTCTCAGCAATTTCTGGATATTCTGGGGCAATATGTCCAGGTTTCCTGCAAGAATAACAAACAATTTCTTTAGTAGGAGTTTTGTCATACCTTGGTTTTGACTCTCTCATTCTTGATCCATCTGTCCTGACCCATTTCTTGAATTTTCTGGCCAGGAAACTGAATAGTTCTTCTTCAGTGATAGGACTTCCTTCTTCTGTTGCTTTTAATGCAATGTTCCTGTCTTTTGAAGAAGTTGGGGTGTTTTCTCTTCTCTTCTTCTCTTCTCTGGTTTTCAGCAGTTGCTCATAGGATCTGAGTTTTCCTAAGAGAGCATCTGTTGAAATTTCCCTTTGTCCTCTTGTGTCTCTTATTGCCCATATCCTTGAG
Organism: Dactylorhiza incarnata; assembly: GCA_033032865.1. Taxonomy (NCBI): domain Eukaryota; kingdom Viridiplantae; phylum Streptophyta; class Magnoliopsida; order Asparagales; family Orchidaceae; genus Dactylorhiza; species Dactylorhiza incarnata. The sequence goes on from JAWHQI010000134.1 coordinate 5,159,492, forward strand.
TCCCATGAACTTGGGAGACTCATCAGCAATTTGTCATTGATCTCTATGAGAGAGATTTCTCTATCCAAGTCCCTTAGTTGATTGATGATCAGACTGAATCTGTCATACATCTCAGAGATGCTTTCTTCATTCTTCTTTTGGAAGTTCTCATATTGAGGGATCAATAGAGCTTTTCCATCTTTCCTTTCATCAGCACTTCCTTCTACCATCTTTATGAGAGCCTCCCAAATTTCTTTGGCTGATTCACAATCAACAACCCTTTGAAAGATTTCATCAGAAAGGGTTGAGACCAGAATATTTACAGCTTTTGCATCACATGTTCCTGCCTTCTTCTCTTCAACTGTCCACTCAGCCTTTGGGACAAGTGTTTGAGTCACTTCACCACTTGAGTCTTTTCTATAAGGCTTGGGAGGACCTGTCAAGATAACATTAAATAAATCTTCATCAATAGAATTCATACAAATCATAATTCTTGTTTTCCAAACTGCAAACTTTTCAAGATTGCATATTGGTGGTCTGGTGAAAGCATAATCTTTGATTTGTGCCATGTGAAAACTAATTTTTTAAAAAATATATATATAAAAATAAGAGGTAGGATCTTTTTGATCAAGGAGTTATCCTTTTTAGATCAACCTATCTCTGATACCAATTGAAAGTGCACAGTTAACCTCACAAGAATTCTCTAGAGGGGAGGGGGGGGGGGTGAATAGAGATTAAAAATATTTTGTGCAATTATATATATATATGTGTGTGTAGTGATCACAGATTAAGGCTTCCCACACACCAACAATAATTGAGCAAGGAAGAAAAATAAATGCAAGAAGAAAATTCACAGCACAACACAAAGAAATATAGTGGTTCCCTAAACTTTGGGTAGTCCACTCTTCTACCCCCTTGGTAGGAATTCACTATCTTGCACTGAGTCTTTTGATAAGGAGACTGTTAGAACCACCCTGAGTCTTTTGATAAGGAGACTCTTAGAACCAACTGAGTCTTTTGAAAAGAGACTCTTAGAACCAGTACAACTGAATTTTTTGAAGAGAGATTCTAAAAACTCTTTTACAATGTTATAAAGAAGAAATAAGAATATGAAGTAGACAAGAGGGAATCTTCTTCCTAGCAAGAAGATTGGAAGCACAAGAAGTAGTGAATGAAATCTCTCTTCTATAGTGAGAAGGAGATTTGTAGCTTTTCTCTCTTTTAGTGAGAGCTATCAGAGCTTGCAGCAGAATGACTTCAGAAGCAGGAGAAGATGGAAGCTTGATGGTTGCTGCAGGATTATTTCTCAATTCTCTCTCTTTTTCACTTGGGAGCTTTTCCTCTTTTTCAAATGTAAAAATGGTGGATCACTTGTATGTATTCTCTGCCGACCTCCTTCTTATTTTATAGCTCTGCCCATTCAAATAATACTATAGGAGGATAAATGATTAGCAGACGGAGAAATAGAAAGATAGAAATATTTCCATAATAATTATATCAATAGAAGGAAAGAATTCATTCTGATTTCAAATAATGTCCATAATGGTTTTAATCAAATTAGCCAAGAATCTATTAGAGGAAAAGAATGATTCAGAATGGCTATAAAGAATAAATTGATTCCATATAAATCAGATCTATAAAACAAGGAAAGAGATCTGGCGATTTTTGAATTAAACATAGAAATCGACGTGCGTCGATTACTATTCGACGTAAACGTCGAATTTGTCCTGGTTGGACGTTGAGAGAAGAATAAGGAAGGTGCGTCGACTAAGGTGCGTCGACTTCTCAAGATGCGTCGACTCGAATTCAGATCTACGTCGACATAGGATACGTCGAATTCTTCTTAAAGTTACTTCGACTCATTCTGAAAGGAACGTCGACACCACTTCGACATTACGTCGAATACTATTCGACGCATATTTATTTAACCTTGATTTTTCTTTCTTAGAAAACATATTCAACTCATTTTCAGGGGTTAAGAGAAATCATTTTCCCAACACTTCTCCTGAACATCGCATGGAAGCTTCTCTTGCGAGTCGCTTCTATTCCCACCCCACCATGAATCACTCCGACCCCTCCCCTGGCTCCCACGTTTGTCCTGTCTTCGCATCTATCATCTTCATCTCCTGGCAGCACCTCTTCGATCCTCACAGGTCGCTGCTGCTGGCCTTTCCCCCTTACTTCCAGAAATTCCGCCAGGTGGCCATCGCGTGACCTTCTTCCTGATGAAAGTCACAGTAAGGCAACACCACCCTGCCTCCTCTCCACCTCTTCCTCTTCCTCCTCTTCTTCCTCTTCCTCGGCCTACCGTCATGGCTTGCTCACGAGGGGGTGAGGTGGTCTGGGACCTTGCCTCCATCCCGGATGATTGACTCTCCCCTCCCCCCTTCGTTGGCGATCTCTTTCCTGACCTCTCACCGGTCCTTCTTGGGGCCTCCAAGCCAGCCGGTTATTGGGCTGCTGATACCCCCAATCCCGCTGCTGCCCCCGAAACCCCTGACCTCTGGGTTCTTCCCTTCTTTTTCCCTCCTGGTGCCTCACCTCTGGCTCGCTCAGCCTTGCCAACCTCTTTGCGAATTCTGGATTGGCGGCCTTTCCCTCGATCTCTTATGCTGCCCACTCCATCAGCTCCTCAAAGGATAGAGGGGGCTTCCGCTTCAGGTCCATCTTGAAGAACCCCTCATGTAGCCCCATGATAAAGGCTAGCTGGAGGGTGAACCCCGATACCTCCTGGACTTGCAGGACCTCTTCTTGGAACCTATCCACATAATGGGCCAACGACTCCCCAGGACCTTGCTTGATCTTAAAGAGTGCCTCCGCATCCTTCTTCCTCTTTTTTGATGTTGAGAAGCGCAACCTGAAGCTCCGGCGCAAGTCCTCGAAGGCGTAGATGGAACCTACCGGGAGCTAGTGGAACCAGTCCGTCGCCTTCTCCTTCAGAGTGGTGGCAAAGAGCCGACACTGGAAAGCATCTGTCATCGGGAGGATTGAGACCATGTCCTCAAACCACTGCAGGTGTAGGACTGGGTCATCTTTGTCGGTATAATAGGACATCTCCAGTCCTCTGAACCCTCTCTGCACCGGGGCCGAGAGGATCAACTCGCAGAAGGGACTCCCTTCCCTAGCTCGGCGAGTGGTCCTCTCGCGCGGAGTCAGCTCACACACCTCTATACTCGCCGGGCAGCTGAACAGCTGCCGCCCAGGGAGATCTCACGCGCTCGCTTCCGCCGCGACCTCCTTACCAAGCCTTTGGCCCAGAACGTTCTCGCCAATCTGCTGGGGCGGAACCACCGGGACCACGGGCGTCTCACACTCGCCTCTTCCCGCGAAAGCTACCTGCACCGTCTGCATGACCTCTTGCTTGAACTTCTCGAACATCTCCAACCACTCCATTGCTGTTGGCGGCTGCGAGTGGCCTGGATCGGAACCATTTCCTTCATCTCCTGTCATCGAGCTCGACTTGGGATTTTCTTGCACTGGCTACGGTCCACGCTCACCGCACCAAAAATGTTGAAACCGTCAACCGGTCTCTGAGTTCGGACCCACAGGGGGTGTAGCCCGCGCCTACTTCTCCCTCGCCAAACTCTCCTGACTGAGGATGAAAAATCTGAAACAGACCCAAGGCTGCAACGAGGAGGTCCCGCCACACACCCGGAAGATCTTAGAGAGCTTCCCCTCCCTAACCAATGCTCAGTCGGGCACCTTGGAGGGCACTAGCAGCCAACTCCGAAAACTGCCTGGAGGAGAGAGCTCAAAAGACCTGATCTCCTCCAAGGTGCCCTTAAGGGTCTATTTATAGATTTTCTAGTCATGGACTGCAGATAGCGTAAATCTGCCTTTTGGTTTTACTAATCGCACCCCAAATTGGTTTGCTAACAGCCGAACTCCGCTGTTCTGAAGGGCTATTGGCAGGCCTGTAATGGTTCGGTTTGGTTCGGTTTTCAAGCAAAACCGCAAACCGAACCACCCTTATGTGGTTCCAAAATTTTTGAACCGAACCGAACCACTCAAACATTGTAACCGAACTGAACCGAACCGATTGGTTCGGTTTGGTTTGGTTTGGTTTTGGTGGTTTAAATAATATGTAATCTAAGAATGTTTTAAAATCACAGCTACATTCGCAAACAAGAGTTTTTATTTAGAAATAAAAATAAATGCAAAACTTGCAAATTACTCGATCTATATGAAGCACAACATGTCAATTTAAATGATATGCAAAAGCTCCATAAAGTCCGAGATTCACTACAATAGCTGAAAATATAGAAGTTAAAAAAATTAGATATATAATTAATCAAATATTTAAAATAAATAATAAAACAAACTAATTTTTTTGTTATCGTACATGACTTAAGCTCGGTCATATCAGTTAATCTTGCCTCAATTTCTTGTGGAATTGGCGAAGCCCGCAACCAATCTTGAGTTAGAATCGGAGGAGAGAAATAATTTCAGCACATTTCATACATCCACAAGGGGGGCATATATAAAGCATTACACATAGGCACCCCAACACCAATAGGCGGTGTGGGACTAAACACAAGAAAAGGAAACAAATAGATACGACTTGAATAATATAATAATATTTCAACTCTCCCCCTCAAGTCGTATGGTAGATATCTGTCATTCCCAGTTTTCTGATGTCATCCGTGAAAATGTCACTTCCCAAGCTTTTAGTGAACACATCGGCCAGTTGATCTCTCGAACCGATGAATGGAGTAACCACGTTTTTTTTGTCTAAGTGATCCTTGATGAAGTGACGGTCCACCTCAACATGCTTGGTCCTGTCATGTTGAACTGGATTGTGGGCTATACTGATAGCAGCCTTGTTGTCGCAGAACAAGGAGAAAGAAGAAGTTCTGGGAAGACCCAAGTCTTGAAGGACAGTACAAAGCCATAGTCCCTCACACATTCCAAGTGACATCGCACGGTACTCAGCTTCGGCACTAGATCTGGCCACAACGTGCTGCTTTTTGCTTCTCCATGTCACGAGGTTTCCTCCAACGAACGAACAATAACCAGTAGTGGATTTCCGATCGTCACGGCAGCCCGCCCAATCAGCATCCGTGTAAACTTCTATTTTTAAGTGGTCATTTTTTGAGAATAAAAGTCCCCGTCCTGGGGCCTTCTTAAGATATCGTAGGACGCGATACACTGCCTGCTGATGTCTGACCCGAGGAGCGTGCATATACCTACTCAAAATACTCACAGCATAAGTGATATCAGGACGAGTATGAGATAGATAAATTAGTTTCCCAACTAATCTCTGATAGCGGGTGGCCTCAACACTGTCACCATCACCATCGTCACAGATCCCATGATTTTCCTCCATAGGGGTGTTCGCAGGAACACACCCAAGCATCCCGGTCTCTTGTAGTAAGTCCAGGACATATTTCCGCTGAGATATGAAGATGCCCTGATCAGATCTAGTCACCTCTATTCCCAGAAAGTATCGTAACCTTCCCAAGTCTTTCACCTCAAATTCCTTGGCCAAGAGAGACTTGAGATTGGCAATCTCACTCGCATTATTACTGGTGATGACAATATCATCCACATAGACAATGAGAACCACAATACTCTGATCACGTCTCTGAATGAACATGGTGTGGTCTGACTGCGCCTGTTTATACCCAAACTTGAGCATAGCCTTGAGAAACCTGCCGAACCACGCTCTGGGTGACTGCTTTAATCCATATAAGGATTTCAGTAACTTACAAACAAGGGGCTTTCCTCCATCTCTCACAAAACCAGGAGGAAATGTCATATACACCTCTTCCTCAAGATCTCCATGGAGAAAGGCGTTCTTGACATCTAACTGGTGGAGGTCCCATCCCAAGATTGCGGCGACAGACAGAAGAACCCGAATAGAATCCATCTTTGCCACTGGAGCAAAAGTCTCCTGGTAATCAACTCCCTGAGTCTGAGTGTACCCCCGGGCGACCAACCGAGCCTTGTACCGTTCAACTTTCCCGTCTTCATTTTGCTTGACCGAAAAAATCCATCTAGAGCCAACAACCTTCTTACCATGGGGAAGAGGAGTGACATCCCAAGTACGATTCTTGTCCAAGGCAGCCATCTCTTCTTTCATAGCCTGAGCCCAAACTGGAATGCCCAATGCTTCCTGCCAAGTCTTAGGGATAACGACAGATGAAAGGGAAGCGATAAACAACTGGTGGTCAGGAGTAAGATGATGATATGTCACATGGTTAGAAATGGGATGCTTAGTAGAAGCAAACTTATCTCGTAACAGAGCCAGCAGAACATGCAAATCCGCATCATCAGAATCTGAGGCCGAAGCGGGCACGGGTGGAAGCAGGGCCGTAGGAGCCTGTATACGGGAGGAGCGCCGGTGATACACATGAGGGAAAGGAGATATGGGGACATCCGGAGAAGGGATAGGAATAGGGGGTCCCTGCTCAGGACAGAGAGGGGGCTGAGGTAGAGGAAGCGATGGTGGAAGCTGTGGTAGAGAGGGAGCCGGGTGAACAGGAAGGGGAAGATCCACAGAGCTCTCCCCCTGACGAACAGAGTGAGTCGAGGATAGAAAATAGGATTCCCCTTCACGAAAAGTGACATCCATAGTGCAATAGAGACGACCGGAAGGCGGGTGGAAGCATCGATACCCCTTCGTAGTGGAGGAATATCCGACGAACACACAACGAAGGGCATGAGGATCCAGTTTGTCACGGTGGGGTACATGAACATGGACGAAGCATACACAACCAAAGACACGGGGGGGGGGGGGGGGGGGGGGCAGATGTGAAGTATAGACTGTAGCCATGGTGGACAGGCGAGCGAGGGGGGTAGCATAGTCCAAGATACGTGAAGGAAGCCGATTGATAAGGTGAGTAGCAGTAAGAATCGCATCTGCCCATAAGGTTTTGGGGAGATGCATAGTACCAGGAGGCAACGAGCCATATCCAGGAGGTGCCTGTTTTTTCGTTCGGCAACACCGTTTTGGGTGGAGGTGTGGACACACGTCGTTTGGTGAATAATACCATGATCTTTGAGATATGTGCCAAACGTGCCTCGATCATCATATTCACCCCCATTATCACTGCGCAAAACACGGACGACCCCGTGAAATTGGGTCTGAATCATTTTATGGAATAGTTGAAAACAGGAAAAAACTTCACTTTTTTTCTTCAATAAATAAACCCAACATGTGCGGGAAAAACCATCAATAAAAGTGACAAACCATCGAAACCCAAAAAAAGATGAGACTGGGGACGGACCCCAAACGTCAGAGTGAATAACATCAAAAGGAGTAGTACAAGGAGAAGATAAATGTGATGAACTATGGCGCACATGCTTAGACTCATCACAAACATCACAAACAAAGGTATTTAAAACAGGAGAGAAAGCAGGAAATAGTTTCTGAAGGTAAAGAGGAGAGGGATGTCCAAGCCGGAGGTGCCAGCGACGAACATCCTCAGTAGTAACAGCAGAACTGGATAGGGCCTGGGAGGAGGTCACATCCAAGTAATACAGGCCACCGCGTTCCCTACCACTGCCAATGCTCCGCTTCGTACCCAGTTCCTGAAAATCACAGGAGTCAGGAAAAAAGGTTACAGAACAATTGAGAGAGCGGGTATTATTACTAATGGAAAGTAAATTGTGAGGAAATGAAGGAACATGAAGCACAGATGGTAAGGAAATAGTAGGAGAACAAAGGATCTGGCCTTTGCCAGCAATCGGGGTCAGCAGGCCATTTGCAGACATAACTTTGTCCTTACCAGACAAAGGTGTGTAAGAGTGAAAACCTGAGGAAGAGCCGGTCATGTGATGGGTGGCCCCGGAATCAAGCACCCACTCGGACGAGGAAGCAGTGGCAGTAGGGGCACTCGGCATGGCAATAGAGGCAATAGAAGCAGAAGCTGCCTGGGACGGATCGGACTGAGTGTGGAGCATGCGGCGGAAGGCATCCAACTCCTGAGAAGTAAGCTGACTGGGAGCAGTAGAGAACCCCTCATCATACACATCCGTAGAGAAAGCAGCATCCTGAGGACGAGGCCCGCTCGAACGATGGCCTCCACGTCTGGGACTACGGCCACGACCACGACCACGACCAGAAGGAGCAAGATGAGGATGCAGCTTGAAACATGCATCCCGAGTATGTCCCCGACGACCACAGTAATCACACGTGGGAATCGGGCTGGTATTGGTGGAACCGCCACGACTAAATCCACCAACACTAGTAAAGGCAGACCGGTCCACAGCAGGAGCAGGCGTGCTGAGGGATCGGCGGCGATCGACATCACCAAGGACCATGTTGAACGCTTCCCGCAGGGACGGAAGGGGAGAACGATGCAAGATGTGCGTCCGGACAGTATCAGATTCCATGTTCAGCCCCATCAGAAAGACATGCAGTCGGTAGCGGTTCTCCTTCTCCTGAAGCTTCACGGCATCGGCCGTGCAGGAAGCAGTGAAATGCTCAAAGAAGTCCAGCTCCTGGTAGAGTCGTTCAAACTCCGAGAAGTAGGCAGACACAGTCAGAGATCCCTGTCTAAGCTCCAGAATACGACGGGTAAGTTCATAGATCTGAGTGGAACTTCCAATCTGCGAGTACGTGTCTTTTGCCCGGGTCCAGATATCATACGCCGAGTCCAGAAGCATGTAACTCCGATAGACCTTGGGGGACATGGAATGAAGAAGCCATGAAACAACAAGGGAATTTTCAGAATCCCAGCGTTTCCACGTAGAGTCAGTCTTGGAGGGCTCCTTAATAGATCCATCAATATAACCAAACAGTTGATGGCTGCGGATCACATGTTGAGCAGCACGAGACCATTCCAGATAGTTCGTTCCGTCCAAGGGAACGGTGGTGATCTTCAAAGATCCGGAGTGGCCATGGGTCCGCTGCGGGTCACCCATCTGTGGCACAACATCACTCAGAGGCGGCGACGAGCCCGTAGAATCCCCCATGAGAGCAAGAGGAGATCAAACTGAGCACGGTAGGTGCTGCACAAGCATCTGGCGGCAGCAAGGGGGACACCGAAGGAGGATTAGGGCAAGACTGAAGGTGGCCGAGACTCGGGCAGCCGCTGGAAAGAGAAGACCACCGTCGACAGCAGCCCTAGTGTCCAGAAGGGAAGGATCCGGCCCTAGCATCCATGACAGGTGTCTAGGGCGGCATTAGAGGAGGGAATAGAGTCGGTGGACTCTCAAACGGACGGCGGAAGGGGTGGCCGGAGCAGCAGAAGGGGTGGTCGGGTGTTGCCGAGGAAGATCGGGGTTACCGGTCCGTCGATCCGTCGAGCGAAGAAAGCGCAGACCTCTGGTTTTTCTAAAATCATATGGTTTTTCTAAAATCAAAACCGTGACTGAACCGTGACATACTGAAACCAAACCAAACCGTGCGGTTTGGTTTGGTTCGGTTCGGTTTCGTGGTTCGGTTGATTTTTGCTTACAGGCTTAGCCACAAGGGGTATCTAGGTAATTTTCCCCTCAAAGCCCTCTGGGCGAGTGGTCCGTGAAGGCACCACTCGCCAGGCTCCCTACCTACCACGGTTCGTCGGGCGAATGGTTTATGAGGTCATCACTCGCCATGTGTTCGGCTCACTTTGAGGGCCGAGACCTTGGGCGCTCTCGCCTATCTGCCATGATGCCCTATGCGAGTGGTCCGCGAGTGCGGGCCTCACTCGCCCAAAGGCCTCTTGGACTCCTTATTCCGCTACTTGCCCTGCCACCTGGCCCTTGGGCCCCTTGGACCCACTCGGCGAATACGAGGTTGTACAGTTCCTCTTCCAGTTTAAGACACATGTTTTATAGGTCTATCAGTTGAGAGGTGATTGACGAATTCGTATTAAGTTTGAAATTAAAATATTTCTCTCCCAGTAGGGTTTTCGATAGTCCCTCTTCTTTTTGGAAGTGTGCATTCAGGTAGCCCCAGATTTCTTTGGCGGTCTTGTATGTTGGATCTTGAGGAGCCCTTAGAGGTGGGGAGGGTGAATAAGGATTTTAAAAACTTTAAACTTTAATAGAAAACTTTTGATATTTTGGTCGAAGTAAGTTAAATCAAAAGTAAAGAGATAATGAAATTAGAAATGAAATCAATTTTATTAAACAAGAAAAGACATGATTATCATTTATAAAATTGATTACAAAATCTGATTTCAATGACGCTCGAAATCGAAATGAATAATATGAAAACCCTTTTTGTTTTCTATACCGACTCGTATCCCCACGAACCGGTTGGCTTTAGCCAATCTCTCCCCAGATACGGACTCAAGCCGCTCTAGCCAATCTATCACCAGAAAGGCCTCGAGCACCCCCTAGATCTACTCCCTAGACCCAGTCGCCAATTCCTCCATAAGTCCTACCTAGACCTAGTCGCCAACACGAGGCGAATTCACGAACCGATTACAAAGAAGAAATAAAGGACAAATACAAAATACAAATATAAAACTCCCTATGAGGTAATCTGAAGGAGACGCCGAAGAATCGCTGAAGATCGTTGAAGTCCAAGCGTGCGTTATTCGCGTTGAGTTAGCGTGTTGATCTAAGCCTCCTTTGATTCCTCCTTTTGAAATATGAGTGGGAGATGTGTTTGTCTTGAGTTAGCGTGTTGATCCAAGCCTCCATTGATTCCTCCTTTTGAAATATGAGTGGGAGATGTGTTTGTCTAGAAATACGGCACTTACAAAGTTTCTGAAGTGCTGGAATAGGGCCCTTGGCAATCAGTTGTGAGAGGCGTCGAATTCATCCAATTTATAGACTTTGAGCTAACACCGACGTTAAGTGCTAACGCCGACGTTAAGTGCTAACGCCTGGCATTGACCATGTATAGCAATATATTGATGGCTCGGATCTTCAGAAGAGGAAGGAGATTCTGCACTTTAGGAATTGTTCTATTTTAGGCAATATCAACGCCGGCGTTAAGGCTAACGCGGGCGTTGGGCAAATCATTCCTAAATTTCCTCCTACAATCACGACTGCTTTCTCCTTGCCAAAATCGTCGAACGGATAGCGCCCATCGTTAAAACAACCGCCTGGCGTTGAGATTCTTTCTTTAATCAGTTGGCACGCCATTTCGTCGAACGGCTTCTCCTTTCGTCGAACTCCAATTCATTGAACGAAATTTTCGTCGAACGCAGTGGTAGAGCAAGCAGATCGTCGAACAGAGCTTTCAGTTCGTCGAGCATAATTTCGTCGAACAAAATTTTCGTCGAACGCAGTGGTAGAGCATGCAGATCATCGAACGGAGCTTTCAGTTCGTCGAGCACAATTTCGTCGAACGCCGTTTTCGTCTAGCGCTGACGCCCAACGTTAAGCTTAACGCCTGGCGTTAAACAACTTTCAATTCTTCAGCTTGTGGTTAGTGTCAGACCAGTTGCAGCAACCTAGTGTCATATCTGTCCAAACTTGTATGCTAAAAACACAATGACAAACAAGATCAAATACAAGTAGGATTTGTTATTCTCAAATCAAAGGGATGTGGAAAGTCATGTTCCAACAATCTCCCCCTTTTGATAATAACAAATCCAATTAGAGATAAATCAGATTCATAGATAAAGAATTTGTGTTTTTATAAAGATATATGACACATAGCAATTATAAGATAATGATGAGATCTATAGATCATATAAAAATGCTCCCCCTACAAAAATGCTCCCCCTTAGTGTATACTCCCATATACTAGATACATGCTCCCCCTTAATCTAGTGAATCCTACTCCGTTAATCAATATGATTTAGCATTTTATTCCTCCCCTTTGTTATTATCAAAAGAGGGTGGAGTGAAACAAAACTAGAATAAAGACGACAAAGGTTGGGACATAACTAGGAGAGGAATAAGAGTTTTGTGTAAACATAAAGTAAGTCATGATCGAGCTAAGGGAGATAGTAGCACAGCGGAAAGAATATATGATAGGCATTAAAGAACATTACTCAAAGATTATACCACAGGAATGTAATCACTTGCTTTTCAAATTAATTTTTTAAGAAGAATATTACTTATTTGTACCACTTGTAAAAAGAGATGCAATATTATTTGACAAGTAGAAGTGAAAACAAAATGTAGAAATAAGCATGAGAGCACATGATAGAGAAATGCGGAAAACAAAAACAATACAAATAAGAGTCGTATTTTTGTTATAGTTTGACCATTCCAACAATATGTCTAGACTCTTCACATTTGAGCATTTAACTTTGAAAATTTGTATATCAAATAGGCAAGCATAAATCAACATATTCAAAAAGATTAGAACTACAATGCACCCAATTCATATTTCAAATAAAGAAAACATTGTAGAAATCATGCATTGCAATCTAGTGCTTTTACTTAAGGTTTTAGAGAATTATGTAATTTCGCATTAGGATCCAATTCTCATGAGTAGAAGCTTTATGAAAATCAATGATGTGTGCATAAGGTGTTTTGATAAAAGTATACAAGTGAAATAATCAAAACACATGACATATGCAGTGAAATAGTAACAACAACATTAAGATTGTAATCATAGAATTACTTTCACACGTCATATCTAGAATAAAATTTCAAAGCACAAAACATAAGTACAACTACCAAGGTGCTTCGCCCACACAATGCTCATTAAGACTTATCAGGGAGCGAAGTAGTGCTTGGGGGATCACATAAGTTTTTTTTTTAATTTATAAGATTTTATTTTTAGTGATCCGGTGTACAAATAGAAGTGATAAAAAAGAATATGTTTGCACAAGACACTTTACAATTCTTTCCAAGGTACTCAACCTCACAATGCTCATTAAGACTTATCAGGAGGGTGAGTAGTGCTTGGTGGAGTTATCTTTGGCATATTATTTTATTTTATTTTTTGGGCCAAAGGTCTCCGAATTCACTTGTTGTTGCAAACACAAAACTAATTTTTGAACTAACACTTCTATGTGTGCAAGAAATTTATTGTTTTAATGAAGGTGTAGGTAATTTAGACATACATCTTAATTTGTTAAAACTATTACACTACACAATCATGCAAGACTAAGATTATGAACACATGTAGATTACCAAAAATAGTGAGTGTATGAATCATTGATTAACAGAAAACATTACTCATACTTAGAGGCATGTTAGGCAATCATACATAATTTTCTATAGACTATTTCATTGCACATAATCAGATTATGGTTAAGGCATGAAGATAAAACAGTGTTTAGGAAATTTAAAATTAAAATTAGATATTGAAGACTATCTTTAAATGTATGTCAAAAACAATTTTGACCTTTTGAAACAAAAATAACTAAGATGTTTGCTCTTGTGAAATTTTATAGTCAAACTATAATTTTGTAAAGAGTTAAAGCAAAACAAATAACAAAAACAGATTTTTGATCATTTTGAATTATTTGAAATTTTTTGTATTTTGGAATAAACTAACCAAATTAATAATACAATAATTTCAAATATGAGAAAATAAACAGAGAAAAATCATTAGAAAAATATTAGAAATTTTTTGGAAAAATCAGAAATTCAATTTGTCCAAAAAGGCTAATGCTTGGCGTAATAGTACTCGACTTTTGAGATTTTTTGAAAAAATTTCTTTTGTCATAGATAGTATATATATAGACCTTCTTAGTGTAGAAATTTCAGAGAAGTTGGAAATGATTAGAAGGCTATTCAAGCATGTTTTATTTGTTCAAAAATGTTTTTTATATTTTTATTTGGTTTTCATATATTTGTGTTTTACAAGATCATTAGAGCTCAAAACTGATAAAATATGCAAAACACAAAATAAGCATGTTCGATCAAGACAAGAATGCATGAATAATATAGTCATAAAGAGTGCATGCAAAATATACGATATAGGAATGTCTTAGATAATAATACCCTGACTATATGCCTACACACTAGCCCCGTACTAAGTGACGGATGGGCATGAGGAGCTGCACACATGTCGTAGGATGGGGTGTTAATCCCATATGCACACACTAGAGAACGCTTAACCTAGCACTATTCCCCCCCGGTGCCTCGCAAGGCCCCACTGGAACCCTTCCCGGTTAAGGACAAGACATGACATAGAGGTTAGGTCATCTAATGCATACAATCCTACGCCCTCGCTATTGTGAGACACATAATGTGGGTGAACGATCATGGACATCCTAAGCATTTTGTACTATGGAAACAATTTAAAGTCACATGGTTATTTTATCTTTCATTTTTTCTACTTTAAGATGGATTCATTATGGCATTAATAAGATATCTAGCACGGATGATAATATTTATTAGTTGATATTGCTAGAAATGATGAGGTTGAATGTAGTGTTATCACATAAGGTTAATTGATATAATGTTGCATGTATTTAACAATAGTGATTCAAATTTTTGACATAGAATAAAGTGATGATTCTAATTGATTTATTCATATAGATATAGAGTTGATTCTATGGTCTACAAATAAATGTGATACATGCAAAACATAATAGATTAATATAATAATCATGATCACAGATTTTATGAAAGAACCAAAATGATCTTTTGTAGTTATGTGTAATGTTTGAATTAAAAGATCTTTTGATATTACATAATATAATTATGATCATTAATTTTATCACATAGAGATATTGATACTCACAATTATTTATTGTAAGTGAAATATATAAAAAGATTCATATTTAATCTTTTCAAAATATTAAAGAGAAAGATTGCAAGGTGAATGATGAATATAATGAGAAACTATTTTTGGTTATTTTTGAAAGATTTTATAAGTTTTCTCTTTGGTTTTTGAATATTAAACAAAAACATATATTTTTAGTGATTTTTCAGATTTTAAAATTACAGAAAATCGGATACTTGAGCTAGCGCCGACGTTAGGTCCTAGCGCCTGCGTCAGATCACAGAGAGTGCTTATTTTAATCATATAGCCTAGATTTTCTTCGATTTTGCTTCCGATTTTTCTTAATTATATTGGTGCAATGTAAGGCTTGTCTAATGAAGTGAATAGATGAGAAGAAATCGCAAGAAGTTGTGGAAGTTAAAATTTTAGTACATGGGTTTCATATTCATTAAAGCTCCATATTCATTGGACCTTAATTCTTGAGTTTTGCACAACATATGCATGAGTGAAATGATCATAAATAAATGAAATAATATTCATGCAATTTTTCAATTCCAGTTTGACATGATTATGATTAAACATACTAGGGGTAATCAAAATGATGCAAATATATTAAATACTTAGGCAAAACTTGCGCATTTTATGAATTTAGCGTAATACCCCTAAAATACCTTTTAAATCCATTTTGACACTTATTTCATTTAATTTTAATAATATCATATGACAAATTTAGTTTTTCAAATTTTATAAGACTTTTAGGAAATGGATCTAAAAGGATAAACATAAAAAAGATAAGTAGATCGCTTCAAAAGTGATATGACTTTTTATTCAACTTTATTCAATTTGATTTATTTATGAATTTTGGTTTTGTTGAAACCAGTAATCCGGTTTCAGCGTTCGAAAGGGGGTTGCGACTAACCCTTACTTGACCCAAGCCTAGACCCTTGACCGGTCACTAAGAACTGAGGAACTTGCCCATGACGATCTCCGGAGTCATGAAACAGACCCTTAAGCTACAGCGTGGAGGTCCCACCACACACCCGGAAGCTCACTCAGAACTTCCCCTCCCAAGCCAATGCTGAGCCTGGGCACCTTGGAGGGCACTAAGAACCTCCTCACTGTCAGCTGAAGGATGACAAGGGAGGGGGGGTGCTTGCTCACAAGACACACGCAAGTGGGGGGGGGGGGTAGTGACCAACCCCTCCCAAGGTGCCCATGGGGGTCTATTTATAGACTTTCCCAAAAATGGACTGCGAATAGCCGAAATCCTGCTATCCGCAGTCCGACCATGACCCTGAACGATCCACGCAGGAGAGGGGGCGAGTGGGGTTCGAGGTGCCCACTCCCCCCTCACGGGAGGCTCTACCTGCCTCCCCCCAATGTGTCGGGCGAGTGGGAGAATCCCTCCCACTCGCCCGAAGGGGGTGGCGAGTGGGAGGGCCCCTCCCACTCGCCCCCAAGGCGGTCGGTGAGTGGGAGTGCCTCTCCCACTCGCCCGGCGAGTGGGAGGGCCCCTCCCACTCGCCCGGGTTAGTGGGAGAGATCCTCCCACTCCCACCACAAAGGGTCGGTGAGTGGGAGGGTCCCTCCCACTCGCCCAAAGGTGATTGGCGAGTGGGAGGTTCCTCCCACTCGCCCGAAGAGTGCCGGGCGAGTGGGAGGATTCCTCCCACTCGCCCGAAGGGAGTCGGGGGAGCGGGTGCTCCCTCCGCTTCCCCCGCGGCCTCTCTTTGCCTTGATCGGTCTCGGCCGCTTATGCGTGGTCGTTTTGTCCATCTCGGCCACCCTTGCTGTCTTGGTCTCATCAGGGTCGGGTCACACCGACTCGGAAAATATGAGGGTTGTACACAATCCCCGCTCTTCAACCCACCTATTTGAAGAGTAGGTGGGACCTTAGGGGAATCCACGAAGGGATCTGCCATCGGGGAACCTCTGCCAAGCCTTTCGGCTGAAGCCATCTTGAGACGAAGGGCGAACCCTTCCTCACTAAACACCCCTCCGGCGAGCCGAGCTCGACAGGAGGTGGAGAAAGCTCAACACCTGAGGTCGGACTAAGCCCAACCGAAGGTGGACGAAAACCCAATACCTCTAGTTGAGCTGAACTCGACCCGAGGTGGGGAACGAACCTTTCTCCACTAAACACCCCTCCGGCGAGCCGAGCTCGACAGGAGGTGGAGAAAGCTCAACACCTGAGGTCGGACTAAGCCCAACCGAAGGTGGACGAAAACTCGATACCTCTAGTCGAGCTGAACTCGACCTGAGGTGGGGAACGAACCTTTCTCCACTAAACACCCCTCCGGCAAGCCGAGCTCGACAGGAGGTTGAGAAAGCTCAACACCTGAGGTCGGACTAAGCCCAACCGAAGGTGGAGGGAAACTTGACACCTCTAACCGAGCTGAACTCGGCCTGAGGTGGAAGGAGTTCCTGGACTACTTCGGCGTAGTCCCGGCTCAAGTCAACACGAATGCGATCTCGATGTTGATAGCTTACGCGTGCTACCTGCGGGAGGAGAGGGTGGTGTTCGACCTGAGCGTGTTCCGCAAGGTCTTCATCTTCCGAGCAACCGCCGATGGGGTTTGCTTCCTGACCGGCACACACGTGGACGTGCATGAGACCTCCAACAAGGTCCACCACTGGAACGACTCATTTGTGTTCATTCGGGGTGACCTGGACGACATCCCTTTTTCCCCCACACAGAGACCTGAGAAGGTCTGCAGACCCCCCTCGCTATGTGGGGAGGCTGCTGAGCTGCACCGCTTCCTTAAGGGCGCGAGCTTCGAGGTCGAGCACCTCCGGAGGAGCATTAATCGGCTCACCTACGTGGAGTCGGGGACATGTACTTGGACCTCACCAACTTGTCTCCTTTATGGTTCATTTCTTCCTATGGTTGCTTAACCCGTCCTAACTTGTGCAGGTGAACGGTCCCTTCCTCGACACCTCCCCTTTGCGGGGGGAAGTTCCTCTCTCGCCCATGGGCTCATCGAGGAGGTCGCAGCTGCCTCTTCCTCGGCTCTGAAGGTGTCCGGGTCGAGGCAGAGGAAGGATAAGGAACAGGTGGGAGAGGAGGGTGTGCCCTCCTCCCCAACGAAGGGACCGAGGATGCGGCGAGGGAAAGTCATCTGTCGGAGGGACTCCGGGGCGCCGACTATAGAGAGGGGGGGGAACCGAGTGACCCCAATGCGTTGGCCAACCACCCCAACTTTGAGATGGGGGGAAGGCTACAGACCTTCTCGGCGAGCCCATCATCCATTGGGATGAAACGATGAACCGGGTCTCCTTCTCCTCCCAGCGACCTTCGTGGATCGAGGGGGACGTCATCGACGACGCGGCACATAGCTTTATCTTTGACATCTACGGTCGGCAGGACGCTGCATCCTACAAGGAGATGTCCATGTGTGACCTTGCGTATGCGAGCTCCCAGGCCCAGCTCCATGCGACCGAGCTCTCCCTCATAGCCGCCCGCCGAGGTCTTAGTCTCTCGCACAGGTGGATGCGGGCAGACGCGTCGAAGCTGGATGCAGAAGAGAAGGCCACTGACCTTGCGGCTAGCTTGGCCACTGCTGAGAAACTCCTGGAGGAGTCATCCGGAGGCTTGGTTCGTGTCCACCTTAATGAATTTTCCTTTTCTCTTTTAATTCCTTATTATTCGTAGGTTCTAATTCATTTGCCTTGCCGGCCTGTAGGGACCCGGTGCCGCCGACTCGCTCAGGAGACGATGCGAGGAGTCGGACCAGGAGGTGCAGGACCTGAGGGCTCAGCTTGCTGAAGCCCATAGGCAGTTAAGGGAGAGGGGAGGAGAAGGAAGTGCACCTTCGAGGGCTGCGATGCCGGTCCCACCTCGACCTGCTGAAGTCGAGCGCGCTCAGGGGAGAATCATGGCGTCAACGGCCCAAGCCATGGTGAGTCGCCTCCATGACGTGGACGCTCTACGAGATAGTGGAGGGGGGTCTCCGCCAGCGACATCCTGCCTGAGTTCTTTCCTTCACCTGGGCGATCCGGCTCGCCCCCTAGCAGCGGCGGCTACCCTCCATGGTCGTGAGGGTGGCCCGTGACTTCTTCTTTTCTCTCATTCCTCACGGGAGCTATGTACTTTTTGTGTTTGCTTTTCTCCTTCAAGCCTGCATGTACTAGTAAGAGTGAAGCAACAACTCATATAACATATGTTATCAATGAATCAGTAGTCATTTAAACGAATTTCCTCAGCTTACTCTCTCCCTTTACTGCTTGAGGAATTGATACCTTACTTGAATCGATCACCGAGTAGTTGATTGGCCCGATGAGTCTCCCATCTGCCGACATGTCTGAGTCTGGGGAGTGGCCTTTTTTAGTCAGGGATCCTACCGATTGGAGGTGGAAGTACCCGCCTGCACCCTGAGTGCTTACCTTCACCCGGAGGCAGAGGAACTCAACGCCTTCCCAATCTGACTGGAGGTGGAAGTACCCATCCACGTCTTAGGTGCTTAGCTCACTTGGAGGCAGAGGAACTCAACGCCTTCCCAGCCTGACTGGAGGTGGAAGTACCCATCCACGTCCTAGGTGCTTAGCTCACCTGGAGACAGAGGAACTCAACGCCTTCCCAATCTCATTGGAGGCGGAAGTACCCATCCATGTCCTAGGGGCTTAGCTTGCTTGGAGGCAGAGGAACTCAACGCCTTCCCAGCCTGACTGGAGGTGGAAGTACCCATCCGCGTCCTAGGGACTTAGCCTACCTGGAGGTGGAGGAACTCAACGCCTTCCCAGTTCCCTTACCGATTGGAGGTGGAAGTACCCATTCGCGTCCTAGGTGCTTACCTTCACCTGGAGGTAGAGGAACTCAACGCCTTCCCAATCTGACTGGAGGTGGAAGTACCCATCCACGTCCTTGGTGCTTAGCGCACCTGGAGGTGGAGGAACTCAACGCCTTCCCAGTCCCCTTACCGATTGGAGGTGGAAGTACCCATCCGCGTCCTAGGTGCTTACCTTCACCTGGAGGCAGAGGAACTCAACGCCTTCCCAATCTGACTGGAGGTGGAAGTACCCATCCACATCCTTGGTGCTTAGCGCACCTGGAGGTGGAGGAACTCAACGCCTTCCCAGTCCCCTTACCAATTGGAGGTGGAAGTACCCATCCGCGTCCTAGGTGCTTACCTTCACCTGGAGGCAGAGGAACTCAACGCCTTCCCAATCTGACTGGAGGTGGAAGTACCCATCCACGTCCTTGGTGCTTAGCGCACCTGGAGGTGGAGGAACTCAACGCCTTCCCAGTCCCCTTACCGATTGGAGGTGGAAGTACCCATCCGCGTCCTAGGTGCTTAACTTCACCTAGAGGCAGAGGAACTCAACGCCTTCCCAATCTGACTGGAGGTGGAAGTACCCATCCACGTCCTTGGTGCTTAGCGCACCTGGAGGTGGAGGAACTCAACGCCTTCCCAGACCCCTTACCGATTGGAGGTGGAAGTACCCATCCGCGTCCTAGGTGCTTACCTTCACCTGGAGGCAGAGGAACTCAACGCCTTCCCAATCCGACTGGAGGTGGAAGTACCCATCCACGTCCTTGGTGCTTAGCGCACCTGGAGGTGGAGGAACTCAACGCCTTCCCAGTCATTCATTGAACCACGAGTCGACCTGACGAGTTCCCCATCTACCGGCATGACCGAGCCCGGCGGAGGACCTCCAGTCAGAGATCTTAGATCGGGGTATTACCCCAGAACCCTTTTTTCATTCCTAGTTTGTCTATTACAACTTCACTATCCTACGCCCCTCTAGGGCACTTCATTACACCTCGCCCTTCTTGGGCACTTCACTTACATCTCGCCCTTCCTGGGCACTTCACTTACACCTCGCCCTTCTTGGGCACTTCACTTACATCTCGCCCTTCATGGGCACTTCACTTACACCTCGCCCTTCTTGGGCACTTCACTCGGCCGCATGCTCCTTGGCCGTCTTCTTCATCACTCCCTCCATCTCCTCAACTTCTTCTTGGTCCTTCCAGGTAAAATTATTCCCCCTTTGTCGGGGTTCTTGTTCCTTCTCTTTCCTCCAAGGGCTCTGGGCAGGCGGCTGTCGCGTGATCCTTTTGCTGATGACAGTCACGGTACCGCAATACCTGCAGCCTTGCTTCCTTCCCTACACGACCCCTCTTCTTATTTCCCCTTTTCCGGCCAATCGCCATGGCCTGCATGAGTTGGGGTTGCAACGGGCTTTGGTCTGATTGCCACCCTGCGGGGTTGAAACATCTTTGCCTCCCCTGGAAGTTCCCTCCCCCTTGGAAGTGGCCTCCTCCTTGGCCTTGAGAGGGTCCTCCTGGCGGCCTTCAGGTTGGACGGGTGGCTGGCGGTTGAGACCTTCATCCCTGCTCCTCCCAACGGGGGGTCCCTGGTGTCCCTGACTCTTCATCTCATCCCTCCTTCTTCCTCTATGCTCCTTCCTCCTCTTCTTCGAAGTGTAGAACCTTAACAAGAAACCTCGACGCAGGTCCTCGAAGCTGTAGATGGTACCCACCGGGAGCTGACGGAACCAATCCCTCGCCTTTCCCTTGAACGTGACGGCTAAGAGCCTGCACTTGAAGGCATCTGACATCTGCTTGATCGAGGACATGTCTTCGAACCTCTGAAGATGCTGGAGAGGATCACTATTCCCTTCATAATAGGACATGGCGGGCTCGCGAAACCCATCCGGAATGGGGGCTGACATGATCAGCTCGCAGAAAGGATTTCTCCATCCCCATTGGTTGGACGGAGGCGTTCCTGTCGAGCACTCGCCGCGAGTGGAGGGTGCGACCTGCAGGAGCTCCAGGATCCTTTTGCTGAACTCATCGAAGTCACTTTTCTTCACATACTCACAAGTAGGAGGTGTGCCCCCAACTCGTCGTTTCCAGCCATGGGACTCGGCTCAGAGCTTTCTGAACTAGCCGCTTCCACGCTCACCGCACCAGAATGTTGAAACTAGTAACCCGGTTTCAGCGTTCGAAAGGGGGTTGCGATTAACCCTTACTTGACCCAAGCCTAGACCCTTGACCGGTCACTAAGAACTGAGGAACTTGCCCTTGACGATATCTGGAGTCTAGAAACAGACCCTTAAGCTACAGCGTGGAGGTCCCACCACACACCCGGAAGCTCACTCGGAACTTCCCCTCCCAACCCAATGCTGAGCCTGGGCACCTTGGAGGGCACTAAGAACCTCCTCACTGTCAGCTGAAGGATGACAAGGGAGGGGGGTGCTTGCTCACAAGACACACGCAAGGGGGGGGGGGGGGGTAGTGACCAACCCCTCCCAAGGTGCCCATGGGGATCTATTTATAGACTTTCCCAAAAATGGACTGCGAATAGCCGAAATCCTGCTATCTGCAGTCCGACCATGACCCTGAACGATCCACGCAGGAGAGGGGCGAGTGGGGTTCGAGGTGCCCACTCCCCCCTCACGGGAGGCTCTACCTGCCTCCCCCCAATGTGTCGGGCGAGTGGGAGAATCCCTCCCACTCGCCCAAAGGGGGGTGGCGAGTGGGAGGGCCCCTCCCACTCGCCCCCAAGGTGGCCGACGAGTGGGAGTGCCACTCCAACTCGCCCGGCGAGTGGGAGGGCCCCTCCCACTCGCCCGGGTGAGTGGGAGAGATCCTCCCACTCCCACCACAAAGGGCCGGTGAGTGGGAGGGTCCCTCCCACTCGCCCAAAGGTGATTGGCGAGTGGGAGGTTCCTCCCACTCGCCCGAAGAGTGCCGGGCGAGTGGGAGGATTCCTCCCACTCGCCCGAAGGGAGTCGGGGGAGCGGGTGCTCCCTCCGCTTCCCCCGCGGCCTCTCTTTGCCTTGATCGGTCTCGGCCGCTTATGCGTGGTCGTTTTGTACATCTCGGCCACCCTTGCTGTCTTGGTCTCATCAGGGTCGGGTCACACCGACTCGGAAAATATGAGGGTTGTACAGGTTTAATATGTGAAAGTCATATCACAAGTTATATAAAGTGATCTTATCATGATGGCTCAAGGAAATAAAAAAAAATAAAAAGGAAATAAAACGCATCATGAAGTATAGAATTGATATTTCATTTTTAATTGATTTCTACTTCATGCACATGATATGATACTAATGAATGAGAGATTTAGGTATCCAAAGTGGACCGGGTGTGATGGTTCCTTTGGGTACCCAAATACATCGTGTTTGCTTTTGGGTAGATATGATTGAATGGGCCCTTTTGAGTGGAGTTAGTGTTTCATCTTTAACTTTGGGCCTCCATTCAAACCTTAGTTTAATATTGTTTTTATTTGTCAAATTTCCATGATGATTTTGTAAAACATTGTTTATAGGAAATTTGTGAACATTTAATTTTATGTTAGGAGAACCATGATTTTGTGAATAATGGTGATTTTGGCTTTGATTTATAAATACTTTGTGTTTCTTACTCTCATTATTTGTCTTAGTTAAAATATTCATATTCATATTCATATTCAACATGCTTTTAGGTATTTCTTGATATTGTGAATTTTTATTTATAAATTTCATAAGCATGATGATTTTTGTTTTTAATTCATCATTCTTCAATTTCAAATTATGTCTAGCTTTATTATAAGCGATTGTGCTATTTTTAAGAGTGGAAACAATTGAATCAATATGATTTTGATAGTTATTTCTATATTCATCAAATGTTTCATCCATCTCTTTAATTTCATTTTTATAGTCTTTACACTTAGCACAATCATTTTTCAATGATGAATTTTCTAAACATAATCTTTCATTTTGTTCTTTTATAAAAAGATGTTTCTTTTTCAAGTTCCTTGCATTTTTCTTTTAAATCATCAAATTTCATACAAGGTGTAATGTTTTCAACTAAGGATCCATGAGTAGAACTAGACAAATTAGAATTTGATTCTTCATTAATTTTTACTTTTAAATTTTTATTTTCTAAGCGCAGATGTTTATTGGCATTTTTTAATTTCTTAATTTTGCGCTTTGTAGTTTGAAGCAATTGCAATGTAGAGATAGAAGTACAAAAATGTGATTTGATTTCCTTACATTACTTTCGGGAGAGGCACGATTTGAACATATAGTTTTTTTTTACATCTTTTTGGCACTCCTCTTCCGAAGACAGTACTTCTTCTCTTCCATTTGATGTGTGCTCCATTGATCCATCATGAGAGGAGTATTCTTGAAGACTTGTGCAAGCTTGCATATTCTCTGGTTCTTGCGATTGTTCCATACCTGTAGAAGGAGAATCATAAGTTCTTTCAAGAAAATTCCAAATCTCATATGTGGTAGGTAAAGTATAAATAAGTTTGAAAATATTTTGGTCTAACGCACAAAATATACTATTCATAGATTTTGCATTTAAAACAATTTCGTTTCTAGTTAGTACGCTAGGTGGCTTTTCTATAGTAATATTCCAAACTTTTTCATCTAAGGCCTTAAGAAAATTTTTCATTAATATTTTCCACCCTTTATAATTTTTGCCCATAAATAAATGTGGTGATAATACTTTTTCATTTATATTAAAATTTTCCCCACTGGTAGAAGCGAGATCATGATCAAGAGACGCCATTATTCTCGGTTGTTAAGCCGATTTGGAATAACCTGGCTCTGATACCACTTGTTGGATCTTGAGGCGCCCTTAGAGGGGGGGGGGGGGGGTGAATAAGGGTTTTAAAAACTTTAAACTTTAATAGAAAACTTTTGATATTTTGGTCGAAGTAAGTTAAATCAAAAGTAAAGAGATAATGAAATTAGAAATGAAATCAATTTTATTAAACAAGAAAAGACATGATTATCATTTATAAAATTGATTACAAAATCTGATTTCAATGACGCTATAAATCGAAGCGAATAATATGAAAACCCTTTTTGTTTTCTATACCGACTCGTATCCCCATGAACCGGTTGACTTTAGCCGATCTCTCCCTAGATACGGCCTCAAGCCGCTCTAGCCAATCTATCACCAGAAAGGCCTCGAGCACCCCCTAGATCTATTCCCTAAACCCAGTCGCCAACACGAGGAGAATTCCTCCCTAAGTCCTACCTAGACCTAGTCGCCAACACGAGGTGAGTTCACGAACCGATTACAAAGAAGAAATAAAGGACAAATACAAAATACAAATATAAAACTCCCCATGAGGTAATATGAAGGAGACGCCGAAGAATCGCTGAAGATCGTTGAAGTCCAAGCGTGCGTTCTTCGCGTTGAGTTAGTGTGTTGATCCAAGCCTCCTTTGATTCCTCCTTTTGAAATATGAGTGGCAGATGTGTTTGTCTGGAAATACGACCCTCACAAAGTTTCTGAAGTGCTGGAATAGGGCTCTTGGCAATCAGTTGTAAGAGGCGTCGAAATTATCCAATTTATAGACTTTAAGCTAACGCCGATGTTAAGTGCTAATGCCTGGCGTTGACCATGTATAGCAATATATTGATGGCTCGGATCTTCAGAAGAGGAAGGAGATTCTGCACTTTAGGAATTATTCTATTTTAGGCAATATCAACACCGACGTTAAGGCAAACGCGGGCTTTGGGCAAATCATTCCTAAAGTTCCTCCTGCAATTACGACTGCTTTCTCCTTGCCAAAATCGTCGAATGGATAGCGCCCAGCGTGGCGTTGAGATTCTTTCTTTAATCAGCTGGCATGCCTTTTCGTCGAACGGCTGCTCCTTTCGTCGAGCTCCAATTCGTTGAACGGAATTTTCGTCGAACGTAGTGGTAGAGCAAGCAGATCGTCGAACAGAGCTTTCAGTTCGTCGAGCATAATTTCATCGAACGGAATTTTCGTCGAACGCAGTGGTAGAGCATGCAGATCATCGAACGAAGCTTTCAGTTCGTCGAGCACAATTTCGTCGAACGTCGTTTTCGTCTAGCGCTAACGCCCAGCGTTAAGCTTAACGCCTGGCGTTAAACAGCTTTCAATCATTCAGCTTGTGGTTAGTGCCAGACCATTGTTGTAGCAACCTGGTGTCATATCTGTCGAAACCTGTATGCTAAAAACACAATGGCAAACAAGATCAAATACAAGTAGGATTTGTTATTCTCAAATCAAAGGGATGCGGAAAACCATGTTCCAACATTGTACACTCTCTAGGTCATGGCAAGACGAGGGTTTAGGAGGTTGTTCCTGCAGAAATCTTCATCCTTGCTTCACTGGTATTCGTCCACATCCTCACGGGTAGTGGCGAAATTGCTGAGAATCGTGTAGAAAATTTCATGCTCTTTCATGCCTAATTGGACATGGATCTTCCACACATGGAAGTCCATGGCGTCAAACGACTGCAGTTTGACTATGTCGAATGGGTGTTACGCTTCGACATCTCGCTTGTGCTTTGGAAATAGAAAACACAGAAAATTAAAAAGAAGTCACCTAATCCTAATAGAGACGAGACAAACTACTTCAGATCCAATCCAGAGTCACATCTGATCCTTCAGCTGGCTGAGAGCAAGCAGTCGATGAGAAGCTCGGTTGAAATCGGCTGGAAGCATTGGCTACGCCGGCTAGAAGCGTCGACAAGACCTACGTTGAATAGGTCTGCATGGAGTAGAGAGGCGTCGACTGGCCTGCGTTGACTCGATCTGCGTCCACTGGATCTACGTCGATTAGATTTGCGTCGACTGGATATGCATCGACTAGATCTGCGTCGACAGGAGAAATGTCGATTGGAGAAGCTTCGTCTGCTTGACTTGCGTTGAATAGACCTGCGTCAACAAGACTACGTCGAATGAGCCCGCACCGACTTGACTGCATCGAGAGGACTGCATCGAGAGGACTGCATCGAGATTAGGGCAAAAAACCTTCTCCTCCAGCGGCAGTGACGACGACGGCGATTGTGACGACGAAGACAACTCTTACAAGGAAAGAAACTCCTTTAGCAGTGGCGTCGAAAGAAACTCCTCTAGCAGTGGCATCGAAAGAAACTCCTCCACCAACAAAAACATCGACGGAAACCTCCGGCGACGGGAAATCCTTGCGACTGAGATCCCTTCTGTCAGGAGGCGAATAGATCAACGACGAGAGCGTCGTTTACTTCATCCTTCGCGATCGAGGAGCGATAGAGATAGAAAAACAGTTATGGCCTGGAACTTCTTCTCTATCCACAAACTACGATGGGAAGTGCGACCAAAAGCGTGAACGACGTCGGAGAACAGAGAACGAGCGAGAGTGAAAAAACTCGAAGGGTATCTTGAGAATGTTAGGGATGCTCCACTCAAAATATTCTATGTAACCCCATCATGTTTGGAATAGGTTTGTATAATATCTTCAGCGTAGAACATGACCCTTGGATGACACGAAACTCGTTAAGGCTACCGAGTCAATTCTGACATGCACGGACATATTTTTAAAATATTCAATATATATATATGCACACACACAAATATATATATATATATATATATTATATATACTATATTAAAAAAAATATAGTGTAAGGTCAATGGCAAGGAATTATTGCTAGGTAAATGAGACATCATTTAATCCTACCCATTCATTAGAAACATCACACCGTTGATTTACTTTTTTTGATCCTCTTAAACAATCCGCTCCTACGCCAATCCCGCGCTGCCCTAATTCTTCCTCCCGCGACTGCTTCTCCTCCCTGCTCGCACGCCCATCTTCCCCCTTTCGCCTATGGAAGCTTCTCTAACATTACTCCCCGCTCGAACTCCGTTCAACTAGGTTACTGTTCTGTCCTCCTGCACTTCATATACATTCTCATACCCTAAATCCATTCCGCACTGCAGGAAGCCATCTCTTCCAGTCGAAGACCACGACATCTTAACGCCGATGGTCTCGCAAGGCTTCTCATCGACGAAAACTAAGGACAGTGAAAAGGCAACGAAGAAGTTTTTCTCATATTGATGCCTATCTAGGCCTCCTCTTCACGAATCTCCCTTGAATCACAGTAAGGTCTTCTTCATGCTTTCAGGATCAATTTTTAGCACATCTCAGTTTTCAATTTCTCAAAAATCCGGTGTTAGAGTTCTTCAACATCTCAGTTTTCTCTGTTGTTCGAAACTCAAACACTCAACTTGGTAGCAACTGATAGTTGCGATTATGCGCAACATGGTAGTGATTTCTATTAAAATTTGGTAATCGATTCTGTGCAGCATGCATGGTAGTGATTTGGTAAGCAAAACTTGAGAAATGTGATTCCACGTTTTTGATAATTTCTCGCCCTCTTCATTAAGTTCCCCTGTTAATTTTTATTTCAGCATAAATATTCTTCCATTGATGCAATTTTATTGCTCATGCCTGTTGCAAAAACTTATTTGACCATGTCCATTCAGTTCTAAACAAACTTCTTTTCAGGTTTGATATTAAGACTGCTTACCAAATCACTTGGGGGGGTCACTCCAAAGTTACTTTCTGATCTACATAATTTGTTTAGGAATTCATAGGCATGCATGCTTGATTTTGTATAAAATCTCTAATGAAGTTTGTTCTCTTGATGGGTTATGACTCTACTAGGTTTTTTTTATTTCTTTTGACTAATTGGTTGATGGTTTGAGGTTAGGAAATGATCAAAATAATTCACAACAGTATCAATAACTCAGAATGATTACTTTCTGATCACAAAATTACTTTCTGATAATAGGGGTCATTCCAAAGTGACTTTCTGATCTACAAAATTTGTTTAGAAATTCATAGGCATGCATGCTTGCTTTCGTATAAAATCTGCAATGAAGTTTGTTCTCTTGATGGGCTATGCCTCTAATGATGTTTTTTTATTTCTTTAGACTAATGTGTGGATGGTTTCAGGTGAGGAATCGATCAAAATAATTCACAACGGTATCAATAACTCAGATTGCTTACTTTTTTTATCACAAAATTACTTTCTGATAACAGGGTCACTCCAAAGTTACTTTCTGATCTACAAAATTTATGTAGGAATTCATAGGCATGCATGCTTGCTTTTGTATAAAATCTACAATGAAGTTTGTTCTCTTGATGGGCTATGCCTCTAAAGGGGCTTTTTAAATTTTTACTGAAGCAACATTATTAAAACCAATAATGCAACATTATTAAAACTAGTGTCACTTGCTACAATTGAGATAAAAACAATAATACTTATCAAAACTTCTTGCCGGTGTTTCAACTCAATCTCAAATAATGATACTTTGTAAGTGCATTTTAACAAACTTCATAGAAAGAAAAGAGTTCAAACATAGGACTATTCCAATGTCTCAATATTACATCACTGCTATATTTGGGATAAAAATAATAATGCTTATCAAAACTTCTTTCTAGTCTTTCAACTCAATCTCAAATAATTATACTTTGTAAGTGCATATTAGCAAACTTTATAGAAAGAAAAGAGTTCAAACATACGATTATTCCAATGTCTCAATATTACATCACTTCTATTTTATATATACAGAAATATCAAACCCATGAATTTTAAACTCATTGAAATGATTACGATCGTCGAATCTGGCATGATATTTCATCAGCCGTCGGATCAAATCGCTCCCTCTCTCTCCTCTTTTTCATAGGTCTCCTAAACCTATTAGGGGGTGACCTAAAACTATGAAGGTGTAGGTTGCCCTACAACATGAAATTATGATTTTACCCCTAAATTTATTGAAAAAGGAGGGTCATATGACCCGCTTTTTAATCTCACAAAAAATGTCAATGGTGAGAATTGAACCCAAGTTTTCACTATGTCAAGCAAAGATGATAACCATCACACCATATGGTTTTTGTTGAACAACGTTGAAATAGGTTATATTTATATGTACGAGCAGTCGTGCACGGGGGGCCCCGTGTGGAGTGCGACATTGGTCTTCGGGGCAACACTGGTCTTCGGGGTGACATTGATCACGGGGCGACATTGGTCGGGGGGGACATTGGTCGGAGCGGCGACAATGGTTAGATTGAAGGAAAGGAAAGTCAGAATAAAAAAAATACTTATCATATATAGTTTTGAAATCACAGGAATTATAATAAAAAACAAAGATCATATAACCAAGCTATGGTTAAAAAATAGAATTTGATTTCACACTTCAAATGAAGAAACAAAATTCAAGAAGTAAATTATTTAAGAAATTGGATTCAAAAATAGCCATGAAGTGACAATAATAGATCTAAAAACTGGTTTTGATTGAAGTGACAACATAATTTAAAAAAGCAGAGCTGAAAAAGCTGATATTGGTTGCTTGTAGGAGAGGGTTCTGGGGAGTTGAGCTTTGATTTGAAATAAAAAAAAGCAAGGGTGCATACCCACCATTTATGAAAAGGAAAGTCTAGTAGATTAGACTTAATATAGGGGACTCATCATTTGCCCCATCAATTTGAGAGGTTGGTTCAATGGATTTTCATTACTATTAAGCGGGTGCATCATTGTTAGAAATGAATTCTACCAGAAGATTATAATCCATGATTATAAATGCAAACTAACCTCTACAATCTGTTGCAAGATGCTCAACTTGATCGCATGGTGAATAGTTGCACCGATGCAAGATAGCCAGCATGAATCATTCTTTCTAACAGAGGCTTTACTTGTAGCACTTGAATGAGTAACATATAATTGCATTTTTCAATGCATCTATACAGAGATGTATATCTAACACGGCTATAAGGAGATGTGTTTCAAATGCAACTATATATAGATGTGTTTCATACGTGACTATACAGAGATGTGTTTCTAACATAGCTATAAGGAGATGTGTTTCAAATGCAACTATACATAAATGTGGAAGAACAAACAAATAAAAAATATGATTTACCTGATAAAGTGGAAATTGATTGTGGTTTAATTAATCAAGTAGTTCTGCTATATCCAAATCCAACAGAATTTTATTTTGCATTACCTCATTTCGAATCAAACATCTGAAAGACCGAAAAACTTGCATAATATGTATTTAAATCCTCTTTATGTTAAACAAAACATGTTAGCATCTTGCATTGCTCTCCGGCCAATGATATTTGTTGCTCTCCGGTAGCAATAAATTGAGGTTGTGACTGGGTTACGTCTCTTATGTTCTTGAAGAACCAAGCATAATTAGTTTTTAATGTAGATTAACCGAGTATAATTAAATATTATGATGAATGAAGTAAAATCTATCAGGAAATGCAATGAAAACCTTCACATGAAGAAAAGAGGTTGAAGGTTGAGAAGCATAGTACCAATTTTTTGTAAATCATATTCTCTTTCGAGGGTGACACTTTAATATCTGGTGTTGCATTATTACATAGGCCAGTTTGCACAAATATAAAAGAAAGTCAACTGACACGCAGACACTGTAGATCACCCTAATTCCCATTATAATACAGACAGTTCTTTAGGTATAATAATTGTTGAAACCTTCAAACATTTATCTTACATGTAGAGACTACTCGAGCTCATTTCTTTAGTTCTGCCAGGTTTATATATATATATTTGCTTCTCCTCAACCTACACAGAGACAATGATGTCAAATCACAAATTCACAATGAAGTAGATTATGCGAAAGAAAAATTACTTCAAGCTCAAACCAGATATTTTAACATATTTTTGGAGATTTATGAGTCTCTTGAAGCAAGTCCTTTCACAAAAAACTTCATTTTTTCTTGATTTTGTTCAACTGGTTACCAAATTCATTCACAAATGGCTTCATTTATCTCCTTTTTTTGCAAAGCAGCTACTGATCTCTACTTCGAAGGAGCTTGCATTTGACATAAGGTGTAAGTAGATTTTGTTAGAAAAAATTTGCTAAAAACTGGGAAGAACCTCTACCTTCTCGACAACCCTACTTAATGACTAGGTGGGTTTAACTATCTCTAGATTTTCAAAACATACATTTAAAAAGATTAACTACATATTAATTTTCTATTTTCAAACAAATATTTTTACCAAACAATAAATAAAATCAAATTTTAAACTGCTAAATCTAGGAGAACTGTAACAACATAAATAATAACAGCAGAACCATTGAAATTTGAACACAATTAATAACAACAGAAATAATAACCCCAAACTATAAACTTAATAACAATAGATATAATGTAACATCCCAATTTGAGCTAGACCCCTCGAGAGTGTGTTGTGTCAACGAGAGTTGACTCGGGCTCGATAGAAGCCCTAAGACCCTAAGGTGGTCAGGTTTGAGTCACGGTCAGCAAGTGGTGGCTTGTTTTCTTTCCCCCTTGGCCTGTTTTCTACAAATTCCATATCCTTTCTTACCTTCTTTATCTTGGTAATTAGTGACAATTGATTTACTCTACTCTAATTACAATGTTATAAGTATAAGTATGTTATGCTAGTCCAGAAATAGGCTTTGATAGAAGTAGGTTAGGTAAATTTAGAAAAAAATAGGAAAAGAAATGTGCCAAGTCAAAATGGACGGGACATCCCGTCGATCGACGCGACCTCCCGTCGATCGACGTGACCGTCCCGTCGATCATTGGCATCAGCTGGGAAAGGTATTTCCCCTAGTCTCTAAGTCGAAATCGACGGGGATTCCTGTCGATCGACTCCCCGTCGATTTCGACGGGAGCTCCCGCCGATTTCGACGGGAGCTCCCGCCGATTTCGACGGGAGCTCCCGCCGATTTCGACGGGAGCTCCCGCCGATTTCGACGGGAGCTCCCGCCGATTTTTGTTTCCTTCGTGTGGTTTGTTCCTTTAATGTGTTAGCCTTCAAAAATATGTTGACGGCGATATGATACCTTATCCTTGCTTATTTCGAGGTTGGGAGGTGGCTTAAGCCAATAAGATAGTGACACATGGATGGATTGTCCAATCCAAAGCATCGGAAGTGTTTTTTCCATTAATTCTAGTCAAATCAGCCTCCATTTTCTCACTTCTCCCTTAACCTTGAACTTCATCCCCTCATCCAAAGGCTGATCATTCTTCTTCTTCCTCTTCCTCACACCTCAAGAAACTAACCACCAACCTTCTTGAAGGAACAAGACTAGAGAGAAGGCTTGGAGCTTGGCTGACCACCAACATGCCACCAAGAAGACAAACCCGCTCAATGGCCGGAAATCAGGTGACTTCCGCACCCTCTCCCTTGGTGCTAGATCTTTAGATCTGATTTAGGAGAGATGTCATCTCAAAAGAGCTTAACTGTGGTGAGATTAATGGAGATTTCTAGGAAGAGACCACGCTAGAACTTTTGTTCTAGGACATCGTTCACCGAGAAAATTTCTTCAATCAAGTCCTCGCTTCAACACGAAGTTGTAGGAACTGATTTCGTGAATAATGGTGGTCTAATGAGGGAGTTTTGGAGGTGAGAATGTGAAATAGTATGTAGGAGTGCTGGAGGAAGAAGATGAATAGATGTTGTTCATCTGTCTTGAGATCCGTGCAAATTTATAAATTGGGGAAAAGCTGTTTTCTGCTTGTACCGGACTTCAAGCCTATTTTTAGGCTTGATATGGCTACATTCAGGTCTTGTGCTCAACACAAAAGTTGTAGCCCTCGGAAAGAGCTTTCCAACGAGTGGTTGTATGTTTTCAGGGGAGTTCTGTAGCTCCGACAAAGTAAAATTGAAAATGGCTGTGCAGAAAATGATCCAGTTTATGTACAGGACAACTTGCTGTTCAGATTTACTATGTTGGGTTCAAACCCAATTTTAGATAGGTTAGGCTTAGATCTGGACCTTGTGCTCAACACGAAAGTTGTATCCCTTGGCGATAATTTTTTGGAATGGGGTGACACATTATTTTTGGTGATCTGGAGCTTCCGGAAATCCTGTTTTAGTAAACATTTATTAATATGTACAAATTTTAAATGTGTTACTGATTTCCCCAAAATACTTAACGGATGCTTACGAAACTTGGTAGAGATGTATCGATGATATTGTGACCACTCATGTTTAATTTCAGAATTTTTGGAAACATATTTGTCATAGATTTGTCTGTCGTATCATTTAATTGTTAAGTACTATAAATAAGTATTGTGTAATACAATGAGGCCGAAATTTGGTAAGAATCATTCAAGCCTTATTTATGATCTATGGTAGAAGTTTCAGATGATTTGGTTTTGAAATGAGTCATGAATTAAATATGTCATTATAATTTATTATGCTGAAATGAAATGTTAAGTTGATCATTTAAACAAGATTTTTGGAAACGTGCATAAAACCGTACATATATCACTTGGTAATCTAATAGAGAGAGTTGGATTTGTGATAACCGCTTAGTAGAAATTATGATTGATGATCCTTAAAGAGAACGATCGTGAGATGATTGGTATTGACTAAGCGTGATCGAATGATGCTTAGGAATTCAATTGTGTTCAAAGCAGTTTGTGAGTCGAACATGAGGGGTGGTATGGTTAATGTGTATGGGTAGATTTGCATAGTGAACTCGAACCTGACATTACATGCACAATTAGTCCTATAGGATCAAAGATTGTATTTCCCTTTCATACACGTACACCACTGCACAAGAGTTATGACAACTCGATATGGGTAGTAGTGATGGTTTGGTGTGGATTATAGGATATGGTTATATCCCAAGGTGTTATGTTAAGGACCTGGTTGGTAGGTCCTTGTATGCTTAGTAGCACCATTGAAACTTGTAATATTAATATGTGTTATGGACTTGGTTGGGAGTCCTTGGGTGCTTGACAACACGGGTTGAACATGGGAAATTACTTGGGTGTGCATAGTTTCACACGATTGCATAATGATCCTTGTTGGAGGATGATTACTTGTGGCAGATCTACTGGTTCGCCGGTCGTCACACCAACAGGAGCTGGCAGATAGATCTAGAACTTATTGGATATGGTTTGTTGGTGCTTACTTCACAAGACCCCTTCCGCGTCATAAGACTCAGCTAGTTTGGAGAGCTAGAGTATGTAGGGTCTCCAGTGTTGTGTTCTTAGCGTTGAGGCTTACGTAAGTCCTAGGTCTGGTAGTGTATATACCCACCTAGTAGTGGAGATGCCCGCTTCAATGTCTCCATATGGACACGGCATGAGATGCCTGAGTGGTTAGCTACCCTCGAAAAACGGGATGTACAAGTCTATGTCGGCATAGCAAATTAGAGTGCGTGTGTAAATATTGGGTGAGTCATCATACATACATTCATTGCATTGCACCGCATAAAGATCCTCATCATATAAACTTGTATGGGCACCTTTATATGATGAATTACTTGTTGTTGCAAAAGATCCTTAACTTATAAACTTGTATGAGCATCCTTATAAATTAATTTTAATTCGATTCTTTATATACTCTGCTCTGTTATACCCTGCTGCTGACTATACTGCTAGATGCTATTCTTTTATACATGCTAGTATTTTTTGTTGCGTACCTATACATATGATGCTCTCTTATTACATTGTCATATACCACCTGCTTAATTTTATATATACTGATTATATTACAACGTTCTCCTCTTTCCTTTCGCCCGGTGCCTATGAGTCATCAGGGGAGAGGATGTGAAGCCACTTGGTCTTTATGACTAATGATTGCTACGTCACTATTCTTAGGAGGGCACCTAGCGGCAGGTAGAGCAGCAGCATACGACACAGGACGGCCAAGCCAGGGCGACAGGGCCTGAGACTACGATACTTTACCTACCATCAGTTATAGATGTGAGCGAGAGTTGGGAAAAACCCTTGGTTTAACTTAACAAATTAATTAAAAGTGATTTTATCTACTATGATTTAAATTACCCATTGTATAGTGAGGGTAATATGGCCATTAGATATCTTAGGATGTCACACTTAACATAGGGTGTCAGGACCAGATCAATGGAAGCGAAATTGGGCTAAGTTAATATTTACGTCGAATAGAATTCAACGTAACATCGAGTCCATATCGACGCTGCTCTGACTAGAAGTCCAAGTGCTCCAACCTTCTGTCGAAGTAACTTAAGTCGACGCTACGTCGAATAGATATCGACGTAGAGGTCAGAGACCTGTTGAAGCAATTGGAGAAGTCGACGCAGCTTCTACTTCAACTCGACGCAAAAGAGGTTATCTGTCGAAGCCATCTAAAGTCGACGCAACGTCGACTTCATCTCGATGCAGAAGATGTAGTTCAGATCCAGGCAAATCAACTCGACGTACATGTCGATAAGATGTCGACGCAACGTCTACTTGCAGAGTTCAATCAAAGCAGATATGAAATCGAAGTTGCTTCTATAAGAACTCGAAGTTGCGTCGATAAGAGAAGAAATGAATTTGACGCTACGTAGAATACAGTCTGTAAAAGTATATCTTTTCAACTATCTTTCTGATCCTTCTTTCATGGCCCACATCCTTCAAGACCGTTCCCCAACGACTCAATAATTGCCTGAAATGGAAAGGAGCATTAAAGAAGAAGACAAAAAGGTTTCTTGGAAACATATTCTTTCCAGGTGGACGGGCCGAGAATTAAAGAGGAAAAAAAGA
This sequence comes from Dactylorhiza incarnata, assembly GCA_033032865.1. Taxonomy (NCBI): domain Eukaryota; kingdom Viridiplantae; phylum Streptophyta; class Magnoliopsida; order Asparagales; family Orchidaceae; genus Dactylorhiza; species Dactylorhiza incarnata. Next base: position 5,195,252 of record JAWHQI010000134.1, read on the forward strand.
GAAAATGATAAGCAGATTACCTTATCAAGGCATATCAGAAAGGGAAACACATTTTGAATTTGAAAAAAGGAGAATAAAAAGACAAGAGAAGATAGAGGCAGACAAGACATTCATCACTATCAGCCGTCTCCTTCATTTTCTAGGGCTTCCTCTTCTTCTCCAACTCTCTCAGGAACCCTAATCAAGAACAGAAAATAAAAGAGAAATACAACTGTTCTTCATCTAAGAGAAGAGTAGATCTGATAGCTGCTTCTCATCACCATCATATAGCAGCAGGATCTGAATCAACAGAAGTCAAGAAGAATCTGACAATCAAAGTCTCTACAGTTCACCTACATCCAAATCAGAGACTAATCAAGAGAAGATTCTGTGGGACTTCACATTGGCTGTTCTTCAATCAGCCATCACAAGAATTCTGAGTACAGAATTCATTCAACCTTCTCCCTTCTTCTTTCTCATTCTGTAAAAGAGTTTTATTAATCCCTCTTCAAAGGATTCAGTGGTTCAAGATCTCCTTATCAAAAGATCTGGTGGTTCAAGATCTCCTTATCAAAAGATCTGGTGGTTCATGATCTCCCTATCAAAAGATCATTGGTTCTAAGAGTCTCCTGATCAAATACTCAGGCACAGTGATGCATTCCTACCAGGCGGTAGAAGAGAGGACTACCCACATTTTGGGGAACCTCTATAAAATTTATTGTGTATGTGCTGTGATTTTCTGTGATGTCTAGTCTTTTATTTTGCACTTTATTTCCTGCATTCTTTATTATTCCTGGTTTGTTAAGCATAACTCCTTATAGTATTTTATTGTTAAACACGGTTATGATAGAAATATTTTAAAACTCTATTCACCCCCCCCCCCCCCCCCCCCCCTCTAGAGGAATCTCAGAGGCACACTGTGCACTTTTATTTGGTATCAGAGGGAGGTTGATCATTAAAAAGCTAACACCTTGATCAAAAAGACCTCCTATTGTCCTTTCATTTTCTATAAAAATATTTTATAAAGAAAAATGAGTACTGAGGATTATGCTTCAACAAGACCTCCAATGTGTAACTTAAATAAGTTCACACTCTGGAAGGCTAGAATAAGACTTTATATGAATTCAATTGATGAAGACATATATAATGTTCTTCTCACAGGTCCTCCTGCTCCAATCAGACAAAAGGAAGGAGAAACCTCAACAACTGAGGCTGTCCCAAGAAAGGAGTGGACAGAGGCTGAGAAGAAGGTTAAGGCATGTGATGCTAATGCCATGAATATTCTGGTTTCAACAATGTCAAATGACATTTTCCAGAAGGTTGTTGAATGTCAATCAGCAAAAGAGATCTGGGATTCCCTCACCACAATGGTTGAGGGAAGTGCTGATGAAAGGAAGGACAAAAAGTCCCTTCTCATATCCCAGTATAAGAACTTTCAAAAGAAAGCTGAAGAATCTGTTGTCAATATGTATAACAGATTCAGTCTGATCATTAATGAGCTCTGTGGCTTAGACAAGGAAATATCCTTGACTGAAATTAATGATAAGATCCTCATGTGCTTCCCAAGCTCATGGGACTCAAGGATCTGGGAAATCAGAGAATCCAGATGCCACAGAGAGATCTCAACTGAAGCTTTGCTTGAAAAGCTTAAGTCATATGAGATGCTCTTAAAGAACAGGGCTGAATCAGGACAAGAAGAGAAGACCCAAGCACCCATCCAAAGGATCCTTGCCCTGAAAGTCTCTGAAGAGGAATCTTCTACCCCAGAAGATGAGATGTTCAATCTCCTAGCAAGGAGATTCAAGAAATGGGTCAAGACAGAAGATTCAAGGAGAAAAGGGGATTGGAGCTCAAAGCGCAAGTATGACAAGACTCTAAAGAAGGAGGTTACATGCTTCTCCTGCAACAAATCAGGGCACTTTGCCTCTGAGTGCCCAGAAGAGCAAAGGGATAGGAGAAGCAGTAATAAAGAGGACAAGAAGAAAAAGAAGTCCTTCAGAGGAAAGGACAAGAAGAAAGGCAAGGGCTTCATTGCTGAAACCTAGAGTGATTCAGAAGCAGAGGAGAGCTCATCCTCATCTGAAAGTGAAGATGAAGCAGAAGCTGAAGCAGCCTGCATGATGGCACTGGGAATGTCATCAGATGATGAAGAAGAACATGTATCAGTTTTTGATGATTTTGATTTTGAATCAGAAGATTTTAAAACTTGTTTTAGAGAATTCGACATTGATCATCTTAGGGTAGAAAAAGAACTAAACACTAAATAGAAAACCTAAAGAAAGATGATGTATATGTAAGAAATCAAGGCCTAATGGAAGAAATTAACAATAAAGAATTAGAACTAATAGAAATCAGGAAAGAAAATATAAGACTAAAAGAAGAGCTAGCAGAGGCAAAGGCCTTTGAGGACTCACTCAATGGGAGGAGTCAAAAGCTCAAAGACATCACTAAAAATCTCTCTATGAGATTTAATCACCTAGGATTAGGGGCAGAACCCTCTACCAGCACAGAACCTCCTAGAAAGCCTGCCTGGAAAAATCCAGTGTCTTTTGTTAGACCTAGTAGTTATCAGCCTAGTGAGAAGAGTGCTTCATGTAAGGGTGAGAGTCCCAATCAGTCAGATAGGATAGGTAAAATTAATAAGGTGAAACCCTTAGGTAAGAACAACATAGGAAAACAAAATAACAAAGAACAACAGGGTAAAGTAAAACCTAGGATAATAAGACACTCTACTGACTTGTTATATTTTGATACAGTCTATAGTCATTTCAAACATCAAAATAATAGGTTTGGGAGATCCATTCCTTATCATCCCAAAGGGTATCATGAAAGACCTTTCTATTCTTTCATTGAACCCTATAATGGTAAACGCAAATAACCCAAGGTAACCTGAGTTCCTTCTAATGTTTGAATTACTTGTGCAGGGTTAGGTAGGATCCCACTCAGGAGAGAATAGAGTGGGAAGGAAGATGTAGGACAAAGATAAAGAACAAACTTCACCCAAGGGAGTGAACTCTATCTTGATTTGTCTCTATAGCTTATTAAATTAATAGTACAATCTATTTTCAATAAATATGATTGTTGGGAAAAACAGCAAGAGTTTTTCAAAGAAAATAGATCTGGTCATTCAGAGATGCGTCGAATAGAAGTCGATATACCATCGACTTCTACTCGACGCTAGCGTCGAGAAGCACTCATAGTGAATAATTTGAACAGATCTCGTCGTAACGTCGATTTCATATCGACGCAGGCGTCGTAATGATTGGACACTCATTAAAGTCAAAGTTGCATCGACGGCAAATCGACGCAACGTCGATTAGTCTACGTCAATCTTCAACAAGCGATTGCGTCGACTGGATTATGTCGAATATAATTCGATGTAACGTCGAGTTGTCTGCGCGCTAAGAATGTCTTCTAGAAGCATTCTCTATTTATTTTTGCGCGCCAAACCTCGATACACATCGACGGTGCGTCGACTTAAACTCTAAGCAGTGACAAGCAACACCAGCGTCGAAATCATTACGCTTTCGAATTATCTTGCTCTCTTGTCTTTCTGCTCTATTGCTCTCTTGTCTACACTCTCCCTCTCTCTCTCTTTCACTCCGTCTTTGCAGGTACATTCAAAGAGATGGCTCCTCCAAAGGTTAATTCGGGATTTGATGTGGACATTGATTCGTTCAGCACTGTCGCAGAAAGGTTAAAGGCCATCCTTGGTCTGTTCCAAGATGTTGGCTTGACCAAGCTGATCTCCACCAGGTGCAAAATCCTGGATACTAAGCTAACTGAGTTCAAGGACTGCATTCAAATAGGAGATGATGGCTCCCTTAGTGGGAAAGTGTATGAGACAGATATTCTTATAACAGAGGACTTGCTAAACCATACGTATGATCTTCAGACAGGGAATGAGTCGGATGAATTAACAGGAGATGAGATTAAGAAGGCCCTGGACACTATGCAGTTCAAGAAAGATAAGTCCATCAATCCAAAGAAAGATTGATCTTGAGGAGGAATATAGATTCCTTGCAGATATTGTAGGAAAAGTGTTGCTATGTAAAATATCAGCATGTGATGCTATCCCCAGGCAGCAATTGCACATAATGGGAGCTCTTGTTTTGAAAAAGAAGATCAATTGGGGCAGATGCCTATTAAAACTGATAGCTCACAAGTATTCTCACAAGGAGAATGCATACATGAGAATAATGAGTCAGGTGCTTTTCCAGCACTTCCCTAGTGTTTGCAAGTCAAAAGGAGTGCCCATTCCTCCTGGAAAGCGAATCAATATTGGGATCTTCTCAAAATGGACAAGGCAAATCTTGAAGCCTGGTCAGGCCCCATCTTCTCCTCCTCCATCTCCTCCTCCTATAGAGTCAAATAGGGAGATTCCAGATCCCCCAAGGGATGATCCTTACCCAATGGACACTGTTCCAGAGCCCCATCAAGAAGATACACCAGCCTCACTTCAACAACAACAACAACAACTTCAACTAACACTGCAACAACAACAACAAATCCCTTCCACTTCTCTACCTAAACTATCTTCTTTACAAACCCATTTACTTCCTTCCATACCACCTCCACCTCCAATCCATTTCTCACCTGATGTCTACCAACCTCTCTCTCCCATTCAAGAAGACTTCCCTATCACCTCCACCTCCAGCTCATCCTCCCATTAACATTGAGCAAATCATCTCCAAAGCAGTAGCCATTGCCTCCTCAACTTTTGCAGATCAAGTGGCCTCTCAGACCAGGAAATTTGACAAGAAATACTCACAGATAGAGGGTGAGTTATTAAGTTTTTACAAAAAATTTCAGAGCCTCAAAGTGTTTATATCTTCCTCCATGGTTACAAGAGATTTCTTAACCTCACTGGCCAGCAAGGTCAAGAAGGGGGTGAATATCTTAGAGGAAGAGAGTCCTATCTTAGGGGGAGAAGTTTAGGAAGAAGCAGATGAAGAGCCAGCCCCTGACAAGGTGACTACCTTCCAAGGGGAGCTAGCAGATCAAGGGGAGCTCCCAGGTATTCAAAGGCAGCCTCAGGAGGATCAGGTGATGGATGAAATAGCAAAGATTGCACAGGAAGCTGTAAAGGAGGCTGAGCATACTGCACAGAATCAGGGGGAGCCAGCTCCAGACATTCATAGAAATCTGAATATGGAACTGGAAGCTGTGAGCACAGCAAGGGATCAGAGGGAGCCCTAAGATGAAAATCCACTAGGTGATGTGGCCGAAATTGCTGTGGAAGCTGCCCAAGAAGCTGAAGAGAATGCACAAACTCAGGGGGAGCTTCCACAGGAGAAAGAAGATGGTGACAATGAACATCTAAAGATAGCTCAGAGAAAAATCCCAAAGGTGTTTTCAAGGAAAAGGAAAACTCCTGAGAAAGAGCAGTAAGGCTCAGGTATTTTCCAAAGAAGTACAGTCTATTTTAAAACAGTTGGGATTACATATATTATTCTTGATTATTGAATGAAATGATCTGAGAAAACAGCTTGTCATGTTATTATGTCTACACTGTCTTGTATGAAATGAATTATTGTTTATAAAAATTGTATAAAATCACTCAGAACAAAATGTAAATTTTGTTAAGATAAATAAGGGGAGATTGTTGGGAAAACTCATTGATTTAACTTAACAAATTAATTAAAAGTGATTTTATCTACTAGGATTTAAATTACCCATTGTATAGTGAGGGTAATATGGTCATTAGATGTCTTAGGATGTCACACTCAACATAGGGTGTCAGGACCAGATCAAGGGAAGCAAACTTGGGCTAAGTTAACATTTACGTCGAATAGAATTCGACGTAACATCGAGTCCATATCGACGCCGCTTTGACTAGAAGTCCAAGTGGTCCAACCTTCTGTCGAAGTAACTTAAGTCGACGCTACGTCGAATAGATATCGACGTAGAGGTCAGGGACCTGTATAAGCAATTGGAGAAGTCGACGCATCTTCTACTTTAACTCGACGCAGAAGAAGTTATCTGTCGAAGCCATCTAAAGTCGACGCAACGTCGACTTCATCTCGATGCAGAAGATGTAGTTCAGAGCCAGGCAAATCAACTCGATGTACACGTCGATAAGATGTCGACGCAACGTGTACTTGCAGAGTTCAATCCAAGCAGAGATGAAATCGAAGTTACTTCTATAAGAACTCGAAGTTGCGTCGATAAGAGAAGAAATGAATTCGACGCTACGTAGAATACAGTCTGTAAAAGTATATCTTTTCAGCTGTCTTTCTGATCCTTCTTTTATGGCCCACATCCTTCAAGACCGTTCCCCAACGACTCAATAATTGCCTGAAATGGAAAGGAGCATTAAAGAAGAAGACAAAAAGGTGCATTGGAAACATATTTTTTCCAGGTGGACGGGCCGAGAATTAAAGAGGAAAGAAAGAGAATGCGATAAGCAGATTACCTTATCAAGGCATATCAGAAAGGGAAACACATTTTGAATATGAAAAAAGAGAGAATAAAAAGACAAGAGAAGATAAAGACAGACAAGGCATTCATCACTATCAGCCGTCTCCTTCATTTTCTAGGGCTTCCTCTTCTTCTCCATCTCTCTCAGGAACCCTAATCAAGAACAGAAAAGAAAAGAGAAATTCAATTGTTCTTCATCTAAGAGAAGAGTAGATCTGATAGCTGCTTCTCATCACCATCATATAGCAGTAGGATCTGAAGCAGTAGAAGTCAAGAAGAATCTGACAATCAAAGTCTCTGCAGTTCATCTACATCAAAAGCAGAGACTAATCAAGAGCAGATTCTGTGGGACTTCACATTGGTTGTTCTTCAATCAGCCATCACAAGAATTCTGAGAACAGAATTCCTTCAACCTTCTCCCTTCTTCTTGTTGGATTGTGAGGCGCCCTTAGGTGGGGTGAATAAGGGTTTTTAAAACTTGATTATTTAATATAAAACTTTTGTAGTTTTTCTTTAAAAACAACTTTAAGTCAAAACTTAAGAGGAGTGAATCAATTTAAAACAAACCAAAAAGAACATGATTTTCATTATGACTTAAGAATACAAAATATGAGATTTCTATAATGCTAGAAATCGAAGGCGAAATATGAAATCTTCTTTTTGTTTTCTATACCGACTCTTCTCACCAAGAACCTGTTGGCTTTAGCCGATCTTCCCCAGATCCGGCCTCAAGCCGCTCTAGCCTTTCTATACCCAGAAAAGGCCTCGAGCACCCCCTAGATCTACTTCCTAGACCTAGTCGCCAACACGAGGAGAGTTGCTTCCTTCATGCCATAATCATCGATCGATAACGCCTAGCGTTAAGACGTAATGCCTGGCGTTGAGTTTCTCTCTCTTTTTATTCAGTCAGCAAGCCATCCCGTCGATCGACATCCCATCCCATCGATTGGCAGACCGTCCCATCGATTGCTAACACCCAGTGTTAAGACCTAACGCCTGGCGTTAGACATCTTTCAATCCTTCTGCATGTGGATAGTGTCAGACCAGTATTGCAGCAACCTGGTGTCATATCTATCCAAACCTGCATGCTAAAAACACAATGGCAAATAAGATCAAATACAAGTAGGATTTGTTATTCTCAAATTAAAGGGATGCGGAAAGCTATGCTCCAACAATCTCTCCCTTTTGATAATAATAAATCCAATAGAGATAAATCATAATCATATATAAGATATGTGTTTTTAGAAGGATATATGACACAAAGTAATCATAGAGATAATAATAAGAGTTATAGTTCTTTTAACATTGTGTTCCCCCTACTTAAGTGCTCCCCCTTAGTGTATGCACCCATAAACTAGATTCATGCTCCCCCTTAATCTAGTGAATCATACTCCTTGTGATTTATCATTTTATTCTCCCCCTTTTGTTATTAGCAAAAGAGGGTGGAGTGTAAAGAAAAAAGAGGGCAAAAGGTAGAACATAACTAAGAGAGGAAGAAGAGAATTGTTTTTAACATAAGATAAATCATGATCGAGCTAAGGGAGAGAGTGGCACATCGGAAAAAATATATGATAAGCGTGAAAGAACATCATTCAAAGATTATACCAAAGAGATGTAATCACTTGCTTTTTAAATTTGTTTTAAGAGTGATACTACTTGTTAAGAGAGATGTAATTTTGTTTGACAAAGCACAAGTGAAAACAAACTGTAGAAATAAGCATGAGAACACATGGTATATGGATACATGATCAAATAGGAATGCGGAAAGATAAAACAAAATTATTAAGATTAATATTTTTGTAATAGTTTGTCTATTTCAACAATATATTTAGACTCGTCACGTTTGAGTATTTTAAATAATTTTCATAACACATAGGCAAGCATGAATCAACATATTCATAAGGATAATAACTACAATGTAACCAATTCGTATTTCAAGTAAAGAAAACATTGTAGAAATCATGCATTGCAATCTAGTGCTTTTACTTAAGTTTTGAGATAATTATGTAAATTTGCTTTAGGATCCAATTCTCATGAGTAGAAACTTTATGAAAATCAATGATGTGTGCATAATGTGTTTTGATAAAAGTATACAAGTGAAATAATCAAAACACATGTCATATGTAATGAAATAGTAACAACAACATTACGAATGCAATCTTATAATTACTTTCACACATCATATTTAGAATGAAATTTCAAAGCACAAAACATAAGTACAACTACCAAGGTGCTTCGCTCGCATAATGCTCATTAAGACTTATCAGAGAGCGAAGTATTGCTTGGGGGATCACATAAGCATTTGCATACATATTTTATTTTAATGATCCAGTGTACAAATAGAAGTGAGAAAAAGAAATATGTTTGCACAAGACACTTTACAATTCTTTCCAAGGTGCTCAACCTCACAATGCTCATTAAAACTTATCAGGAGGGTGAGTAGTGCTTAGTGGAGTTATCTTTTGCATATTATTAATTGATTTTTTGTTGAGGCCAAAAGTCTCCGAATTCACTTGTTGTTGCAAACATGTATAATTTTGAAGTAGCACTTCTATGTGTGCAAGAAATTTATTTTTAAAAGACGGTTTAGGTAATTTAGACATACAACTTAATGAGTTAAAACTATTACACTACACAAACATGCAAGACTAAGATTATGAACACATGTAGATTATCAGAATAGTGAGTGTATGAATCATTGATAAACATAAAACATTACTCATACTTAGAGGCATGCTAGGCAATCATACACAATTATCTATAGACTATTTCATTGCACATAATCAGATTAAGGTCAAGGCATGACAAAAACAATATTTAGAAAATTTGAAATTAAAATTAGACATTGAATAAAATCCTTGTTAGTATGCCAAAATCAATATTGACCATTGGAAACAAAAATAACAAAGATGATTGCTCATGTGAAGCTTTATAGTCAAACCATGATTTTTGTAAAGAGTTAAAGCAAAACAAATAACAAAAACATATTTTTGATCATTTTGAATTTTTTTTTGTGTGTTTTGGAATAAAACAACAACATTAATAACAAAATTATTTGAAATCAGACAAAATAAACTGAGAAAAATCAATAGAAAAATATCAGAAATAGGCTAGTGAAAGCAGAATTTTGATCTGGAGAAAAAGGCTAACGCCTGACGTTAAGTAGTTAACGCCGAAACAATACTCGATTTTTGAGGTTTTTGAAAAAAAAAAATCTTTGGAATAGGGAGTATGTACATAGGCCTTCTTAGGGTAGAAATTTCAGAGAAAGTTGATATATTTAGAAGGCTTATTTAAGCATATTTTGGTAGTTTTAAAATATGTTTTATCTTTTATATTTAAAAAAAAAAATATATATATATATATTATTATTTTTGGAAGGGGACATAGTATGTGGTGATTTTCAATTTGTTATATCTAAGACTCCTAATTCTAGTCTAAGTGAAGCAAAGCGGGAATCCGGTAAAGGTTTGGTAAAGATGTCTGCAAGTTGTGATTCAGTTCCAATAAAGTTTACATGAACATGTTCCTTTTTTATATGATCCCTAATGAAATGATTTCTAACATCTATGTGTTTGGATCTTGAGTGATGAACGAGGTTGTTGGTTAAATCAATGACACTTTTGTTGTCACACTTTAGTTCTATGTTGGTTAGATGAACTCCGATGTCTTCTAATGTTTGAGTCATCCATAAGGCTTGGGCACAACAGCTTCCTAGTGCGATATATTCCGCCTCGGTGGTGGAGATGGCAACGGAATTTTGTTTTCTACTTGACCATGCAATTAGAGAAGGACCTGAGAAATGACATGTGCCACTAGTGCTTTTTCTATCTAAAGAATAACCTGCATAATCGGAATCGAAATACCCATGTAATAGAAAGGAATCACTCGTTGGATACCAAAGTCCTAATTTAGGTGTGCCAATTATATATCTAAAAATTTGTTTTATCGCTTTTAAATGAGATTCTTTGGGGTTTGCTTGGAATCTAGCGCATAGTCATACGACAAACATAATGTTGGGTCTAGATGCACTAAGGTACAATAAGGATCCAATCATTCCTCTATACAAAGTTTGATCAATGGAAATTCCGGTTTTATCTTTTCATAATTTTAGTGACGCGCTCATTGGAGTACTAGCTTGTTTTAAGTTTTCAAATCCAAATCGTTCTAGCATATCATGTACGTATTTTGATTGACATATGAAGATTCCATCATTTCTTTGGGTTATTTGAAAACCTAGAAAATAAGTTAATTCACCAACTAGACTCATCTCAAATTCATTTTGTATTACTAGTATTACTTCATTACACAACTCTTCATTAGTAGCTCCAAAAATAATATCATCAACATATATTTGTAAAATAATTATATCATTATCAATATGCTTAATGAAGAGGGTGTTGTCGGCACTGCCTATTTTATAACCGTGTTTTAATAAAAAAAAATGTTAGTCGTTCATACCACGCACGGGGCGCTTGTTTTAGACCATAAAGCACCTTTTCTAATATATAGACGTGATTTGGAAATTTTTCATCTAAAAAACTGGGGGGTTGTTCTACATAGACTTCTTCTTTAATTATCCTGTTTAAGAAAGCACTTTTTACATCCATTTGAAATAATTTAAATCTTTTATAACTTGCAAATGCAAGACAAATTCTAATTGATTCAAGGCGAGCTACGGGTGCAAATGTTTCATCAAAGTCTACCCCCTCGATTTGAGAATAACCTTGTGCTACCAATCTAGCTTTGTTCCTAGTGATCCTAGACTCACCATCTAATTTATTTTTAAATATCCATTTTACACCTATGACCGGGTGATTAGATGGTCTTCCAACAAGTTTCCAAACCCCATTGCGCTCAAATTGATTTAATTCTTCATTCATAGCAATAAACCAAAATTCATCATTTAAAGTCGTAGAAATATTTTTGGGTTCAATTTCGGAAACAAAACGTAAATTGGAAAAAGATTCATTAAAGGCAGAACGTGTAGTTACCCCTCTTGACGGTTCACCAATGACAAGATCCCTTGGATGATCTCTTCTGAATCTAAGCTCGCTTGGAGGCACAAAATCTTCTTGCATCGGCTTTACTTCTTTGTCCTTTCCAAGTGGTTCATCATCATCAAGCTCCAAATGTGAAGGGGGGGTCATCTTCTTTTCCTGTAATATTAGTATCTACATAAGGCACAAGTTCATCAAACTTAACATGAATAGTTTCTTCAACCTTTTTAGATTTTTATTATATATCATATATGCCTTGCTAGTTGATGAGTATCCAAGAAAGATTCCATCATCGCATTTTTCATCGAATTTAGCTAATGCATCTTTGGTATTTAAAATAAAGCATTTACATCCAAAAACATCAAAGTACGATACATTAGGGTTCTTTTGGTAATATAATTCGTATGGAGTTAATTTCAAAATAGGGCGAAGCATGATACGATTTATAACATAACAAGATGTATTTACCACTTCTGCCCAAAAAGATCTAGGCAACCCATACTCGGATAGCATAGTGCGTGTGAGTTCTTGAAGAGTTCTATTTTTCCTCTCCACCGCACCATTTTGTTGGGGGGTGCGTGGAGCGGAAAATTTGTGCCTAGATTATTGCAGAAAGTGGTGAAACTATCATTTTCAAATTCCCCTCCATGATCCGACCTTATGCATTTTATTTTTAAGTCTAATTCATTTTGAATGCGATTGCAAAGTTTTGAAAATTCAGAAAATGCATCGGATTTGGAGGTAAGAAATAAAGTCCACGTGAATCTTGAAAAATCGTCAATTAATACATAAGTATACTTTTTACCACCTATGCTACAAGTGCTAATTGGCCCAAAAAGGTCCATGTGAATTAGTTGCAATGGTCTTGAGGTGGATACTTCAATTTTACTTTTAAACGATGTTTTTGAAAATTTTCCTTTTTGACATGGCGAGCATAAGGAAGAAAGGTTTCAATTTAGGATTGGCAATCCTCTAATAATTTTATTTTTGATAATTTCAAAATCAACTTGGTGCTAGAGTGGCCAAGACGCCTATGCCATAATTCAAGTTCTTCATTTTTAGATATAAGACATTTAAGAGATGCACGTGATAGATCATGAAAAGTTATTAAATAAATGTTATGAATTCTTGGTGCAGTGAGTACTATATTATTAGACTTAGGATCAATGATTTTGCACAAATTAGTAGAAGACTCAAATAACACATTAAAGCCTTTATCACATAATTGACTAATAGAGATTAAGTTATGTTTTAAGACTTCTACAAACAAGACATTAGTAAGAGAGAAAGAGTCGTTACCCATTGTACCGGTGCCCAATATTCTTCCTTTTTCATTGTCACCAAACGTCACGGTTCCTCCATTTTTCTTAGTGAGGCTAAGGAATTTTGCTTTATAGCCCGTCATGTGCTTGGAGCAACCTGAGTCCAAGTACCACATGTCTTCTTTGTCCTTAGCCTGACAACATACCTAAGAAGAAAAGTTAGTGAAGATCCAGATACCCAGATTTGCTTAAGGGTGCACTTTCCCTTCTTCCTGCAAGAGTCAGCGGTGTGCCCAAAAATTAAACAATTGGCATAAGCAACAAAAGAGGTTGAGAACTTTTTCAGAGACTGTTGTTGACCCTTGCTGGTACACACAGAGGTGGAGGGAGTGAAGGAAATATTTTTATGAAAAGATTTTTGATTTTTGGGAGCAGAGCTAACGCCAGCGTTAGTAGTCAACGTGGGCGGTAGGTTTCGGAGACATATCCCAGTCCAAACTTAGCATATCCATGGCAATGGTTGCCCAAAATCATATTCAGTGATTTTTGGCCAACCCCAAATTTTTTTTATTGCCACATTAAGATCATTTATTCGGGCTTTTAAGGCGAAGTTTTCACTTATTAAATTTCCACATCTCCTTGCAAAATTTTTCTTTTCATTTTCAATTTGGGAAAGAGATATTTTCAACCTTCTTTCTAAGTCTCCCTTTTCTTTCATGAGTGATTCGATGTTGAAGAGAGCCTTAGAAAGATCGTTTTCAAGTTCTTTTGCCTTTGTCAAATCATTGTCATTCTTTTGGCATGACATTATTTCTTTATTTAATTTTTGATTTTATTTTAAAAGGATTTTATTTTCAATTTTAAGAAGATCAAGGTCTTTTAAATTTTTTCCAAACGATTTGCACGTTTTTAAATATTCAACATAAAGATCATCATAAGTAGAAAGGATTACCTTGGTATCGCTTTGGACACTGCACTCGTCGTCAGTAGATTCCTGGTGCTTCCCCATGAGGCATAAGTTTGCCTCATCATCCTCACTTGAACTTGATTCGCTTGAGCATCCGGATGAAGAGTCATCCCATGTTGCCGCCTTCAAGACCTTCTTCTTCTCTTTTCCTTTATGTCGCTTTTCTTTTTGTTCCTTCAGGTATTTTGTATATTGGCTTCTTATATGTCCGGTCTTCCTGCAGTGGAAGCACTCAGGAGGAGGTCGCTCTTCGTCTTTGTCGCTTGATTTTTCCTTTTTCTCCTTTTTGGAAGAAGCTCCTTTTCGAAAGTACTTACGGAACGTATTTCTTCTCTCTGGATTCTTCATGAACTTTGTGAAGTTTTTCACAAAGAGACTCTCTTCGTCATCTTCCACATCGCCGTCCTCTTTTCTTGACTTTAGTGCCAAGGCTCTCTTCTTTGGCTCCTTATTGTATTCTTCATCTTGAATGTTGAGTTCGACCTCATGGGTTTTGAGATTCCAATGAGGCTCTCGATCTGGAGCCGCCTTAGATCATGCGATTCGGAGATTGCAGTCAGCTTTGGATTGAACTTTGGAGGAAGAGACCGAAGGATCTTTCGCACCAAATCACCGTTGGAGAAAGTTTTTCCAAGAATCTTTGAGGCGTTGACAATCTTGGTGAAGTGAGTATACATTGAGGCGACGTCCTCATTTGGATCCATCCTGAACCTTTCAAATTCTGATTCAGTTGGAATAGCTTTGAGTCTTTGACCTGCGAGGTACCTTCATGAGTTATTTCAAGCAAATTCCAAATGTCATAAGCAGTTTCACAAGCACAAACTCTATTAAATTCAGTCCTATCTAATGCGAAAATAAAGCATTCATGGCTTTAGCATTATTTTTACATTTATTTTTATCTCCATCATCCCACCTATCTTTAGGCTTTTCCATGGTTACTTCTCCAACAATATAAGTAGGAGTCGTATACGGAGTTTCAACACTATCCCAGACATCTAGATCTAAATTGATTAGAAAATAACGCATGCGTGTTCTCCAATAATTGTAGTCAGGTCCGGTGAAAAGTGGAGGTCTACTTATTCCTTGCCCTTCATGAAAAGCGAAATCACGAGACGCCATTATTCCTGGTTGTTAGACCGATTTAGAATAACCTCACTCTGATACCACTTATTGGATCGTGAGGCGCCCTTAGAGGGGCGGGGGGGGGGGGGGGTGAATAAGGGTTTTTAAAACTTGATTATTTAATATAAAACGTTTGTTGTTTTTCTTTAAAAACAACTCTAAATCAAAACTTAAGAGGAGTGAATCAATTTAAAACAAACCAAAAAGAACATGATTTTCATTATGACTTAAGAATACAAAATATGAGATTTCTATAACGCTAGAAATCGAAGGCGAAATATGAAATCTTCTTTTTGTTTTCTATACTGACTCTTCTCACCAAGAACCGGTTGGCTTTAGCCGATCTTCCCCAGATTCGGCCTCAAGCCGCTCTAGCCTTTCTATACCCAAAAAAGGCCTCGAGCACCCCCTAGATGTACTTCCTAGACCTAGTCACTAACATGAGGTGAATTGCTCCCTAAGTCCTACCCAGACCTAGTCGCCAACACGAGGCGAATTACTTCCATGAAAATGATAAAAGGTTACAAAATATTTGAACACATAAACTAAAACTCCCTATGAAAAATTCTGGAGATGGCGAAGGCCGCTAAATATTCTTGAAGTCGAAGCGCGCGTTCTTCGTGTTGAGTAAGCGTTAATCCGGTTCTCCTTGAATTCTTTGCTCGAATATGTGCGGGAGTTGAAGTTCTGGAAAGTGCGTCTCTGATTGAGTTTCTGGAGTGCTGGAGTAAGTCTCAAATCAATCAGTAGTCAGAGACGACGAAGCCATCCAATTTATAGACTTTGAGCTAACGCCGACGTTAAGTTCTAATGTCAGGGTTGACCATGTATAGCAACATATTGATGGCTCGGATCTTCAAAAGAGGAAGGAAATTCTGCACTTTAGGAATTATTTTATTTTAGGTAATACTAACGTTGGCGTTAAGGCTAATGCAGGCGTTGAGCAAATCATTCCTAAAGTTCCTCCCGCAATCACGGCTGCTTCCTTCATGCCATAATCGTCGATCGATAACGCCTAGCGTTAAGACGTAATGCCTGGCGTTGAGTTTCTCTCTTTTTTTATTCAGTCAGCAAGCCATCTCGTCGATCGGCATCCCATCCCGTCGATCGACAGACCGTCCCGTCGATCGCTAACGCCCAGCGTTAAGACCTAACTCCTGGCATTATACATCTTTCAATCCTTCTGTGTGTGGATAATGCCAGACCAGTATTGCAGCAACCTGGTGTCATATCTGTCCAAACCTGCATGCTAAAAACGCAATGACAAACAAGATCAAATACAAGAAGGATTTGTTATTCTCAAATTAAAGGGATGCGGAAAGCCATGCTCCAACACTTCTTTCTCATTCTGTAAAAAATGTTTTATTAATTCCTCTTCAAAGGATTCAGTGGTTCAAGATCTTCTTATCAAAAGATCTGGTGGTTCAAGATCTCCTTATCAAAAGATCTGGTGGTTCATGATCTCCTTATCAAAAGATCATTGGTTCTAAGAGCCTCCTGATAAAAAGACTCAGGCACAGTGGTGCATTCCTATCAGGTGGTAGAAGAGAGGAATACCCATATTTTGGGGAACCTTTATAAAATTCATTGTGTCTGTGCTGTGATTTTCTGTGTTGTGCAGTCTTTTATTTTGCACTTTATTTCCTACATTCTTTATTCTGCCTGGTTTGTTAAGCATAACTCCTTGGAGTATTTTATTATTAAACACAGTTAGGATAAAAATATTTTAAAACTCTATTCACCCCCCCCCCCCCTCTGGAGGAATCTCAGAGGCATGCTGTGCACTTTCAGCGAGTGTTTTGAAATGTAGCCTTAGGGCAAATTTTTGTACTATGGTATTTTGCAGGAGCTTTGTAGCTACCTGTTCTTTTGGACACTTTTACTTATTTGTGAATAATGTCTTCTATTGTTTTTCTATTATTGATGGGTTGACATGATGATATTTGAGAATAGCCAGCAAGATAGGTGTCTTATGGAAGGGGGCTAGCCAGTGCACTGTCACTTCCGCAAGGAGGCTGTCCTGGGCATAGGACTCCCCTCGGTCCTGTTCTGTGTTCCGGGAGGGGGGACTTATAAATGGTATCAGCTTGCAAGGATCCTGAGATACAGAGGTCCATTACACCAAGGGGTCACCCCGCTCGATAGTTTAGTTTGAGGACAAACTGATTTAGCGGAAGTAGTGGTATGCGCACGTGTGATTCACATTAAGTATGTCCATTTTTCCTATCAAATTGCCAACCTAATCCAAAACGCATACCCTTATGGGTAGATTCCGGCGCATTCCGAGCCAGTAAGGGGTGTTCCCCTTCTTTCGGATACTACTCCCTTCCAACAGCCAGAATTGGGTCAGACCTTGACTGCAATTATGGACGCTTTTAGATCCCAGCAGGCTCTGATACAACAACCAAACCCGGGGTCAACCAGGTTGAGTACCTTTCGAGGTCTTTCCCTTCCTGTCTATCATGGGACTGAATCTGCAGTTTGTACAGAGGAGTGTTTTGACACAGTGCAGGAGATGATGGCCGGAATCTGATGCCCTGCCAACATGGCAGTTACCTTGGAAGTCTCTTCTTTAGAATCACATGCCAAAAGATGGTGGATGTCCCTCATGGGATCTACTTTCAAGGGATGAGTTCTCAGATGCTTTTCTGGAGCATTTTGTTCCTCCCACGGCACGCGATGATCTTGAGGAGAGGTTCCTACAGCTAAAGCAGGGATCTAGGTCAGTATTGGAGTATCAACGAGAGTTCTCGCATATGGCTAAGTTCACGGGCACATATGCCTTGGATGGTCATGGGTACGGCAAGAGGTTTTACAAGGGTTTGCGAGACCCTCTTAGGCAAGCCCTTCTTTTTGTAGCCGATTCGAGTCATACTCGGATCATTGAGATGGCCAAGAGGCTTAAGGTGGACCATCTTGGGGTCCATAGTGGAGGAAAGAGGTCTGCGGAAGAAGTAATTGTAGCAGAGACCAGTAGAAGGAGACCGCCTAACAGAGGCAGAGGTGTAGACCGCAGGAGAGGAGGTGGACTTTTTCATCCAAACTTCAGGATGGAGCAGCCAGCACGACCGCTACTATTGCCCCCGCGGCCTCAGCAGACTCAGGGTCAGGCACCTCAGCAGCCAAGAGAGCCCTTTCAAGGGGTTTGCTATCATTGTCACCAGTCAGGCCATATTCGGATCTACTGCCCGCAGCTACAAGGGAATGCTCTGAATCGTCCCATGTCTCCTCCAGCGGCACAGCGAGGACGAGGCCGAGGACGAGGTCAGGGCCGAGGACCTTACGGTAGAGGCCAACGACCGGAGCAGATGTATGCACTGGATCTCGTAGTGCTCCGAAACCCTGAGGAGTACATCACAGGTACTTCAGTATTCTTCTTATGATTACTTAATACCTTGCAAAACTTAGATTTAGTTTAACTTATGACCCAAACAACAAAATCACCCAGGTATAGTACTTGTTTACGGCAAACCCGCATACACCTTGTTCGATACGGGTGTCTCGCACTCATTCATCTCGGAGGAATTCATAAATGATCTGAACCAAGTGCAGCACTTCGAAAGCATCCATAGGAAGGTGCGACTTGCGGACGGGTCAGAGATATTATCGTGCGCCAAGTGTAACATGAATGTAGAGATTGGAGGAAGGCTATTCGAAGCACCGACGACGCTTTTGAATATGACGTATTTTGATCTGATCCTGGGTATGAATTGGCTGCATTGGAACCATCCTAAGAATGACTGCCCGACAAAGAAAATTATACCGAGACATGAAGATTCTGAGGTAGTGATCGAAGGTATTATCCCCACCTCCCATATATTATTATCATCTATTCAGGATGTCAAAGCTCATGAGCAGGGAGACGAGGTTTATATAGTCTACTTTGAGATGGAAGAGATAGAGGTCAGTATTGTTGAAGTACCGGTGGTTCGAAACTTTTCCGATGTCTTCCTGGATAAGCTCCCCGGACTACCCCCACATCGAGAGGTGGATTTCTGGATCCAATTAATGTCGGGTGCTAGACCCATTTCCCGGGCCCCATATAGGATGGCACCGAAGGAGCTTGCAGAGTTACGGGCGCAGCTTCAAGAGCTAGTAAATTCGGGGTTCTTCCGCCCCAGTTCATCACCTTGGGGAGCCCCAGTTCTATTCGTGAAGAAGGACGGTTCGCTCCGGCTGTGTATAGATTACCGAGAGCTCAATCAGTTGACGGTCCGGAACACTTATCCACAGCCCAGGATTGACGAGCTCTTTGATCAGCTTGAAGGAGCACACTGGTTCTCAAAACTTGATTTGCGCTCGGGTTATTATCAGTTGTGGATCCAGGAGGAGGATATCCCGAAGACCGCTTTTAGGTCAATGTATGATTTATATAAGTTTACGGTCATGTCATTTGGGCTCACAAATTCCCCTTCTGCGTTCATGAGCCTGATGAATAGGGTGTTCTAGCCTTACCTTGATGTCTTTGTGATTGTGTTCATCGATGACATCTTGGTTTATTCGAAGTCGGAGGAGGAGCATGCGAAGCATTTGGCTTTGGTATTAGCAAAGCTGAGGGAAAACCAGTTGTTCGTCAAGTTTAGTAAGTGCGAGTTCTGGCTCCGGGAGGTCGCTTTCCTGGGCCATATCATCAATGGAGCAGGTTTATCAGTGGACCCTGCCAAAGTACGAGCAGTAAGGGAATGGCCGCCTTTGAAGTCGGCAGTGGATGTGCGCAGTTTCTTAGGGATTGCTGGTTACTACCGCAAGTTTGTCGAGGGATTCTCGAAGATCGCTCTTCCCCTCACCACCCTAACTAAGAAGGATGTTCCTTTTGTATGGACACCCAAGTGCCAGGCCGCGTTCCAAGAGCTGAAGGATCGCCTCACCTCAGCCCCGATCCTTGCCCTTCCATCTCGGAAGGAAGGATTCCAGATTTATATAGATGCCTCATACCAGGGGATGGGTGCGGTACTGATGCAGCACGGGCATGTAATTTCTTATGCTTCTAGGCAGCTAAAAAAGCACGAAGTGAACTACCCTGTGCATGACCTGGAGCAGGGAGCAGTGGTTTTCGCCTTGAAGATTTGGAGGCATTATCTATATGGCATCCACTGCGAGATATTTTTAGATCATAAGAACCTCAAATATATATACACACAGAAGGATCTGAATCTGAGGAAGCGGCGGTGGATTGAGTTTTTGTGCGATTATGAGTATATGTTGAACTATCACCCAGGGAAGGCAAACTCGGTGGCAGATGTGTTAAGTCGAAGAACACCCACATCCATCTCAGAGTCCCGATTGATGGCCATGAAGTTGGCCAAGATGATCGAGGAGATGCAGATACACTTGTATTTAGGGACGATCCAGAGGCGTACACTGAGTACGTGGCCACTATGAGCATAGTTTTTGATATACGTGATCGCATCCGAGCCGAGCAAAGGAAGGATGCTTCCCTGGACCCTATATTTCGAGCGGTGGAGACTGGTTTCACAGAGGAGTACACACTACAGGAGGACCTCGTTCATTTCCACGGCAGAGTATATATACTCGTAGGAGGAGGAATCCGGAAAGATATACTGAGAGAGACTCATTGCACCAAGTATTCGGTGCATCCCGGGATCGTCAAGATGTATACTGATCTGCGGAGGACGATGTTTTGGCCTGGAATGAAGAGGGATGTCACTCATTTTGTCACACATTGTGAGGCATGCCAAAAAGTGAAGGCAGAGTGTAAGAGCCTCGGTGGTGTGTTACAGTCATTGCTTATTCCTGAGTGGAAGTTTGAAGATATCTCCATGGGTTTTGTACACGTTCTGCCTCGCTCCCGCTCCAGAAGTGACTCTGTATGGGTCATTGTAGATCGGTTGACGAAGGTCGCCGGGTTTATTCCGATCCGAAAGGATACACATGTCGATGTTTTGGTGCGCCTCTTTGTGGAGCAGATTGTATGATATCATGGGGTGCCCAAAACTATCGTTTCTGATCGAGATGGTCATTTTACCTCCAGGGAGTGGAGGGCAGTACAGACATATTTGGGCTCTCAGTTGACTTTCAGCACAACCTTCCACCCGCAGAATGACGACCAGTCTGAGAGGACTATCAGGGCGATGGAGGACCTGTTGCAGTTATGTGTCTTGGATCGGGGGAAACCGTGGGAGAGACTTCTACCTTTGGTGGAGTTTTTCTACAATAATAGCCATCAAGCGAGCATCGACATGGCTCCTTATGAGGCACTGTACGGAAGGAGGTGCAGGACGCCTCTATCTTGGAAGTAGGATGAGGATCCGAACGCACTGGGGGTAGAATATATTGAAGATACGAATGCGATGATCCGGCTGATTCGGAATCATATGCTCGAGGCACAGAGCCGGCATGCAAAGTACTATGATACGAGAATACACCGGATGGTGGAGTTCCAGGTAGTGGATCAAGTTTTCTTGAAGATCAGACCAATGCATGGCATATCTCGTGTCTGTGGAAGGAAGAAGCTCAGCCCTCGTTATATGGGGCCTTATACTATCCTGGAGCGGATCGGCCACTTAGCTTATCGGTTGGAGCTACCACCGGAATTGGAGAATTTGCACGACGTTTTTCATGTATCCTCCCTGCGAAGAGCGTTACTTCGCCCTGATCAGTTTGTCGTAACTACATCTGGCCCTGTAGCAACTGATAGATCCGTTCAGCTGGAACCCCTATGGATAGTAGATACCAAGATCCGGAAGCTGCGACAAAAGAATGTTTCGTTGGTAAAGGTCATGTGGTCCAACCATGGGAAGGAGGAATACACTTGGGAACCTATGAACCTCATGCAACAACGCTATCCGGGATTATTTCCCCAAGGTATATCCTAAACTAGATTATCGTACTTCATATTTCAATACCCGTAGCCCTAAACTCTAATTTCGGGGATGAAATTACTTTTTTTTATTGGATTTGTAACATCCCAATTCGAGCTAAACCCCTCGGGAGTGTGTTGTGTCGACGAGAGTTGACTTAGGCTCGGTAGAAGCCCTAAGACCCTGAGGTGGTCAGGTTTGAGTCACAGTCAGCAAGTGGTGGTTTGTTTTCTTTCCCCCATAACCTATTTTCTCCCAATTCCTTCTCCATTCTTATCTTCTTTATCTTGGTAATTAGTGGTAATTGATTTACTCAACTCTAATTGCAATGTTGTTAGTATAGGTATGTCCTGGTAGTCCAGAAATAGGCTTTGACAGAAGTAGGTTAGGTTAATTTAGAAAAAATTAGGAAAAGAAATGTGCCAAGTCAAAATCGACGGGACATCCCGTCGATCGACGGGACCTCCGTCGATCGACGGGACCGTCCCGTCGATCATTGACATCAGATGGGAAAGGCATTTCCCCTAGTCTCTAAGTCGAAATCGACGGGGCTTCTCGTCGATCGACGGGAGCTCCCGCCGATTTTTGTTTCCTTCGTGCAGTTTGTTCCTTTAATGCGGCCGCCTTCAGAAATATGTTGACGGCGATATGATATCTTATCCTTCCTTATTTTGAGGCTGGGAGGTGGCTTAAGCCAATAAGGCAGTGACACATGGATGGATTGTCCAATCCAAAGCATGGGAAGTGTTTTTCCCATTAATTCTAGTCAAATCAGCCTCCATTTTCTCTCTCTCCTCCCTTAACCTTGAACTTCATCCCCTCATCCAAAGGCTGATCATTCTTCTTCTTCTTCTTCCTCTTCCTCACACCTCAAGAATCTAACCAACAACCTTCTTGAAGGAACAAGACTAGAGAGAAGGCTTGGAGCTTGGCCGACTACCACCATGCCACCAAGAAGACAAACCCGCTCCATGGCCGGAAATCAGGTGGCTTCCGCCCCCTCTCCCTTGGTGCTAGATCTGATTTAGGAGAGATGTAAGCTCAAAAGAGCTTGACCGTGGTGAGATTAATGGAGATTTCTAGGAAGAGACCATGCTAGAACTTCTGTTTTAGGGCGTCGTTCGCGGAGAAAATATCTTCAATCAAGTCCTCTCTTCAACACGAATTTGTAGGAACTGGTTTCGTGAAGGACGGCGGTCTAATGAGGGAGTATTGGAGGTGAGAAGGTGAAATAGTATGTAGGAGTGCTGGAGGAAGAAGATGAACAGATGTTGTTCATCTGCCTTGAGATCCGTGCTAATTTATAAATTGGAGAAAACCTGTTTTCTGCACGTGCTGGACTTCAAGCCTATTTTTACGCATGATCCGGCTACATTCAGGTCTTGTGCTCAACACAAAAATTGTAGCCCTCGGAAAGACCTTTCCAATGAGTGGTTGTGGGTTTTCAGGGGAGTTCTGAAGCTCTAACAAAGTAAAATCGAAAATGGTTGTGCAGAAAATGATCCGGTTTATGTACATGGCAGCTTGCTGTCCAGATTTACTCTGCTGGGTTCAAACCCGATTTTAGATAGGTTAGACTTAGATCTGGACCTTGGGCTCAACACAAAACTCGTAGCCATTGGCGATACCTTTTCGGAATGGAGTGGCACATTATTTTTGGTGGTCTGGAGCTTCCGGAAATCCTGTTTTAGTAAACACTGATTAATATGTACAGATTTTAGATATGTTACTGATTTTGCCCAAAATACTTAACGGATGCTTACGAAACTTGGTAGAGATGTATCTGATGATATTGTGACCACTCCTGTTTAATTTCAGAATTTTTGGAAACATATTTGCCATAGATTTGTCTGTCGTATCATTTAATTGTTAAGTACTATAAATAAGTATTGTGTAATACAATGAAGCCGAAATTTTGTAGGAATGATTCAAGCTTTATTTATGATCTATGGTAGAAGTTTCAGATGATTTGGTTTTGAAATGAGTCATGAATTAAATATGTCGTTATAATTTATTATGCTGAAATGAAATGTTAAATTGATCATTTAGAAAACAATTTTGGAAACGTGCATAAAACCGTACATATATCACTTGGTAATCTAATAGAGAGAGTTAGATTGTGATAACCGCTTAGTAGAAATTATGATTGATTATCCTTAAAGAGAACCGGCATGAGATGATTGGTATTGACTAAGCGTGATCGAATGACGCTTAGGAATTCAATTGTGTTCAAAGCAGGTTGTGAGTCGAGCATTAAGGGGTGGTATGGTTAATGTGTATGGGCAGATTTGCATAGTGAACTCGAACCTGACATTACATGCACAAATAGTCCAATAAGATTAAAAATTGTATTTCTCTTTCATACATGTACCATTGCACAAGAGTTATGACAACTCCGTATGGGTAGCAGTAATGGTTTGGTGTGGATTATAGGATATGATTATATCCTAAGGTGTTATGTTAAGGACCCGGTTGGTAGGTCCTTATATGCTAAGTAGCAACATTGAAACTTGTAATATTAATATGTGTTATGGACTTGGTTGAGAGTCCTTGGGTGCTTGATAGCACGGGTTGGGCATGAGAAATTACTTGGGTGTGCATTGTTTCACACGATTGCATAATGATTCTTTTTGGAGGATTACTTATGGCAGATCTACGGGTTCACCTGTCGTCACACCAACGGGAGCTGATAGATAGATCTAGAACCAGTTGGATATGGTATGTTGGTGCTTACTTCCCAAGACCATTCCGCGTCATAAGACTCAGCTAGTTTGGCGAGCAAGAGCACGCTGGGTCTCCGTTGTTGTGTTCTTAGCGTTGAGGCGTACATAAGGCCTAGGTCTGTTAGTGTGTATACCCACCTAGTAGTGGAGATGCCCGCTCCGCTTTCTCCGTCTGGCCACGACGTGAGGTGCCTGAGTGGTTAGCTACCCTCGAAAAGTGGGTTGTACAAGTCTATGTCGGCATAACAAATTAGAGCGCGTGTGTAAATCTTGGGTGAGTCATCATACATACATTCATTACATTGCACCGCATAAAGATCATCATCATATAAACTTGTATTTGCACCTTTATATAATGAGTTACTTGTTGTTGCAAAAGATCCTTAACTTATAAGCTTGTATGGGCATCCTTATAAGTTAAGTTTAATTCGGTTCTTTATATACTCCGCTCTGTTATATCATGTTGCTGACTATACTGCTAGATGCTATTCTTTTATGCATGCTAGTATTTCTTGTTGCTTACCTATACATATAATGCTCTCTTATTACACTGTCATATACCGTCTGCGTGTATATATACTGATTATATTACAGCGTTCTCCTCTTTCCTTCCGTTCGGTGCCTAAGAGTCACCGGGAAAGAGGATGTAAAACCACTTGGTCTTTTTGACTAACGGTTGCTACGTCACTATTTTTAGGAGGGCATCCAGCGGCAGGTAGAGCAACAACGTACGACGCAGGAGGACAGCCAGGCCAGGGCGACAAGGCCTGAGACTATGACAACTTCGCTACCATCGGTGACAGATGTGAGTGAGTGTTTTGAAATGTAGACTTAGGGCAAATTTTTGTTCACTGATATTTTGCAGGAGCTTTGTAGCTACCTGTTCTTTTGGACACTTTTACTTATTTGTGAATAATGTCTTCTATTGTTTTTTTATTTTTGATGGGTTGGCATGATGATATTTGAGAATGGACGGCAGGATAGACGTCTTGTGGAAGGCGGCTAGCCCGTGCGCTGGCACTTCCGCAAGGCGGCTGTCCTGAGCATAGGACTCCCTCGGTCGTGTTTTGTGTTCCGGGAGGGGGGGGGGGGGTTCTTACAAATAATAAACCCAAGATCTTTATAACTACATGAAAAAATTTGTCACCGTGTCAACGTTTCTTGCTCGAATGACATTCATCATTTTACTTCAACCGTTCTTATTTAAAACCTAGAAGCTAAGAAAGAAATATAACCTGAAAGCTAAGCAAATAAATAAAACCAGAAGGCTGAGAAATAAAACCTGAAAGCTGATGATTTTTTTTTTAAACAGAGAAATTTTTAATAACAGAGAAAGATGCAGCAGCTTTGAGAAAGCAAAAAATCAGCGAAAAAATTTGAGCAGGAATGAAACCTGCGCCGTGAGAAGAGGGGCGTCTTCTGTGCAGTGGCGAGGTAGGTGTCGATTAGGACCTATGTAAAATAGAGAAGAAGATGTAAAACATAGAACCAAAAAATCAATGGAGCATGAAAAATAAAAATCGAGGATGCAGGAAGGGTCGACCAGAACTTGCAAGGAAGGTTTGAGAGGCAACAACGGTAGAGGATGACCTGATGCTTTGGGCAAGAATGAAACTTGTCGGAGGAGGACTCTTGAGTAGGAGGAGCTGATGCTTTCGATTTGTACCGTCGAGGAAACAGAGAAGATTGAAATGAGAAGGGTTGAGTGGCAGCAACAGTGGTGGAGGGATGAAACTTGCCAGAGGATCTCTCGAGGAGGAGCTGACGCTTTCGGCGGGAATGAGACTTGCAGGATGATCTGTCGAGGATGTATAGGTGCTGCCTTCGGCGGGGGCTCACTTGATGGGAGGTAGCTGATGAGATCGGCGGGTGGCAGTCAAGGAGCACAAAGGAGGCGTGCGGGAGAAGGCCTTGCAGGCTGGCTGCAAAGGATGATTTGCTCCGATATCTCGAAATAATGAGAGATTTTTGGTGGGAAATTCATATGACCTAAGGACCCCTCAAATGACCAAAAGACCACCTAAATTGAAAGAATGAATTTATTTTCAGGGGTATAATTAGGAACCCCAATGTTACACCATGCATGCTTTGGGGTTCCCTTATATAATAATAATAAAGATATAAATATAGTCCGCCCCCGCCGAATGTCGCCGCCCCTGCCGAATGTCGCTCCCGCTGAATGTCGCTGTTGGGAACAGTGCCCTGCAATGTTCCTGATTTGAAGAAGTGCTCAGCTCAATGATAAATGCAAGTTGTATTTGACATTCCATCTAGTTCATGCTTGCAGGAATCGACAACATGTCATGTACTCTAGTTATTTTACTAAGTACTATATCGTCGAGAAATTAAAGTGATGTCGTCGACAAAGAATGCTTATCGTCGTAATGACGGATAGAGCAGCAGCCGCTGAGAAGCAAAGTGTTCGTCGACCGCTGAGACATGGCGAGATCGGCAAACGCAGAATGCTGTTCGTCGAACGCAGAGAAGACACAGGACATCATCGTGTGGAACACATGTCGTCGAGAGAACATATGATTACGACGACATGATGCAAGAAGAAAGCTCACGATGACACTGTCAGAGAAAGAAGATCGTCGTATATGCATAATAGCCAGGATATCATGTATCGTCGAGAGAACATATGATTACGACGACATGAGGCAGAAGGAAGATCGCGACGACAAAGTCAGAGACAGTTT
This sequence comes from Dactylorhiza incarnata, assembly GCA_033032865.1. NCBI lineage: Eukaryota > Viridiplantae > Streptophyta > Magnoliopsida > Asparagales > Orchidaceae > Dactylorhiza > Dactylorhiza incarnata. The sequence continues at coordinate 5,222,245 of JAWHQI010000134.1, forward strand.
GCCATCGTAATGATGCAAATATCCTGAAGACAGAATTCAAATCTTGCGGACGTGATGTCAGCAATTAATGCCGCCGCCTGATTGTCCAATCAGCGCGTGCTCTTATAGAATGGGCGTCTGACATTAAAGGACAACAGATGTTACCGTTATGCGGCTTATCTATCCTTTAAAAGGGAAAAGTATTGCCCTAGAACAAGTAGAGGCTTGCGGTGCAAGAAAAGAAAGTGAAAAAGAATCCCGCCGCTCTTCAATAGAACAGTATTCTTCAGCGGAGAAGAAAGAGAACAAGATTCAAGAGTTCTCATAAGAATCAATCATCTCCATTGACTGAGAAGTCGCCGTTCAACATCAGACTAAAGAAGAAGATTGAAGAAGGAGCTGAGCCATAAAGATCAAATCTAAAGCGTCCTCTTCAACCGTAAGAAGCCAATCTTCATCAGGCTAAGTTGCCGATCACCATCCGGCAGAAGAAGCAGTTTTATTTATTGTAATTTCTTGTAAGGCTTGCGGGCCAAATTGTCTAGCTTGAGGGATGGAGAGTTGTGAGGCTTGAGGGCCAGGGCATTGCACTTGCGGGTGCATCTTGTCGAGCTTGCGGGCTCGGGGGCAGTAGGGGCTTGCGGGCCTAGGCTGTTGGGACTTGCGGGTCCGTGTGGTAGGGCTTGAGGGCCTGAGTGTCGAGCTTGCGGGCTCGGGGGCAGTAGGGGCTTGCGGGCCTAGGCTGTTGGGACTTGCGGGTCCGTGTGGTAGGGCTTGAGGGCCTGAGTGTCGAGCTTGCGGGCTCGGGGGCAGTAGGGGCTTGAGGGCCTAGGCTGTTGGGACTTGCGGGTCCGTGTTGTAAGGCTTGAGGGTCTGAAGCTTTTGGCGGAGTTTGCCGAGTCCAGCACATTGCTGGGTAGGCGCAGAGGGAGAGAGGACTACTCAAGACACCCGGTCTTGAGGAACCTCTATAGATCGTCGTGTGCTTTCTGTGGTTTGTTCTTTACTTCTTAAATCTATTAACCAAAAAAAAGAAAAACCTAAAGGGGGATTTTATAAAAAAAAACCTATTCATCCCCCCCCTCTAGGTGATTAAGTAGACACCCCATAAACAACAAGTGGTATCAAAGCGAGGTTTTTCAAAGAAAAGCTTAACATCTTGAACACATCTGCCAGCGGGTGTCTAAGCATCATTAGTATGGAGTCAAGAATTGCCAGGTGCTATAGAGAAAACTTTCCCCTGTGGAAAGTTAGAGCCAGAATATTTATGGAAGCTTTGGATCCCAGGATGTTTCAAGCTACTCAAGAAGGGTCATATGCTCCCAAGACCACATCCAAGACAATGACCGAGGATGATATGATTCTGGTTAACTTATACAAAAGAGTCAGAGACATCATAGTTGCTGCAGTTGATACTTTTGTACTCCAGAAATTGATCCACTGCACAACAACTAAAGAAATGTGGGACTCTCTGACAGTTCTCATGGAAGGATTCCCAAAAATTGGAGATATTGCCGATGAGAGGAATAATAAGACCCAGAGTGATAGTGAATCAAGCAACTCAGATGCAGAGGAGGAAACTCAGTTTGGACTAACTGTCCTATCTGAACCAGAGGAAGAAATACAGGATGAGACAATACCAGAACAGGTAGGAATAAGGGCTCCATTATCTAATACTGATTCAGATTCCGAAATATGTCTCTCCGAAAATTATGAGGGTCTTCTAGAAGAACTCAGAAGGAGCAAGGAACTCTGCAGGAAACAAGCCGATGAGATCTCAATTCTCCAAACCAGAAACTCCGATCTTTTGGAAAATGCTGATAGGCTGACTTTGGAGAACGCGGATTTCTGTCAGCTCAAAAGAGATTATAATGCTAGCTCAAACATGGACTTGATAACCAAGTTTGGGAATACCATGAAAGCTCGGGTTGACAGCAGAGAACTATGTTACTCTCTAACCAAAGAAATTGTGCTTCTAAAGAAAGACAGGAATCTGACTGGACCGGCGAAACTCAGAGTCAATCAAGTCAGTGGGGTGAAGGATAAATCCTCCACAAAAAGGAGAAAAATGTTACCTGTCACCTCCAAAGTAAGTCACGAAAAAGGAATCACAAGGGAACAGGAGCTCAGTTGGTCGAAGAGAACGAAGGGACCTTTGCAAAGGACTGACTTTCACAAAAGAAGCAGGAGTGGGAAAAATCACACCTCTGATCAATGCAATTCTACTTCCTACAGGCACTCCTTCCGCCCACAGAAGAGTCATACACTAACCGACAGCAAGAGGATAGGGCACGACAAATTTAACTGTTGGTGTTGCGGTAAGACGGGGCACTTTACAAGCAATTGTTGGCACAATCCAATTGCTCCAAGGGTAACAAATGCTAAACCTATAAATAATTTATTTCACAATCATTATGTATATCTGAGGGCAGTGAAATCCAGCATACCCTTCAGAACTAATAATTTCCCAGGACCCAAGTTCGCTTGGGTTCCTAAGGGCTTGTAACCATATTTTGCAGGGAGTCCTAGTGCCCACCAGAAGCAAATCTGGACCCTGGACATAATAGTTGTTCTGACTCATTGTCAGAACAGCAAAGTTTTTTTTATTAGTGCAGATTATTTTGAAAAACAAGGAGCCGTCTGATCGCCTTTGAAAGGTACGCGCCTCTTCACATACCGACACTATAAATAGAGTGAATGTTCAAAAATAAAAATTACGCTATCATTTGCCCTAAGCCACTCCGTCGACAAACCCTCGCCTCTGTTGACGTGTTGCCTTCTCACTCACTCTGAATCAATGGCTCCAAAGAAAGAAGAGGTGATCTCAGGCTGTGAACTTCAGCGCGGAGGATTCAATGCCTGCTCCGAGGAAATTAGGTAGTAATAGGTCTGCTTGAGGCATCGGGACTGGAATATGTTCTATGTGAATCTTCTATTCTTCTCCACCGAGAATTAGGTGAACTCTTCGCCAACGCAAAACTCAATCACAATGAATCACGGATAAAGTCCTTGGTGGGAGGCAAGAAAGTTAAGATATCTGCGATTAGCCTCGGTAAATCTCTGAATCTGCCAAGAATCGAAGGGGGAGAGGAAGAAGATGAACTGACCTCCGGAGAAATGTCTGCTATCTACAAATGGTGTGGGCACACAGGGAAGACCTACGGGTCTATCAAAAGAGCTGAATTCAATCAGAAGGGGAAGTTGCTGGCCGACATTGTTGGCAAAGTGTTATTATGCAAGCCTGGTTCCCACGACCGCATATCCAAAGACATGTTTGCTGTCATGGCCCGAATCATTCACTCTAAGAAAACCGACTGGAGTGAGTTCCTCTTCCAGGAGTAAAGAACTCCCTGAAGACCCCCTCCTATGGGAGAATATTGTCCCTTTTCTTTCTAAACATCCAGGGTGATGTGTTGCAAAAGAGAATGGGAGTACCTCTTCACTACTCCAAGAAATTAGATGCAAAGATGCTAGACCGATGGGACAGTTCCATCCCCAAACCATCCTCTGATGTACAGCCAGCTCCAAAGAAGCAGAAGAAACCTGCAGCCCAAAGAAACCCCTCCTCCGAAGAAGAGTCATCAAGCAGCTCTGATGACATCCCACCACACCCACACCATTCAGCTCAATCCGGAAGTGAACCATCCACTGGTATCAAAGAACATATCCCTGTCTCAACTCCTGAACCTGCTTCCACAGAGATTGGTGAAAATACGCATGGAGGAAATGAGCCCGTTGAGGGGGAGCCTCAATTCGGGGGCTCAGCCCAAAATGATGACATGATCCCTAAGAATGCTAGAGTTGAGGGGGAGATCGATCTGGAGCACTCTGGCCCAGAAGATCGAAATACAATACCTGAGCCAACAGAAGACATCACTCTCTCCGATTGTCGAGAGTTAGTTGTTGCGAGCAAAATTATGCTCATAGCTCCAAGTGAGCCCCTGCCAGAAGTCCCTAAAGGGAAGGCCAAAGTTACAGCGAATTTCAGTGAAGAATCATCTGAAGATGTCAGTAAAGCAGACTCGCAGGTATGAGGAGATCAGGAGGGACAAACTGCTGAGCCATCTTCTGCTCAGACAAGTTCGCTATTCCACATGATATCAGCTTTACTTAATGCTCAACGACAACATCTAGAGCAATTTATAGTAAAAACCGTGAATAGTTTAAGAGAGGAAGTGAAGGGAGAAATTAAGAAGGTAAAAAGCGACATACACGACCTGAACACTCAATGCGCTCAATTCTATTCTATGGCAGCTCCTGCTATAGATAAGATGAATGAGGAGGTTAATAAAGTGGGACATCAAACCCATAAAATCTTGACCAGTCAAGAAACCTTCTCGAATAATGTATATTATTGTTTTAAGCAGATGGAGACAGGTGCTGCAAATAACAGAGATCAAATTCTGACCAGGGTGAATGAGAATGCTCACACCCTAGATGCTCATCTGCTTGAAGTAAGCAATAATCTGGATGTAACTGAGCAGACCCTGGTTGAACGACTTAATCTAGTTAAAGACAACCTGGAAGAGCACATATTTGAACAAGCCATAAAGGGGGAGAATAAAATAATAAATGCCAGTTCACATCAAGCGATGTGGATCACAAATCAGATAAAGCAGACAATGAATCAACCTCCATCAGTATATGTAACTGCCGCTCCTTCTGCAAGCACTGACTCTGATGAGTATGGGATAGAATTTGAAGAATCAGCCACCTCCAGAAAAAGAAGGAGAATTCACAGCAACCAGTATAGGGAAAAGAGACTGAGGGAAATTGAGCTGGATCTCCAATCTGGAAGTTGGAGTCCAGTATCAAGAGAAATAATAACAGAGTCGTTGATTCAATTTGGACACTCACAGGAGGATTATGAGATAGTATACCACTCGGTTGACTGGGATAGACATTTAAAGCAGCTGGAAAGGAGGAAGAACCACAAGCTAGCATTCCCACAAGGTCCTCCTCCTTCTCCTAAGAAGATTCCGCTACCCATCAACTACCATCAAAGGCGGAGGCAGAAAGCCAAAGGAGCAAGCGGCAGCAGCAGACGCTGGTCCGCAACAAACTAAAATCCTAAATTATCTTGTTAGGGCAAAATGAATGCGCATGATTATTCTTGAACATTTAATCTATTTTGAAGAACACTTAACCTATTTATATGATTGCTGCTATATGTGTGATTTCATTATCTGAAATGTTATATCTTTTCATAGATGCCATTTATCATTGAGTGGGTTATGACTTCTTCAAATAGGGGAGATTGTTGGGAACAGTGCCCTGCAATGTTCCTGATTTGAAGAAGTGCTCAGCTCAATGATAAATGCAAGTTGTATTTGACATTTCATCTAGTTCATGCTTGCAGGAATCGACAACATGTCATGTACTCTAGTTATTTTACTAAGTACTATATCATCGAGAAATTAAAGTGATGTCGTCGACAAAGAAAGCTTATCGTCGTAATGACGGATAGAGCAGCAGCCGCTGAGAAGCAAAGTGTTCGTCGACCGCTGAGATATGACGAGATCGGCAAACGCAGAATGTTGTTCGTCGAACGCAGAGAAGACATAGGACATCATCATGTGGAACACATGTCGTCGAGAGAACATATGATTATGACGACATGATGCAAGAAGAAAGCTCACGATGACACTGTCAGAGAAAGAAGATCGTCGTATATACAGAATCGCCAGGATATCCTGTATCGTCGAGAGAACATATGATTACGACGACATGAGGCAGAAGGAAGATCGCAACGACAAAGTTAGAGACAGTTTGTCGTCGTAATGATGCAAATATACTGAAGACAGATTCAAATCTTGCGGACGTGATGCCAGCAATTAATGCCGCCGCCTGATTGTCCAATCAGTGCGTGCTATTATGAAATGGGCGTGTGACATTAAAGGACAACAGATGTTACCGTTATGTGGCTTATCTGTCCCTTAAAAGGGAACAGTATTGCCCTAGAACAAGTAGAGGCTTGCGGTGCAAGAAAAGAAAGTGAAAAAGAATCCCGCCGCTCTTCAATAGAACAGTATTCTTCAGCGGAGAAGAAAGAGAACAAGATTCAAGAGTTCTCATAAGAATCAGTCATCTCCATTGACTGAGAAGTCGCCGTTCAACATCAGGCTAAAGAAGAAGATTGAAGAAGGAGCTGAGCCATAAAGATCAAATCTAAAGCGTCCTCTTCAACCGTAAGAAGCCAATCTTCATCAGGCTAAGTTGCCGATCACCATCCGGCAGAAGAAGCAGTTTTATTTACTATAATTTCTTGTAAGGCTTGCGGGCCAAATTGTCTAGCTTGAGGGCTGGAGAGCTGTGAGGCTTGAGGGCCAGGGCAGTGCACTTGCGGGTGCGTCTTGTCGAGCTTGCGGGCTCGGGGGAAGTAGGGGCTTGCGGGCCTAGGATGTTGGGACTTGCGGGTCCGTGTGGTAGGGCTTGAGGGAGTGTCAAGCTTGCGGGCTCGGGGGCAGTAGGGGCTTGCGGGCCTAGGCTGTTGGGACTTGCGGGTCCGTGTGGTAGGGCTTGAGGGCCTGAGTGTCGAGCTTGCGGGCTCGGGGGCAGTAGGGGCTTGAGGGTCTAGGTTTGTTGGGACTTGCGGGTCTGTGTTGTAAGGCTTGAGGGCCTGAAGATTTTGGCGGAGTTTGCCGAGTCCAGCACATTGCTGGGTAGGCGCAGAGGGAGAGAGGACTACTCAAGACACCCGGCCTTGAGGAACCTCTATAGATCGTTGTGTGCTTTCTGTGGTTTGTTCTTTACTTCTTAAATATATTAACCAAAAAAAAGAAAAACCTAAAGGGGGATTTTATAAAAAGAAAAACCTATTCAACCCCCCCCCCCCCCCCCCCCCCCCCCCCCCCCCCTCTAGGTGATTAAGTAGACACCCCATAAACAACAGTCGCCGCCCCTGCCGAATGTCGCCCCCGCTGAATGTCATCGTCCCCTTCGAATATCGTCGCCCCCGCAAAATGTCGCCGCCCGCACCGGGGCCCCCGTGCCCTGTCACTCATATCTCTCTCTATATATATAGTATCTATAAAGATATATGGATGACTTTTTAATTTCATGCATTTAAAAGCCATCAAATAAATTCTGACCATTCGACCTGAAAATCTCATCCTGATGCTGGACTGCAAATAAAAATTCAAGCCAAATACGTTTCCATCCCTCTCACTAAAATCCCGAGCTCTCTAAAATCTAAGAGAGAGAGAGAGAGAGGAGAAAGAGAGAGAGAGAGAGAGAGAGAGAGAGAGAGAGAGAGAAAGGAGAGAGGGGGAGAGAGTGCGACGGTGGAGAGGGAGAGAGAGAGGGAGAGAGAGAGAAAGAGAGGGAGAGAATAAAATAAAAATTTAAAGTATATTGATATATATTTTTACAAAGTAAATATTATAATATTTGTTGCGGTCAGACTCGATGCTCCGGTCGGGCCGAAATAAACTTAGGCCGTCTCAGCTCTCGGAGCGGTCGAGTGCGCACACAGTCAATGAGATAAGAAAAGAACACAGATTTTATCGTGGAAAAACCCTTGAATTGGGTAAAAAACCACGTTGACCTGGCTCGCTTGGTCGGAATCCACTAGCTGCTTGCGGTTACAAATATCTTGGAAAATCGAGGGCGACAGGCCGCTCCTCGTTACAATTTAGTGGAGGGAGAGAGAGAGAGATAGCTCTCGGTGGGAAACAGGCTGCTCACCGCGAGGCTTAATGTTTGCTGCGTCTTTGAGGCTGTAGACGTCCCAGAATATCACGGGGAGTTGGTCTTCGCGGCTCTTTGGTTGCGGTGAGCGAGCGTAAGCTTGACGACGGCGGCGAGGCGGAGGCTCATCGGCGGCGAAGTGGTGGCTCGCGGGCTAATGCCGGCAGAGCTTCGGCTCGCCAAAGAAGGAAGGAGTAGGAGGAAGATGGAGGAAGTAGAGAAAAGTTTTCCCCTAAATGAGGAGTCTTGGGGGCTTATTTATAGGGCTCGGGAGGTGGTTACGGTGGTTATGCGGTTATCCGCACACCGTAACCACCTTCATATTTAATAATTAATTATAACTAATATAATAATATATTATTAATATATTATTATGATTATTCTCATAATTATTGCCCCACTAACCATGATGGTTAGTGTGTAGGTTTTGTGGGAGGTGGTTACGGTGGTCATGCGGCTATCCGCACACCGTAACCATCATCATCTTATATATTTTATAATAAACGAAATATATATTTATTTATATTAAACGTAATAATAATATTATTATTATTAAAATATCATTCCCTACAAATTCTCTCTCCACTAACCATGATGGTTAGTGGGTGGTTTCCCCCCAAACGGATGGAGGAGAGCGCGTGGGAGGAGAAGGAGATGAAGAAAATGGGATCGGCGTGCGCGGGATCGCACGCGCCGATCCCATACGCATGTGATCTCATGATCTCCACCAAAATGGTGGGGATCATGAGGTGCGCGGCTATTTGCACCCCCTCATTATAAATAAGAGGGGGTGAGAGAGTGTCGTATCATATGCCCACAAAATTCCCGTGGGTCGAGCGATTTTACGAGAGAGACGAGAATTTTCTCCTGTGTTAAAGATGAACGGGAGCGGGAGTTCTCACCTTTTCTGGGGTTCACTGATCCACGCGAGCCGGCTAACCGGTTATTTTGCATATCGTCATTTGTTGAAGAGAGAAGATTGTTGTGGCGTGGGGTATCTGGTGCCCTCGAGTGATACATTCCTTTTTGTATCCTTTGAAGTAGTTGGTCATGCTTTTGCGATCGAATCCGCATTTGTTCCTATGTACGAAGTAGCTGGGACCTCAGCTGAAAGTGCAACTTTTTCTCGCGCGAGATTAACTCACGACTTTGATTGCACGAGGCAGGCTCGCGGCTCTTGCTCGCGCGGGATTTACTCGCGACTTAGTTTGCGCGAGACTGGCTCGCGGCTTTTGCTCGCGCGAGATTTACTCGTGACTTGGTTTGCGCGAGACTGGCTGGCAGCTTTTGCTCGCGCGAGATTTACTCGCGACTTGGTTTGCGCGAGACTGGCTCGCGGCTTTTGCTCGCGCGAGATTTACTCGCGACTTGGTTTGCGCGAGACTGGCTCGCGGCTTTTCCTCGCGCGAGATTTACTCGCGACTTGGTTTGCGCGAGACTGGCTCGCGGCTTTTCCTCGCGCGAGATTTACTCGCGACTTGGTTTGCGCGAGACTGGCTCGCGGCTTTGTTTGCACGAGGATTGCTCGCGACTTTGTTTGCACGAGGATTGCTCGCGACTTTGCCGGAGAATGTAAGTATTCAATCCGGTGGCCATCGTGAGGGGGCAGGCCCTGGCGATGGCGGGCGTCGGCGGGCAGTCATGCTAGAGAATGTAAATTCGATCCAGCGCCAGAGAATGTAAATTCGATCTGGATGCGGGGCCTAGCCACAGGTCAGAGAATGCCAGTATTCAATCTGGGAGAAAAGACTACTAGAGAATGCAAATTCGATCCAGAGCTGCGAGCAAAGATCTGCGCTGGCACTGGAGAATGAAAATTCGATCCAGGTTGTGCTAGCTTTTCCGGTTGAGGGGACTGCTGGAGAATGAAAATTCAATCTGGGGGCTGCGGATGGAGGCTTGCACTAGCGCTGGAGAATGAAGATTCGATCCAGGTTGCGCCGCCTATTTCGGCGGGAGGATACTAGGTCACCTTGCCCCCTGGTGATTGATCTTTCGGCGGCGCTGATGGCTTTTCCTGCCATGATGCCAAGTCATGAGTATCGTTGGGCTGGTGATACTATCTTTTAGATCTTCTTGGAATGCGGGGAACTCCTTCCCACAGACGGCGCCAAACTGTTGCGGTCAGACTCGATGCTCCGGTCGGGCCGAAATAAACTTAGGCCGTCTCAGCTCTCGGAGCGGTCGAGTGCGCACACAGTCAATGAGATATGAAAAGAACACAGATTTTATCGTGGAAAAACCCCTGAATTGGGTAAAAAACCACGTTGACCTGGCTCGCTTGGTCGGAATCCACTAGCTGCTTGCGGTTACAAATATCTTGGAGAATCGAGGGCGACAGGCCGCTCCTCGTTACAATTTAGTGGAGGTAGAGAGAGAGAGAGAGCTCTCGGTGGGCAACAGGCTGCTCACCGCGAGGCTTGATGTTTGCTGCGTCTTTGAGGCTGTAGACGTCCCAGAATATCACTGGGAGTTGGTCTTCGCGGCTCTTTGGTTGCGGTGAGCGAGCGTAAGCTTGACGACGGCGGCGAGGCGGAGGCTCACCGGCGGCGAAGTGGTGGCTCGCGGGCTAATGCCGGCAGAGCTTCGGCTCGCCAAAGAAGGAAGAAGGAGGAGTAGGAGGAAGATGGAGGAAGTAGAGAAAAGTTTTCCCCCAAATGAGGAGTCTTGGGGGCTTATTTATAGGCCTCGGGAGGTGGTTACGGTGGTTATGCGGTTATCCGCACACCGTAACCACCTTCATATTTAATAATTAATTATAACTAATATAATAATATATTATTAATATATTATTATGATTATTCCCATAATTATTGCCCCACTAACCATGATGGTTAGTGGGTAGTTGTTGTGGGAGGTGGTTACGGTGGTCATGCGGCTATCCGCACACCGTAACCATCATCATCTTATATATTTTATAATAAACGAAATATATATTTATTTATATTAAACGTAATAATAATAATATTATTATTAAAATATCATTCCCTACAAACTCTCTCTCCACTAACCATGATGGTTAGTGGGTGGTTTCCCCCCAAACGGATGGAGGAGAGCGCGTGGGAGGAGAAGGAGATGAAGAAAATGGGATCGGCGTGCGCGGGATCGCACGGCTATTTGCACCCCCTTATTATAAATAAGAGGGGGTGAGAGAGTGTCGTATCAATATTGATGTATATTTTTACGGTAATTTTGAGTACTCATATGTATATGTTGTGGGTGCAGTCTGCAGATGCATCGAGCACGGGCGAAGCCCATGCGAAGGCGGGCGAAGTCCGCCTGGTTGCGGCTGAAGTCCGCCTGGTTGAGGCCGAAGGCCGCCTGACAGCATCGTGCCGGGGGGGGGGGGGGGGTGAAGCCCGCCGTCGCCGGCCGGGTACTGTCGTGCTTGGCCGTATGGGCGGAGCCCCGTGTCGGGCACTCGTTTGTTCCGCCCTGTGTCGGGCACTCATGTGTGTGTGTGTGTAATCTATACTATAGGTTCCGTGGCAAGGTAAATATGGCAAGGTAAGTGAGACACGGTGCGATCATGGCCATCCATCTTCATCTCACAATTTAATTTAATTTTCTTAGATTTTATTTCAAAAAAAAAACCATATCAGCCCGATACCTCCTCTCGCCTTTCCCGCACCCTCCCATTCTGGCGAGAAACCCTAGGGTTGTCGTCCACCTCTTCTCCACGCAGGGTTCACGCACCACAGCTTTTCCAACCCCGCCCGGCGACGAGCCGATAACAACGCTTCCTCCTCTTCTATCCCGCGGAGAAAGCACTTTATGCCACTCCTCTCTTCGCGCAGAATTAAGGCGAACACGATCTCTACCGCTGACGTTCCTCACACTCCATCTTCACGCTCTCTAGGGTTTCATCCACTCACTTCATCGCCAACCTTCATCGGAGAAGCCAGACGTCTCAAAGTTGACAATCTACGGTAAGGGTTTCTATATTTTTGATCCATTTTTTTTCGTCTCTGCAGTCATTATGCTGATCGGTGGTGCTTCCAAGCATACAAAAGTTAAAAATTACAATTTTTTTTTATGTGCAGGTCTTCTGCTGCTGTTAATTCAAAGGAAGTGCATTATTTTGTTCTCAAGCTTTATGATCTGATCTGATCTGGCAGGAGCTTTACATCATATTTCAGTGATCTGGCAGGAGCTTTACATGCCGCTGCCGCTGCTGCTGCTGCCGCATTCGTGTAGATCAATACGCCATCTGAATCACCGATGCGTAGTTATCCACCACCTGCACGCCAAGATCGGGTGCCTTTTTCCAGGCAAGACTCCGACGGACTGCCCTATCTACATTCTCTGTTTTAGGTAAGATCTCACTATTGATCCCATTATAATTGATCTAATTACTGTAGATTCAAGCATCTGACGTTGAGATTAAAGGCAAAACAACTTTGTTATAATATTTTTTGCTTACAGTTTAAAGGCAAAACAACTGGGCTAAAATATTTAAAGTAACTCAACTGGGATATACTGTTTCTTGCTGGAAGTTTAATTGCTGGAATTTTAATTTATGGTTCTTTATAATACAGTTTCAAGGGTGATCTACTCTGCAGTTTAATCTTCATTTACAATTTAATTGTCTTACAGCGTTTATTCTTCATTGATTGTTTAAATAGAGTTCACTATGAATTCACACAACACCTACACAAGTTAAGATTTAAAATTTGGATGAAAGCATGAGTGTCACAAGTTTTTGGATAAGCATTTCGTACGCTCCGTTCGTTACTTTTCAATGAAATAACGCAAAACCATACACTAATAGTTCATTTTGGGTTTTCATTCTTCCATCAAAGTTAGGCTGAACCAATTATGAGCAAAATGTATATTTTCTGCAATATTTAGACATAATACTGTGACATCTGAGAATGATATTCATAGTTGCTCTACATGGCCTTTGTCAGTGCGCCTGAAATGTGAAGCAAGAATGGCATCGTCTGATGTTCAATATTATCTTGATGATTTATCAGATAAATGCTATGCATGACATTTTTGATCCATATATTTGAATTGGATAAAAGACCCATATATTGTTATGCCAAAATTTATTTTAGTTCTCTTGGTTTTGCCAGAATTGGATAAAAGACCCATTTTGTGTCTTCTTTTCCTGTCGAAGAGTTCAGGTGAGCAGTTTTTATCTTTTCTGTGGAAGACATGAAATTTCTTATCTTGGTTCCTGCATTTCTTACTTCCTCCTCTTTTTTGAAATTTCTTTTCGGCAAACTCAATGAATGTACCTGCTCTGTTTGTATGCTGTCAAATTCAGAAATCTTGGTTCCTGCATTTCTTACTAATGCATTCTACTGCTATGTTTGTATGATGTCAAATTCAGGATTATTATAATATGCAGTTTGAGGATTACTTTCAATGAATTCTTGGATTGACAGTTTGTTATAAGTTTATCGCAGGCTCAAAATTTAATTACTCCTGTATGAGTTTAAATTTCGTCTCAGGCTTCTCAGTTTTGTTAAGCCGCGGGCAAAAAATTGAGAATCTTGAATATTTCTATCCAATTTTTTATAAATAAAATGATACTATGGGGAGTTTAAAAAAACTCAAGGTTGGTAGAGGATAGAGTTTGATATGAAACCTTGGTACAGGTTTGCTGGGCAGCATTCTTTGGATATAATCCAGTAGAGGGCAGCCTGGAATAGTAGTTAAGTCGCTTCACTGTAACCTGATGAATTGTATTAGTTCTATGTTTCCATGAGTTCTATGTTTCCATCCGTTGTTACCAATTAAAGAGCTCATAAAAATCCTCCTTTTCTGAAAATGTGGCATGAATGGCATGATTTTTGAATGATGATCGCTGAGACAGGTTATAATCTTATGCACGGTGTCAAATTCATGTATATATGTTTATTAATCAGAAGTCTCTTCTCCACATTAATTAATGATTATCAAGCTAAAAGTCTCTTCTCCGCATTTATGCATATACATTGTATATCAATGTACATAAGAAATTCCAAATCCTGATGCATCTTGCTCTATTTTTTCAGGATTTGACCTTTCAGCTCCAGATCATCTCACTCCTCTGAAACTTCAATCTTCAGAGAAGGTAATGATATTGCCTCATTTCCATGTATTTATAACAGCTTTGTTTAAAGTTTATTTCCAAGTTTTGTTCAATTTTTATTTCCAAGTTCTGTTTAAATTTTATTTTCAAGCTTTGTTCAAATTTTTGGGCTATTTACATGTGTCTTTTGTTCTCCGTTCATTTTTCAATGACACGAACTAATGGTACACAGTCGGACCATCTCTAATGTTCATTTACGAATCTATTAATATGTTCAGCTATAAAATCAGAATTACTACAATTATCATGGATGCTTTCAGGATAAGGGCCATAACTAGAATTACTACGAAAGTCGCCCCCACGATGAATGTCGCCCCCACGACGAATGTTGCCACCACGACGAAAGTCGCACCCACGACGAAAGTCGCCCCCACGACGAATGTCGCCCCCACGACGAATGTCGCCCCCACGACGAATGTCGCCCCCACGACGAATGTCGCCCCCACGACGAATGTCGCCCCCACGACGAATGTCGCCCCCACGGCGAATGTCGTCTTGGATCGGGCCGGAGGCCCGTGCCTGTCACTCGTATATTATAAAGAAATATAGGTTTTGGTCATGGCAAGATAATTAGACTAGCAAAGTGTGACATTAGGAAAATCTTCACCATTGGATCTAATAAAGATTTTCTGCAAATAGCCATTCAATAAAAACTCTTCTTCCTCCCTCCCCCCAAAATCCCGAGCCTCCCCCATGACAGAATCAAAGAGAGAGAGAGAGAGAGAGAGAGAGAGAGAGAGAGAGAGAGAGTGGCGGAGAGGGAGAGTGGTGGAGAGGGAGAGAGGGGAGAGAGAGATAAAAAAATCTTTTTAAGTATTTACGTATATTTTCTTACAAAATAAATATTGTAATATTGATGTATGTTTTTTTACGGTCATTTCGAACATTCATATGTATATGTTGCGGGCGCTGCTTGTAGACGCATCGAGTACGGCCGAAGCCCGTGCGGAGGCAGGCGAAGCCTGCCTAGATGCGGTTGAAGGCTGCCCGACAGCATCGCGCCGGGGGCGGGCAAAGCCCGTGTGGAGGCAGGCGAAGCCTGCCTGGATGCGGCCGAAGGGTGCCCGACAGCATCACGCCAGGGGCGGGCAAAGCCCTCCATCGCCGGTCAACGGCCGGGTACTGCCGCGCTTAGCCGTAGGGGCGGAGCCCCGTGTCGGGCACTCGTGTGTGTGTGTATATATATAAATATATATATGTATATATATATACACACACACACAAAAGCATTCGATGCTCTCGGGTGGCTTTCGGCAGCATCAATGTGAGCTTCGCCCGCATATATATATATATATATATATATATATATATATATCTATACTACTATATAAGAAAATAGGTTTATCGGTGTAATGCCCTGCCAATCAATACCCACCGTCCGATCTAACAATGAAATTTCTCTATTTAAACCCAGCCGTCCGATCTGATTTCATCACATCTCAGCCGTTCGATCAACCTGGAACGTTGATTCAATCTCGACCGTCCATTTTTTTCCCTAGGTCTCCTAAACCTACCTTGATAGGGTGTCTTAAACCTATAAATTTTATAGGACCCCTACCTTACAAAGTGAAATTACTATCTTACCCCCACTATTTTGAAAAAAACAGGTTGCGGGCGGGGCAGGCCTGTGGGCCCCACTTATTACAGTTATAGGGTCTTGAGCGGGGTTTAAACTATTTTTTAATTTAAAAATTATAAAATTTTTAAAGAATGCGGCCGCCCGGGATCCAAGTGGCGACCTCCCATACAGGAATGTAAATCTTTACCACTCTGCCTACAATGGAGATATGAAGATTCTAGAACTATTTTATACATATAATAATAAATTGATATACATATTATGCCCCATGGGTTATGTTTTGTGCAAATTTTTTATATAGCATTAATTTTTTTTTCTAATATATATATATATATATATATATATATAAAACGGTTCAACCCCGGTTAAATCGGTTGGACCGATTCGACCTTGAACCTCTCCCTCTGCCGGTTCGATGCCCGGTCCGATTTTCAAAACCTTGATATTATTTTTTTTAAAAACATTTAAAAAAAACTTGATTTAAAAAAAAACACATTTAGAAATCACATCACCCGTGAATTCATTTTCTTTAAAATGAATTTAAATTTATTAATTAAATTAATCATTATTAATTATGAGTCGGGCACCCCGAAGCCAGACGGGCGCCCCGATGCCCGCCGTGGGGGCGGGCGAAGCCCGCCGCTGCTGGCCGGGTACTGTCGCGCGGGGCACGGGGGGGCCCCCGTGCACTGTCACTCGTATATATATATACTAGCATCTTCGAACGGGCTACGCCCGTTCTCGATGCGTCGCTGCGGGCTTCGCCCGTAATCAAGCGGGCTTCGCCCGCTTGACATTCAAGCGGGTTTCGCCCGCCCCCGGCGAGCTTCACCCCCTGACAATTATTTACGATAAATGTCATTTACTAATAATTGTTTACATTCATTTTTATGAAAAGTTTTCAACACTATAGTTATAGATCTCGAGAGATCTACAACTTTAGTGTTGAACACTTTTCCTAAAAATGCATGGACAAAACGTATTTCCAAGAATTCGCTATTGTTACGTCATGTTTCAATCAGGACGGCAATACGTCTTGTGAATGCATTTTTAGGAAAAGTGCTCTATTGCATTCCGAAAAACTAATGCTCTATTGCATTCCGAAAAACTAATGCTCTATTGCATTCCGAAACAAATGCTCTATTGCATTCCGAAAAACCAAAGATTTCTGGTCAACAAACAATATATTTGACAACATAATTTGAAGAATACCGATCTATTGCACCTTCAAATCTCTTCTAAAAAAACCGATCTCATCTGACACAACAATTCAAAAGTTATGATTCTTTTACTTGCTCTTCATCCGCAAGCAACGAAATCAACCATCAGGAGAAAGAATTAGTCTCGCCCCTCCATTGGCAAGAGCAATCGCCATAACAGTAGTTGCCTACATGACCCACAAAAGAGGGTTATAAGCATCAAGGTTTATTATGCTAAAGTTACAACTTCAAATACAACTGTAAACCTCTTCTCCATAGTAGAGGTTTTGTATTAAGAAATAAATAGTATATGTTGTGTATTAAAAATAAATAGTAAAGCAAAACATCATTAAAAATGCTTGACCGGGAAGAATATTTGGTGGCATGATTCCATAAATATTTAAATAGTCAAATAAAGCTAAAAAAACAATGCAAGCAATATAAAGGGGTGGAAACTAACCAATAATTAAAGTAGCACATAACACATTCAGCACCAAGCAAGTTGCGCCATTAGTTTTCTTCACTTCCATAGCCAATATTCCAATCATGAACTTCCGTTCTCGATGCATCACTACGGGCTTCGCCCACAACCAAGCAGGCTTCGACCGCTTGACAACCTAGCGGGCTTCGCCCGCAACTATGTTTGTTTTGATGATAGGAAAAATTTATAAGAATCCATGGTTGTTTTGATGCTTATTAATCAATGAGGTGTCGATATCATCTCCCTTAAAAAATAGCTAACGAAGCACTCCAAAAACATGGTTAAAGAGGCACTCCAAAAACATGGATTAGAATATGCTAATTTAGAATAATGGAAAATGTTCCACTGAACAAACATGGATTAGAATATGCATATAATTGTACACTGGCTTCGCCCGTTCTCGATGCGTCGTTGCAGGCTTCGCCCGCAACCAAGCGGGCTTCGCCCGCCCCCTTGGCATTCAAGTGAGCTTCACATGCCCTCTTAGCATTCAAGCGGGCTTTGCACGCCCCCTTGGCATTCAAGCGGGCTTCGCCTGTGACCCCTAAACTGGGGCTTACGGGCAGGGTCGCCGCCAGGAAGCGGGCAGACCACTGTCCGCTCGCTATCGGATAACCCCCGACGGGGTTGCCGGTGGCCGTTGGCCGGCGAATCCGCCGGTGGGAGCCGTGCAATTCCTAATAAGTATAGAATAAAGAACCTAATCTGTTTCCTGAAATTCCTGATGCTATGTAAAAATCATTATTAGAAATCCCTCACTCCCTGTGATTTAGAAATATTTAATTGCACTGGGTATTTTTGCAAGAAAGAATATGAGCAACTCAGAAAGGACCTTCTCTAATTAAGCATAGATTGCAAAGTAGAAATGGACTTTGATGCAGTAACCCTCTTTAGATTAGAGCTTAAAGTGTTCATTACAATGTCAATACAAATAATTTGTGCAAGAAATCATGTCACATGATTACTTTGCAAATCTGTTGTTCTCTTTGTGCAAGCAACATATGTAGTAAAAATAAAGGTAAGTACCTAAAATCCATTTGCTATGGAAGTCCAAATTTCCCTCACAACCTCCTCAGTTGATGATGGAAGTCTAAATCTCTTTCCATTTTATGGATTTGTATTTAAAAATCTTAATTCATTTGGTGATCAAAAATTTCTGAGCTTGGATTTTTTAAATCTTGGATTTGTATAACAAAAAAAATCTCTACAGCTTGGGTTTGTTTAAAGAAGGTTTATATACCTAGAATCTGGAGCAGAAAATTGACCTTAGGTAATAATCTGACACTGCTCCGGCATGGCATGCAAGGGTCAATGTCACAGGGTGAAAAAATTGATCTGAAGCTGAAAACTGATCTTATGGTGGAATTTGGAAGACCCTAGTGGGATGTGAGGCGTGTTTTTGGGATTAGAAATAATAGAAGGAAAACTAAGGAGAAACTTACCATTCAGATCTGGATTAGAGCTTCTTAAAGTTGAAATAGAAGGGAAGTCATAAAATTAGTAAAATCAAACATTTGATAATGACAACAACATCACGTGTAATTTAAAAGATTTAAAGCAATGGAGAGATGAGTATAAGAAACTATAACCACAGATATCTAATGTTCAGACTTTAAAGCTTCAAGGCCATTCTCAATGCACATGATAATATGCTGAACTTAGTAGTAGAAGCAGAACCTGTGAAAGGGTGAGGAAGGGGTTCTCATTGTTGTTGGGGGACGATAGACCTCTGATTTACCTAGAAAACAACATTAAATTAGAAAACAGTAATTTCATCATAATGGAAAGCTCTAACCACTCTCCATTGCATCAACAAAAATTGAAAATACAGGGAAATGAAGAAACTGCAAAATAAAACAATTGAAATCCATATCGATAATGCAAAACAGAACATTATATCTTCTCTTTTACACGGAATTTGCTAACAAAGAATTGTATAATCTTATGCGCTCCATTTTTTTTAATCTTATGCGCTCCATTTTTTTAATCTTATGCTGATATAATTAAGTAGACCCTACCTTGCTACACATTTTTTCAAATTTCAATTTTTCTATTGACATAGATACTTAATAGTTGTTTGGAATGCTGATAAAATTTAAGTTAGTAAAATGTGTAGCAACTAATCAATATCCACTCACTAAGTTGTAGGATAATCAATAAGAAATCAAGAAAACATAGGGCTAGACTCTCATGCAACCAATATTTGGACAATATATCGAACATGTCGAATGCAGTAAATAAATTAAAAAAAAAACTGCAAGCATGGTACAATAATAATGTGCGAGCAAGGGGCAATATAGATTCAAGGTGCAAGGTGTGCACCATGTTACAAAACTCAGATTAATGGTAAAGGGATTTGTTAGAGGGCTGAGAACTCGAGGTGGAGTCACCTCACCCAAAAAATATGTGATCATTTTAAAAAGGAAGCAGACAACTTAGCTGAGAGTTGGAAGGCGAAAGTCTGCTTCATGTTGTTGACAGGAGAAATCTTGCTGGAAGGAAAAAACTTACAAAATAAAATAGGAGGGTGACAACATGCTAGCTGATAATCATTGAAGACAGGGAAATGCTCTGAATCGGGAAGAGCAGCCCAGAAACCTGCAGCCGAACCTGGCAATGCTCTGAATCGGGAAGAAGATAGGGCGAACCTGAAAATACTGGAACGCGAAGCAGATTCCATTCCGGACTCCATTGCCGATCGGTGAGTCCATTGACAAACCTGGAAATGCTGAAAACTGCAACTACTGGCATCAAAATCTAAACTCAACTTACCAATTGGAAGGGAAAATGCTTGCTGTACGTAGAGAAAACGAAGAAGGGTTTGGAGCACTGGATCGGGAAGAAGACAGGCCGAACCCAGAAATGCTGGAACGCGAAAAAGAAGGAAGAAAATCCATTGCAGAACCTGGAAAAGCTGGAACCAACAGAAGAAGGAAGAAAATCCATCACTGAACTTGGAAATGCTGGAACCTGCAATTAATGGAGTCGTCGGCAATGGAGCACGAACCTGTCAACCAGCGAACGGAGGCGGTGGTGGAGGGAGAAATTTTGGGAAGGCTAGGGTTTTGGGAGCGGGATGAACTGATGTTTGCTATCTATATAGATTTTTGGCGGATGTGAAGCAGCGGATGCCATACCCAAATTATTTAGGGTGTGATTTCAAATTTTTGAACTCCCAGCGGGGAGAGGGGAGAAGGACAGAGCAGCGGGAGTTCGTAAAGAGCGGATTTCAAAAGTGGGACTCCTCGACAATTTTAGGATAGAAGCGTGGAACAGGGAGAGCGCCGGAATAGGGGGGAGACGAAAAATGAGCGGCCACGTAGCAGCCAAAAGGGTTCCTTTAAGGAGTTTAGATATACGAGTGACAGTGCACGGGGGCCCCCCGTGCCCCGCGCGACAGTACCCGGCTCGCGTTGGCGGGCTTTGCCCGCCCTTAGCGCGTTGCTGTCAGGCGGCCTTCGGCCGCATCTAGGCTTTTATAACATGAGTCTTGTTTTTTTATGATTTTGAGCTCGATTTGTATCTTATTTGAAATGGTGATGAACATGAATGTTGTAGATTTCATCAAGAAGAATAACTTTCATGTTGATCACTCTTTGATTTGAAGCTGTTTAGGGCCTCGATTTAAGCCTCAAAAAAGGTCACGCCGAATCGGGAACCTAAACAGCTTCAAATTAAAAACTGATCAACATTAAAGTTGTTCGTTTCGATGAGATCCACAACTTTCATGTTGATCACTTTTATAAATAAAATAAAAATTAAGGAGAAATCATAAAAAACTTCACCAATCTGATTGGTGGCGTCCCATTACACTATCAAGGGGATTTCTTTATATATAATATAGATAAATATCTTGAAAAAAATATTACATTATATATACTACTCTCTCTCTCCGTCTCTCTCTATAAATAGGAAGCTAAACTCTCTCCCGCTCTCTCCCGCTCTCTCCCTCTCTCTCTATAATTATTATATTACACATTTATACACCTCCCCTCTCCCTCTCTCTCTCTCTCCGTCTCTCTCTATATATATTATTATAACTCTCACCGCCCCTCTCTCTTCCCTATACCTGTATATTTAATATTAGTATACCTATATATTTAATATTTAATATAATTAGATATCTCTCTCTCACCGCCCCTCTCTCTTCCCTCCCTCTCACCGCCCCTGTCTCTCTCACAGCCACTCTCTCTCCCCTCCCTCTCTCATGTCTCTCTCCCTCTCGCTCCCCATCTCTCCCCTCATAATTAACCCCTTCTCTCTCTCTCTCTATCTCTCCCCCATTCCCTCACCGCCCCTCTCTCTCTCCCACTCTATTTCTCTCACCTTTACGTAAAGGTTAATTATATAAGCCTGTCTGGCTGTCTCATGCCCACACACCACCTCTCTCCTGTCTCTTTCTCTCTCTCTCTCTGTCTCTCTCTCATGGATCCCTCACTCGGTGTAGCAATAGGAGACCTAGAGTTTTTTAGTGTTTTCATCACCCAAAAATGTACGGCTGCTAAATTAGTGAGCAAGATCCGACGGCCACAATTGCTTCAATAACTTTATATTTCATGGCATAAGTACTTCCTTATATAGTAGTTAATATATATATCTTTATTATATAAGGGAAGAGTAAAGTTAGGATGGTGAAACATTCTATGGACCAAAAATATCCTTCAAAATTTAAGCTTTATTTCAAAAATCGTAGGCTTTTAGTCATTTGGTTTTCCCCCATAATTTCTTTATTTCCTACCACCGACTGCTCCACTACATCAAAAAAATAGGCAAAAATGTCAAATCAGTCCTTAAACTTGGATAGCTTTTTAATATCAGTCCTTGAACTTTCAAAAGTAAGAAATCAGTCCCTATATTATTGAACTCAGACAATATCAGTCATAATAACATTTCCGTTTGTCATTAAAGCCAAAAAAAGATTAAAACCAGCTAGGCCTGTAAGGGCTCGATGCTGCTTATTATGCAGCCATTTTTAACTGGGGCAACAGACCAATCTTTCCAGCACTTGGATACATATTATTATTTTTATTTTATTTTAACAATTTTGAGAGATGACATGCAAAAATTAAAAAAAATTTATTATCCAATAAATTATTATGAAACGCAGGAAACCAAGGAGATCAATCCAATAAATTCGCAGCAGCAGTTTACTGCAAATCCAGCCACAAAACAAGATAGGAAACAGCTGAAGCACTGTGTAGTCAAGGGGATTTACACACGAAATGCATCAGCATCCTCCAAGACCCAAGAACAAGGCCAAAACAGATTTAACACCAAGGTCCATGGCTCAGGAATGAAAGTGAAATGGAGGCAGAGACATGAATCCTTAAACAATCACAAATTAATTGCTATCTATAGACAAAAATTCACAGATTAATTGCTATATATCCACAGATTAATCCAATATATGCATACTAAAGATAAGTATCTCAAAATCACAAAGTACAATTTTCCCAAAATACATTATATTTCTTGTAGCATCACAAAATACAATTTTCTCAAAAAATGATTTTCCTTCTCGTAGCATCACAAAATATGATTAGCCTTTTGCAGCATCCCAAAATAAGTCACAACCTGCAAAAGAAAATGTATTACAAGAGTTTCTGATAAAATATAACATGATTAAAAATATTCAAGACGTATAATTACCTGTCATAGTGGACACCCTCTTTTGTTATGTCCGGAACACCGCACTTGGAGCATGTAATTATCACATTTTTACGACCAATTTTAGTTGGATTTTTTTCCTGATCAGTAGCATCAACATTTCTTTTTTCTTTGGCCGTCCAGGAGCTCTTCGAAAAAGAGGTGGAAGAATCTGGGTGTTCTCTACCTTTGGCCAAAGATTGGGTCCATTTATGGGCATGATGACATGATTGTAACATGCAATATAGGTAGACTTCTTGAAGCATTCATATACATAGTCGTGCTTATTTATGTTCAAGATGATACGATTAAATGCCTCGACCATGTTGTTTACAACTACGTCACATTTCAGGCGGCTACTAAAAGAATGCTTACACCATAAGCTTCTCTCTATAGCTAGTAAATGATCATAAGTTTTAACCGAAATTTCTCTAATTTCATTCATCGATCTTGACCATTCTTCCTCAAATGTCGCAATTGATGCCTTCCATAACAAGCATTTTAAATTCTTGCTTGGAAATTTCTTTCTAAAATTATTGTATAGGTGTCTTACACAGAAGCGATGATCAACATCCGGGAGTAACTCTTTAAACACTTGCACAAGTCCCTACACATTTAAAACATATATTATGATATAATAACACATGTTAAAAGTTCTCATAAAAAATAAAAAAGAAGTCAAACATTCTGTTGACCAGAGATATATGTAATACCACACATCCCAATATCATTTGTTAGGTGAGTGAGAAACCAAGACCATGAATCTTTATTTTCTGCTTCAGCAACTGCATAAAGCTTTGATCATGGATGTCGATAGCTGACCGGGGATGCCACAGATACGACCAAACAAACTGAAACCCTGAAATCAGAGAAGGCAATTGTCGATGAGTTTAGGATCACCAAGAATTTACTTAATCAGCAACTGGTGGAAGAGGAGAATGAAGAAGGTGAAGAGCCTTACCATTTCAAAGAAGAAAATCAGAGGTGGAGGAAGAAGGAACGTCGGTGAGTGGGAGGAAGAAGCGAGTCGGTTTCGGGCAGAAGAGTCACCAAAAGCCCTAAATCTATCTATTTGGAGGAGTCTCTGTCATTGTTACCATTTCGCATCAGGAAGAAGGAACGCCATCATTTGGGAAGAGTCGCCAAAAGCCGGCGATGAGAAGAAAGAGGCGGAACGTCGGCGATGAGAAGAAAGAGGCGCGTCGGTTTCAACGGGAGAGTCGCCAAAAGCCCTAAATCTATGGAGTTTTTATGCTTGTTTACATTTTTACCGTTGTTACCATTTCCAAGGAGGAAGTTGTCTTAACCTTTGTCACTGTTAAGATAGGTAACGGAAATGTCATCTTAATCTCTTTTTTGTCTTTAATTACTAACGGGAATATTATTAGGACTGATATTGTCTGAGTTAAATAGTCTAGGGACTGATTTTTTACTTTTGAAAGTTTAAAGACTGATATTGAAAAGCTATTAAAGTTTAGAAAAAATTGTAGGTGAGTTACTCTCACCTAAGATCATGGTGAGAGGAGCCCATCTAAGCCGTTGATCACAGATCATACGGTTGTATTTTTCCTAAATACTCTTGTATTTATAAATAATAATAATGTCAGTATTTTATATACCGTCCGATCTTAGATCATACGACTATATTTCTCTCCCACCTAGTTCTAGGTAAGAGAAGCGCACCTAAGTTTCTCTACTTTAAGGACTGATTTGATATTTTTGCCAAAAAAAAATAAGACCTCTGCCAAAAAGTAATGCTACATGACAAGCCAAAAATTACTGCTACACGCCAAGCCAGCTGATCCTCGACAGCTACCTGCCGCTCCTCTGTCACGCCTCCTCTCTCACCTTCTCTCACGCCTCCTCTACATAAAATCTCCATGCTTCCTCTTGGCAGAGCCTCGCTCCCTCCGCAGCTCCTCCTACGGGCTCCTCCTCGACCTCTTCCTCCTCGGCAGAGCCTCGCCTCGGCGTAATTTTCATTCGGTGATGATCTCAACTCTGCACTCCTCGCTTCCTTTCAGCCGCAAGGGCACCGCGGAAGAATGCGCGCATCTACCTCCGGTGAATCGAAAAACACTCCGGTCGGCAGTCGATTGGACCGTGGAGGTCCGATTTCCGCTTCCTCGGCGTCGGAGGCGGCACCAATGCCGCCGGAATCTTCGCATCCAACGTCGTTGGCGTCCTGCGTACTCCTCATCTTCGTTTTCCGCAGCTCTCCTCACGTTAGCCTCAATTTCCATCAACATTCGCGCAATTGATTCACTGGAACGCTGACAGAACCTCTTTTTTGAACCTGCAGAGAACTTCCATTCTGATGTTGTCCAGTGAAGGTCTCTTTCCTTGCCTCTCTATTCTTATTTATTAAAGTTGCATTATTTGGTCTTCACTTTGATGACATTCAATAGTTTTATTAAATAGAGAGGTTGAGGTAAATATTTATTAAAGCTGGTTCAGTTTTACCCAAGAAATGAACACTCCTCTTTTGTCAAGACTTTTCTGGATCGCAGGTTCTTAATTTCAGACTTTTTGTAGGGATAATTTTTTGTGCAATGCTCATAAGGTCTTTGATAAAATGCCCAAAAGACACATAAATTCTTAAAACAAAATTATCACACAAGTTCTTGCACTTACACATTGTAAAACCTCTTACTACTCGCATTCTACAGATCTACATGTATAAAGGTTGATACCAAGGCTATTATTTTGTTCCTCCGTTCTTCCTTTCCTTCTTACTTTTTTTTGTTTCATCATATAATTGTAACTTTTTGTTGCTGTTATTCAAGAGATCTATTGATAAAATCCCTTTTGGTTTCATATTATAATTATATAAATACTTTTTGTTTTGGTTTTCCAGGATCACTTATAATGGACGATATTGGGTTTCAGGAGATCTTCATGTAATTTTATTGGGAAATGGAGGCGACTTGATTATCTTGCTGGTATGTATTGTTTGTTTGTTCGTAGTATTATCCTTGCATTGTATCCTATATCCATGCAGTCCTTGGCGCTCTTCTCCTCATTAACAAAGTTCCTCCTCTCAGACAATGCCCTAGCATTAGAAAGAATGGGATAATAGGAAATGGGATTTTGAGTGTGTAAGTTACTTTTTTCAGGTGGAGAAGACACATTTATTCAATATATAAAACAACATTTTGCTTCTGAACAAGAAAATTGACAGGTAAAATTTTTTTCTTTGGCATCTTCATTTTAACATTTTCTTTCTGACAGTTGGAGCTTGGGAGGCTACAAATAGGCAGAGTACTTCGGCTTAGTTGGCGCGGTGGTGGCGGTCATGAACGTTGTGGTCATGAACCGTCGTTCGTGAACGCCCGACCTCATCTAAAAATATTCATGCGTTTTATGCTCAAAATTAGTTTATTTTCTTGGTAGCGGTCATAACCTTTGTCTTGTCAAACATACATTCTATGATAATGACATTTATTTACCAAACTCACTGGAGCAAATAAGCCGTGCCAAACTAAGCCCTCATTAGGGTAAAGTATATTATGCTCCTAAACCATGTGCTTTCAACTTTGTTTTCCAATATATTACTTTTGATTTACATCTACTTTAAGATCAACGTTTTCATGGTATGTTGATCACTTGATCATCATTATCATTAGCATCTAGACTCATTTCAGATTTAATAAATTTCAGCTTGCGTTTGAGGTTTCCTATGGCATACTTAAATTTGTTTTTTTAGTATTAACAAAACATTATAAGAAGTTCAACTATAATTTTAGTGTAGCTTTTTGTTGTTGTGTTTTTACTGGCTTTAATGCTTATGCTTTGTTTTATGTTTAATCTACAATTGTTTGTACTTATTTTCCGGTTTTGAAATAGGAAGACAGTGAGGAATTTCCTATGCTATCAAATTTTGTGGAGCCCTTCGTGTTCCCTATAATCATGGCTAAGGATATCACTGTACCTTAAACTGGGTGTGGTTGAGGTGACTTAATTGCTTCAAAATAGTGTTGAATTTGTTGCTGCTTTGGCAGGAAGAAATGGAGATGATGAAGAGATCGAGAACGACTCCGATGAGAGTAAAGGTGCTCGGGATGTCGCTTGCAAAGCTATTGACAAGAATTTTAGTGTAGGCGGCAGGAAATGTACTTGGCAGGCCGGCTTAATGTCTTGGCTCACAAGCAGCAGCCGACATTAGCTGTCACCTCTTCGAGCACAGACATAACCATTAATGTTCTTCCCCCCTTCACTCTCCCCCTTCCAGTTCTTGAAGGCTTCTCTTCCTAATGCAAATCTGTCAGGAATAATTTCCACACTCATATATAGGCTTTATAGCTATATAGTTCTTGGTTTTTGTTTAAAATAAATTTTTGAGACTGCTATTTTTTTGTAACTGAAGCCTAACTTTTGCAATGTCTTAAAGGGATGATATATATTTGGAGTTCATTAAAGTGTAAAGAATATTAGTAGTATTGAGTGATTTAGTTTTTTTATTGATGAGTTCAAGTCTTTCTCTTCCTGTTGAGTATCAAATTGGTGATAACTATCCTTTTTAGAGGATCACATATTTTTTTGGCGAGGTTGAAGTTGACCCCCCCCCCCCCCCCCCCCCCCCCCCCCCCCCTCCCCCCAAATAAACGCGCGGGGGTGGTAAAGTGCGGCTCTTGCACTTTACCGTAAAGTGCAGCTGCGAGATGTTGACACATGGATATTAATAATCCAATGGACATTAATTTTCTACCTGCAATATTAGACGGTATTTCTCCCGCCATTTCATCAGAAAAAAGCTGAAAAACAGGGGAGTCAAAAACCAGAAAATAGGCGGGTTTTTTATATGTAATTGTATATTTATCTTGCATGAATGAAGCTATGAATAATTTGTGTTGTTCTATACTTTTTTTCGGTAAAATCTTTATGTACACAAACACATATAACACACACACAAACATATATAACACACACACACACACACACACACACTGTAATACCCCAAATCTGGTAAAGCAGACTAGCAGAGCACAAATCGAATGACCAGGCCGTTCGACGAACTGGCCTGTCCGTTCGACGAACTGGCCGGGCCCGTTCGCCGAACGGCCCGGCCAGTTCGCCGAACGGCCCGGCCGTTCGCCGAACGGCCCGGCCGTTCGTCGAACGGCAGGGCCTGGTTTTTGACTCCCCTGTTTTTCAGCTTTTTCCTGGTGAAATGCCAGTTCGTCGAACGGCCTGGCCGTTCGTCGAACGGCAGGGCCTGGTTTTTGACTCCCCTGTTTTTCATCTTTTTCCTGGTGAAATGCAGGCCGTTCGACGAATGGCCTGGCCGTTCGACGAATGGCCTGGCCGTTCGACGAACGACAGGCCGTTCGTCGAACGGCAGGGCCTGGTTTTTGACTCCCCTGTTTTTCAGCTTTTTCCTGGTGAAATGGCAGGATGTTATTGCAGGTAGAAAATTAATGTCCATTGGATTATTAATAGCCATGTGTCAGCATCTCTCAGCTGCACTTTATGGTAAAGTGCATGGGCCGCATGCACTTTCCACCCCCGCGCCCCCCAAATAATGGTAGGTAGAGCAAGCCAAATTCAATGTTGTTCCAGTGCACTAATTTTGCCTTGCATTTTGTAGAAACATGTGATTTTCGCTTCGTTCTCTTCAATTTCCTCTTCCCGCCAGCTTCCAAAAGAATGCAAATTCAACACTTCATGGAATCAGTTTTCTTATTAGGGATGCTCCTGCCTTCTTGGAATCAGTTTCCTTTAGTTTTCTTATTTGCTGAACTCATCTAAGCTACCTGGAATCAACTCCAAGGAGGAGCTGCGGAGGGAGGAGCTGCCGAGGAGGAAGAGGTCGAGGAGGAGCTGTGGAGGGAGCGAGGCTCTGCCAAGAGAAAGCATGGAGATTTTATGTAGAGGAGGCGTGAGAGAAGGTGAGATAGGAGGCGTGACAGAGGAGCGGCGGGTAGCAGTTGAGGATCAGCTGGCTTGGCGTGTAGCAGTAATTTTTGGCTTGTCGTGTAGCTGGCTTGGCGTGTAGCAGTAATTTTTGGCTTGTCCTGTAGCATTATTTTTTGGCAGAGGTCCTATTTTTGTTATGTCGTGGAGCAATCGGTGGTAGGAAATAAGAAAATTATGGGGGAAAATCAAATGACTAAAAAGCCTACGATTTTTGAAATAAAGCTTGAATTTTGAAAGATATTTTTGGTCCATAGAATGTTTCACCAGCCTAACTTTACTCTTCCCTTATATAATAAAGATATATATGTATATATATATCTATACTATATTAAAAAAAAGTATGAGATGTCTTTAAAAAGCCATGAATTAAAAAACCATGGAATAAATCAGGACCCTTCATTCTTATGATCTAGGGCTTCTATTAATAATAACCTTTTCTCTCCCCCATTTCATTACCACGCCGTTCGACTTCTTCCAAACCCTACTCTCCCTATCTCCTTTGTGCTCACCCCAGGAACCCTCTCCTCCCCGATCTCCTCCGCGCCCACCACAGCAACTCACGGATTTTGAAATCCACGCCAAACCTAACTCTTCGCAACCCTCCTCTCCACGAGCTCTGGCAAAGCGCGTCTCCTCTGCGCTCGCCCCAACAACCCTCTCCTCCCCGAGCGACTCCTCCTCTGTGCCCGCCCCAACGAATGCAGATCCGGTGACTCCTCCTAAGAGAAGCTCTCTACTCGGGCCGACGATCTCCAAGAAGCTCTCACAGCATTTTTCCCGCTCCTACTCTGAGACGCGGCGCTTACATTTCCCGCTCAGGATTTTGGCATCTACAAGCTTTTCCGTCCAGCCCCATGTTCCTCGCAAAAGTAAGCCCTACACCATTTTCCTCCCCCCTGTAAACTCCTCACTGCATGTCTTTCTCTTAGTTCTCTAAACCAAGCAGTTAGAACTTCCCAACAATTTCATTCTAAATGATCTTCAGATTTCTGTGTTTTGATCTTCAGATTTCTGTGTTTACCCTGCGCAACTGCAAAACAATCTTATGTAAACTACTGCATTTTGTTTCGGGCAATGAAACACTTTTTACGTAACTGCAAAACGATCAAGGATTTGGTTCAACATTTTTTTCTCTGCTCCGGCCTCTGATCATCAGATTTCGTAATAAGATTATAATCTTCAGATTTCATAATCTCTTATATGCACTTCAACTCTTCATTTCACACTACAATATATGCATTCAAGATGAATGATAAAATGTTTCATAGAAGAATACAACTAAGATTTTATCATTACTATTACTTCGGAAGCAAGAATCCTTGCAATGTTCGTCAAAGCTATGGAGTCTAGAGGATGAGTCACATTAATTTTTCGAATGCTACATTTCTTCTTAATTTTTTGCTCATTAATTTTTCAATGCGTCTTTTCTTCCTCTGCCTCAACTTCTTCTACTTTGATTCTTTAATTAAGGAGACATCTATCATCAAGAATATTCAACTGCATTTATGCAGGATTTTAGGGTGAGTTTGTCATATTATGTTTGATTCTTTCTGCTCACATGTCCTGCCTTTTTTATTTCTCTGTTTTGCATCTCCCTCCAGGTTCCAACTCACTGATCTTCTTCGGCTCCTTGCAAACAAAGAAGCAGAGATACTGCGATCTGTAGTGATTAAAGAGGTATATCTTCACCAACTAGCTCCCTCTTTATTTCACTTCTCATGTTATAAATCTTAGATTTCATATTTATGTTCTCCTAATTGTTCGAGATTTCAGTTTTAAAAAATAATTTATAAAAATGTGTTGTGGAAAATGAGAGCCAACAAAAACAGGGATTCAATTAGCTTTAACTCCTCTGTCTTTCCAGTTTAATCTTGGCTACGCATCCCATTGCAGAACCCCAACAAGAGTCCATTATGCAATTTACTTATATTTTCGACATAATTTACTAAAGGGTACTATAAAATTTTAATATTTTAAATTTATTGTGGCATCCGCAATTATTTGGGATGAGGCACCCATGGCTAGCAAAAAAACTTTTGAAATTCTGGACCGTACACTGCGAGACGTGCTGCAAAATGACAAGCCTTTCGGTGGGAAAGTTATTATCATGGGAGGTGATTTCAGACATGTCACACCAGTTGTTGTGAATGACACAAGATTAAAAATAATTAGGTCAAGCATTGTTGAGTCTTATTTATGGCCAGGTGTGAAGCTGCTTAAACTCAAGGAAAATATGAGAGCACGCAATGACATCGAATTTGCTGAATTCTTGTCCAGGGTCGGAGATGGCGAGGAGCCAACACTAGAAAATGATATTATTCGGCTTCTTGACTCAATTATTATGCCTTGGGAAGGAGAGCAATCAATAAATAATTTAATAGATTTTGTTTTCCCAAATATGCAAACTTATGATGTCAGCAGTACCGATGTGGAGTACATGGAGACAAGGGTCTTAATAACTCCATTAAATGAAGACGTTAACAAGTTGAACGAAATATGCATGAACATGTTCCCGGGGGATAGCACAACTTACTACTCTTTGGACTCTGTCTCAGATGATAACCATAACTTATATCTCTCGAAATTTTTAAACTCTATTAATCCTGGTAACCTACCAACACACAAACTAACATTGAAGCGTGGTTGTCCAATTATGCTTCTCCGAAATATAGATCCAAAGATTGGTTTATGCAACGACACACGACTAATATGTCGTAGGTTTGGAAGAAATATTATGGAAGCAACTATATTGGTAGGGCATTTCAAGGGTCTTAGAGTTTTCATACCACGCATATCACTTAAAAGTGCAGAAGATTACAAGATGCCGTTCGAACTGACGAGGAAACAATTTCCTGTCAGATTGAGTTTTGCATTAACAATTAACAAGTCCCAGGGCCAGACAATTGGAAATGTCGGAATCTATCTTTCGAACACGTCTTCAGTCATGGACAATTGTATGTTGCTTTATCAAGAGGAGTTTCAGCCCAGACCACAAGAGTTTTAGTTAAAAACTATGCAATCGAGGGTCATGAAGGTGTGTACACAAAGAACGTAGTGTTCAAAGAGATATTTGATCGGATCAATTCAACGACGACATGAAGTACGATATGACATCAAGTAATAATGTGTAACATCCTTAATTCAGTCTTAATACTTTCACAATCATTTCACATAAATGATTTTTATCCTAACCAATATTAATGATTTTTCATGCTTGACAGGCGTAACTCTTGAAAATATAGAGACAATGAGGTTCTCTGAACTTCCGCTTAATCTAGTTAAAGGATTTAGAAGTATTATACCAGCGGTGCCAAAAAGGGTGGATGTGCAAGCAGAATGGAACTTTGTTTTTGATATGATTAGAAGGTAAACATATTTTCATTGGGAAACATCTCTTTCAATATCTCGGTAACACTTAATGCACCTTTCAATACTAAATTTCAAAATGTTTATTAATTTGTAAATGCGCACCAAAAAAAAGGAATACAGACGATACAAAGCCACGACAATGATGTCAGATCCCTTCTAGGCTGGAGATTGGATGTTTGTATGTTAGTTCATTAGTTCATGAGAAAATAATGTAATCTGATTGATTGTGATGTTTGGATGTTTTATTTGGATGTTCAAGCCTAATGTTTCATTTGATGTATTATTAGGAGACCAATATTATTTTTCATTTCATGTTCGTTAAAATATCATTTCTCAATATCTTATTAGCTGGACCAATGTTACTTCCAAACTTACACTGCACTACCGTGTCAATTCATCATTTTTTGGGGCACTATTGTGCACTTAATCAGTTTATATTTTTACTAATATTAATGTTGAAATGTCACCAACACGACAAATGTCGCGGCCTACGACAAATGTCGCCCCCACGACAAATGTCGCCCACCACGACAAATGTCTCCCACCACGACAAATGTCTCCCCCACGACAAATGTCGCCCCCATGACAAATGTCGCCCCCACGACAAATGTCGCCCACTACGACAAATGTCTCCCACCACGATAAATGTCGCCACCACGACAAATGTCGCCCCCACGACAAATGTCGCTGTTGAAACCAGAGAACTGGTCTCGACGTTCGCAAGGGGGATGCAGCTAACCCTTACTTGACCTGAGCGAGACCCTTGACCAGTCACTAAGAACCGAAGAACCTTGCCGTTGGAGAATGCCTAAGTTCACGAATGGACCCCTTAAGCTGCAACGTGGAGGTCCCACCACATACCCGGAAGCTCACAAGGAACTTTCCCTCCCAAGCCAATGGTGGGCCTGGGCACCTTGGAGGGCACTAAGGATCACCTCACCGTCCACCTTCAATGACAGGGCGGAGGGGAGGGGTAGTGCTTGCTCACAACACACAGGCGGGGGAGGGGGGGGGGGTACCAACATCCCTTCCCAAGGTGCCCATGAGGGTCTATTTATAGACTTACCAAAAATTGGGCTGCGGATAGCCAAAAATTCACTATCCGCAGACCAATAACCAACCCGAACGACCGAAGAATGGGGGGGGGGGGGGGGGGGGCGATTGGAGCTCGAGATGTCCACTCCCCCCTTGCCGGGGGTCGGGTGAGTGGGTCGAGGTCCACCACCCTGACTGGGCGAGTGGACCTTACGGTCCACTCAACCCACCGGGCAAGTGGACCCTTGGTCCACTCGCCCAGCTGCCCGGGCGAGTGGTCCACTCGCCCACGGGCTTGGGGCGAGAGGTCCACTCGCCCCCACCTTGGGCGAGTGGACCCAAGGTCCACTCCCCCCTCCACTCGGGCGAGTGGACCAAGGTCCACTGATACGCCCAAAAATGGTTGCGTATTTTGTACGCAAGTGTACGTGTCGGGTCAAGTAATATAAAGTGAGTTAATTATCGTTCCCACGGAGAGGTGGTAAACTCAGTGCTCGCAAATACCAACTATGTCTTTTCTTTAAATCCAAGGTATTCAAATATTTTTTGATAATGATTATGAGAGCAAAAATTATCGGTAAACTATTTTTTTAAATTAAAATTAATGGCAGATCTATAATAAAATACTTTTCAAACCGTTATGAGAAATAATCTTGTATTGTGATTTCCTAAATCTAATGCAATGATTTTATAAATAAAACTTTGTAAAAAATGCGTGGTGAAATATCTTGCAACGATTTTAATTTAGACAACTGTACCTCTCGATATCGGATCTCCCTAATTCCTTATCTCCTCTGTCATCTCTAACTCGAGTGAAATAAAGAACCGCATAAGGAATAAAAACCTATGTTGCTAACGCCAAGGGGAAATCTCTTTCTCCCTTCAAACGCTATATCGAACTTATGATACCCTTACGCATCTCTCGAATTATGAAGCGCAGTAGATAAACGAAACCTTGATCAGAAGTTTCAACAATAAGATCATAATAACGATAACGATCAATCACCAAACATTCACAAAGAAAAATTAAATCAACATCATCATTGCAAAAGAAATAGTATTCTCACAACACAAGATTGCAGGATTTAGTTCATGTTTGAGCGAATAAAACAAAATAAGAGATAGATCTTACTAAACATGATGAATATCAAGTAAATCTTCCCTTCTTCCGTGATTTAACAGCGGTTTCCTCCTCAGAAATGCAATTTCTGAACTGTTCTCCTCTTGATCTTCTCTCTCAGCTTTTCTCTACACAACAAAAAAAAAAAAACGTTTCTAATGGCAAAAATTCTTCCTTTTAATGGCTCAAATCTTTTCTTTTTATATCTTCCTCTTTTTTCTCCTGGCGGGGCCCACTTTTTTGGGTATATTTTAATTGCTGAAAAGGTGCCATCATTCCATCCGTGACTGACTAAATTCGAGCAGATTCGATTTTGAAAATTCTGTAACCGCCACCAAGTTACAACATTTTGGCAAAAATGTTGCAACATCTGGGTTTCCTGCTGTTTGACCGCACTAGACTTATTGTAATGAACTGAAAACTGAACTTTTTGTTACAAAAAGTCCCCGAATCTTAAATATGCTTTGTCTCCCACTTTTGATGGAATTTCTTCATACAACCTATCATCAAAACATAGCAAAAATGAAAGTAATAATACTTTTGACTTCAAATAACAATTAACTTGACTTTCTCTATTTTTCATTCATAATTCTCATATATTCCCAACAAGAAGGATTAAAATAATGATGAAGATAACTTCTTTTTGAGAAGTTATCACACCTCCATATTTAAATTCTTGCTAGTCCCTAGCAAAGGTAATTCATGATAAACCAGGAAATGACAAATGCTTATGAAAGTGTAGATTCAATTCATCATACATTTCATTATAAGTCACATAAAATACATTCAAGTCATTCGCATTAACTGGTGATAAAATTGCTCATCTTTTAGAGTTCAAACCTTACAAATCCATGAGTCAGATATAATATAAAGTTCAATTAAGAATTAAAGTGTTAGATGTGAAGTTCTTAGAAATTATCCACTTCCCTTACAACTTATTTTTGATAAACTTCGTCACCAATAGGATAGATCAAACGTAGACTAAGACTTTGATATGACCTTTACATGAGTTTGGTAGTAACCGGGGCCAAATAAAACGACTTGATGAATTTGAACTGGTAGGTGACTATTTCCCGAATTAATCATCATAGTGGCTCTCCAAATTATGAGGGGTTTAATTTTCAATAACATTTTTTTTCTTTCTTTTGATATTTTTCATAGTTGGGATCATTCCAAATATGCGTGAACATACTTGGGCCACATAACACTATGATATAACGATAATTTTTTTCCCATCATAGTTGGGATCATTCTAAGTATGCGCGAGCAAACTTAGGCCACATATCACTATGATATATATATTTTTATATAACACCCATAACTGGTCGGCCTACTAGATACAAAGTTAAGGAAGAATAAGGAAATAAAGAACCAAGGCTTTAAGCTCAAAGGTAATAGGTGATAGCACCCGGTAAGGAGTTATGTGGAAGCGAAGGTTAACTACGTCCGCTCAACATGTTGGCTATTATCATTGAATTAGTACATGCTCAATCTCTTCCCATTAAGATCCGAAGTCACCTAAATAAAATTTAAAGGGTGTAAATTATTTTTAAGAACTATAGTGCATAGTGAAAAAGAATTCTTAAGAGAACTTTAGTAAATCTTACTAATTTCAAATTCTTAGTCTGAACTCGTAGGATTGACTCATCTATCGCACAAATTAAATTGAAGACTTGAATAACTTTATTTTTAAAGAAAATAAATATAGAACTTCATGAACTACACTTCATAAGGAATTTATCATGGGAGACACAGTGAAACGTGACTCCGTGCCCCCGTACTTGAACCTTTACTAGGCCCTAGTAAAGAATTAACCCAAAAAATTGGTGTAAAATGGTAATTAATGTTGAATAACATGAGAAAACTGGAATAAGCAGTTTAAAATGGAAATCCCCCAAAAGATATAACCAAAAATGAATACAGGATTTCAAACCACAAGTAGCATAAAGCATGGCTATACGTACAAAAATAAGAAACATGTATATATCATAACAAATCTGCAGCCGTTTATAGCAAATTGGAAAGCAGAAAACATAGCCATAGCAAATTAAGGTATATTATCGCTACTAAACATCAAAATATTACGTGGGCCTAGCCCGCCCAGGTTTCTACCAAAAAGTTTGAAATCAAATTTCGGTCCAGAATATTTCAAAAACAGGTCAAAAATAGTCCAAATTTAGTCCAGAACAGTTAAAGAATTTTTAGTCCAATTTCAGTCCAAAACTTGGTCTAAAATCAGTCAAAAATCAGTCAAATGTCATCCATATCCTCGTTGTCGCCTTCCTCATCATCCTCGCCATCATCGGCGTCATCGTCCTCGCCATCATCGGCGTCATCGTCCTCCGCATAGGTTTTTGGACAGGGAGCCTCTGGAACGGCTATGTTTTCTACCGGGATATTAGCATGACGAAGGAGCTGAACTTGATTATGATGTAGGACATCTAAGTATGCCGTTATATGTCGGTGCTGCTGGCGCTGATATTTTGTTGTAGCTTGCAAGTACTTCAGGATAATCGGCCAATCTGGTGGATTTGCGGAAGGAGGTGCAGGAGTAGGTGGCTGGGTGGTTTTGCTGGAAGAGGCCTGAGAGGAAGGCATAGATTTGAAAGAGGGTTTCTTAGGTGAATCATCCGAATGGACCTTAATATAAGATGTAATGACCGAATGCGTAATAGGCCGTCCAACTGGAGTGATGCTATCAGTGTCCTCCATGCTAACTCCGGCAAAACGTCATAGGGCCGTGATAAGGGTAGGATACCATAATTGCCGCCCCCCTCAGTTTTAACTTTTAACTTCAACTGCTCAAAGATAAGTCGACCGACATTGATAGAACGGCCCTTAATGATGTTGTAGATGAGGAAAGAACGGTCAAACGACACGTGGTTGCCGTGCTTGGTGGGAAAGATATTGGTGTTAACAAATTGCAACCACACTTTCGCTTCTCTACTGAAATCGGCCGAATAAAGGATGCTCTTCGATTCATTGTACCAATCTATGCTGGATGAAGAACACAATGCCTTGGCAACGTCCAACGGCGAGGTGGTAGCCGTAAGTACCCTATTAAGATCTTCACCCAAATGTGGAATGTCAAGGTACGAATTGATCGCTTCCGCTGAAAAATTGATGCTCTTTCCTCTAACAAGGGTTCGGCCATCGGTATGGAAGCGGGCGTTTGCATAAAACTCATGCACCCACGGAAGGATAGCCTCATCACGATGGTGACAGAAAGTAGTCCAGCCCAATTTTTCCATTTGCTTAACATAGCAAATACTCCAAGCCCTAGTGTCCAGTTGAAGACCTCGTTCATAGATGGCTGGTATAGACTTGAATACTTCGTAACGGTCCTTAGCCTCGGTATTAACAAATCTGGTAACCTTGTGGGCTAACTCCTTATGTTTATTTTTTTCGGAGCCATGCCAGAAATTTGGATGAAAACGAGATACTCAAAGCTTAGTTTTGAAGAAGAAGATGGCAAGGATCTTACAGGATGCACCAGTTCGGAAGGATGGGATGTCTCTCAATGGAGAGGGTTGCAGCACTTGAATCGCCGGATAAGAACGTAGGACGAGGGGCTTACGGACGTTCGAAGGGGTCGTCGACCTCCTCCGCTCGAACTCGCGCCGTGGAATGTCGTCGATCGCAAGGGGGGAAGTTAGGGCTAGACGAGGAGCGGAAGTTTGGCCAGCGGTTTTCTTTTTATAAAACAGCGCCACATTCAACGGGCCGGTTCAGCTGAACCGGCTTGTTGCTCGCAAAGTTACAGTTCTTAGCAGGAAACATTTTGACAAAAATGTTACAACATGACATTTGTTAGGTCAAAATGGCAGCACGAATGAAGTTGTAACATTTTGACGAAAATGTTACAACTTGACTATTGTTATTCAAAATGTCAAAATTTAAAATTTCTCGATCCGGCCGCACTCAAATGAAGACCTACCGCAGTTTCCTCACGTTTTACATATATAAGAATAACTTTGATTACGTAAAGTTACGTTTAAAACAACAAAATTTACTTAATAAAAATAAATAAAAATACCATAAACACTAGAACGTCAAATTAAAGTAGGAGTTGGGTTGCCTCCCAATAAGCGCCTAATTTAGCGTCCCGGCAGGACGACGCTTAGCTAAAGGAGTGTTATACTCAATACCGCCCGATCGTCATCACCTCTCATATACAATTTCAATCTTTCGCCGTTAACTTTAAATTCCGTACCATCATTTTCATTAGTAATAGTCACGACACCATAAGGATGCACCGTTAGAATCTTGAACGGACCCGACCACCAAGATTTAAGCTTCCCGGGAAACAATTTTAAGCGCGAGTTGAATAACAATACTAATAATTGTCCCGGCTCGGACTGTTTTTCCTTTAGATTTCGGTCGTGCCACTTCTTTGTCCGCTCTTTATAAATTTTTGAATTTTCATACGCGTGCATTCTAATCTCCTCCAATTCATTTAATTGAAGTAATCTCTTCTTACCCGCGTCTTGGAAATCATAATTGATCTTCTTTATCGCCCAGTAAGCACGGTGCTCTAGCTCTAAAGGTAAGTGACAAGATTTTCTGTAGACTAGCCTATATGGGGTTAGACCAAGAGGTGTTTTAAAAGCCGTGCGATAGGCCCAAAGTGCGTCGTTAAGTTTTTGAGACCAGTCTCTACGATTAGTGTTAACTGTCTTTTCTAGGATTTTCTTGATTTCCCTATTTGACAACTCAGCTAGCCCACTCGTTTGGGGGTGATAAGCTAGTGCGACTTTGTGTGTTACCCCGTATTTTCTAAGCAGAGACGTGAATTGGGTATTGCAAAAGTGACTCCCCCCATCACTAATAATTGCTCTAGGTGTCCCGAATCGATTGAATATGAAATTTTTCAGAAAATTCAGGACAACCTTGGCATCATTTTTCATTGTGGCGATCGCTTCTACCCACTTAGATACGTAGTCGACGGCCAAAAGGATATAAATGTTACTGTTAGAATTCACGAATGGGCCCATAAAATCTATGCCCCAAACATCAAATAATTCGACTTCTAATATTATGTTCATGGGCATCACATCATTCTTATCTATGTTCCCAATTCGTTGACACCTATCGCACCATTTTACAAACACGTTGGAATCCCGAAACAGAGTAGGCCAATAAAACCCGGCCTCTAACACTTTCATCGCCGTTCTCGTTCCCATGAAATGACCTCCATACGGTGAACTATGACACTTTTCTAAGATCAAATTCATTTCTTCCTCTGGTACGCAGCGTCTCACAACACCGTCTGCTCCAACCTTAAACAAATACGGTTCATCCTATAAATATGAGCGCACCTGATATAAAAATTTCTTTCTTTGATGATAAGTCAAATCAGAAGGTATAATATTACTAACTAAGTAGTTCACAAAATCTGCATACCAAGGTACTATACTCTCAGATATAGACAACAACCACTCGTCCGAAAATCTCTCCTCGATTTCAGAATGTAATGACTGATACATATTCTCAAGCCTAGACAAATGATCCGCAACAGGATTTTCTGTTCCTTTCCTATCTTTAATTTCTACATCAAACTCCTGTAAGAGGAGTACCCATTTGATCAGACGATGTTTTGCGTCTCTTTTCTCCATCAGATAACGAATCGCTGCATGGTCAGTATACACTATCACCTTTGTACACAAAAGATACGATCTGAATTTTTCAAATGCGAAAACTACCGCTAATAATTCTTTCTCAGTTGTAGTGTAGTTGACTTGGGCATCAATAAGGGTTTTACTCGCATAAGCTATCGTGTGAAAAACTTTCCCCTGCATTTGCCCCAAGACAACGCCCACGGCATAATCGCTTGCATCACACATTAAGACAAAAGGTTCTTCCCAATCCGGAGTCACTACAATAGGTACAGTAGTCAAACGATTTTTAAGTTCATCAAAAGTTGTTAGGCAATCGTCGCTAAAATAAAATTTCACATCTTTTTCTAATAGACCACTCAATGGTTTAGGAATTTTCGCAAAATCTTGAATAAATCTTCGATAAAAGCCGGCGTGACCTAAGAAGCTCCGTAACATCTTCAAATTTTTTGGTGGCGGTAACTTTTCAATCACATCCAATTTTGCTTTATTTACTCCCAAACCCTTTGTAGAAACATGGTGATGACCAAGCACAATCCCTTCACGTACCATGAAGTGACATTTCTCCCAATTAAGAACAAGATTGGTTTCGACACAACGCGCAAACACCTTTTCTAGACAATTTAAACAAGCTTCAAATGATTTGCCAAAAATAGAGAAATCATCCATAAAGATTTCAATACCATAATCCATAATATCAGAAAAATGGCAATCATACATCGTTGAAAGGTGGCCGGTGCGTTGCACAAACCAAAAGGCATCCTCCTAAATGCGAAAGTCCCATACGGGCAAGTGAAGGTAGTTTTTTCTTGGTCGTCAGGATCTACAGTAATTTGATTATAACCTGAGTATCCATCTATAAAACAGAAAAAATCATTCCCTGCTAACTTATTTAGGACTTGGTCAATGAAAGGTAAAGGGAAGTGATCTTTTCTCGTGGCTTTATTTAGTTTCCTGTAGTCCATACAAATGCGCCACCCAGTAATAGTCCTAGTGGATACCATCTCACCCCTCTCATTCTTTATTACCGTCATCCCTCCTTTCTTCGGGACACATTGCACCGGTGAAACCCATGCACTATCCGAGATATGGTAAATAATGTCTGCATCTAGCCATTTGATAATTTCCTTTTTAACGACTTCCTTCATGGGCGGGCTTAGACGACGCTGATGTTCTATCGATCCATTAAAAGACTCCTCCAAGAGTATTTTATGCATACAAAGGGAAGGGCTTATTCCCTTAATATCTGCGATCGTCCATCCTATAGCTAACTTATATTGCTTTAATAAATTAATTAATTTATTAAATTGTTCCGGAAGTAATTTGGAGTTAACAATGATAGGCAAAGTGTCATTATCTCCTAGATAAGCATATGTCAGATGGTCCGGAAGAGGTTTTAAGTCTAAAGTTGGCGGCTCTATAATGGAAGGCCTCTCCGCTAATGATTTCTCCGGCATCTCAAGTGGTTCCGGTTTACGAAAAAATGTAGATGGTCCTTTAAGGACTTGTAAACATTCATGAACCTCCTCATCATCATCAGACAACACTTCATTTGTTAATACATGTGACAATAAATCATCTTGATCATCTAATTTAAATTTTAAAGCATAATCATAGAGTCATATACTTCGAACATCCTCCATATCATCCTCTTTCGAATAATGATACTTCATAGCTTTGAGCACATTAAAAGTAACATGCTCATCATTGACTCTCATAGTCAATTCCCCTTTTTGTACGTCGATTAAGGCTCTCCCGGTTGCTAGAAAAGGTCTCCCTACAATGATGGGAACCTCCTTATCCTCCTCCATGTCTAAGACTACAAAGTCCGCAGGAAAAATGAATTTATCCACCTTGACTAATACATCTTCTATAACTCCCTTTGGAAAAGCAAGAGTTTTATCAGCTAATTGCAAAGTAATCGACGTTCTTGTAATATCACATAATCCCAACTTCTTATAAATCGAAAGAGGCATTAAGTTAATACTTGCCCCTAAATCACACAATGTCTTTCCTTCAAATTGATACCCAATGGAGCATGGTATGGTAAAGCTTCCCGGATCTTTTAATTTCGGGGGAAGTTTCTTTTGAAGGATTGTGCTGCAATGTTGGCGCATGGTCGGTTGTGGTCGTGCGCCCTTTGTTGAGGAGGAAATTGATGATCTGTCATTAATCGTGTGTCTCTGCGCACGGGCAGTGTCCGTGCATGAAGGAATCGCACGATCAACCTGTTTAGCCTTATTTTTAGGATTTCTGAATTTACCCGTGCGTTTTGACCCACGGGCGGATTTGCCCGTGCGTGAGTAAATCGCACGGGCGCTCCAGGTCGTCTTCCTGCGCTGTTCTTTATTATTAATATCGCACGGTCTACGCACGGTCGTGCGTTCGACCGTGCGTGACCATTTTTCTAATCCTTTTCTATAAAGCGCAGTTCGCCCTAGTACGGGGAATCGTACATTTTTCTGCTTTTTCCGCCGCAAAAGGAATTCCACCTTCGTACTCCTCCACCCTTTCATGAGGGCTTGGCCCTAGGCCTCCTCCATCATCCTCAAGCTCCAAGGAGAAGTATCTAGCTCTTCATCCACCATCATCCAAAAAGAAGGAAGCTTGGTTGTGCGGCTGAATCGTGACACGAAGAAGACGGGCCATTGGAGCGTAGAGACAACCTTCTCTACCCCGGACGCAGTTGAGAACCGAGCTTGGATGCGGATTGACAACCCAGCGATTCCAACCGTGAACCCTCAATAAGACTTCGGATTCGGTCGATTCCTTACTTTCCCCTTCTTTGTATTTTGTGTTGTAATTGTTAGATCCTTTGTATTTAGATGATGAACACTATAGACCTTGCTTTATAAAGTTATTTCATGTCTATGTGAATGTATCTTTTTGTTTATATGTGTGTATGAGGTGCGCCGCCATCCATTTCCCATTCCGCGTCACGTTCGTGTGCCGCACTAGCAATTGCTAGTGGCGTGCTTGTCGAAGAGGTGCTTGCGACCCTCACTCTGCATGCCTACTCGCCCATCCGCCTAGTGAAGCGTGGCATAGCGGCCCGTGTAATCCATTCGCCTAACGAAGCAGCGCGCTCAAGGCCTGCACA
This sequence comes from Dactylorhiza incarnata, assembly GCA_033032865.1. Classification (NCBI taxonomy): domain Eukaryota; kingdom Viridiplantae; phylum Streptophyta; class Magnoliopsida; order Asparagales; family Orchidaceae; genus Dactylorhiza; species Dactylorhiza incarnata. The sequence goes on from JAWHQI010000134.1 coordinate 5,265,055, forward strand.
GTTCGATTCCGCTTGCCTACTCGTCCATCCGCCCTTGCGAAGCAGCGCGCTCAAGGCCTGCCTAGTCTCCATCCCGCCAAGTGAAGCATTGCAGAGCGGCATTGCATAGGAGTAGTTGTAGTATTTTCTCATTATTTCCACAAACCAAAACCCCCCGTTTCCGCAACCCATCCGACTTAAGGACTTCAATCTCAAGTCCTTCCTCAATAGTAAACTCCACCTTACTGTGTTCCTTCGAGATCGATACTTGGAGATTCACTCCCACATTTTATATTACTTGAACGATCGATACACTGCCGTTTCGTGCCGCAGTCTTGCTACGGCCTATAGCGGTGTGCTAAGATTTGTGCATCAAGTTTTTGGCGCCGTTGCCGGGGAACACGGTCGTGTGAGTTTTCTGGAGAGGGAGAATCTGAGATTAAAGCCCTTCCATTTGTGTATTGCATTCTTTTGCTTTATTTCTTCTTAGTCCGTTTTTCCTATTTTTATTAGGTTGCTTAGTAAATTTTTGTTGGGTGTATTATTTTGCACAATAGCGTGTTTATTTTGAATCTTTTCATCTTCACACTATGTGGGCTTCATTTAATATTCGTTGCCACTTTTGTGGAGATATATCTCATGCTAGTGATAGATGTCCAAAGGGAGATAGTAACCCTAGCACTCAACGCCCAGTACATGGAGAACCGAATTCGTCTGGTACTCCATATGGTGTGCGTAAGTCCTATGGCTACTCTCCCGCTCCGCACATGCCCTTTTCGCATTCATCTCCGGTTCAATTTGAGCGAAGAAAAATGCAAAACAGTGCTTGTTTTGTCGGAGCATGGATCATGCCTTGAAGGATTGTGCTGCATTCCTTCGCAAAATGGAGGAGGATGACGAGCCGGATATCCGGATCGTCCCGACTCCTACTTCTGGCAGCACACCTTCAACATCTGGTTATGTGCCCATTTCACCTTCAAGTTTTGAAGGGGATGATGTGGACACAGTCATCAGCTGTGTGGCTGATCTAGACTCTGACATTTCGAAGCCCATCTCCCCTGTACATATATCACCATGCATAGATTCGATTCTTTGTGAGGAATCGATGCTTGACTTTTTTCCAAGCCCTATTCCTCCCCCTATTGTGCATTATATTACATTTATTTCTGATAACATTGTTGAAGATGCGTCGCAAGAGGAGGCAGGCGATCTTTGTGTTGTGCCTATTCCTATGGAGGAGGACAACCTTCTACGTGAAGAGGATTTTTCCTCAGCACCGGTGGAGGAAGTCCAACTCCTGGGGAAGGTCACCATTGATCCCACCGAACCTTGCGGCATTGTCAACAATGCCGACATTATTTTACTTCCCCAATCTAATGGGAGTGAGACCGGGACCACTCCCCCGATTTTTGATTGCTTATGTCATTCTTCCCTTTTATTTCTTGATCCCCCTTCCCTTTCCGAGCCTATGCAGGTTGAGCCTTCACAGGTTATGCAGGAGGTGGTGTAAATTGCACCATTCAATGTTGCGCACATCTTCTTATGTGAGGAGGTTAATTCCCCCTCCACATAGGATATGCCATGTACTGTATTCCCCTCCTGTTGCCTCCCTGAAGATGAGACCTTGCTAGGTAAGGAAATTTATTTTGGTGAAAGTAAAGTGGAGGACTCTCCCTCCACCTCTTTCTTTCTCTCTCCTCTACCTGTGTCTAGCATGTATTATTATTTAGGTAGAGGAGTAGTGGTTCTATCACCGTATCGGTACCCGCTACCGACACGGGAATTAGAACAGTTGCCTGTCCACTTCTCTTTCCATACTCCCATTAGCTAAGACCCTCGCCTCTCTGAATAAGTCATGCTGGGATGACAATAACCCCAGTAGTTATCTTACTTTTTCTTGTCTTTTATTTTATCGTCTATTCTAACTAGTTAGTTAGATTTTATTTTAGTTTGCTTTTGCTGAGACAACCACTTACAGGTATTTTCTATTTGTGAAAGTTGTGGTTGTAATTCGTCGTAGAGCTTCACTCCAGGCTTCCGACATGCTTACTTGCTGAGCATTGGGTACCCTCTTTCCCTAACTTTGTTTTAGAATATCTTAATGCATAGCTTAAGTCTGCGGGAGGCCTTTTTATGTACCCACTCACGTGCACATTTATTTAGCATGCTAGAAGTTTTTATCTAGATTATTTTGTTCATTTTATCTGCACACAAAGCACCCACTTGAGAGCGCACTCACTTGTATTTGTGTTTCCGTTCATGCTTATTTTGGTTGGAATGTGAAATAGGATGTTAGCTTAGGAATTGCAAATCGGAGTGCGATGTTGACTCTTGTAGTGCTCTAGTCGCAAATCTTCCTCCCACAAACACAAAAAGGAAGAAAGAAGAAACTCCAGCAAATCTTCCTCCCACAAACAAAAAAAGAAGGGAAGAGGATTTGTAGCTGAAACTTGGAGTGAAACTGAATCAGATTCATCATCCAGCTCTTCTGATGATGAAGATAATGAAGAAGAAAGAAGTCTCTGTATGATGGCTATCAATGCCTCAGCAAGCAATTCAGATGAAGAATCAGAATCTGAAGCTGAAAATGATGCAGATCAAGTAATATCTAACTTTGATTTTACTTCAGTTGAATTCAAAGATGAATTCAAGGGTCTTTGCTTAGACTTAATTAAATCTGAGAAAGAAATAATCTCACTCAGACATAAGCTAGCTGAAATGAATAATATAAGTGAAGAAAATGTAAATCTTAAGAAAGATTTGGCTGCCTCTAGGGAACATATTGTTCTCATTGAGAGCAAGTTGTCTGAAGCCAAAAAGTTTGAAGAATCCCTAAATAGGAGAAGCATCAAACTGATGAACATTACAAGCACAGTAAATGCTAGACTTAATAGCAAACTAGGCTTGGGTGCTTCATCAATTGAGCCACCTCTAATTAAGAAGAACATACTCTCTACACCTATAAAATTCATCTCTGCTAAAAGCAAAGAGAAATAAAAGATGATATGATTAGGATCCCAGATCCAATGTGGATGTCATGGGAGGGGGAGAAATCTATTGATGATTTAATAAATGTTACATTTCCAAGTTTAGGATCACACGTTGGAGAAAACAACTATTTCCGAGATAGGGCTTTATTAACCCCGTTAAATGAGCATGTGAATATGTTGAACAACACCACTCTTCTACAATTCCCAGGCGAAGAAGTTATATACTACTCGTATGATTCAGTAGCTGATGATAGCAGAAATTTATACCAACCTAAATTTCTAAATTCATTGACACCAGGAAACTTACCACCTCACAAGTTAAAGTTAAAAATCAGAGCTCTTATCATGTTACTCAGAAATATTGACCCAAAGATTGGTCTATGTAATGGAACGAGACTTATTTGTCGTCGGTTTGCGAAAAATGTAATCGAAGCAGAGATTTTAACAGGTCAATTTCAGGGAAACTTGGCCTTCTTGCCACGGATACCATTGAAGACAGCTGAAGATATTAGACTGCCATTTCAATTAACACGCAAACAATTTCCATTGAGGCTAAGCTTCACACTGACGATTAATAAATCTCAAGGCCAAACAATCGAAAATGTTGGAATATATCTGCCAAATAATGTGTTCAATCATGGCCAGTTGTACGTGGCTTTATCGCGAGGTGTGTCCCGTGAAAAAACAAAAATTTTGGTAAAGAATTGCAGAATAGATGGTCATGAAGGCATTTATACAATGAACGTTGTTTACAGAGAAATATTTGCACAACTCAGACAACAACATACAATGTATCTCCAAGGTAGGTCGTTTAATCAATTTTTTCACAACACTGCAACTATTTCAATAAACCGCTAAATTAAGTTTTTTTTTTGCAGAATAGAAGGCCATGACAGGTGTTGTTTGTGAAATGATTTTCAATGCGGCTGTAATCTCAGGATATAATAGAAGGGATTGAGTCAATGCCATTTATTTTGTTAGGGAATGATTAATGATTTTAATGTCTTTGGCTCTTGGATATCTTTAGGTTATCTATTGTGCTGGAAAATTAATTATTGTCAATATATTTATTAATTTCTTTAGGTTTTCTGTGAACGCAAGCGTGCAGTTCTTTAATAACTGTGGGTGCGGCCCGCTCATATGCGGGCGCAGCCCGATCGAAGGCGGGCATAACCTGCTAAGAGTCAGCGAGAGGCCGCCCAAGAATATCAAACACAAACTGACAAATCCTCCTTGGGTGCGAACGGGCGAAGCCCGTGAGCACCCAAGGCAACTGGGAGCATCGAGCACAGGCGGTAGGCCGTGCGAAGATGCTAGTATATATATATGTATATATATATATATATGTATATATATAAATATACTACTTTATAAAGAAATACTGTGACAAGAAATTTAAAAGTTATTGAGAAAATCAGATCCGTCAATAATGTCATGATTAATATAGACCGTCCAATTACTTACATCTTCATTACTAGAGCTCCTACACCTACTATGATAAGGTGTCCTGGGCTTATAATACGGTGTATGGTACCCTACAATATGAAATTATGATTTTACCCCTAAATTTATTGAAAAATAAGTCATATGACTCGATTTTTAATCCAACAAAATTTGTCAATGGTGAGATTTGAACCAAGGTTCCCACTATATTAAGCAAATGTGACAACCATCACACCATTAAGGTTTTTGTTGAACAACATTGAACAATGTTTTATATATAGTTATATACGTTATATATATACTATATTAAAAAGAAATATTGCAACCTGCGAATAGCCTGAAATAAAAATTCATTGAAAAAATCTGCACTGTCAATTATGGTATGATAAATAGTGTAACATCCCGATTCGAGCTAGACCCCTTGTGCGCGTTTTTGAGTCGAGCGAGGTGACTCGAGCTCGGGGTGTACTGAGGGCCAGGCTTGCACCTGAGCCGGTGAAGTGCACTCGACGAATGCGGCGAGTACCATTTCTATTCTTTATCCCGATGCTTGCTGTATCGGGATCCGAGCCATCCGAAGAGCATAACTTGAGCGATAAAACTCGAAGGAGGCGTACCGCCTTGAAGGAATTATAATACGAACGTTAGCTCAAATGTCATGGTGTTCAAATAGCATATATATGAAGTCGACCAAAACAGTCGCCTTGAGCTGCGCGACGCCTCAAATATGACTATTGTGCAAATGACCTCATAATCGGCCTTAGTTGATTTTGTTAGACTCGTAAAGTTGATACCAGTCCAACGAAGTCGACTGCACTCAATTCCGATGTGTATCGAAGAATTAGTCGCATCGACGCGACTTTAGGTAACGAAATTATCTAAAAGGTGAAATCGAGCAAACAGACTCGGAATCCACCTCAGTCAATTTTGTTAGACTCAGGAGGCCAATACGAGTTCAACAAAACTGTCCGCGCTCGATTCTGATGAGAATCAGCGAAATTATTAATGTGGTCTGCGAATAGCGTATTTATCCAAAATGGCGAAATATGCGAAACGACCTCACAATTAACCCCAATCAGTCTTGTTAGACTCGTAACGATAGCATGAATTCAACGAATTTTTCCGTTTGCGATTCCGACGTCGTTCGATGAGTTTTTAGTGCGACGTAAAATTAGGTCGTAAATGCTCCGGAGAGCATAAAATGAGCAAACGAACTCGGATTTGATCGTGGACTGTTCCGATAGATGCGTATCAGCGAGACGGTCGTAACGAGTCTGTTCGGGACAAATTTCGAGTCCTCTACGGCATTGTGCGGGCGTTTTAGTCAATAATAATATCATTACTATTATTATATTTATTATTATTATATTAATATTAATACATATTATATATATATATATATGTAAACATACACATTAGGTTTAGAAAACGCCAGCCCGATCTCCCCTCCTCCCAGCTTGCGCCGTCAACACCTCCCAGCCGAATCCCCTCCTCTCCGATCCTTCTCCCCTCCGGCCGGCGCCACCACCGGTGATTTCTTTCCTCCGGCGAGCTCCCTCCATGGCCGGCGCTTCCCGTGAGCATCCTTCGGCGAGCTTATTCCAAGCCGCAGCTCCTCACGGCGAGCTCTCCTCCGATCATCTCCTCCAAGCAGCCATGGCCGAATCCTCTCAACTCCGACAAGTTCTGACAAGCTCCGACCACCACAGATCCATATCTCCAGTGAGCAGCTCCATCTCTTCAAGCTCCGGCGACTTCCGCCATGGACGGCGCACCTCCATCCTCGAACTCCATGGCTGAAAACCTCCTCCAGATCTCACTCGAATCTCTCTCCATCTCTCTTTCTCTCTCTAGATCCCTCTCTTTTTCTCTCCATCTCTCTCTCCCAACATCTCTTCCAGCAACCCTCTCTCTCTCTCTCTACAAATTCCACGGCCGACAACCTTGCCGAGCTTCTCCGTTTCAGATCCGGCAAACCGGCGAGCTTCACGTCCGAAAGCCAAAATAGCCCACTCAACAAGGCCGGCACCTCTTCGAGATCCGATCTGACGAGATCCGACCATAACCGGGAGCGACGGACAAATGCCGCGTACGCGGCTATTGGGTAGCATGCATGGACACTCAGGTGACTTCCTCCCCTCTCCCTTGGTGCTAGTTTTCTAGATCACGCTAGGTGAGATGAGGGCTCAAAAGAGCTTCTCATGAGAGATTAATGGAGTTTTCTCTTAGGTCACCACATGGAACTTCCGATTTAGGGCACCGCTTGCCGCGAAGTTCCTTGGAATCATTTCTTCTCACCAAAAGGTGGAGATAGGATCTGATTTTGCGCATGGCCGTGGTCCATGGAGTGAGATCGATGAGGAAGGTGCTAAGGTTTGCTCCTATGACAAAAGACAATTTTGATTTGGTATTTTTTTGGAAGAAATTGTGTTAGGGTTTGATTCTGGATGAGAAATATTTAGGGCCTTGTGAACCCTGATTTTTTTTCTGGAGGAGGGTGGAGTTATGTTACTTCATGAAGGGTCATAATGATTTTGTATAAGTGCTAGGTGCACCCTTGTTAAGGTAAAACTAGTTGCAGTCGGCTTCAAGCCCATTTATGGGCATGATCCCACTGAAATTGAGTCTCGGGCTCAACATGAAAGTTGTAGCCCTTGAAGATAGCTTTCCAACGATAGGTTACACGTTTTCTAGGGTGACCTGTAGCTCTCTAGATGTCCAGTCGAGTGGACTGTCCAGAGAATTAAATCAGGATTTTGTGCTCTGTTTTCTGTCCAGATTTGGGCTGTTGACTTCAATGAGGATTTTGGGTATGAAACACTAAGTTCTGGGTTTTGAGGTAAACATAAAAGTTGTAGCTCTTCTTCTTAGCTTTCCATATTGGGGTTAATCATAAATTTTGGTTGAGTAGAGCTTTCTGAATGTCTGTTTTACTGAACAGTGTCGTATCACACTCGATTACGGTAATTTATGAATATCTCCCAAAATATTGCTTCGACGCTCATGAAAATTGGTGGAGTGATTATTATCAAGATTATAATCATCCTTGTGAAGTTTTGTAATTTTTGGGTGCGTCGTTTTTAAAGTTATTAACCTTCCGTTGAATGTCTTAACTGTGGTGTAAATGCTAAGTCGGAAGCTCGGATAAATTAAAGTCATATACGAATCATATTATAGATGATGAGGCACGGTGACAGTGATTTTAGAGATATTGATGTTGCGATAAATTCTTAAGGGAATGTGTATGATTGGAAATGCGCACTAGTAGTCCCGTAGAATCATGATAGAGAATTACCATGTATGAACACGCTATCGCCCTACTTTTGTTGGAACGTTGTTGAACGTTATGTGCAGGCCGGTGGTGCCTTGAATTGTTTATGCGCAGGCCGATGGTGCTTTGAAATGTTTATGCTAAGGCCAGGGATGCCTTGAGATGTTTTGCGAAGCATGATAAGAAGGGACTAAGTTGATGTCCAAGGGTGCTTGATAGCACAAGGTAATTACATGGTATTGCTTGGGTGAGTTGATGTTCATGATTGCATACGGTGGGATTACTAGTGGCCGGTTTCTCAGTTCTTGGAGCGAACATGAAAGTTGTAGCTATCAGAGAGACCTTTCCAAAATGGGGCGACACGATATTTTCGGAGGAGTGTAGCTCCCCGAAATCCAATTCTCGAGGGCTGGCCTGTTTGGGTACATCATTCTGAAATTGTGATTTATTAATAAAATGTTAGCGGACAGATCATAGATTTAACACTTCGCGGATGATGATCGAATGTGCACCTCGATGATGCGATAACAAATTAGGATGAATGCACAAGCAGTCATGTGCGGAGTTGAGGTTATGAGTTCCCTAAACGAGTAGGCATCGTACTCAAATGTGATATAACAAGTAATATGATTGATAAACATGCAAGGTAAGTAGTGAAATCCCAGGGTTGGATGAGAAACAACCCTTGAGTAAAAGCCGAGCTTAGTCTTATAATATCATGATAGTCTTCTGGTACTAATCTAGAGTCAATTGGATGAATATTTGTAGTACCTCCCCTTATGTGGTTCATATAACTCATTTGGTCTGCGAATAGTAAAACGGTAGAATGAAGATAACTTGTAGACCATTAGGTGGGAATGGGGAGGTAGTTGGTGTACCTGATTTGGATGAAGAGGTTGAGGTCACCAAAAAGGAGTTTAGATGATGAGAGTGCTTGGTAATCTTATGGGTAGATACCACTAATACTAAGTGCCTTGAGAAAGGGAACTTTGGGGTGTCATCCCATTGTAGTTCCTAGTACCGTAGCGAGCCCCTTACAGGGTAACCCTCGGGAAGTCCATGATTAACCCTAAATTGCAATAACATTTAAAGTAGACAAGAGTAGCCATAGTGGGGTAAGATTGGATTTATGTATCTCCTCCCAGTGTGGGAGTGACAGGTGTGTGGTATACTGGGTTGGACGAGCTGGAGGCTCGAGGGGAGGATAGCCCCGTTAGTTCTTGGATAATTGTGGCAGGTCTTCGGTACTAGGCAGGTCGTCACACCGACCGCGGTACGTGGACTTTGCGGGTGTGTTGGGGTCTGAGGGGCCAGCTGGTCTGCGTGTCAGGACGACAATTCCTCGAAGACACCTTCCACTTAGCTCAAAGCCTGGTGGACTCCAGCAAAGAGTACGCAGAGCTCCGCGGTTGTTTAGCGTCGAGGCGTACGTACGGTCTAGGCCTGGTAGTGTGCATACCCGCCTAGGAGTGGACAACCTGGTCCGCTACCACCGTGTGTCACAGCGGTTGGTACCCGAGAGGTTGGCTTCCTCTCAAACAGAGGGAACTACAAAGGTCTATGCGCATAGAGTCGTGTGTGTGAGTCCATTGCATAAATCATTCATAGCATAAGCATAGCATACGCACTTGCAGATCCTCATCATATAAATTAGTATGGGCTCTTTTATATGATGAGTTATAATTCCTGGAAATCCTAACTTATAAGTTTGTATGGGCATTCATATAAGTTAGGGTACGAGATTGATTACTTGTCGCTACTGTTCTTACTGCCTTGCTTTACCTGCTTTACTTACTGTCTATTTACTGCTGTACACCTTTTTATACTCCCGCTTATACTCATGCTTATACTCCTGCTTATACATGATTAGATTAGCCCCTTTTACACTTGTGTAGCTTAGAATTTGTGTATATACTAGTTTACTTTCCCCGTCACCTGCTTTGTATATATTACTGTTATATTGCAGCTTTTCTTCCTTTCCTTCCGCTCGGTGCCTTGGAGTCGTCGGGGGAGCGGATGGGAATCCACTTAGTCTTTATGACTAACGGTTGCTACCTCCCTCTTTTTAGGAGCACATTCAGATGTGTAGCAGCGTTCAGCACCAGAGGCCAGCCGGGTCAGGTGTGCAGGGCTGGGGTTTATGGTACCTTAGCTGCCGTTAGTGACAGAGGCGGGTGAGTGTTTTGAGATGTAACCCTTGGGGCATTTAGCTGATTACTCTGATGATTTGCAGGAGCTTGTGTAGCTTTCTGTCTTTCTTTTACTCTGATTTGGACATTATTACTTATTGTGAATCTTTGGTTTTTAATACTTTCTTTCATTGATGGGTTGGCGCTGTGTAGTTGGTTTAGCCGACAGGATAGGCGTCTTGTGGGGGAGGCTAGCTCGTGTGCTAGCGCTTCCGCAAGGCGGCTGTCCTGGGCATAAGACTCCCCTCGACCGTGTTTTATGTTCCGGGAGGGGGATCTTACAAATGGTACCAGCTTGCAACGATCCTGAGATAAAGAAGTCCATTAGAACACTAGGTCACCCCTGCTAGCTAGATCAGTTTGAGGGCAAACTGATGCAGCGGAAGCGGTGGTGTGCCCATGTGTAATTCACAATAAGTATGTCCGCTTTTTCCTATAGATAGTGCCAACCTAAGCCAAACTCGTACCCTTACATACAAATGCTGGCTCTCTCCGAGACAGTAATGGGTATTCCCATTCCAACCATTAGAGTTGGTTTGGCATAAGATTGATGCCAACCTAACTAGGATACCATTTTAGTCGACTTAGCAGGATAGGTCGTGACGTATCCTAGACTTCTACGGATCTTGGGGATGATTGGGCCAAGCAATAAGTGACCTTGAGTGACTAAGGGAAGAGTTTAGCGTAAGTGTAAATGCTGGAGACTCACACCCTAAGATTTCTACCCTAGATATGGAGTAATATTATCACCTTACACAAAAATTAGGCCAATTTCAACGAGAGTGGTGTTTGTAGTCTATTATCAGCTTAGTGAGAGACCACCAAGCATGTCTTTTATACTCTACGTGGATACCTCTCACTTCTATTTATGTAGAAGGTTTCATATGAAAGAGATATGATAAGAATTCGGATCCAGAGAAGAATCATTTTGGGATGAATGTGTTATATTGGTGGTAGAAGAAACTCAGTCGAAGAGATACGAGGGCTTATCTCTTCGTTTATTAGGCTAGTTATGTACCGTCTTGGATCCCTTGAGGAGTTAGAATCTTTGTAATTTTTGGCATTGGAAGTTTTGACCCCTGAGAGTTAATTCATCTTAAGCAAAACAGACTGCTAAGGCCATGTTTGGGTTGATAGGATTTTTATTAGCGGAATAAGAAAGGAAAAATATTTTTGAAGATGATTATTTTCTCTATATTGTTCTAAGTTTATGTGGATAGGTAATGAAGAGAGTAGTAAATCTACATTTTGGGGATATGCGGCGATGTTATAATAACATTATAGCTGAGAAGTTATTAAACCTTTGTGCATACATTGTTGGTATGATGATAAACTACCCCTGAGTTTGGAAATTTTTTTTGGTGAACATTCCCTTAGTGTTGTAATTACTTGGCATTGGAAATTAATAAGTGTTCGGCGATGGAGTCGACAAGATTAATATGAATTGTTTGATGATCTAAAATCATAAAAGTTTTTATAAATAAACATGCATGCCATGGATGATCGTTGGCAGGGATGGTAGGGCGGTTGTAGTGGATTTGATTGTGTTTACCATATGTGAAGTAGCCCTACTTTTGGTAGTCTGCATAACTTGTGTCGAAGGGAAGATCATCCCGAGCCTTGCACCTTAGTTCATGTTAAGTTCAAACATATATAAATGTACCGGGTGATTGGATGTTATTGGTGCATGCTCTCATTACAATGAGATGCAGCTTGGTCGTCACCGTAAAAATTTGATTTTCTACATCCCGGTTGGTATTTGAGTGCGTCGTTGCGGGGATCTATAGGGTAAGAACTCTAAGTCGAGGAAGGTTTACCCCTAAGGTTGTGCCCATACGTGAGAAGAATGTACCATATGGGCGGTGGAAGAAATTTAGCCCGAAAACGTGCGGGGGCTTGTCCCTTCGTTTATTGGCCTATTTATGTTCCGACTTCGCTTTCCCTTAGATCCTGTTTATTTAAATAGTACGTGAACGATGAGGATTGGATTCGTGATAACCTCTCAATACGGGTGAGAGCGTCAAGGGTGTTGAGACACGCCGTGAATTGAACACGTGAATGGAATATTGACGATAAGTGCATTTACTTTTTTAGTAAGATATGAATATGTCTCTATACGTACAGGTAGGTGTACGCGTGATTGTATTGCCTCGACAAGGCAGTCCTCTAAAGGCTCTGTACCGAAACCCAACCATTGGATAAAGTTTATGTTCACGGTCTAGGAGCCCTTAAATGAAATGATGTAAATCTCAAGATAAAAGTAACACCTGACTAAGAGGTAGTGTGTGGTATAAAGAATTGCCTGCCTGTTTTAGTATTTGGAATTTGGCACTCCTTGATGAATGTGTTCATCTTAGGCGAGGGGGATTGATTGAACACCAAGTTTCGGTTTGGGGTAAGTTCACTCCCAGAGTGTTGGAGGTGAGTACCTTAAGGATGAGCAGGTCTTCACTGTAACCGAAGGCTATGCGGAGAAGTAAACTGTAATGTAGCGTTGTAGTGTCTCTCAAGGATCAAAGGTCGATCTGACGACCGCATGACAAATTTTGGGGGACGCCTTAAAAGTTTGTCAAGTGGAAACTGTATCGATTTTTGATCGGAGAGGTGTGTTTGCAAGCGTCCGTTATGAGATAAAGAATACGGAATTGTAGCACCCATGGTGCTAAGGCATTGTTGCGTGATTTGTTAAGCTGACAAATTTATACAATTGCGTTTTAAATGCGTGTAGTAATTTTCGGACCATGTGAAATCACGAGACGTACACTAAACCCTTGTAGAAGCCTTGTTGGCTTATCGACCTCGCCCGACGTGTTGCCTGTGAGAAAAATATGATTACCCTCAACTTGACCTCTGATTCTCAGGAATTCAGAGGAGTTGTGTCGATGCACTGGACGACATATATGATTTATGGATATAGTAAGCAAAGTAAGAGTACCGAAGAAGTGTGCTGAAGACTCATGGTAGGCGGGAAAGTCGATTGTTAGTAGTTGCTTTGTGTTTTCTTGGTTTCATGAATAGCAGTTGTTTGATGATGATGGGAGTTTTGGTGAATTCCCTTGGTCGTGCTAGAAATTCCTTCTAGATTATATGATTTGCATTGCTTATAGGTTTCTTCCAGGTTTTCCTGATTTTATCTTTATGCTAGAGTTTTGGGGAAATATGTTGGTAGCTGCTTGGTCTATGCTAGAGATTATGTGTTGGGAGTTTTACGGAATTTCCCTAGTTTTATGCAGTAAATCTCCTGGTTCGTGAAATGTCTGGAATTAAATGTTAGGAGATTTGGGCTGCTGTATGCAATTAAAATCCTAAGAGCTGCTATATATATAAATTATATATAATGTGTTTCGGTTTGAGGCTGATTTACATCTTCAGTTTCGTTATATTTTAATTTGGGACTGCGATATATCGTTCCAGTTTGAATTATTTTTGTTTAGGACGGCTATGTGTAGTTTCTATTAGCTATGGTTGAAATAGTGTGAGCCACGATTAATTCGTATGACTGGACAAGACAAGAGCGCTCGCACAATCTAAACCCTATGTATAAAACATAATGCTTGGGAATGTATAAATGACCTTGACATTGTTAAGGGTGAATCATCCGTAACTGCATACGGTGAGTATGTTTCGATCCCATTCGGAAGACCCCCCTAACCTCAACTTAAATTTCGGGGACGAAATTGTTTCTTCGTTTATTGGATTTGTAACATCCCGATTCGAGCTAGACCCCTTGTGCGCGTTTTTGAGTCGAGCGAGGTGACTCGAGCTCGGGGTGTACTGAGGGCCAGGCTTGCACCTGAGCCGGTGAAGTGCACTCGACGAATGCGGCGAGTACCATTTCTATTCTTTGTCCCGATGCTTGCTGTATCGGGATCCGAGCCATCCGAAGAGCATAACTTGAGCGATAAAACTCGAAGGAGGCGTACCGCCTTGAAGGAATTATAGTACGAACGTTAGCTCAAATGTCATGGTGTTCAAATAGCATATATATGAAGTCGACCAAAACAGTCGCCTTGAGCTGCGCGACGCCTCAAATATGACTATTGTGCAAATGACCTCATAATCGGCCTTAGTTGATTTTGTTAGACTCGTAAAGTTGATACCAGTCCAACGAAGTCGATTGCACTCAATTCCGATGTGTATCGGAGAATTAGTCGCGTCGACGCGACTTTAGGTAACGAAATTATCTAAAAGGTGAAATCGAGCAAACGGACTCGGAATCCACCTCAGTCAATTTTGTTAGACTCAGGAGGCCAATACGAGTTCAACAAAACTGTCCGCGCTCGATTCTGATGAGAATCGGCGAAATTATTAATGTGGTCTGCGAATAGCGTATTTATCCAAAATGGTGAAATATGCGAAACGACCTCACAATTAACCCCAATCAGTCTTGTTAGACTCGTAACGATAGCATGAATTCAACGAATTTTTCCGTTTGCGATTCCGACGTCGTTCGATGAGTTTTTAGTGCGACGTAAAATTAGGCCGTAAATGCTCCGGAGAGCATAAAATGAGCAAACGAACTCGGATTTGATCGTGGACTGTTCCGATAGATGCGTATCGGCGAGACGGTCGTAACGAGTCTGTTCGGGACAAATTTCGAGTCCTCTACGGCATTGTGCGGGCATTTTAGTCAATAATAATATCATTACTATTATTATATTTATTATTATTATATTAATATTAATACATATTATATATATATATATGTATACATACACATTAGGTTTAGAAAACGCCAGCCCGATCTCCCCTCCTCCCAGCTTGCGCCGTCAACACCTCCCAGCCGAATCCCCTCCTCTCCGTTCCTTCTCCCCTCCGGCCGGCGCCACCACCGGTGATTTCTTTCCTCCGGCGAGCTCCCTCCATGGCCGGCGCTTCCCGTGAGCATCCTTCGGCGAGCTTATTCCAAGCCGCAGCTCGTCATGGCGAGCTCTCCTCTGATCATCTCCTCCAAGCAGCCATGGCCGAATCCTCTCAACTCCGACAAGTTCCGACAAGCTCCGACCACCACAGATCCATATCTCCAGTGAGCAGCTCCATCTCTTCAAGCTCCGGCGACTTCCGCCATGGACGGCGCACCTCCATCCTCGAACTCCATGGCTGAAAACCTCCTCCAGATCTCACTCGAATCTCTCTCCATCTCTCTTTCTCTCTCTAGATCCCTCTCTTTTTCTCTCCATCTCTCTCTCCCAACATCTCTTCCAGCAACCCTCTCTCTCTCTCTACAAATTCCACGGCCGACAACCTTGCCGAGCTTCTCCGTTTCAGATCCGGCAAACCGGCGAGCTTCACGTCCGAAAGCCAAAACAGCTCACTCAACAAGGCCGACACCTCTTCGAGATCCGATCCGACGAGATCCGGCCATAACCGGGAGCGACGGACAAATGCCGCGTACGCGGCTATTGGGTAGCATGCATGGACACTCAGGTGACTTCCTCCCCTCTCCCTTGGTGCTAGTTTTCTAGATCACGCTAGGTGAGATGAGGGCTCAAAAGAGCTTCTCATGAGAGATTAATGGAGTTTTCTCTTAGGTCACCACATGGAACTTCCGATTTAGGGCACCGCTTGCCGCGAAGTTCCTTGGAATCATTTCTTCTCACCAAAAGGTGGAGATAGGATCTGATTTTGCGCATGGCCGTGGTCCATGGAGTGAGATCGATGAGGAAGGTGCTAAGGTTTGCTCCTATGACAAAAGACAATTTTGATTTGGTATTTTTTTGGAAGAAATTGTGTTAGGGTTTGATTCTGGATGAGAAATATTTAGGGTCTTGTGAACCCTGATTTTTTTTCTGGAGGAGGGTGGAGTTATGTTACTTCATGAAGGGTCATAATGATTTTGTATAAGAGCTAGGTGCACCCTTGTTAAGGTAAAACTAGTTACAGTCGGCTTCAAGCCCATTTATGGGCATGATCCCACTAAAATTGAGTCTCGCGCTCAACATGAAAGTTGTAGCCCTTGAAGATAGCTTTCCAACGATAGGTTACACGTTTTCTAGGGTGACCTGTAGCTCTCTAGATGTCCAGTCGAGTGGACTGTCCAGAGAATTAAATCAGGATTTTGTGCTCTGTTTTCTGTCCAGATTTGGGCTGTTGACTTCAATGAGGATTTTGGGTATGAAACACTAAGTTCTGGGTTTTGAGGTAAACATAAAAGTTGTAGCTCTTCTTCTTAGCTTTCCAGATTGGGGTTAATCATAAATTTTGGTTGAGTAGAGCTTTCTGAATGTCTGTTTTACTGAGCAGTGTCGTATCACACTCGATTACCGTAATTTATGAATATCTCCCAAAATATTGCTTCGACGCTCATGAAAATTGGTGAAGTGATTATTATCAAGATTATAATCATCCTTGTGAAGTTTTGTAATTTTTGGGTGCGTCGTTTTTAAAGTTATTAACCTTCCGTTGAATGTCTTAACTGTGGTGTAAATGCTAAGTCGGAAGCTCGGATAAATTAAAGTCATATACGAATCATATTATAGATGATGAGGCACGGTGACAGTGATTTTAGAGATATTGATGTTGCGATAAATTCTTAAGGGAATGTGTATGATTGGAAATGCGCACTAGTAGTCCCGTAGAATCATGATAGAGAATTACCATGTATGAACACGCTATCGCCCTACTTTTGTTGGAACGTTGTTGAACGTTATGTGCAGGCCGGTGGTGCCTTGAATTGTTTATGCGCAGGCCGATGGTGCTTTGAAATGTTTATGCTAAGGCCAGGGATGCCTTGAGATGTTTTGCGAAGCATGATAAGAAGGGACTAAGTTGATGTCCAAGGGTGCTTGATAGCACAAGGTAATTACATGGTATTGCTTGGGTGAGTTGATGTTCATGATTGCATACGGTGGGATTACTAGTGGCCGGTTTCTCAGTTCTTGGAGCGAACATGAAAGTTGTAGCTATCAGAGAGACCTTTCCAAAATGGGGCGACACGATATTTTCGGAGGAGTGTAGCTCCCCGAAATCCAATTCTCGAGGGCTGGCCTGTTTGGGTACATCATTCTGAAATTGTGATTTATTAATAAAATGTTAGCGGACAGATCATAGATTTAACACTTCGCGGATGATGATCGAATGTGCACCTCGATGATGCGATAACAAATTAAAGTATTGTTATAAATGCTTAATTCTTAGGATCGCAAGAAATATAGTTGAACCGATGCTGTGATAATCATTGAAGGTATTTGTCACTAATGATGATTGTTTATGATTACAATAAATTTAGTGGGTATTCTCGTACGGATTTAAGGTGATTTATCATCCGTAATTGAATAAGAAGACGTCGGTAATGATTGTAGTATATCGAAGGGATCACGTGCAAGATCCTCAGAATCATGTGTGAGATTAGGATGAATGCACAAGCAGTCATGTGCGGAGTTGAGGTTATGAGTTCCCTAAACGAGTAGGCATCGTACTCAAATGTGATATAACAAGTAATATGATTGATAAACATGCAAGGTAAGTAGTGAAATCCCAGGGTTGGATGAGAAACAACCCTTGAGTAAAAGCCGAGCTTAGTCTTATAATATCATGATTGTCTTCTGGTACTAATCTAGAGTCAATTGGATGAATATTTGTAGTACCTCCCCTTATGTGGTTCATATAACTCATTTGGTCTGCGAATAGTAGAACGGTAGAATGAAGATAACTTGTAGATCATTAGGTGGGAATGGGGAGGTAGTTGGTGTACCTGATTTGGATGAAGAGGTTGAGGTCACCAAAAAGGAGTTTAGATGATGAGAGTGCTTGGTAATCTTATGGGTAGATACCAATAATACTAAGTGCCTTGAGAAAGGGAACTTTGGGGTGTCATCCCATTGTAGTTCCTAGTACCGTAGCGAGCCCCTTACAGGGTAACCCTCGGGAAGTCCAAGATTAACCCTAAATTGCAATAACATTTAAAGTAGACAAGAGTAGCCATAGTGGGGTAAGATTGGATTTATGTATCTCCTCCCAGTGTGGGAGTGACAGGTGTGTGGTATACTGGGTTGGACGAGCTGGAGGCTCGAGGGGAGGATAGCCCCGTTAGTTCTTGGATAATTGTGGCAGGTCTTCGGTACTAGGCAGGTCGTCACACCGACCGCGGTACGTGGACTTAGCGGGTGTGTTAGGGTCTGAGGGGGCAGCTGGTCTGCGTGTCGGGACGACAATTCCTTGAAGACACCTTCCACTTAGCTCAAAGCCTGGTGGACTCCAGCAAAGAGTACGCGGAGCTCCGTGGTTGTTTAGCGTCGAGGCGTACGTGCGGTCTAGGTCTGGTAGTGTGCATACCCGCTTAGGAGTGGACAGCCCGGTCCGCTACCACCGTGTGTCACAGCGGTTGGTACCCGAGAGGTTGGCTTCCTCTCAAACAGAGGGAACTACAAAGGTCTATGCGCATAGAGTCGTGTGTGTGAGTCCATTGCATAAATCATTCATAGCATAAGCATAACATACGCACTTGCAGATCCTCATCATATAAATTAGTATGGGCTCTTTTATATGATGAGTTATAATTCCTGGAAATCCTAACTTATAAGTTTGTATGGGCATTCATATAAGTTAGGGTACGAGATTGATTACTTGTCGCTACTGTTCTTACTGCCTTGCTTTACCTGCTTTACTTACTGTCTATTTACTGATGTACACCTTTATTATACTCCCGCTTATACTCATGCTTATACTCCTGCTTATACTCCTGCTTATACATGATTAGATTAGCCCCTTTTACACTTGTGTAGCTTAGAATTTGTGTATATACTAGTTTACTTTCCTCGTCACCTGCTTTGTATATATTACTGTTATATTGCAGCTTTTCTTCCTTTCCTTCCGCCCGGTGCCTTGGAGTCGCCGGGGGAGCGGATGGGAAGGCACTTAGTCTTTATGACTAACTGTTGCTACCTCCCTCTTTTTAGGAGCACATTCAGATGTGTAGCAGCGTTCAGCACCAGAGGCCAGCCGGGTCAGGTGTGCAGGGCTGGGGTTTATGGTACCTTAGCTGCCGTTAGTGACAGAGGCGGGTGAGTGTTTTGAGATGTAACCCTTGGGGCATTTAGCTGATTATTCTGATGATTTGCAGGAGCTTGTGTAGCTTTCTGTCTTTCTTTTACTCTGATTTGGACATTATTACTTATTGTGAATATTTGGTTTTTAATACTTTCTTTCATTGATGGGTTTGCGCTGTGTAGTTGGTTTAGCCGGTAGGATAGGCGTCTTGTGGGGGAGGCTAGCTCGTGTGCTAGCGCTTCCGCAAGGCGGCTGTCCTGGGCATAAGACTCCCCTCGACCGTGTTTTGTGTTCCGGGAGGGGGATCTTACAAATAGGGACCGTTAGATCAAAACTCTCACCTCTCTCATTCTCTCTCCTCATTCCCGATTCCAACAAAAGAAAAAAGATGGTATGCGTAAGAGAGGGAGAGAGAAAGAAAGAGAGAGAGGGAGAGAGAAGGGAGATGGCGGAAGAGAGAGGAAGAGGAGAGAGAAAGAGAGAGAGGGTGAGATGAAGAAAAATAAATTTTTTTACGTAAGCGTAAATTTTTTTTAAAATAAAAAAATGTAATTTTAATTTATATTTTTTTACGATCGTTTTGAGTACTCATACGTATATGTTAAGGGTGCAACCCGAATTGATGTGGGCGCAGCCCGCCTTGATGCGGGAGCAACTCACAACAACGCATCGATTTAACTGGTCAGCTTGAATGCGGGCGAAGCCCGCAACGATGCATCGATCTGGGGCGGGCGAAGCCCGCCGATCAGAGGCCGGGTAATGTCGCGCGGGGCATAGGGGGCCCCCCGTGCACTGTCACTCGTATATATACATACATATATATATATATATCTTTACCACATATAAAGAAGTATCAAACTCATGAATTTTAAAGCCGTTGAAATGATTACGGCCATCGAATTAGACATGATATTTCATCAGCCGTCGGATCAAACCGCTCCCTCTCTCTCCACTTTTTCATAGGTCTCCTAAATCTACTAGGGGGTGACCTAAAACTATGAAGTGTAAAGTACCATACAAAATGAAATTACTATTTTACCCCTAAATTTATTGAAAAAAGAGTGTCATAAGACCCATTTTTAATCTCTCGAAAATTGTCAATGGTGAGATTTGAACCCAGGTTTCCACTATGTCAAACAAAGATGACAACCATCATACCATATGGTTTTTGTTGAACAAAATTGAATTAAGTTATATATACGTATATAAATATAGATCTCCCCCGCCGAAAGTACCCCCACCGAATATCGCCGTCCCTGTCGACTGTCGCCGCCCCTTCCGAATGTCGCCTACGTCGAATGTCACTGCCCTTGCCGAATGTCGCCGCCCGCACGGGGGCCCCCGTGCCCTGTCACTCGTATATATATATGTATATATAAGTCGAACGACACGGGCCTACGACCCTATGTGAGTGCAACAGTACGGGCCTCCAACTGTACGTGAGTGCAATCGGCGGGCTTCGCCTGCCGCCAGCGGGCTTCGCCCAACCCCGACGGCCTTCGACCGACCTCGGCGGGGGGGGGGGGGGGGGGGGGGGGGGGGGGGGGGGGGGGGGGGACCGTGCAAGCACCCAGTTATTATTTAAAAAAAAAAAAATTTGTAAATTATATATATTCATAATCTATAAAAAATTATATATTAATAATATATATATAATAATATTTGTATCTGTATTATATATTAATAATTATATATGAATTATTATGTATATAATAATTTTAAAAAAAATCCCGTACGTCCTCCTACCGCCGCCATTTAGGGTTGTTGTCGGCTGCCCGCCGTGACCCCCCTCCAGGTTCGCCGGACCCCGGCGAACCTGCCGGGGGTATTCCGGCGGTGCTCCGCCAGGGCCACCATCGGCGGTGGCCCTGCCGGAGCCCCGCCGGACAACCCCCGGCAGGTTCGTCGGAGTCCGGCGAACCAGCCAGTGGGCTCACACTGGCGGCAGCCCTAAAGGGCGGCGGGAAGAACACATGGAGGGGATCACGGGTTTTTCCTGGGAGGGAGGGAGGAGGATTCAGGCTATTTGTTTATCCATATATATATATATGGATATCTATCTCGATTTGTATGAGATCACTAATGAGAGGCGAGTAAGATTTTCCAGCATGAAATTAATTGGGCAAGCCAAGATTTATTGGACAAATCTTGAGCGCTCTTTAGATAGAGAGGGCCTCGACCCTATCACCGGATGGGCCAATAAGAATCAAAAACTTAGAGAGAAATATCTCTCTGCTTTGTACTGTAGTCAGCTCCTAGATCAGCTTGTCGCTCCACGACAAGGCACACACACACAGACACACACACGGTGGCAGACGTAGAAATTTTATTTTGTGTGGGCGGAGTACAAAAATATTCACAAAAACAAATCAACAAATATATCAAAAATATATATATTACATTAATATCACACATTTTTTTATAATTGTTGATTAATTTGAGAAAAAATGATATATTTACTATACTCTTTTATGATGTTTCATTTTCTAGGAGTATTTATTTATAATCTCATTGTTGTTGGTAAAATATTTTTGTAATGTAAGTCATCAAATAATTATTCATCTATTTATTTCTCTCTAACTATGTAATGAGATTATAATAAAATGGATTAAATTCAACTCACGCTTATAGTGAAATCACATGAAAGAAAATCAATAATGTAATCCATACTTCTGAGTAATCTCTTGACTATTGTTATGTATTTTTCAATAAATAGTAAAATTTAAGTTTTTATAGATATACATGAGCTAAAATAATTGTTGAGATTTATTTATAAAATAGGTGAAGTTAAGAACCAATTCACTTATTGCGCCTACTTTTTTATGCACATGATTTTATTTATTTCTAATTTCACTCTAATACTTTAAATATTTATTTTTTGATTGCAACGTGTTATTAAATTTTCTATACTTTTTATGAATTAATAAATCTTCTAAGTTTTTAAGTCATATATAATTGAGAAATAATTAAAATAATAAAATTTACCAATATTAATGTAACTATAATTCAGATTATAAATTGAAACCTCAATTCACTGTCGTTTATAAACTATTTGAATAACACTTTTCATTTTAAATATTTTTCACACAATAACATAACCATGAACTTATTATAAAAACACTTTAAACAACTAACTTATTTATAAAAAAGTTTTAAACAACAACATAATAACAAATTTGTTTATAATTTCAACAACATAACAATTAACTAATCTATATAGAAATTCAATAGAACGACATAACAATAAGCTTATTTGTAAGAAAAAAATTTAAACAACAATATAACAAAGAACTTGTTTATAAAAAATTCTAAACATAGCATAATAACAAAATTATTTACAAAATAAAAAAATATAATTTTGTTGTGAGTGAGCTTTGAACCCATTACCACTTGATTAAAAACTATTACCTCCACCACTTGAGCCAACAAATAATCTACTCATTATTATTACAATATATTTTAAATACCCTCTCCACTATTACTAAAAATCTCCTCATAGATTTGATGGCATGTTATAGCTCTTCTTCCTTCTTTCAAGCTGTAGTTGAAGAGCAAGAAGATGACGCCTCTTTGCTTCTTCTCGATGGATGAAGGAGCACTGGCTTCCACAATGAAACGCACGGCTAACTTGTCCTCCAGAAAAAAAATGTCGAAAAAGAGAAATGAAAAGTGCAGCCTCTCTGCAGGCGGTTTCTTGCGTGAGATCTGAAAAACCTTTTTTTCCAAAATGAGAGTCGTATCTCTTCTCTACTTACAGGAAATGAAAAGTTGCGAGTAGCAAAGACATGGATTCTTCTCGATCTGCAGCGTCCATGAAATGGAGAATTCACCTATCCGTGAATAGCATTAATTCCAAGGCTGAAACTGGCCCCGATGAAGAAGGTTTCTGCGAGTAGAGATGTTTTGCGATGAGTCGTAGATCAGAAGAGAACAAAGCAGCGAAGAGGGAGAGGTGCGAAATCAGTGGCAGGCCCGATGCGTCAGGTTTGTCGGCCAAATGCGTCGAGACTGCTTCTTGGAAAGATCGCGAGGGACGTCGGTGTCGCGGGCAAAAAGGGTTCACGAGAGTGGTCGTCGGTGTGCAGGCGTCGAGGTAGCCAGGTAGGATTCTGACGTTGATCTAGGCAGTTTTAGAAGTCATGCCCCTGGAGGAGATGTTGCCACGTGCATTTGTGCGAAAGGGTTGAGCGGCTATCGGGAATGAGAGAGAGAAGCATGTATCGATGAGGAGTTTAGAGAAGGAAGTGGAAGTGTCAGAGAGGGATTGGGAGGGGTTGCGGCAAGCAGAGGAGGGAGTTGTCATGTTTGAGTAGGACGATGGAGAATCATTTGATGCAAGAGGAATTTTTTTTTGCTCCGGGCATCATGACCTCCTCTTGGAACGGGTTTAAATAGGCATTTCAAAGCTGAGTCGGGCCCACTCTCACCTCCTTCTCCTCTCGATGAAAAAATGCCTCTCGACGGGGACGATGCAGGTTTAACATATGCGATGGCCGTTCCTCTCTTCCGCGGCCTCCCTCCTCGCCTGCGAAGTCACAACTCACGATGGGGAAAGCCATTATTGTCGGCACCCGCGGCGCTCTTCCTACCCCCGACCATCTTCTTACCTGCTACTACAACTACCTACTAATCCATTCTCCCGCGGCCACTACAACTAGGTATAAATTTTACGTTTCCCCGCGACCTCACCTCTTTGCGGACTCAATGTATGTGTAGTTTGTGATTGGGCAAGTGTTTTTCAAGATTAAGCATTTACTGAGCATTCTCTCCCGCAACTGTGTAGTGTTATGCCAACTGTATTTGAAAGTCATTTGGCAACTCAATTTCATTATACAACTGTATTTATAAGTGTATTTATAGTTGTTTTTACAACTGTATGTACAACTGAATTTCTTTTGTTGTATTCAGATGTCTGGCAGCAAATATTTGAGTTATCGTTGTGCTAACTCGACATTTGTGGCCAACGCCCGTCCCCTCCTCGATGTCATTTCAGATGATTCCAAGCATATTTTGAGGGAAACAAATGTTTTCCCATTATTCTCGATGTCCTCATTGGCCCAGAACATACCTCTGTTGTATGTCCTTGTGAAGCTATACAAAAGAGATAAGAGTGTTGGATCGGTAGGCGCCCTTAGAGGGGGGGGGGGGGGGGGGGGGGGGGGGGGGGGGGGGGGGGGGGGGGGGGGAGGGGGTGAATAAGTGATATAAACTTTTACGATTTGATTGAGTTTAATCAAGTAGATTGTATTTCTAAGGAATTATCTAAGATTAAACATTGCAGTAGCTACTAATGAGATTAAGTTGTATTTGGCACGACTGATGTAAACTCTGTTGCTACTGCCTGCGGTAGTGTTACCGCTCAGCGTTAGTAATAGAGAATGCCTATTCGTTTAGATTTCAAAAGACCAGAGATTGCATGACAATATTAGATAAAAAATATAGTATTAATGCTTTTAGAAATCATTACAAAAACTTATCCCAATGATGCTTGAGATTCAGGCGATTGCGTAAAAACCTTTTTGGTTTTCTATACCGACCCTTCTCCCAAGGACCGGTTGGTTTTAGCCGATCTATCCCCAGATACGGTCTCAAGCGGCTCTAGCCTTTCTATCCCCAGAATGGCCTTGAGCACCCCTAGGTCTAATCCCAAGACCTAGTTGTCGTGTGGCGAATTCCCCCTAGTCCTCGCAAGGCCCTAGTTGTCAACCACGCGGTGAATTCTCTACTTGTAATAAAAGGAGTTACAAATAATAAAAACTAAAAACATCAAAGACACTCCCTGAAAGGTTGAACTTGAAGATGACATTGGTGTGGTTGATCTTTCTTCAAGTCCTTTGCGTTCACGAACGTTGATGGAGTTCTCTTCACTGCAAAGAGGAGTCTCTCATGAATATAGGAGTTGTGGCTTTGATGCGTCATCCAAATCGGCGAGTCAGCTCATCAAAATGGATGTGGTCCACTCTTTAAATAGGCTCGGATCCTAGCGCCAGTGGTAGTGCTACCGTCCGGCGGTAGCCTCTTTAGGCAATATTCTGTCATGTCGATCGAGGCATTTTTGGTAATATTCTGGCTCCAAAATTGGCAACCATCCTACAGCGTCGTGGTAAGGGTAGCACTTCGCATTAACATTATCTCTTTCCTAGCTGTCAGATCTCTTTCCATTTCTGCTCCTCAATCAACATCGTGATCGCGGGGCTTCCATAAGTTACCGTCGGGCGTTAGTCTTAACGCGCCGTGGTAGAACACACCATATTCTGTCCCGACGACATTCCTTTCTCGACGAATGTTTCCTTCTCGATGATATTTCCTAATATGCATAAGTTACCGCCAGCGGTAGCATTAGCGTGTCACGCTAGCAACAAAGTATTGATCACATAGGAAATCATCGTCTTTCTTTTTCGTACTCTTAGAGGCTTGAAAGCAGAAGTTCCTACACACTATAAACACATGGCAAGTATGATCAAATACAATGAGATTTATTATTCTTAAATCAAGAGATGTGGAAAGCATGTTCCAACAAAGAGGTGTTTCCTAATAGGTCTATATTACCTGAAAATTTCAGTTAATGAAGTAGTCATGATTCTTGGGCTACAAAATCGTGGTCGGGAATTTTATTTTTCTAGACTCCCTTGTATGGAGCTTTCCCATGGGGACTTGCTCAATGAGATCTGCATTCTTGTAAATGAGGAATGGTCCCCGGATCTCGAGCACAAGCGAGTGAATACACTGATTAGGTATTTGTTGATTGTTTTTTTCTTCCTTTGAAGACTCTAAAGATCCCAAATTGTCTGGGCGTGTCGGAGGATGGACTGGGTGCATTAAGAGAGTACAACTGGCACAAGGCTATTTATACTTTCTTGCATACACAGCTAGACTTCCTGAGTCGTGCCAACACAGTCCGAGAGGAGGACACATGTTTATGCTACTTCAAAGGCTACTCGACTGTATTACTGGTAAGAATTTTGTTTATATTCGAGTTAATGTTTTATCAAATATAAATTTTAAACTAACCTGTGTTTTTGTAGGTGTGTTTCTTTAAGCACACCAATGTACAGAGAGTAGTACATTTCCTGGCTCGACTCAGAAATTGTCTATAGTCAGACAAATTGAGGTATAATGCGAAGTTTTGTTTGGACTTACGGAGTGAGCTGATGAAACCTAATGAGGTATATTTATTTAATTTGTTTTTTCACACCCATCCTTTTGTCTTTACAAATATATTACGTTTTGTTATATCTTGTAGGTTAGATTCAAGTTTAGCAGTGTAGAGGAGGAAGAGAAACAACTCCTAGGGTCATAAGAGGACTCTAATTTTGAAGATGTGAAGCCAAGTAAGAGGAAGGGAAGAGAAGTGAAGAATGCTACGGATGCCAGGAAGAAGATGGATGTTGAGGACTCGGATTTTGAGGACATTAAGAAGTAGAGGGACAAAATGATGTTTGAGTAAATAAGGAGAAAGGTTGTTAGGAAAACTGAAAAGAGATTGCTTAGGAGGGTCGAGAAGGAGAAGGAGAAGAGAGGAAATGCAGATGAAGATTGAGCGTAATGGAATCCGGCTCTGCGTTTTTATACAAGAAGAAGTTGGTAAGGTTGAGGGCTCTTTGAAGACTTTTTGCAAAAGATGGTTTAAGAAGTTGCAAGTGGGCATTTCCCAATCCTATCACCATACACCATCACCCACACCATCCACACATAAGCCTAAAGTGTCCCCCACCACACCCTCTTCCACCCAACATTCCCCCAAAGTCACCCTTGTCCCTAATACTGAAATCATTATCGTGGAAAGCCCCACAAAAAATACATGTTCGGTTCCGCGGAAGGCTTATAGCAGGAGAACGCAATTGGTCATGCCTCAATATTACAAAGATCTCATTTTGGTGCATCGCTATCCAGGAAGACAACATATATTGATTTTGTCCTTAGTCAGTTCACGGAGAGGTATTTTTTCATGTGCGTCTTTTCATACAAATAATTGATTGGCCTTCTCACAATGTTTTTATCTATAATTATAGCATCAGGGTTATTTTTTCGAGCGGGAACATTGAGTTGACCAGAGGGGGGCAAATGATATGTTGGGGAGGGGTTGGATATCAGACACTCACCTACATGCTTACTTTGTGTTCCTTGGTTCGAAGCAGAAAAGGTCATCATGAGGAATGAAACATTTCTTATACGTTTTACCTAATCATGCAATACATACTTTAATGTTTGCAATTCAATTTGTCAATCCTAGAAAATTTTAATTCCTACCAATTCATTGTGCAGTATCATAAGATCGGCAAAGTTCCAAACAGCAAGGACTTGTTGAGCCACATAACATTGTCCAGTTTTATGGCATCTTGTGCAATACTTATGCCATGTCATATGTCGTGCCATTGGACATTGCTTGTCGGCTGCTTGAAGGAACAGTCCTGGGAGTTCTATGATTCTCAGTCTAGAAGCGGCCATCATCATTCCGCCCTTTGTAATTTGGTACACCCACACTAGTGACCATCAAACTCCCATATGAAGGTTTAATTTACGTGCTTTCTGACTTTCTAGGTATCATGCAGGTAAGGACTTTATATGAGGAGGCTAGGGTAGCATTGCCAGCAAATATTATCAACTGGTCTATTAACGAGGTTCCTGATTTGCCAAAGCAAGATAATGGGGACAATTGCGACGTTTTCATGATGAAATTCGTGGAGGCGGCGTTGTCGACCAAGTCATTTTCTTGGAAAGAAAACAAGGAGTGGTACAAGGAGATGCCACGATTTCGCGCAGAAATAGCACGCAACATGTTTCGGACATTTGCTAACTTAATTAATTCTAATGCTGAGAAATCATTTTCTGATTAATTACTATGATGTTAGAATTGTTGAGAAATTCTGGGTTGAGAAGATTTAGTCTACTTTTAAACTTTTTAATCTAGTTTAAATATACTCTATTTTGAACATTGCTGAGAGATCATGTTCTATGGTTATGATGGTCCTCATGTAAATCTGTCTCTGAATGATGAGTATCATCACCAGAATTCCTTCATCTGCAGAATAACATGCCTTATGAAATCCCTCCATGCTCTTCTGTCTCCATCTCCATTATGTTATGTTCTTGTATCGTTAGTAAAGATACATTACTGCACTTAAAATTAGTTTCAACTTTTCATTGAGTGATGTCTTTTTTCTGCCAAGGTGGATGATAATATGTGCGCACACACACACACACACATACACTTATTATGTGTACATCCAGCAAACGTACTTGTTGTGCTTTAAAATAAAAAAATAGGATTGGTCACAGGACAAGTCACTTGAACAACATTTTCAATTCATCATTAAGATTTCTTAAAATAATAGGTATTCTGTCCACAATTTCCCCCAAAAAAAGAATATTACAAAACATGCTTCGCTTCATGATTTGAAGATATCTGGGATGCTCGAAAAATTAAATGACAAATCCAACTCAAAGTCTTCTTCAGGAACAAAATCTGTAGGATTGGCCGATAGAGTTGATTGATGTGCATGACTTGGAGAATCGAGGAAATTGTGCTCCGAAACTGCTCTTTTCATCGCTACAACTTTCTTTCATGCAATTGAAAACATAAGTTTTATTAAATTGCTATTACAAAATAAAAATCAATTTTTTGGAAAAATTTGAGATGGGAAAAACTGTACTTGAAATTTTGTTGTTTTTCTCCCAATATGCTTTAGGTCGTGCGTTCGAAATGCCTTTTGGCCTCTTTGTCGGCGGGGCCCTTAATTTTGTGTCATTTTTGGCGTTCACATTGCCATCCCCAATGACCATAACTGCAACCCTCCGAGCTAAATCATTCAGGGAAGTCATAACAAGTTCCCTTGCTAGTTGGCGGCTCTCAATTTGGAGGGCTAAGTCATATATAAACCTCATTAAATGTTTCCTGAAAACCACATTCACATTGGGCCATTGAAGGTGTGCATGAAAGGTAAATATGTGTCTTATCATCCAAACTGAATCGTTTGAGTAAATATTGGGCGGGAATCTGCTTTACATTTCTATGAATGAATATCTGCAAAATGTGTTTACATAGAATACCTTTGGTTTCAAATCCTCGGCAAGAACATTTTACTTTGCATGTACTACCATTGAAGTTTACAAACCATCTTTTACCGTCTTGATCTTCGTCACCAAGTGAGGACACATATGAAAACTATCATCCTCCTATCTCATCGACTATGCTGACCCCAACAGCCCCCTCCATGAATGATTTCTTGAAGATAGAGAACATTTTTTGGTGTAAACCTTTGAAGCCTGCTTCAGTAGGATGGAACCTTTATATTTTAAACAAATGCTACCCTGTGTGCACTTAAAATCTTCATCGAACTCAGCTCTCCGCCATGTCGAAAATAGTTTCTCCAAACCTATGAAGCACTCAATAATAGAGCCGGTTGCCTTGGAACAGCCATGCAATCCATGGTTTGCAGATTCGCTCCATTGAGTCGACAAAATGCCAAGATCCAACACATCCTTAATTATTGTAGGTAGTTGACCACTTCCTCCTAACTGCATATAGGTCCCTTAACCATCTGCTATCATGTAAGCTTCCTTTCAACATCATCTCATTCTAATAGAGATCAAACTCGAACTCACGGTCACACTTGCTCATGCATTGGTAGAATAAACCTCTAACAACTTTGTCATGGTTGAAACAATGAACTTTAGAAGGAGCTTTTTTGGAGGTGTGACATTGACACAATTGATGCCTGCTGGTGGTGAAAAAATGCTTAATAGCATCTGCCATAGCCCAATCTTGGTCGGTGAAAATAGTTATGGGTTGTTTCCTGTCACAACCCGCATTTTCTCCGAATTTAAGAATATCAGAGTAAGAGAAAATACACGTCATGATGCCACGTCATACAGGAGACAACTGTAGACGCTCAGGCGGGAACCTATTACTTAACTAAACAAACTTGATTATATGATAAGTCATCATTTGAAATCATTTATCAGGGGTTTTGAGATAGGAATTGTGTCTCTCAGTTCGTGGATCAACTAGTCCACCGAGAAAGTATATATAATTGCAGCGGAAAGTACTTGATTTAATTTACTTAAAGTCCTACATGTATGCAAACGACGGAGCATGAGGTAAATGATATGCACATAACTAGGCGTACTGTAAGAGTAGAAAATACCTTTAGGCGACCTTAAAGTAAAGGTTTCAGTTAGAAAGAATGCAATGAGGATGAAGAAAAAACATTTTATAACTATAGTGCACCTAGCATAAATCATTCCCAGAGGGTAAGATATACAAGATCTAAAAGTAGTGGCATAATCTGGCAAATAATCTATAAAGTATAAAAAGGGGCTTAATGGGCGTCAACAACATGACACTAACCCATTGACACCAACTAGTATGTCTGAGCACAAGAAGTAACTAAAACAACTACCTCGCAGCAGCGGGGTGAACAACTACTAAAACTCTGAACTTCAGGCTACATCACTAGCCGCTACGGCTCTGAACCTGAGGCATTCAATAAAACAAAGAACGCCTCAGCAAGGAATTACAAGTGGCAGAAAACTAGCAGAAAAACAAGAAAGGCATAAGGGGTACCAACCCAAGCCAAATTTACCGAA
This sequence comes from Dactylorhiza incarnata, assembly GCA_033032865.1. Classification (NCBI taxonomy): domain Eukaryota; kingdom Viridiplantae; phylum Streptophyta; class Magnoliopsida; order Asparagales; family Orchidaceae; genus Dactylorhiza; species Dactylorhiza incarnata. The sequence continues at coordinate 5,295,504 of JAWHQI010000134.1, forward strand.
AGAGAGCTCTAAACAAAGAATCAACAAGCATTAAGTGCACTAAATACCAAAAGAGGAACAAATATGTTCATTTATTTAGTTTCATCAATTAAAGAGACTGATCAGCTCAAATTATACGGGAGCGGTTAACTACCTCCGCTACCCCAGGCCCAAAAGCAGGTGGGGGTACCACTAGACCCAACCACCCAAACACGACTACCGTGCAAGGCTATAACATTTCCCCCACTGTCCCCCAAACACAACTACTGTGAAGGGCTAAAGACAGTAGTTCTTATTACTTAAGTTTTAATTAAACACGGGACGCTACCCGAAAGGATAAACACTTGAAGGCCCTAAGAAATAGGGTCGATGCAAGGTACACACCGATCAAGATAAATCATAAGAGTAAACTCAAACGTTAACAGATCCACAATGAGTAAAAAGGGATACAAGCAAGAGGGATTCAAGATCAGGAGCACCGAAGGGTCACTGGCAATCATCCAAGTACACCCGAGGGGTCACGAGCTCCTAACACAAAAACTCAACGAAAACACAAGCGTTCCGGGCAGGGTTCCAAGGGGTCGCGCCCCTGTCGGGGTCTTAGGGGCAGAGCCCCTAACGGGGTCCAAGGGGCAGCGCCCCTGGCGGTGGTCTCGGGAGATAGAAGGTTGAATTTTCGAGTAATAGGCAAACTCTCGAGACATGAAAGGGATCTCTCGAGATATGAAGGGGAAATCTCGAGACATCAGAAGGGATCTCTCGAGACATGAAGGGGAAATCTCGAGACATCAGAAGGGATCTCTCGAGAAATGAAGGGGAAATCTCGAGACATCAGAAGGGATCTCTCAAGACATGAAGGGGAAATCTCGAGACATCAGAAGGGATCTCTCGAGGCATGAAAGGGGAAATCTCGAGACATCAGAAGGGATCTCTCGAGACATAAGGAATTTCTCGAGACCAGGACAGGGCTCAGGCTTATTTCTCGAGATTTGAAGGCAAGGTTCAAGTTGATATCTCGAGACATCGGAGGTTAATTTCTCGAGACAAGGGAAATCTCTCGAGAAATCAGAAGAAAACTCTAGATTCAGTAAGGGAACGAGGATTTTATCTATCCCGGTTTTCTCCAGGGAACAACTACCCGATTCATAGCAAAGGAAGAACAATCAAGGAAGCTTATATCAACACTCCAAAACTTAAGTTAAACCGAGCGACATGAAATCGACACGAGCGAAACAATGCTTCAAGAAAGAAAGAGAAGGAGGAGGAAGCCACTTGCCTTAACCTTGCAAAACTCGAGATCCTCCGTCCGAAGGCTAAGGAAACACTAAAGCACGAAATCCTGGAACGATTCGGACCAAAAGGAAGAGTTAGGTTACCGCCAAATCTCCCAAAACTCCACGAAACGAGAAAAGCTTACCGCTAGAACGAAGATCTCGCCGAGAGCTTTCCAAATCTTCAAACCAATCCCGATTCCGACCACTACAACCCTAGAAATCACCGGCCGGAAGCTCTCCGAAGCTCCGCTCTCGCCCTAACCCTCGGCGGCTGATTTTGATCAAGGAAAAGGAAGATGAATAGGAGGAGATGTTTTAGGTATTTATATGAAAACCTAATTTAATATTTAATTAATTAATTAATTCCCTTATTTACTTAAACTGCGAGGGCGACCAGATTACCTCGGATTTCTACGAAATTCGCGCCTTAACTGAAAAACAGCGCTACGAATCCAACGGCGGAGTCAGAATTCAATTCCGACGAGCCAAACTCCGGATAAAGCCTTCCGAAGCTAAAATTTTGATATCCACTCAAAATCTTCACTTTAACTCGAAACGACGCGAAATCTCGCACGCTTGACCTAAATCACAAGCTTTAACTAAGCTAAAACTCGAAACACTACCAGACGAGCTGACATAACGCCCTTACGCTAAAATTACGTCACAGAGGGTACGTAAAATAATTAACGAAAATCAGGGGCGTTACATTTCCCACCAACGAACTTAAGAAATGTCTCAAAAACCCAACAAAAAGAATCAATGGTCTCCACTACAATGAAAGTACAACTGATGTAAACACTCTGCCAATGATTGTTAACAGTAATGAATGGAGCGCACGCCAAATTGTATTTATTTAATCTGTAAGTGGTATCAAAAGTAATAACATCACCGTAACAATCGTAGTCAATCTTACCGCACCCATCCATCCAAAAAAAACTAGTCAACTTATTTAGTTCATCTGCTGGACTTCGTATGAGAACATATTATCCTTAAGTTGTCTTGTTTGTAGCATCTTTAGCAAACTAACCGAGTTACCATTTTCAATTAAAGTTTTTTTAGCTCGTTGGACATAGTTATAGGCATCAATCTTGCTGAAACCGACATTTTCAATAAACACAAATTCTTCAGAGAGAAAATTGTATGCTTGCACGGTTTTTATACCAGCCTCTGTCATATTTTCTATAAGATTGCCCTGTATTTCTGATACCTTTCGATTTGACCTTAACAAATGCTTCACTTTCTCCACTGCAAGGGGTGAATATGTGATGCGCAATTTCAGCACCGCTAATTAGCAAGCACGAAATGTGATACGACGGCAGTACACTAGTCGCTCAAGTAATAAAATAGGGAGGAACTCCCCGAATGTCGATCTCTTGAGGAATGCCGGTTCTGGTGAATGAAACGTGTGGTGAGTCGATTGTTACACGAGCGAATAAAGCAAAACAGGGGCGTTGTGATTTGATTCCTAAGCTATTGCGGAAATAAGAGAAATGCGGGTCGAAAAGCACCGCTTCGCAAGGTGTGGGTGAGTGCAGCGGTCGTGATGTCGCGCTTCGGTAAGCGGATGGAGTGGCCACAGTGCGAGGTTTTGTGAGGGTCGTACTCACCTCTTCGCCAACATCACCACTAGCAATTGCTATATGGCTTCACACACAAACAACCTAGGCTATCACAACAACAACGAAAGCTATTCTCACCACCACATCATCATTACAGATGAACACAAGCAAGGATCCATAACATTAACCTAACAAGTGTTCGTACAACAATACAAAGAGAAAGCACAAGCATCAAAGTTTAGAAAGGACCACATAGAAGATGTCACTGCGTCTTAGGTTCTCGGCCGGAGTGAGAGGTTGTCGGGCTCTCTCCGGGGTCGGCCCTCAGATGGTGTGCGGACTCGAAGGAGGCTGTCACCGCTCCAACGCTCTTCAGCGCTTCTATGGTCTCCTCGGCGAAGAATGCTTGAACTAGTGGCGGAGAATGCTTGCAAATGCTCCCGGATGGAGGAATGGCGAAGGAGATCGCTGGAAATGGTCTCCTCTTGTCTCCTCCGGTGGAAAGGGCGAAAATGATGGGATTCCTGGCTTTTCCCGCGAGGGGAATCGGGGGCGGGGCTTTGGTAGCAGCATTTCCTGCTTTAAATACTAAACAGGCAGAGTTATGGTCACGCACGGGCAAACGCACGATCGTGCGCTACCCGTGCGATAATTAATGATAAAAACTGGCGTGAAGACGAAGCTGCGCCGCCCGTGCGATTTACTCACGCATGGGCAAATTCGCCCGTGCGTCAAAACGCACGGGTAAATTCAGAAAAGCTAAAAAACAGGAAGAAACAGGCGACCGTGCGTTTTATTCACGCACGGGCAATTCTGCCCGTGCGTCAAAATGCACGACCAAACTCAGATCTCCCATTTTCTGCCTAGATGAGAACGCACGACCGCAACCGTCCGTGCGACAAGGAAACGAACGACCGTGCGTTGCACACAATCATGAATTCTGGGGGAAAACTGGATGATCCGACCACCTGTATACAAGATAAAACAGCTGGGAAAACACCTCCAGCACTAGATAAACATACAGAAAGGGATGGGGAGCACCATGTGCTTACCCCCAATAACAAGGAGCGCAAATTCACACCGAAATGGGCCTAAGAGTGCACCTAGCAAGGAATAACAAATATGATCGAAAACATGCCTAAAGTGTAGTGCATCGACTAGAAATACGGCCCAGATGAGTCCATAAATGTGTATATAAATGGGACTCATCACACCCCCAGACTTAACCATTTGCACGTCTCGGGCAAACTACTCAGCTCTCCTGTCGGAACAATTGGATGTTACAGTGAGTTTGAGCGGTAGAGACCTATGCGAAGTCGCATGCACACGTGCATAGAAATATATTAGAACAGAATTAAACTCAAGATTATATCTAACTATTTCTAGAACAGTGATTTGAAATTTACTTTACTTGGATGGTGAATCCCGGTGAATCTTTCGGTCGCGCAAAGGGAAAATAGCGTGACTAATGAGTAGAGTATTACTCGAATCAAAGCTCGGGACAAACTCCTAAGAAATCCATCAATGTCGGTGTTCATAGGCTTGCACGTTCGCACTCTCTCTACTGCTTGAGACGACTCGTATCTAAAATCAATAGGACTTATGGGTTAGGATTGGGCTTAGGTTGAGTTTAGGCTAGATAAGTAGAAGGACGATGGGAATCGCATTCAACATAAACTGAGCACTCAAGAGAATTACAATCACCAATACAACATTTTCAAGAATTACACAACACCCCCGGACTTCAACTGAACACTAGGTGCGTGCTAAGCCAAATATAATTTGAATTTGTCGAGAGAATATTCATTTTGAACAACCCCTTTTTTTCTCTTCTCGATAGAATAACTTTTGTAGGCACAATAAAAATGGCTCCTTCAGCTAATTCAAAGCTGCCATACACCACAAAGATAACACCAAATGCGATCGATAAATAAATTTCTTTCAACTCAAAAGTTGGTGCGAAAATAGGTTTGGCCGTATGGCTTTGGTGAAATTTTAGTGGAGCTAAACAAGGAGGAAAGGTAGGCTCAAGTGGGATTGCAAAGGTGATTACGTTGGTAAGGATTTCAAAAGCACAAACGGATCAAGAAATGGCCTATATCACATTTTATAATGAGTACTTCAACGCAATCGTTTCAAGAGTATCCTAGTGCAAGTTCTAGCCACCGAGAAAGGTTGTCCTTCCTTCCGACCATAGTAATAAGCTACTATTAGTCCAGCTACACTCGACCTTATGCTATTGTTGAATTCACCGGATTCACCACTAAAGTAAAACAAATTGCAGCTACTATAATAGAAATAATTAAATTATAAATTTGAATTTTAGTCTACTCTAATTGAATTTCTAGGCGTGACGGGAGCATTTGACTAGAGCACTACTCGAGTCAACATTTTTCTCTACTCCTCACTCCTACACTAACAATCCAATTCTTACGAGCGGGGAACCTCGCATCAATATCCAATAAGCGTGCGTGATCAAGTGCGCGTGAACTAGGTGCAAGTGTATGCAATGTGTGCAACAAAATAATAAATCCTAACTCAGCACATTCTAACATGCCATGCAAAGTGTGTGCATGTGCACAGCTCGCTCTCTCCCCCAGACTTGATCAACGAAATAAAATAGACAATTCAGGAATAGGAAAAATAGGGGTAGAGAGGACCTATGCTCATAAAAGAGCATGTCAGAAGTGCGGTAGTTCCTTCTTTAAATTTTTCTCCTTCCGCATCCACCAAGCGAGAGCTTCAACCTACAATGTTAGCAAGTAGGAAATAACATAACATAAAAGAAAATAAAAGGCAAACGGAACCGGGTGGTTCCCATGGGTTGTCTCCCAAGAAGCCCTTTTGTTTACTGTCCTTAAGGTGGACCAAATATCTGTTTTAAGCAGTGTATAAAGTCTAGGAATAAGCAAAAGTCAATAAATCCTAATTATTATTACAAGCTCAAAACAAATCAGCTATAAGCTGATTTGAAGTAGTAACAACTGATGAAAGAAAAAGGTCCGGGGACCTGGTAGTAGGCTTGGAAATTAAGTAGGATGCTCAGCCTCCAACCCCAAATCTCCTCCTTTTTCGCTCTCTTCTTCTCCTCCAGTATTCTGTCTTTAAAGAAAAACCGCTTGCCCCCCTGTAACCAATCCTCAAGGGGAAGCACCAACGATGATGAAGAAACAAGATGTTCCTTCACTGTACCTTCCTCATCCCGCCAGGCTTTCGGCTCCTCCATGCATAAGGTCTGATCATTCGGAGGAGGGGCATCCTGCATCCTCGTACATAAAGAAAGGGGGTCAGGAAATAAATTGGAAGAAAAACTAAAAGAAATCTCATCTGAGGGGAATATCCCGGCTTCATCGCCCATAGGGTGCGGCAATGACAAACTGATGATATCATCAAAGATTTCACTAGACTCAACAGCGCACGCAATGGCCTCCTCTATAACTTGGACTTCCTCGCACTGGACCAAAACGGTTGCTTCAGCACACTCGAGACTATCCTCCTCCATGAGAGTGGGCACGACACTGCGCAGGTCTGCGATATCCTGCAAATTGACCTCAATAATAACATCAGAAATAGATGTAGTTTCGTGTGTAGTGGGAGAAGACGTGCCACTTGAGAGTTCGGGCTCACTCTCCACACAAGGGCACAAATCCACGCAAAGTAGTACATGAACCGAAGAGGTATGGGGGGCACATCAGAAACAGAGTCATGAGGGACACTGATGCACATGTCGATTCCAGAGCCTTCAAAAAGTGAAGGTGGAAGTGACACGTAACCAGAGGAAGGGGCTGTGCTCGCGGAATTCGAAGATGGGACGATCCGGATATCCGGCTCATCGTCATCCTCCAGTTGGCGAAGGTAATCAACACAGTCCTTCAAGGCATGCTCTCTACTTTTGCAAAATAAACACTGCTTCACCGGCTTCGCCGGCACCTAAGGTGCGGCAGCCGCGTAAAAGTGCGACAATAGAGGCGCAGTAGAGTTGCCAAAAGATTTATGGGCTCCGTACGGTTTCTGAACGACACCATACTCTTTGGGACACCTATCACTAGCGTAGGATGTGTCCCCGCACCAACGACATCGGATATTCAAATGCGCCCACATGACACAGAAGAAGAAAATAGCATACTAAAGAATAAATTAAAGAAAATAAAAGACTCAATCGAAAACAATCGATTCACAACCAACATCTCATCACGCCTGCACTCCCCGGCAATGGCGCCAAAAACTTGATGTGCAATTTCAGCACCGCTAATTAGCAAGCACGAAATGCAATACGACGGCAGTGCACCGGTCGCTCAAGTAATAAAATAGGGAGGAACTCGCCGAATGTCGATCTATTGAGGAATGCAGGTTCTGGTGAACGAAACGTGTGGTGAGTCGATTGTTACACGAGCGAATAAAGCAAAACGGGGTCGTTGTGATTTGATTCCTAAGCTATTGCGGAAATAAGAGAAATGCGGGTCGAAAAGCACCGCTTCGCAAGGTGTGGGTGAGTGCAGCGGCCACGATGCTACGCTTCGGTAAGCGGATGGAGTGGCCACAGTGCGAGGTTTTGTGAGGGTCGTACACACCTCTTCGCCAACATCACCACTAGCAATTGCTAGATGGCTTCACACACAAACAACCTAGGCTATCACAACAACAACGAAAGCTATTCTCACCACCACATCATAATTGCACATGAACACAAGCAAGGATCCATAACATTAACCTAACAAGTGTTCGTACAACAATACAAAGAGAAAGCACAAGCATCAAAGTTTAGAAAGGACCACATAGAAGATGTCACTGCGTCTTGGGTTCTCGGTCGGAGTGAGAGGTTGTCGGGCTCTCTCCAGGCTCGGCCCTTAGATGGTGTGCAGACTCGAAGGAGGCTGTAATCGCTCCAACGATCTTCAGCGCTTCTATGGTCTCCTCGGTGAAGAATGCTTGAACTAGTGGCGGAGAATGCTTGCAAATGCTCCCGGATGGAGGAATGACGAAGGAGATCGCTGGAAATAGTCTCCTCTTGTCTCCTCCGGTGGAAAGGGCAAAAATGGCGGGATTCCTGGCTTTTCCCGCGAGGGGAATCGGGGGAGGGGATTTGGTAGCAGCATTTCCTGCTTTAAATACTAAACAGGCAGAGTTATGGTCACGCACGGGCGAACGCACGATCGTGCGCTGCCCGTGCGATAATTAATGATAAAAACTGGTGTGAAGACGAAGTTGCGCCGCCCGTGCGATTTACTCACGCACAGGCAAATCCGCCCGTGCGTCAAAACGCACGGGTAAATTCAGAAAAGCTAAAAAACATGAAGAAACTGGCGACCGTGCGTTTTACTCACGCACGGGCAATTCCGCTCGTGCGTCAAAACGCACGACCAAACTCAGATCTCCCATTTTCTGCCCATATGAGAACGCACGACCGCAACCGTCCGTGCGTCAAGGAAACGCACGACCGTGCGTTGCACACAATCATGAGTTTTGGGGGAAAACTGGATGATCCGACCACCTGTATACAAGATAAAACAGCTGGGAAAACACCTGCAGCACTAGATAAACATAGAGAAAGGGATGGGGAGCACCATGTGCTTACCCCCAATAACAAGGAGCGCAAATGCACACCGAAACGGGCCTAAGAGTGCACCTAGCAAGGACTAACAAATATGATCGAAAACATGCCTAAAGTGTAGTGCATCGACTAGAAATACGGCCCAGATGAGTCCATAAATGTGTATATAAATGGGACTCATCAATATGCTCCTCCACAAACTTAGCAACTATCCAGTTCTGACCATTTTTATCAATTCTAAAATGACAGCAAGTAAGGCAACCGGTTCCAGTGTCTAATTTGTGATTTTCAATTGGTGACGGTTTTGTGTGCTTCTTTTCGGCCTTGGAGAAGCTATATTCACGCATTTAGATTATTTTAGTGTAAGTCCAGTAAACAATGTGTTCTTTACGAACACTAAATCATGTTTTGTGAGCATTATCATAATACAAAGCATATGCCTCTTCTTCTGAATGGACAATAGGGAAAGTAGAATTTTCATTTTTGAACTGTAGCAAATTATAAAACACATTAGATCCATATACAGTTGTACAGATTTGAACAAATACAGTTGTACTTTAATAATACAGTTGACGTCCAACCTACATTTTGAACAAATATAGTTGTACAAACATGAAAAATTCAATAATAGTTGTTGTAGGCTTACATCACTGCCTTTATCCATTTCACCATTGATGAACCCCATTTCAGTACTCCCCTTCTCAATGGAACCCTTTTCCAAGGACATGTTATGGGCAAGAATGCTCGGTAAACACTTGATCTTGAAAAACACTTGCTCAATCACAAACTACGCATACATTGAGTCCGCAAAGAGGTGAGGCCATGGGAAAATGTAAAATCTATACCTAGTTGTAGTGGCAGAAAACACACCTCCGGTTACTGCTCTGAAGCCGCGGGAGAATGGAGTAGCAGGTAGTTATAGTAGCAGGTAAGAAGATGGTCAGAAGTAGGAAGAGCGTCGCAGGTGCCGACAACAATGGCTTTCCCCGTCGAGGGGTGTAACTTCGCCAGAGAGGAGGGAGGCCGCAGAAGAGCGGAACTGGCTGTCACCTAGGTTAAACATGCATCGTCCCCATCGAGAGACATTTTTTCGAGAGGAGAAGGAGGCGAGAGTGGGCCCAGCTCAGTTTTGAAATGCCTATTTAAACCCATTCCTAGAGGAGGGCACGATGCTCAGAGCCAAAAAAATCCTGATGCGAGAGGTAAAGCGGGAGCGGGGAATGAGAATTGGTCGTGCCCGTAAGGGTGTCTTCGTGGTTGGAGAATTTTGACAACAGGTATGAAAGAAGGTTTGTAGAGTTTTAATATATATTCTGTTGAATTTTTTGAAGTAGAAGTGGAAGTGGACTGGGTGGTATGAAGAAGTCAGACCGCAGAGACCACACAGTCTGCGCAGGCTCTCTCTGTCAGGCTAGTCAAGGTCATGGCTAGTCAAATTCTAGTGGTTAGCTGTAACGCCCCTGAATTTTCGGCTATTATTTGGAAATATTTTATTGACGTCATAATGACGAAGGGCGTTACGTTAGTGCGGAGTTAGCGGTGCACCGTCGTTTGCGCGTTTTCGCGTTCGGTCGGTCAAGACGACCAAATTTTGGAGTTACTCGGAATTGGAAAATTTTACGTTAGGAAAATAGATTATTTAATTTTAGAAAGACCCTTAAAGTTTCATGGTGATTCGAGCGATTTTAGAGCCTCAGTAAATTTTTAGAAGATTTGTATATCTATCCATCGCCGTAAAACTTCGGAAATTTATATCTCGAGAACGGTACGTCGGATTTTGATTCCGACTTCGCCGTTGGTTTCGTGGCGCCGGTGTTCGTCTTTGGTGTGATTTTCGTCGGTTTAGGCGGATGTTTTGTCGGCGTCGTATTTATATAATAGTTATTATATTAATAATATTTTTATTATTATTAATATAGTGATATTCATATATATATATATATATATATATATTCACGATTAGCCTTCTTCCCCATCCGCAAACCCTATTCACATTCTTCCCCGATTCTTTTTGCGAACCGTGAACCGTAAGCGAGAGGCGTCTTCCGTGAACCTTCCGATCGCCGCCACCGGAGCTCCGGAGCACGAAATCTTCACCGGGGCATAGATCTGAAAAGCTCTCGCCGAGATCTTCGCGTGTGCGGTAAGTATTTTGAGTTTCGTAGATTTTTAAGGTTAGAGCCGGTAGCCCTAACCCTCGTTTTCATTTAAAAAGTTTCAGAGATTCTTCCTCGTGGTTTTCTAGCGGCCGATCTGCGACGAGGAGTTGTTCGGAGGATATTTCCGGTGAAAACTAGGCAAGTAGTGGACTAAACCCCTCTTGCACGCTCTTTTCTTCCCCTTTACTGTTTACCTTCCTCGTAGAGAGCTGTTCTGTAAAGCATTATGTTATTTGAGCAAAATTTATGTAGTAGTATTGTAGAGCACGTCGTTTTGGCTAACATAGAGTTCGTCCAGGGTTTAGATATTCCGTTGGGTATAGATTCGTCGATTAGTTCGATCAATTTCGCCGCGAATTCGGAGTGAATTCGTCGATTCATTTCGACGAATTCGTTGATATAGGCCTAGACTTCTGTGAGAGAGGTAAGTCGATTTGCCGAGATTCGTCGAATAAGATTCGACGAATTCATCGAGAGGCCTGAGGGTTCGTCGAGTCATTTCGACGAATTCGTCGAGTATGCCTTGGTTTCGTCGAGTGTTTCCCTCGAGATTGTTGTGAAAGCGGTTTTCCTGGGAGTTTTTCCTCCAGGTTTTTCTGTGGTGTCCGTTTTGGTCAGGGTTTTGTGAACCACTATTCTCAGTTGGTTGTTTTTGGACTGTGGGTGGACGAAGTGGCCACTACCAGTGCCTATTTTCTTTTCCATGGACGTGTAGACTGTTGGTTGTGTGGGCTGTAACCACCGCCATGGTGATTTTGTTCCTTGGTTGTTTGTTTTGGTCTGATGGTTGGTTGGAAAGAATGCCTCTGCCTCAGTACTGCTTTTGGCTGGGATAATGATTCATGCCTTCGGCAACTCGATACCCTTTCCCTTTGGAAGTTGAATTGCAACGTTGACTGCACTTGGTGCCAGTCAATTTTTACTTGTTAGTTGCTATACTCCTTTATTTGGTTTGCTGGTATTTTTACAGCTATCCTTGATGGGTTGGTAACCCTCTTTATCTTGACAAGACTTCTCTTACTCTTTGACTATGTTGTCTTTCATGCTTTTGTGCTGAGGCGTTCTTTTCTTTTGAATGCCTCAGGTTCGGATCAGTAGCAGGTGGAGCTGACCGGGTTATGTTTTCTTCAGATTGGCTAGTGGTTTTCTTACTCTCGCTTTGAGAGGTAGATTGTTGTTTTCTTTTCAAGCCTTGTTAGAGTTATGGGTTCGTGTCAGGTTGTTGACGCCCATAGCCTGAGATCTTTTATGTCATACTTATCTTGCTATTTTTATGTTACTATCGTAGTTTGCCATTTATGCAATTGCTCTCTGGGAAATTTTTATGTTAGGATGCATGATAGTTACTTTATATACAAAACTGCATAATTCTTCATACATGACGTCTCTTTTAAAAATATCATCTTTCTATTTTGAAGCTCGTAAAAGAAGTACTTTTTACTTATACTAAATATAGAAATTGCATATCATCAGAAATGCTGGTTAGTTCATCATGCTCATATAGGGTAAAATGAAATAAATTATGTATTTTTCGCTGCGTCAACCTATACTTTCTTATTTATGGACTAGTTGATCCATTAAACCGAGGGACACGGTAATTGAAAAACATTAAATTTAAATTATGTTTTAAACATAAAGTTCACGACTTTCTAAGGAAAAGTGTGAAGGTAAAGCTGCCTGAGCGTCTGCAGTTGTCCCCTGCATGACGTGACATCATGACGCGTATTTTCTTTTACTCTGACGTATTATTTAATACGAAGAAAATGCGAGTTGTGACAGTTGGTATCAGAGGCAGGTTTGTTTGACAAATTGGTCGAACGACTTTTTCTGATTTGGTGTTAATCATCTTGTCTCATTGCATACACACACCGAAGTGTCATCTGTACGTCTTGGTTGAAGCATGAACACTATACCCATAGCATGATAAGAAGTATACGGGGCATATTATGTAGTATGGGATGCATAATATGTGTTTGTATATGGATCCACCATAGGTGGCAACATGTGACGGTTATGTAGTATGGGATTCTTAACGATCATCACATGGATGCCCATTAGCATGTTTTTCTTTTTCATTGCATGTGATATTATGTATTATGGGGTGCATAATATTTTATGCATACGCCGCTCATAATATGCATTAAGGCTTTTCTTAGAATACATAGCACAACATACATATCATAACATCGCATAAAGCACCCGTGCTAAGCTAAAGATTTACATGATGACACTCGTATACACATGATTTAAAAAGAAGGTTTAAACATTCATACATCCATGTGACATGCACAAGAGTCAAAGGATGGTAGTATATCATCCTAAGTTAAAGCATAACATCATTTGTATAAAATCCCAGAGCAAGGTAGTAGCTAGAGCTAGTGTCTTTTCCTGTTTTGGTTCGAGCTAAGCTGAGTAGTTCCAGTTCCAAGCTAGGATTTTGATGAGTCGTTTATTCGTATTTATAGATATATCACGGAGGCGTATTGCGACGAGGTTGACCCCCCAATCTGAGGGTGAGTCTTCGGGTGCTCAGAGTGAAGCCATGATCGAGAGTCTGCGACAAAGTAATGAGGCTATGTCTAGGCAATTAGTCGCGATGCAATCGCAGATTCAGACGTTGTTGACTGCCGCCGTTGGGCAGCAGCCTGTGGTGCAGGACCCTGTAGTTGGTCAGACTGTACCTGTTCCTCCCGCTCCTTTGGTGCCTCCAGTTCTGCTACCACCAGAGATGAACTTCATTTCGCATTTTCAACGACTAGGACCCCCTACGTTCGACGGAAGAGCTGATTTCATGGCGTTGGATGACTGGCTAGTTGCCATTGAAGAGATGTTCGAGTACTCAAGAATCTCTGCGGACCAAAAGGTGATGGTCGCCGCTTACCAGCTGAAGGGACTTGCTAAGAGCTGGTGGATCAGGGAGAGAGAAAGTCTTGTAGGAGGATGTTCGTGGGAGTCGTTTAAGGCAATGGTGTTAAATAAGTTCCTACCGTCGGTCGAGCAAGACCGTCTGATGAATAATTTCCTGCACCTGAAGCAAAGACAACTCACGGTTAGTGAGTATGAGATTGAATTCAGTAAGCTGGGCAGATTTGCTCCAGATTTAGTAGCTTCAGAATCAGGAAGAGTGAAGCGTTTTCTCGGAGGACTTCGTAGTGACGTTCAGCAATTGACTAGCGCATACAGATCTAAAAGTTATGCTGAAGTAGTAGAAACAGGGCTGAAAGTCGAGGCCATCGACAACGCCAAGAATAGAGGTGTGTTAATGAGAAAGGACAAGAGAAAAGTTGAAGAGGGGGAAAGCCCCAAGGTATCTAGCCCTGCTCCAAAGAAAAGAAGTGGTGAAGCTTGTAGCTTCTGTGGTTGCCCGGGCCATCCGTTCGAGAAATGTTTCAAAAGGCTGGGAGCTAAGAAGCAGCAGCTAGTGTCGGCAATACAGAGCGCTCCCAGAGGAGATCTGACATGTACCTTCTGTAAGCGAAATGGGCATGATGTTGCCCATTGCTGGTCTAAAGATAAGGTGTGTTTTCAATGCGGACAGAAGTGGCACGTTAAGACTAATTGCCCGCGTTTCCATCCGCCTCTGTAGCACGTGCCACTTCAGGCTTTGCCGCCGCCTCAGCCGCAGTATCAGGATAGAGGAAATGGCAAGTTGAATGTGATGACTAGGGAAGAAGCGCAGAATTCCACCCAAGTTATTTCAGGTTAGGCATTAATTTAACTCTTAGCCTTCATCTTTAGACTCGTTTTTTGTACGGCTAGTTATTATTCGGTTTTATAGGAGAATTTAAGGTAAAGAATCGTTGGGCGCGCGTTCTTTTTGATTCTGGTGCTACCCACTCGTTCGTGGCTAGGACCTTTGTAGAGCGTCATCGTTTGATCCTCAATCAGATTGGCGATGCGTTTCGCGTTAAGTTTCCTTCTGGCGACTCCGTGATGTCGGACTAGGGTATCCAGAATTGCCCTATCCTCCTAGGCGATTTCTTAGCTTTTGCGGATTTGAAGGTGCTAGACCTGGAAGATTTCGACGTGATTTTGGGCATACTAGCTCTCCTCGGTTCTGTGGGCTTTGAGGACCACTCCTAGCTCAGCTACCGGGGAGACACCGTTCAAGCTCTCTCACGGATCGGAAGCTCTCATCCCAGTAGAGTTTGAAGTCAGAAGTCCAAAGGTGATCGCCGCCGAGGGCGGAAGTGAGGGATGGCGACTAGAGAATGAGGAGGCTCAGAAGCTATCTCTCGACTACATCGAAGAACTTAGAGATTTAGCTTCCGCCAGGCAAGAGGAGATCAAGCGACGAATGGCGAGGCATTTCGATAAAAATGTTCGCCTCAAGCACTTCCAAGAAGGTGACCTGGTCCTGAAGAAGATAGACGCGGCGGGACGATCAGCGGCCATCGGAAAGCTCCATCCAAACTGGGAAGGGCCCTTCATCATCCGCAAGTCACTCCTAACCGGAGGATACAGTCTGCAGAACCAGGAAGGAGAGCTGCTTGGGAATACTTGGAGCGGTGATGACCTGAAAAGGTTCTACCCCTAAGGGAGAATGTGTAGGTCCCATCCTTGTAATCCATATTGATTTATAAATAAAACCCTTCCTCTCCCTGAAACACGGGACTGGGAAGCTTTTTTTGTCACAACAAGAATCTTCAGAGAAGAGAAAAGAAAAAGCCGGTAAAATTGGTCCACATGCTAGGTTGGAAAATGAGCCTCCGACTTAATCCTCGTAAAACCCCAGAACGGATGGTGGGACAGTGCGTCGGTTCAGCAACCCTCTAAGACCAAGCCTCTGTATTGACGGTCGAGATCAGCTCCCCCCTTGCATGTTGGCCATGGTTCGTATCGATTGCACTTCTCATTTGACTGGAGAGATTACAGGGAAGAAGTCTGGACGCCAACCTTCCGATCGGGCAAAGAAGTGATCAATTTAAACCAGCTCGCTTCAAAGCGTCTTGTTGCCAGCTTTTCCTCCGATTGTGTGAGTTATTGTGCTTAAATGTGCTTAAAATCCCCTTAAAATTGTTGAGCAGCAGGAAACAGGTTTGGTCGGCATTCATCATCCAAGTAGGAGGGGACCTCGGGACGGTGTGTTCCCATGGAACTCCCCGACTGTCATTCCCTACCGGACGATCTGCTCGTCGATCTCCGTCACCACCAGTTGGGAAACGAGCCTCCGACTTAAACCTCGTAAAACCCCGGAACGGATGATGGGACAGTGCCTCGGTTCAGCAACCCTCTAAGACCAAGCCTCTGCATTGACGGTCGAGATCAGCTCCCCCCTTGCATGTTGGCCACGGTTCGTATCAACTGCGCTTCTCATTCGACTGGAAGGATTACCAGGAGGAAGTCTGGACGCCGATAGCCCAACTTGAAAGAAAGAGGTGATCGATTCGACCAACCGAAGAACGAAGACTTCAAGCATCCAAGTAGGATGGTGGCCTAAGGACGGTGTGTCCCCTTGGACCTGTCTGGCTGCCATGCCGTACTTGACGTCATCCTTTGAAGACACCAGGCTTTCAAGTAGGAGAGAGGCCTAGGGATGATATGTCCCCCCGTCCCTCCCCGACTGCTAAATCCTACTTCTTCCTTCCCTTGAAGAGCTCCTTTTATTTCTTGCTTAAAATCCTAACGGCGCTCTTCACTAGGTGCAAGTCAAGGCCTCAGGAGCAAGTCTGCAGGTGCGAGTCTGATGGTGCGAGCATATATTGCGAGTATACAGGTGCGAGCATACATCCTCGCCAAAATCCTAAGAGCCTAGGGAGCACTCAACCTCGCCTTGAGCCTAAGAGCCTAAGCGACATACAAGCAAGGAAGTAAGTACATGAAGAAAGAGGCGAGTAAGACTTGTCAAGTTCCTTTCATTTTTTCAAAAAATGTGTACAAGTTACAGGTATATATAAAAAAGGGTGTACAAAAAGGTCACCGGGAGAGCAAAAAGGGAGCCCAGGCGACTAGGCGACATCCTCGCCTTCTATATCTACACCGGCCTCATCAGCAGCACCATCATCGTCGTCATCATCATCATCATCACCATCATCGTCATCATCATCGTCATCGTCGTCCTCATCATCTTCATCCTCGGCATCGCTGGGCTGCGGCGAGGATGCTCGCAAGGGGGAGGAAGACTCTTCGGCGAGCAGCGCCGGAATGAGGTCCCCCACTGTCAATCCCATAGCTTCCGGCTTCAGAAGATCGTCTGCCTTCATCTGGTTCAGGATGACCTCCCCCATTGCTCGCGCGATCTCCCGACGAATATAAGGTATGTCGTCGTCGTGCATCCTTATGCGCTTGCCCCTAGGAATGGCCGCCTCTGCCGGTTGCTGCTCGGCAGGCCGAGTTTCCAACTCGGCGATACGGATCTGGGCGACCTCCAGGGCCGAGCGAGTATCCTCCAACTCCTTCTCAGCCTGGGACAATCTCTTCGCTGATTCCAGCTCGGCAGCCTGCCGAAGGTAAAAAGGGAAAGGTAAGTTTGACAGCTTGCAAGGTGGCGAGTATCTTAGTAACAAGCAAAGACGCAAAGGCGAGTACCTCGAACTCCTTGATCCAGAGCGCGAGGGCGATCAGCTTCGGACCCTGCACCTTGATCGCCTGCTCGTACTCAAGTAGTCGCCTTGCTGTTGCGTGAGCCATCTCGGCGGACCGCAAGAGGGAGCGCGAGGTCTGGTGCGCCAGATCCTCGGTAGTTGTGTCCTGCAGGACTTCGGCGTCCGCGCGACCATAGAGGACGTAGGTCACGTCGAAGGCCTCCCCCTTGTCCTCCCACTCATCCGACCAGGCGGGGAGGTTAGAGCTGAGGGTCACCTCGTGCGCGCGCTCAGCCCAGGTCACCAATGGGAGACCATAGGCATCCTCGCTGCGGGTGCCCTCATTGAAAAGTGGATGGTCGCTCGGCTCGCCAGCCTCCGAAGGATCCGCCTTCTTGCCCAGATCCCTGTGGGCGACTTCCTTCTTCCTCCTCTTGGGCTCAGAGGCCTTAGCCTTGCCCGTTCGCTTCTTAGAGGTCCCGGCCTCATCGCCGGTGACCTTGGGATTGTCGCCCCCTGGCGACAAGACGATTGGGGAGGAGCCCCCAACCTCGCGCGCCGAGGTTCCCGCACCCCCTTGGGTGGCAGCCGTCGCCTTCACCGCGGGAGGAAGAGCGTCGGGCGGAAGAGTTTGCACACCTGCAAACAAGGAGACCAAAAATTAGTCGCCTAAATCAAGGCTCAAGTGCGAGTATAGCTGATGCTCGCGCAAAAAGTACCTTCCCCTAGGAGAACTTCCATGAGCTCGTCTACTCGCCTCCTCCAGAATATCACATCGAAGCGACGATGCCTGAAGGAATCGAGCAGTTTCTCCTGACCGTCCTTCAAGAAGGTGACGGTGAAGACATTCTCCGACGGCTGGAGGGGCGAGCTGGAGATGCCCGCGAAGTCGCCTTCGATGGCGACTAGTCGCTCCACCCAGCGATGGTTCTTGTTGGAAGTGCCCACCAGAGTGCAGACGTGGCTGCACAGGAAGATGACGCCCTCGCCGGTCGCCATAATCGAGAATACTCGCCTAAAGACCGCAAGGTCAAAGACGATATTCTGTTCCCGCAGGAAGCACAGGAATCCCACGATAATCGCCACTCCGTTGGGATTGATCTGGGCGGGGACTATCCCATAGAAGGCGAGTATCTTGCAGAACTCGGGCCATATGGGAAGTCGCAGGCCGACCTCAAAATGCCGGATGGGGAAGATCATCGCCAGGAGCGAGGAGGTGTTTAGTCGCTCAGACTGGCGAGGAAGCCTGGCGACATACCCCGGAGTTACGAACTTGGCGTTGAAATCGTCCAAGTCCTTCTGCTGGGTAATCAGCTTCTTGAAGATGTTCTCCTCGAAGTTCTTCGCATGATTAGCTCGCCTAATGTTCGCCTCGTCAGTCATCTTGGGGAAGAGAGCGAGTATTGGAAGAAGGGCGAAGGGAGGAAGTCTGAAAGATACTCGCTCAAGAAGCCAGAGATCGCTGAAAGCGTCGTTTAAGACTCACCCACCCCCCTATTTATAGTAGTTGGATAGCCTGGCTTGTCGAACACGACTCCGCGGGTACGACTAGGGGTGGCGAGTATCGAGGTAAATCGCCAAAAGCTCAGAGCACGTCAAAATGCCGACTGATGAGTCCTGATCATATACACATTTATGGACTCATCCGGGCCGTTATTTAGTCAATTCACCGCACTATAGCCTTGTTATAGCTTATATTTGATAATCCATGCTAGGTGCACATCTAGGCCCACTTTGGTGTGATTTTCGTGCTTATTGTCATTAGTAGTATTCATGTGCTGTCAAGTGCCACTTTCAGTGGCTAGATCTGTGGTTGTGCTGGAATAGGAGTCGTGCGAGTGTTCCCGGTGCAATTCTGCACAGGAACACTGCGCACGATCGCCGGTTCTACTGCGCACGACCACTGGTCGTGCGCCACTGATCGTGTGCACTTAACAGTTTTTTCATGAGTTCTGTTTGGTGCAGTGCGCACGACCGTCAACTCCAGTGCGCACGACCACCGGTCGTGCGCCACTGTCCGTGCGCACTTAACAATTATTTTATGAGTTCTGTTTCATCTAATGCGCACGACCACCGACGATAGTGCGCACGACCACCGGTCGTGCGCCACTGGTCGTGCGAACATTTTATTTTATAAATTTCGTGTCTTGCAGGTTCCACCCAGACAGGCGCACGATCACAGGATTCTAGTGCGCACGACCACTGGTCGTGCGCCAATGACCGTGCGCACTGTTTAATTCAGCGCCTATATAATGACCTGATCGCGAATTAGGTCGGGATCACGCATTTGGACTCCGTTCAGTCCGCCGTTTTCGCCATTTCCAGAGGTTTTTCACCCCCTAGGCCTCCTCCATCATCCAAGGGCTTGAAAGAAGAGATTCTACACTCATTTTGATCGCTAAGGAAGAAGTTCTTCGCACTAGACGTGACCGGATGGTAAATCGCTGGAGAAGACGGGTCCATTGGGAGGTGTGACAGCCCTCCTCTACCCCGGACGCAGTTGGGACCGAGCTAGGACGCGGATTGACAACCCGGTGCTTCCTACCGTGAATCTACAACGAGACTCCGGATTCGGTCGTATTTCTTGCCTTTTTCTTCTACTTGTGTGGTTATATTTGTTGTATTCTCTTTATCTTGATGATGAACACTATGAATCATGTTTAGTATTGTTTATTTCATGTTTATGAAATCAATTTGTTCATTTGTGTTAATGAGGTGCGCCCCCATCGATTTTCCGCTCCACCACCATGTCCGGTGCCGCACTAGCAATTGCTAGTGGCGTGCTTGTCGATGAGGTGCTTGCGACCCTCAACCCGTAAGCCTACTCGCCCATTCGGCCACCGAAGCGTGGCATCGCGGCTCGTATTCCACTCGCCTAACGAAGCAGCGCGCTCAAGGCCTGCATAGCTCGTTCCCGTTAGCCTTCTCGTCCATCCGCCCTTTCGACGCAGCGCGCTCAAGGCCTGCCTAGTTTCCTTCCCGCCGATCGAAGCATTGCATAGCAGCATTGCATAGGAGTAGGCATAGTATTTACTTTCGTTTGCAAACCTCAAAGCCCCTTTCGTTCGCATTCCATCTACCGCAGGACTTCGATCTCAAGTCCTTCCTCGATAATAAACTCCACCTTACTGTGTTCCTCAAGAGACCGACACTCGGGAATTCTATTCCCAAAATTTATTACTTGCGCGACCGGTGCACTTGCCGACACGCATCACCGACCTCAGCTAGCGAGTACCTGCATCACAGAAACACGAAGAAACTCGCCAGGATACAGGCGACATTCAACATATGCTCGGCAAACAGCAGAAAGAAGGTAGAAAAAATCCAAACAATCACAGAAAAAAGAAAGCAAGACAAGAATGAAAGGCGAGTATTCAATTACTCGGCAAATCAATAATACTTCAAATAATAAGCTGTTCAGAGATACAAAGCATGCTCGCCAGGAGCTACAAGATACAAAAAAGAAGAAACTGAAGAAAGGGCAACAGCTAGGGTTGCGCTTGAGTGGTCGCCTGGGGATCCTGAGGTTGAGGATGTCGTCCGACCCAGCCCATGCTGCGAGCACGCTTGAAATGCTCGGAGGCCACAGACATAGCGTCCTCGCCTTGTCGCAGCTGGTCCTCGATCCTCGCCAGCCTCCCCACCGAACTCATGCTCGCGCGCATCCCGACCAGTTCGTCATGATGCAGCTGCTGCCGGTGCTCGATCCGTGCCACCCTGCGCTCCAAGTCGCTGATAGACTGGAGGCGAGCTTCAGTACCCAACAGGCGAGTATCAAACTCCTCCAGCCGGGATACTCGCGCCTCCAAATCAGTCAGGCGGTGGTGAGGGTCACTGGCCGCTAGGCGCTCAACCCGCGACTCCACCTCAGTCAAGCGCCGATGAGGCTCGCAGATCGATAGCCGCTCTATCCTGGACTCCAAGTCCAAGATGGCGCGAGTAGCTTTCTCTTGGTACTCGCGAGGGGGGAGCCCAACGACGTCGATCAGTGCTCCCACGGGAGTATGAGCGCGACCTGCAGAAGAGCAGATGAAGAGTCAGAACTCCAGCAGAATCAAAAGAGCGGTGGCAACTATCCAAAAGCAGCGACCAAGTACCTGGCCGAGGACTACGGGAGCGTCGGCGAGCAGGGCTGCGAGATTGCCGATGAGGAGAAGCCCTTCCTCGGTGCGGGGAGGGAGAGCGATGGACGCCATCTCGGCGAGTAGAATGGCCGCCAGGATGATCCCAGTTGAAGGGCGTGTTCCCCCGGCCGCGACCATCACCTACGCGCCCTCCACCCTTGGGAGCGAAGAAGGCAGATGACCCTCCAGTCCCGCCCCTGCGCGAGGACTCCCCTTGGTGGGTAGAGGGAGCAGTTGAAGTAGAAGGGCGCTGATCGCCCGGAGGAGCCACTGAGGGCGGAAGTCCAGGAGGACGAGGCGGCAGCACGACCCCGGGTAGGTGCGAGCTGCTCGCCGGTTCTGGTCGCAAGGTAGGTGGTGGCGGAGGGGGGTTGATGCTTGAGAGAGGAGCCCCATGCTCGCTCATCGGCCTCTTCTCCGCAGAAGAGCTGTGGAGAATCCTCACCGTGCGACCACCCCGAGACCCACCCTCAGGCGAGATTATCGAAGATGATCGCAGCGGCAGAACGTCCAAAGGTTCCTCCCGAACCTCGGTACTCGGCGGATCTGAAAACAGAAGCAAAAAATGTCAGAAATCTCGCCAAGAGTGGTTATTATAGCAGCGTAGTCTTCAGAACAGCGACTAAAGAGCTCACCTCGCGCAGGAGGAAGGTCCGGTTGGGCTAGAGTTTGGGCCCCAGCCCTACTCGCCTCCGGGGCGACCTCTGCCGAAGGAGGAGGGGGAGCAGGAGCAGGCGAGAGCCCCTCGTGAGAGAGACCCAAATCTTCCAGCAGCTGCTGACGCTGCTCGCTCAGAGGATCGGCGACGTTCTCCATAGTCGCCCCCTTCTTCTTCTCTCTCTTCTTCTTCTTAGCCGCCCTCTTCCTCTTCTTATTAGCAAGGAAGGCGTCTACCTCAGCGTCCATGCGAGAAGGAGGAGTGGGAACGCCGATCAGATTCGCGAGATCAGCCTTGGCCTTTTTGGCAGCCTCAGCAAAAGCTAGCGACATTGTAGGCGAGTGCAGAAAGGTGGTTCCGTCAGAGACCCCCCCCCCCCCCCCCCCTATATATAGAGCCCAGACGTCGGCCGGCAAGATTTCGAGTATCTCCCAATACTCGCCCAGACAGAAGCTCGTTGAATAAAGGTTGGATGTTTCTTTCCGAGCAACTATGTTACTCGCAAAGAGCGGGGATTGTGTATAACCCTTATTCTCCGAGGGTAGGACCCACTCAAGGCCACGTAGGCAGAGGTCAAAGTCAAAGAAGTAGACAAATCAACCAGCAGGAGCAAAAGAGGACTTGGCGAGTATTGGCTAAATACTCGCCAGATGGGCGACTATGGTCGAAGATACGTGCCGAGTATCCCGTATGTCTCCCCAGGTGCCCGGCAAGCCACAGAAGACCTGCGCGAGTATTGGCCCAGCATGTGCGAGCAGCAACTAATACTCGCCAGATGGACGACTATGGTCGGAGATACATGCCGAGTATCCCGTATGTCGTCAGGTTAGGGCTGGGCTATAAAACCCCCCTACCCCTTGGTTGCCTATAAATAGGACCCCAGGGGTACTTGGATTGGCACCTGTGCTTGAGCTTCTGGATCCCGATTTCCGAATTCTCGAGCCCGTCACCCCTGCTTGCTAGCCAAGCCGGTGCCTTCCTCGTACCCTGCTCGGCCATTCTTGGTTGTGGGGGGGGGGGGGGGGGGGGGGGGGAAGACTCCTTTGAGCTTCCGGGTACGTGGTGGGACCTCCCTGCCGCAGCACCTGGGGTCCTGTTGTTGTTGCTCTCCTAGCTTCCTCGTAGTCGCCAGCTTGACCATCTTGTCGGACAGCTGGGCAAGTAGCCTCCGGTTGCAAAGGTCCGAATTTTGAGGTCAGGATTTTCCTGGCGTCAACATAAATGAGACCATAATATTCTTTTATTTTCAAAACACACACTAACACAGAGTTACATTCTAACGAAAGCTTTTAAAGTGATGAAATAATCACCCACTAAGGAATGTCCACTAAAAGGGAACTAGGAATGAAAGATGTACAACCAAAGTTTGGCATTAAGGCCTTACATGAATAATGTTTAAACAGAATAATGTGTCTTCTATACTTCGGCAAGCAGACCGGCAATATATGAAAAAGCTAAACAAGACATTCGGGACTTCAAGGGCCGGCTCAGCACAAGGGATTCAACCCGCTACTTCCTAGTAGGCTCACCTACTCCTGAATAAGAACGTTCCACCAAGCGGTGGCAAACAAAGCAACAGTCAGCATAGCTGACCAAATTATAACGACCCCACACCTTTCTCGGGGTAGCGGTGCTTCTTCCCTGTAAGCAAGTTAGCATAATCACATAGAGCCAGAGTGTGCCATATAAGCACCAAACATCACAAACGTTGGCTGACCGGCCCAACGTCTCGTGCACTCAGGGCACCTTAACGGTGTACCGGATTTCCCCTGTCCCACCACCATCCTCAGTCCTAGACTGGATGGCCCAAAGTTAAGCATTCTCTAACTGTGACCAAAGGTCCTCGGTATCTCCAATGTTTGTATCAACACACTAATTTCCATTGTTGGTCAAATTACACCACATAGTGCAGGTACAGTTCAGCCAAGCCCGTTGCTCAAGTCGTCGTACCCAACAAGCACGACGCGGGTCAGCCTTGTTAAAATTTTAATAAGTGGAAAACGAGAACCAGGTCGCAAGAACACTCTCAACCATACCAAGCACCAGCAATCAGAAACAATGAAGGAACAAGAAAAATCTTGTATTAACTATCTTCTGTACATAGTGAGACATACATGGCGAGACATGATTTATCAGAACGCCAAATGAGGAGAAAAGAAACAACCACAAGAAGTTGGCGGTTACAAAGAACAACCCGCCAAACCGCCTAGATAACAAAGTTGTCCGCTCAAACTGCCAAGTCGCTAAGCTGACCGTGCGGCTGACCGCAAAATCACCAACCCGCAACTCAACACGCAGACTGCCCGTTATTCCAATGCTCACTCTATTCGCCCAAGCAAGGCCGCCTGACCGCAGTCACTTGGCCCCTTCTAACCACGAACAAGCTGCTGAAGAATTGAACAGAAGTAACAGACCGGCAAAGGCAAACCGCCTAACCACCGCGGTCTGAACCTT
This sequence comes from Dactylorhiza incarnata, assembly GCA_033032865.1. NCBI lineage: Eukaryota > Viridiplantae > Streptophyta > Magnoliopsida > Asparagales > Orchidaceae > Dactylorhiza > Dactylorhiza incarnata. The sequence continues at coordinate 5,319,786 of JAWHQI010000134.1, forward strand.
ATTGAAAGCTGGTAACGAGCTGAAGAGAACCTGCCTTGTCGCTAACTGCGACCTCCTGCTGCTACCCGCCACAGACAGCTACCGGCTTATCCGCTGCGGTCTCCACTGATCAAATCAGAACCACATGCAAGCCACACAACTTGCGAACCCACCAAAGGTAAGCATCAAGCCGCGCGAACATAAAAGTCTATCCGCACCACAAACTCGCGAGCTCCCACTTACTATTCACGTTATTTATGACGAGCCAGGGGGTCCTATTTATAGTTGTGGTGAGGAGTGTGGTCACCACCTACGCGATAGGATAACCGCCCATATAGGTAGCGGGTAGCAAACAACTCGCGCGGCTTGCTGAGTTAACCATGCAGATCAGTTCGCCGACTTGAAATTAAGTCGCGGGGACTACTCGCAAAATTCCAGCAAAACCAGCAGACACCTGCCAACCCGAGCAAATAACCGGCCAGAGAACTAACACCAGATGTAACCACAAATGCTAACCTCCCGGTTACAAACGGAGCTGACCCCATGTGGTTTGAGAACCAAGTCCACCTGCCACTGGCTAACCGCCAGTCCATAGCAGGAAGACAACCCGCGCGGTCTCCATATAAGACCGCTCGACCTTTGCGTTTTTGTAAGACCGCCCGGTCTGATGCTCAGACCGTCCGACCTCCACTTACACTTCAAAATTCAACACTCCCCCTTGAAGTGGGAAGTGCAAGTCAACCCAAACAAACCTCATAACTGATTAAATGGTCCCTTCGCCAGCGGCTTCGTGAAGATGTCAGCGACATTGTCCTCACTCCGCACATGCTCAACCATCAAAGATCCCTCCAGCACCTTCTCCCGAATGAAATGATGCTCGATCTCGATGTGCTTGGTCCGTGCGTGACAGACTGGATTATTAACCAGTTTGAGAGCACTCTCATTGTCACCACGCAGCAGAGTAGGACCTCGAACCTCCTTATGGACATCCTCCATCAATCTTCTAAGCAAGATGGATTCCTGAGCTACCAAGCAAAGGCCTTGTACTCCGCTTCAGTGGTAGAGACGGACACAGAATCCTGCTTCTTGCTGCACCATGAAATAGCCGCCGATCCACATAAGAAAACATAACCAGATGTCGACTTCCGATCGTCTGAATCTCCCCCATAATCGGTATTCATGTATCCATGCAAACAAAAGCCCGTGTCTCTCCCATAAAGAAGACCCATGTTTGAGGTCGACTTCACGTACTTCGGAATACTTCTTGCCGCTATTAAATGAGGTTTTCGGGAATCTGCCATATACCGACTTACCTTACCAACTGCATATGCAATATCTGGTCTGGTAATCGTCAGATATATCAGACTCCTAACAAGATTCTGGAACACCAACGGATCAGGAAGAATCCTCCCCTTATCCCGCTGAAGTTTTAGACCAACCTCAAGTGTAGTAGAGCTGCTCTTCCCATCCCGCATGCCAAATCGCTTAACAATCCGCTCCGCATAACCTTTTCTGGGAAACAGCACACTGCTCTCTTTCCTCTCCACGTCGAGTCCAAGGAAATGGTGAAGCTCCCCCAGATCCTTCATCTCGAATCTGATAGCTAATTCAGCCCGAAGCTTAGCTACCTTAGTCTCTGAGTTCCCCGTGATGATCATGTCATCAACATACAACAACACCAAGACTTCCAGCTCCCCGATCTTCTTTACGAACAGACTCGAGTCTGAATCTGAAGCAGAGTATCCATAGAACTGGAGGTATTCTGCGATCTTCCCATACCACGCGCGAGGCGCTTGCTTCAACCCGTAAAGAGCCTTCTTGAGCTTGCAGACGTGTCCTGGATGAACTTCCGATACATATCCTGGTGGCTGAACCATAAAGAAATCCTTGTCAATCTCGCTGTACAATAAAGCATTCTTTACGTCGAGTTGTCAAATCTTCCATCCTTGGTTAGCTGTCAATGCAATCACCACCCGTACCGAAGTCATCTTGGCTACCGGACTGAACGTCTCTTCATAGTCTTCTCCATACTGTTGAGAGAACCCTCGAGATACAAGGCAAGCCTTGTACCGCTCAACACTCCTGACAGCTTTCTTCTTCAACTTGTAGACCCACTTGCATGTCACAGGAGTAATGTCATCGACCTTGGGTACAAGATCTCAAGTCTTATTCTTCTTGAGGGCAGCCATCTCCTCATTCATGGCATCTTCCCACTCCTTGACTCCAGTGGCATCTTCAAAGCATGATGACTCTCGCTCATCCAAGGGACCAGCAAAGAAACATGAGCTGAAGCTCACCAAGTTTCCCCCCGTATACTGATCTGGTGGAATAATGGTCCTCTTGGACCTCCTCAGAGTTTTACTCTGATCCACCTCTCCAGCTACTTGTTCTGGACTAGCTCTCCTTTCAGGCATATTTGGAGCATCGCTCCCCCTACTTCCAGAACCTGAAGCACCTAACCTAGAGCTAGAAGCACCTGGATCACCTGGAGAAACAGGCAACTCCACTAGAACCTCCTTAGTAGCTTCACCTGGTCCACCATCTACCCTGCTTCCTTGTAGATCAACAAAAGAGCTACCCTGGTATGACGTCAGCTCATCAAAAACCACATCCCATGAGACCACAACTCTCTGTGTCTCTGGATCCATGCATCTCCAACCCTTCTTCCGGTCATCATAACCGACGAAGACTAGCTTCCTTGCTTTCGCATCTAGCTTCATTCTGAGGGCATCAGGAACATGCACATAGCAGGTAGATCCGAACACATGAAGGTGTTCCACCATAGGCTTTATCTTGAACATCAACTCATGTGGGTTCTTCATGTTGATTGGACTAAGAGGCATCCGATTGATGACATAAGTTGCACAAGACATTGCCTCTGCCCAAAAGGACTTCGGAATGCTCTTGGCATGAAGCCAACACTTGCAGGTCTCCGTCAGATGACGGATCTTCCGCTCTGCAACCCCGTTCTGTTGTGCAGTATGAGCACAAGAGAGCTCTCCCTGGATGACATGCTTCCTGCAAAAGTTAAAGAACGCATTGGAAGTAAACTCCCCTCCATTGTCGGTTTTGAACTTCTTGATCCGCAGATTAAGCTGACCCTCCACGAGCTCCTTGAACTCCACAAACTTCCCGAATGCTTCCGACTTCTCCTTCAGAAAATATACCCAAGTATATCTAGTGAATCCATCAATCAAAACCAACATAAACCTGCTGCCTCCAAGACTGGCATTCTCAGTAGGTCCACACTGATCACCATGCATACACTCCAATGGCACCTTGCACCTGCTTTGTGACTTGTCGAATGGAAGGCGATGAGCCTTGCCATATTGACATCCTGCATAAACATGACCTTCGCCGAAGGATGACAAATTAGTCAGGCCTCTCACAAGGCCTCTCTCTGCCATAGCTTTCAACTTGTCCATCCCAACATGCCCAAGTCTTTCATGCCAGATAGCAGCGCTATCATTAGTCCTCATCTTATCAACATAGGAATTTGTTGATAACACAAATAATTCCTTCACCCTTTTGCCGACATGAGTGACTTCAGCCTCCACCGCTGACACGTTTCGAAGAAACTTCACTTCTGTTGGACCAAACAGAACGTGATAGACAACATCCACAACATTGGGCACCGAGAAGAGGTTTTTCTTCATCCCCGGAACATGATAGACACTCTTCAACGTAAGAGTACCTCTATCATCATTCAAAGAAACTACACCCTCCTTCTCTACTACACGTATAGTATCATCAGCCGTAATGATACCATCATTACCTGTATATGCCTGCAAAGAAGAGAACTTCGACTCGTCTCCGGTTAGGTGATGACCACAACCCGAGTTCCACTATCCAATCATCCTGATAGTTGATGGACGCCATAGCCCGAACACACGTGCCCATCATGAAGGCTCCATCACCCAATCTATCATCTGCATTGGAAACAACCTCCTCCTTTCCTGCAGCATGCCCTGGCTAAAGATTGACCTTGCAGTCTCTCTTGAAGTGACCAAGCTTGTTGCATCTGTAACATCTTAGCCCTTCCTTATTCTTCCCTTCAGACTTAGGAGCATAACTCCTCTCATGCTGATATGAAGTAGAAGGACCATCGTTACCAGATGTCTTCTTTTTCTTGTCCCAACGCTTCTTCTTCCCAGAAAAGAGAACTTCATCTTCTCGCCCAGAGACTGACATCCCCGCCATTTGCTTAGCCAAACTCTCTTGCGACGCAAGCAAGTTCTCCAGCTCCAGCAACGATGGCTGATTGGCCCATCCTTACACAGAAGTAACAAAGGCCACTTACTCCCTACGCAAGCCGCGGATTATGTGCCTCTTCAGCTTAGCTTCTAAGATAGGCTCATCCGGGTCCAAAGCCGAAATCTCTGCGCAAAGGTTCTTCATCTTCAGGAAGAACGTTGATATGGACAAGTCTCCTTGAGAGGCTTTCGCCAACTCATTCTCCAAGAACTGTAGCCGAACTACATTTTTCTTATTGAGCAAGCCATCCAAGGCCGTCCAGATCTCAGCAGCTGATCGACATCCAACGATGTGATCAAACAGTTCTGATGAGATAGCCCGCTTGAGAGTAAACTCCGCCTTAGCATTAGTTCTCCTCCAAGCTCTCACCAGATGAGCATTTTCACCAGCAGCAACCACTTCTTGAGTTTCTTCTCCACCAATAACCTCCCAGAGGTCCTCACCCAAAAGATAGCTCTTCATGCAAAACTTCCACTTCTTAAAGTTAGTCTGCGTCAGGAGCTCAATACCAAGACCTCTTGTTATTCCTCCTTCCATTGATATATCACTGATAACTGTACTTCCAGAAATCCAAGCAAGATAACTGCGGTTGAATCACTGCTCAAACCTCTGTTCCCTCTGATACCATGTTAAAATTTTTAATAAGCGGGAAACGGAAACCAGGTCGCAAGAACACTCTCAACCATACCAAACACCAGCAATCAGAAACAATGAAAGAACAAGAAAAATCTTGTATTAACTATCTTCTGTACATAGTGAGACATACATGGCGAGACATGATTTATCAGAACGCCAGATGAGGAGAAAAGAAACAACCACAAGAAGTTGGCGGTTACAAAGAACAACCCGCCAAACCGCTCAGCTAACAAAATTGTTCGCTCAAACCGCCAAGTCGCTAAGCTGACCGCGCGGCTAACCGTGAAATCACCAACCCGCAACTCAACACGCGAACTCCCCGTTATTCCAATGCTCACTCTGTTCGCCCAAGCAAGGCCGCCTTACCGCAGTCACTTGGACGCTCCTAACCGCGAATAAGTTGCTGAAGAACTGAACAGAAGTAACAGACCGGCAAAGGCAAACCGCCTAACCGCCGCGGTCTGAACCTTATTGAAAGCTGGAAACGAGTTGAAGAGAACCTGCCTTGTCACTAACCGCGACCTCCTGTTGCTACCCGCCACAGACTGCTACCGGCTTATCCGCTGCGGTCTCCACTGATCAAATCAGAACCACAAGCAAGACGCACAACCTGCGAACACAGCAAAGGTAAGCCTCAAGCCGCGCGAACAGAAAAGTCTATCCGCACCACAAACTCGCGAGCTCTCGCTTACTGTTCACGTTATTTATGACGAGCCAAGGGGTCCTATTTATCGTTGTGGTGAGGAGTGTGGTCACCGCCTACGCGATAGGATAACCACCCATATAGGTAGCGAGTAACGGGTAGCAAACAACTCGCGCGGCTTGCTGAGTTAACCTTACAGATCATTTCGCCGACTTGAAAATAAGCTGCGCGGACTACACGCAAAATTCCAGCAAAACCAACAGACACCTGCCAGCCCGCGAGCAAATAACCGGCCAGAGAACTAACACCAGATGTAACCGCAAGTGCTAACCGCCCAGTTACAAACGGAGCTAACCCCAGGTGGTTTGAGGACCAAGTCCACCTGTCACTAGCTAACCGCCAGTCCATAGCGGGAAGACAACCCGCGCGATCTCCATATAAGACCGCCCGACCTCCGCAGTTTTTCCAGACAGCCCGGTTTGATGCTCAGACCGCCCGACCTCCACTTACACTTCAAAATTCAACAAGCCTCCCCTTGCCTGTTATCGAACACATAACTGATTGTTATGCAACAAGGGCGACACTCGCGGCCACCTAAGTTGGGAACCCAAGGCGCACAACTCCACACATTAGCCCAACGGTCTCCGAGAGACGGGCTTCGCACAAACACAACACAATTTTCCCGGGAACTAATGCCGACGATCTATCGATCCCGTGCAAACATTAGGGTCTTTCCTGGAGCACACCTCCAGTACTAACTGCAGCTTCGTGTAGACCCCCAAATTCCAAACATACAAATTCCACGGAGTCTTCTCCGGGAACGCCAGAACATCACCAATCCAGACCAACCTGTCCGGATGGGCTTCACACAGGATGCCTAATCCGTACTCGCGGTTCCGGACACTAATGCTATTAATCGCGGGGATGTAAACATCGACCTAGCGGAGGGCACTCTTCCCCACCTGTCGGTGGAGAGGGGCTTCCATGCAAATATGCTAATTAAGGGCTTCACATAACCAAGAAGAAAAGTCGTTACCCTTGACGGGCGTTTCGGATCCATGAGGACGCGCCCGGATTTGAAGGCTAGCGAACATAGCGGCGGTCCACGCACGAGCTTGGCCTCCAAGCTTACGATGCGGCTTCCACTTCCTCCAAGCGGCACACACCGTCGTGGCTTACGGCCTCACCTTGCGGAAGCCCTAGAGTGAGAGAGGTGGAGAGGGCTCAGGGCGGCTCCTCCTTGCCGACGAGAGAGACAGAGAAGGAGAGGGCTTGGGTGGCTCCTCCTTGCCAACGAGAGAGAGGGAGAGGGGCTTTTTCTTCCTAGCTTGAAGCTGCCCTAGCTCCAGGCCGACGACAGGAAAGAGGGAGAGGTCGGGGCTCGGGTCCTTCTCCAGGACGACGAGAGAGAGAGGGAGAAGGAGAGGGCTCGAGAGAGGGAGGTTCCTCCAGGCGGCTGCTCCACCAAACCGAGAGGGAGAGGGAGAGAGATCGGGAGGGGGGCTCGGGTTCCAGGCGGCGAGAGAGAGATTGGGGGAATGAGGGGGGAGGGGGAAAATTTAGGTTTTATAAAACCCTAGCCCAAGTCTATCCGCAGAGCACCTCTCTAAACGCACACCGAAACACTAGACGCACACCAAATCTTATTTTAATAAATTTGGGGCGTCACACAAAATGTCCCAGAGATAATGCTTATGCTGGCTAAAATGTTAAAACTCACTATGCATTTTATTATATGAATTTTTAAGTGCAACTGAATAGCGGAGTTGTCAATTTCAATTCTTGCATATAACTTAACAATATAATTTGAAATAATCTTAATTTCAATTTTCACCCTTATTTCTGCAAAACAAAAGGAGCCTTAATATTTTAGAGGAATTATACTTGAACCAAAATGAATCTAACAGATCTTTAGTCTTTTAAATTATTTCGAGTCGATTTTGAGCCCAACACACTCAAAGGAATGGTTCGACCAATTCGGTTTTTTATTTTCAATTTTTTCGGGCGATTGTTATCCACACCATAAAATTGGCTATTCGAACCTATTTGATATCCGCACTACACTATTTATAGAAACTATATCCGCAAACAAAATTCATATCCGAAACAAAAATTTATGGCCAATTTCTTAGAGCACCCAGTCAAATCTTCCAAGGAAAGCTTACTAGAGCAAGATCGGTCCGTTTCTTTTCCTCCCGAAAGAAAAAAAAATGTAGAAGATGTATGACCGATTTCTCCCAACTCTGAAAATTGCCGGTTGTTTCCTTCCTTCACTGGATGTCGTCAACAGCCTTGACGCAGGCCAGGAAGGTTTAGAGGATGGTCGTCTGCAGTTTACTTTCCTTCAGAAAAACCGAAGAGGAAGAAAAAGAGAGAGAGGCTTTGATACAAAGCTGCAGTGGCCGCGGTTTTCAAAAATATAAAGTCTAAATAAGTGGAGCTTGGAGTTGGCACAAAAAGCCGCGCATGGCTTATGCACGATGAAATTTTTGGAGAACACGTTTGAATTGGAGTAAAAAAAGTGTTGCACAACAGAGGCATCCTGCGATCGCCATGTCGAAGATGGAGAATGTACTCGGCGCAGTCGGCGGTTGGCGGCGCGAGAGAGGCGGACAAGCAACCGAAAGGGTCGCGCGACAGGGCGTGCGGGCGGTGAGGAAGAGAAAGAGTGCAGATAGTTATTTTAAAAAGCGCTAAAAATTCTCTATTAATGAGTGCTAATAGCCAATTTTGTAACTCCATAACAATCACTTTTTTTTTATTCTAATTCATCTTAATTTATTAAATTCAAATTATCTAACAATCGGAAAATTTATAACATATTTATCACATCACATTCTGCAGTAATATGGAGAAGCCTTCGTGGGTTGAAAGCCCATTTCAGTCCGGGCCAATAGTGAAACGAAGCTTGACCCGGTGGCTTTTCATGCGACGCTGATCTCGCAAAACGCCGCCATTGCCTGCCCCCCATTTGACGGGTCCACGCGTGAAACAGGCATGAACTTGCGAATTTGGAGTGGATTCCGGCCGCAGGCTCCAGACCACGGGCTCACAACGATAGTCCATCATCTGGGGATCGGCTCTGACACGTTGCTCGCTACCACAATGAGAAAACGAATCTCAGAACTGAACGAAGTAGTAATTCAGATACAATGAAGCGCACTCGACTTCTCTCTGTGTGTATATTAGAATTTAGAACTAAAACATACTCTAAACATCATAAAATTCAGATCGTTTGCCTAAAAGAGTCCTTTTGACGCTACGTTATCATAAAATATGTGTTTTACATGACAACGGCTATGACCACTATCAAGAAGAAGAAAATTTTGAACATATAAGTGGATGGAGCTTTTTAGGTGGGATCAGTTCACGAACGACAATTCATAATCGGCGCGTTCACAACCGTCACCAGCCCACCACCATACAAAAAAAGATTTTTAAGTATTCAAACAACCCCATTAATCATAGAAGTCAACAATAAAAAAGGCAAATATTTATATTTAATTAATTAAAGCAGCCCTCTTTCTACCAAACGCATAAAAAGTAAAAAACAGAGGATTAGAAGCAGAGGAGGAGAGAGAATAGAGGGGGCAGGTTGATTTCCAAGGAATTGCGATTATCATGGGCTACTTTACGCAGTCCTCGGGAAGAGAGAGAATCGGTCGGGGAAGAGAAGCTCCGAAGGGTAGCTTCCAAAAGCGACGGCATGATTAACAAAAGAGCCAGAGATCCTAAACCGCCATTAGAATACTATGTATTCTGCAGCTTTCGCCTGCATCATCAACAGATAAATTTAATATGATATATTTTCCTTCTTTCTTCACTTACATAGCTGGCTCACTTGTGATTTTGTTAAGAAAAAAAATTTAGGTGGGCTTCTCTCACCTACGATCGCGTGCATCAATCGTTGGTTTTCCGTGATTGAACGAAATATTGCCATATTTGTCAATTAAAAATACTGTCAATATTCCGCGATAACAGATCCGCCGTAGGATGCCAGATTATGCTGCTGTAGATAAGATTGGAATCTATTTTGTGATTAATTACTTGCACGTACGTGGCATTTGCTTTAAGACATACATGATACAACGCTTTTTTAAGTCTAAACACTATCATTCTTCCCATCAATTTCGCACACTTCATGCTGCTTGACATACATTTCTTCCTCAATTTCAACATTAATTAAGAATACTTATTTGACATCCATTTTGTAAATTGGGAATTGGTATTGAGATGCTATTGCTAGTAAGAGTCGTCTGGACTCAAAATGAACTAGAGCAAAAGTATCAATGTAATCTATACCTGGTTTTTGTGAGTAGCCTTTGGCTACTAGTCGTGCTAGATGTCCCCTTGTTCTGTATACTTTATTTTATTCAATCGTTTTAATCCAATGGCACTTTTGTGAGGTGGTAGTTCAGTGAGCTCTCAGGTGTTATTTGTATGAATCATTTGCAATTCTTCCTGCATTGTTTTTTTTTACCAATTTGGATCTCTAATTGCTTCTTTATAGCAGACTGGTTCTCTAGTATGAAATGCAAATTGGCAATGCGATCTGTGTTGGATATGTACCTGTGTGGTGACGATGAAGATGATAAATCTTGTGTGTTGGCTTGTTCTGACATAAAGAGTTCTTGATTTTCCCTTTCCGAAGCAGATGACATGCAGCTCATTATTCGCCTCCTCAGTCCTCATCAATGTGTTCCACTACAACCCTTGACGTATAATACTGATCCTGAGTCACATTCCAATTCCAGCTTTCTTCTTCATTAACTATAACATTTCTAGTCATTAGTAAATTTTGAGTAATGGGGCTGTATACCCGAATTTCTTTTGATTTATCACGTGATATAGCCCATAAACATATATATCTTTCACTCGTTTCTCATCTAATTTATCTCTTTGGTAATGAAATAAGAGTGTATGTGATGATGTCAAACATTTTCAAGTGCCCCACATGAGGCCTTCTTGTGACGGTTGCTCGAAGCATCTCGGGTGATGGTCAAAGTGGAACCGTCTCCCCGTTGCCCCTAGCTTGGGTTTTATAGAGAAACCCTAGGGTTGGAACGTGTAACTGATATCCCAGTATTCGTACAAGACCCGTTAAGCTTCTGAACCCGTTATTTATCCAAATATACACTTACAATCTCCTCATATATTTGTGATAAATAACGTGTAAGATCTCTCTCCCGCACCTGGAGAGCTTCCGGATCATATACCCAGAACCGCCGCCTTACGATGACGCTAACACCCGAGTTAGCCACCTCCGCAAGATGCTCATCCTGCCGGCAAGAACGATCAACAGGCCAACAAGAGATAAGAAGATAGATAAATAAAAATGCACCAAGTCCACAATCACACATATCTGTATATTTCAAAATAGAATACAAGTCCATCAATGAGTACAAAAGAAAGAGTAAGGGCTTATGCCCGGTACATATCAAAAATAAGGTAGACAATTCTCTCACTCTACATCTATGCGGAAGCTATCGAACTCTTATCATCACGCGTTTGTAGCTGCTACTGCAACAACGGGTAGTGGTTGCTCTGCTTCAGCCCATCCTCCTGACCTGTCTCATGAACGGGGTCCTGCTGTTCTGACACACCATCCCTAAAATGAGGTCCACCGACCGTCAGTCTATAAGACTCAGCATATTCCTTACCGCCAACACCCGCGACTCATAGGCACCGTGCGGGAGGAGGAAGCAGAGGACATCAAGGGGTAATGAATCAAGCAGGTGACAAGTGGCTAGACTAGCAGTGTATATAAATACTAAACAATTAATGGTAATAATTCTATGCTAGCAGAGTATAATATATCAACAATAAATAAAAGACAATACAAGTAAAAGAAGCAAGTATAATAAATAAAGAGTAGCTATAAATGTAACCTCAACTTATATGCACCCACAAAAGCACATAAGCTAAGGGATCTGACACTAAGGTAAACTCATCGTATAAAAGAGCACATACTAATTTATACGATGAGGTCTCTGTTTTATGCAAGAATGCTATGCTATGATATGCAATGCAATGGTGCAACTCACGCACACGACTTTGTACGTACAGACCTTTAGTTCCATCTTTTCGGAGGTAGCTAACCTCTCGGGCACCTCCCATCGTGGTCAAACGGTGGGAGAGGAGGGAGCCTCTCCTCACCTAGGTGGGTAAGTCACACTACCAGACCTAAGCCCTAACGTACGCTGTGATACCGGTTCCCAGTACTCATGAGCTCCTACGTACTCGACTGGATTTGGCCAGGTAGGGTTTAGGGAATCCGTCTCGTCGGACGCGCAGTAAAACAACCTAGTCCATAATCAAACCTCTAGCACTACCGAGTCAACGAACTGTTGTCGGTGTTACGACTAAGCCAGAACCGAAGACCCACCACATCTTATGCACAAGCAAATATGTATTATCTTTTACCACCGAGCCTTCAGCTAGTAATTTTAAACCAATATTTATAAAAATCGAGCCAACCGTTTGCAGGACTATCTTAGTCCTTCCTGATATCTCGAGCCTACCGCTCGCAGGACTATCCTAGTCCTTCCTTATATCTCGAGCCTACCGCTCGCAGGACTATCCTAGTCATTTCCTAATATCTCGAGCCTACCGCTCGCAGGATTATCCTAATCCTTCCTTATATCTCGAGCCTATCTCTCGCAGGGCTATCCTAGTCCTTATTTCATTCCATCCCAAATTTGGGAGGGGAATTATATTTCAAGTTCTCCTATTTTACTACTCGATATTTATAAAAATTGAGTCAACCGCTCGCAGGACTATCCTAGTCCTTCCTGATATATCGAGCCTACCACTCGCAGGACTATCCTAGTCCTTCCTTATATCTCGAGCCTACCTCTCGCAGGACTATCCTAGTCCTTCCTTATATCTCGAGCCTACCGCTCGCAAGACTATCCTAGTCCTTATTTCATTCCATCCCAAATTTGGGAGGGGAATTATATTTCAAGTTCTTTTATTTTACTACTCTTATCTATTGTTAATTGATCTTAGAAGCTTGGGGTGAATCCTGGACTTCCCGTGGATTACCCGGTGAAGGGCTCGCAAAGGTACTAGGGAATGTGATGGTGGCTGAAGCCCAAATTCCCCTTTCCAGGATATTTACTCTTATTGGTGACTACCCACTCTTATGTAACATTTTGCTCTCCAATTGCTCCAAATCCTATGGTGGATTAACATTTGACTCAGACTAACGAGTGTCGACGTTCAATTGAACATCGAAACTCTACCTCTCCTAGTGGTCGGCTATCTCATCGTGTTATCTCTTAACTACAACCGATGGTCTCTAACCTTATACCATCACCCCCTTACTTGTCATGGCTCCGTCCCCTCCTCTTCTCGTTGTATACCCCCGAATTATTGAATTACTAAACGCACCCCAACCTTACATTATGTGTTATCACCAATCAAATTGCCCTCTAGTCGGTCTCTATGATGCACCCAATGTTCCAAGGATTAATTTTTGAGTATGTGGGGATCAATTGGGGTCTAAATCAAATACTTCAGTTCCTACTATCCACAGACCAAGAGGGGATTGAACTAGGTTTGGCTCCTATGATGCAATCTTGACCCTATCATGTCCAAATGAGTTCCAAGTTTTTACCTTAGGTTCATAATGAGTAAATTTGGGGTGACTAGAGTTTTGACATATTTCTATTAGATTTGGCTTCCATTTAAAATTCATTACTCAATTATCTTAAGCTAGATTACAAAGGAAGTACTCTAACAGTAAGCTAAATCCTGCTGATAAAATTACTACAACATCATAATGGTCTAAAAAGCATCGAATCCTAAGTTTCATAATGATCCAGTAGATTTATAACCAGGATCTCCATTTAATATAAAGGATGTGAAAAGAGGATTTTACTCATCAAATACTAGTTCAAGTCACCCAAAAATTCTAAGAAAATTACTATTGCACCATTCCGATATAAAAACATCACATCCAAGGTTTCATAATTTTCTAGTAAATTTATAACCATAACTTCTATTTAATATAAAGGATGAGAAAATAGGGCTTAACATATCAAGTACTGGTTCAGGTCTCCCAAAAATTCTAAGAAAGTTATTATAGCATCATACTGATATAAAAACATCACATCCAAGATTTCATAATTTTCTAGTAAGTTTATAACAATAATTTCCATTGAATATAAAGGATGAGCATTTAGGGCTTAATATATCAAGTACTATCTCATGATCTCTGCAATTTTTGAGAAAATCAACATAGCCCAATAATGACTTCAAAACATCAATTCCTAGTTTTCATAATTTTCCAGTGAAGTTATACTCCTATTTTCCATTTAATATAGAAGGTGTGCAATTATGGTTTTACACATCAAGTATCATCTCAAGATCTCTAAAAATTCCGAGAAAATCAACATAGCACCATAAGGACCTAAAAACATTAACTCCTAGTTTTCATAAATTTCTATTGAAGCTATACTCCTATTTTCCATTTAATATAAAAAGTGTGCAATTAGGGTTTTACACATCAAGTACCATCTCATGATCTCTAAAAATTCTGAGAAAATCAACTTAGCACCATAATGACCTAAAAACATTAACTCCTAGTTTTCATAATTTTCCAGTAATTTTCCATCATATTTTTTCATAAATTAAGGAGTGTGACATAACTCATTTTAGTGATATACCTAATAATTTTGATCCCATAAACCCAAAGTTTCTCTGGGATAGTATGTTATACCATAAGGAGGGTGTGATCAAAATTTTAGAGGCCAACAATTAGACATATGAGCTGAATACCCAAATTCACCCTTTTGGCTATTGGCACACCATAACACCCTTTTAAGTAGGGACATGCAAGTGTAATTACCCAACATGATGTAGTCCATTTGCTCCCAAATTTTTACTAGGGTTAATTGATGGCATGAAAAGGGTACCACCAAAATGTGGGGACAACTTGAGGTGTCTAGCACCCTATATCACATTAATTGGATAAATCAAATAATGGGTAAAACTATAGAAAAATATTCTCCTAAAAATCTAAATTTTTGACACAGGGTAGTCCTAGGGGACATACATGCATGGTCCAAATTTCAGCATCATTGGAGTTACCATTGGAGAGATATTACCATTTTAATTTCTGATCTACTCTAAGACCAGTCTCACCAAAAATGATGATGAGGGAGCTACAGTGATCCTATTGACCTGAAATCAGTGGCAAATTAAAGTTAAGACCAAGGCCTACAATTTTCATGTTGGTCACCTCTTTTGATTCTAGGCCTAAGGGTCGAAATATTTAATTGAAGATCTGAGATCATTTGTAACAGATTTTGATAAACTATATAACATTTATTAAATTCATTGTTCATCGTCCCTGTCCAAAAAAAAACAGCAAAACACAGATTTCCTGGAGCATTTTCGGCCATGGATTCTGGCCACCGCAAGTGATTTACAGCCAATCCCCCAATCCACCACCTCCGTCCGAGGTAGGGCTATCGACAGGCGGTGAGAACTCGGCCGGAGGTGGCCGGAGTTGCTCTCCCGCCGTTTCATTTTTCAAGCTTGAATAAGGAAAATCTGAAATGGTGGATCACCATTTTTTCGTTGGTTTTGAAAAAGGAAGGAAGGGGAAGCTAGCACAGATGGAGAGGGGAAGTAAACTTGCTTTGATTGGGCTTGAGGTTGAGGGAATCCCGGGCTTGCCATGGCGGCTATTCTCTCCGGCGACCATGCTCGATCCAACAATCCTCCATCATTTCCTCCTCTGTAAAACTCCAGTCCGACTCCTTAGGGCCTTCTAAAGCTAATGGGAGGGTTGATTTGAGGTGGGGGAGAGGATTTAAGGAGTTGCCATAATAAGGGGTTTGGCCAAGCTCCACCTCCAATGGTGGCCAATCAGATGACATGCAAGGCTTCTGGAAAAGTTATGGGAATTCATTTCTGAGCTCAGAGGAGTTGAATGAAGGGGGGTATTGAGTGCCACATGGAGTGATCTCCGTGTTTCCATGGAATTTTTAATTAAAAAATGGTGAATTTCCCCTTCTACCCCCTTTGCATGTTCTTGCATGTGAGTTCCTGAGGGAAAGCAATGTCATTGTGTCCTTGGGCTGTAGTGTGGGCCTCGGTTGGAGGCTTAACCCCTACAAAATGGATTTGAGTTCACTTTACCTATTTAGGTCAATTTGGGCTAACTTGGGTTAGTGTTGACCCATGTTGAATTCGGCGAATTTCATGAATTTTATTGAACCCAATTAGTCAATAATGACCTAATCGCCTCCCTTAGTGGTTTTGAGAGTTTGGGTCTGATCAATTTGACCATTTGAATCCCAATTGACCCTTAATAGGGATGGCTGACATATTTCAAGCTAGAGTTGACTTTGGTCAAAATGACCAATTTAGGTTGACCCCAATGAGTCCTTGGTGACC
Organism: Dactylorhiza incarnata; assembly: GCA_033032865.1. Classification (NCBI taxonomy): domain Eukaryota; kingdom Viridiplantae; phylum Streptophyta; class Magnoliopsida; order Asparagales; family Orchidaceae; genus Dactylorhiza; species Dactylorhiza incarnata. The sequence goes on from JAWHQI010000134.1 coordinate 5,335,705, forward strand.
CAAAAGACTCTCTAAGGTATCCTGGTGTGGTCATGTAGTCATTTGGGGGTTCATTTTGTCAACCCTAAGCTAGTTACCAAAAAATGCTATTTGCGGACCAAAATGGGTTTTGGTCAATTTGGCCACTTGGGTTGACCCTAAAGGGTCCTTGGTGACCCAAGGGACTCCTGAAATCATTTGGGGAGTCCTGGTGAGGTCAACACATCTTTCAAAGGCCTATTGGGCAAACCCTAGGTATGTAACTCAAAAGTTGTTATTTGCAAACCAAGGGTTATTCACCTAGTCACTTAGGTTCCTAAGGTTGTTTTTGGCTAATCTATCCCAATGTCATAACAAAAGTCATTCTAGGGGTCTAGTTATTTCTGGGATGTTACAAACCCCAATAAGAAAAATAATAATTTCGTCCACAAAATTCAAGTTCAGGTCTACGGGGTTTCATCGACACGGATTAGTTCCAGACGGACTATACGATCAGATGATATTGGGCTTGTCACGGTAGTGGTTTGTTGTTCTGGCTAGAGTAGAGCTCCCCTAAGCGAGGAGGTGTGAAAAACATCGCGCAATTCTGCTAATTCCGGCAGCAGCTTCAAACTATAAGTCGAGGGGTCGATCAGTTCCAGGATCCTATATGGCCCCATGTATCTCAGACTGAGCTTCTTTAGTCCACTTACCAGTGAGACTCCGTGTGCCGGTCATATTTTCAAAAACACTCTGTCTCCTGCCTAGACTCCTACCTTACGGTGCCGCTGATGAGTACTTTTTGTACTCATCTTTCAGTATAATTTTAATATAGTTTTAATATGAATTTATATAATTTATATGTATTTTCTTATTTAATATGTTCCCTTTTTAATTTTATAAACTAACTTAAGTCTTTTCTGTGTGTTTTCAGAATTTCTGGGCATTTTGAGCAAAATTGTCATGTACACGCCTAAGGTCATGGGCGTGACCAAGGGCGTGACATCCAAAGATGTTTTCCAGACCCGCTGCCGCCACCCCGGGTCAATTCCGTGAAGTTTCGCCAAGTACACGCCCCAGGTCACGGGCGTGACCAAGGGCGTGATCAAATGTCACGGCCATGACCCGCCACCAGCATCCAGAGCGAGCGGCCACGTCATTTAAAGTTACACGCCCTCGGTCACAGGCGTGACCGAGGGCGTGACACCCAGTCATGAGCGTGACTCGCCCCACGCGCCTTCCCGCCAAAGATTTCCCGCCAGCAGCACATTTAAAGATTACACGCCCCAGGTCACGGGCGTGACCTAGGGCGTGACGCGCCCAAAACACCTGCATTGAAGCCAGAACGCGCCCTCTCCGCACCAGCACCGATCATGCCCCTTACACGCCCTTGGTCACGGGCGTGACCAAGGGCGTGTAACCTCAAATTGCAGCTATAAAAAGCCAGTTCCAGCAGATATTTTAGGGAGGAATTTTGGTGACGAATTTTTAGGCTTAGACATTTCTTTTCATGTTTTCTTTTCATGTTTTTAGTAGTTCTTATGCTCCTTCTTTCTTTCTGCAATTGTAATTTCATTTCAATAGTTATAATTCTCAATTTCATAGCTTGTACTTTCTTTTTCAAATCAATAAAATTAGTTCTTATTTCTCTTATTCTATTCTCTTTTTCATTATGTACTCTTTTATCTCTTTCGATTCCTCCATCTCCATGAGTAGCTAAATTTCTATTAGTACTCGACCGAGATGATCCAAGGAAAATATAATTCATGATTTAATCTTTAGCTTCTCTTTCTCTTCCTTAGAATGCTTAAGATTTATCCTTGAACTTTATTATTTTGAGATTATATTGTCGATATATAATTCTCATTCTTGTTTTCGTAATCTAATAACCGAGAGGTTTTGAATTCGAATCGATCATTTCAAGGATAGAGAGAGTTGAATGCACTCCTCAAGCGAGGATGACATAATTCTCCATGATTGGAGTTAAATCCAATAGAGGAGTTCACTACGATAAAGCGAGTTTTAGGGATTTTGATTCTAGAACGAAAGTTCGATTGATCAACCTAAACTCAGTTGAGTGTATCCTCGAGAGAGGTGTGTTCATAATTCGGGAGCCTCCACGATCAAGTAATTTCTTAAGATAATTAGAAGTTGTTCTTATTATATTTATTTTCCAAGGTGATTCAAGACCGAGTGCTAGCCTTTTTACTCATCGTTTTAATCTTATTTTTATTTTCTTTTTGCAAAATCAACCCAAAGTTTTAATTGATAAGATAATAGAGATTTTCTTGAAGTAAGAGTACTCAACCGCCCCGAGTCTAATACGACCTTGGTTTTTATAACCTATACTACATTCGTTACGGTACACTTGCCGTTATCGTTTGCGGATATAGTTTTGCGCATCAAGTTTTTGGCGCCGTTGCTGGGGGCATGGTTGATATTTCGAAAAAAGAAATATATATTAATTTTATCATTCTCTTTCATCTCTTAAAAATTTAAAAAGCGTAATCTAAATTCTCGGAAAGGACGCTTTGGGCTTGAATTCCCATCACAGCCTCTAGTACCTTGGGAGCCCTTCACCGGGTTGACCTTGGGAAGTCCGGGTCTAATTTAACCCGCTTTTTGAAAAAAATATTTATATAATAAAAATATTTTCAAAATTCCATTCATTTAAGTGATGGTTTTTTTATTATTATAATTAAATGGAGTTACTTGAATTGGTCGTAAAAGTTGCCGAGCTTCAAAGCCAATTATATCTTTTGGAAGCGGCACGAAAACGCCAATTTAGTTGTTATTATTGTAATGCGCCTCATCAAAGTGAGGAATGTTATTTACATTCTTATTATCAAAAAAATTATTATGAAAATAATTTTCCTCAATATTTTGCAAATAATCTTGATAATAATTACGATCATAATTTTTCCTCTTTTAATGAAAATAATTTTTCAAACTTTGATGAAAATGTTTTTTCTAATTTTCACGAGAACAATTTCTCGGCTTCTAATAATTTTTCTTCTAGCCCCGAAGTAGCACTACATCATATCATGCATATGGTAACGCTTAATTTGTAGCGGTTAAGTAAACGTTACCAAAAGTTATTTAAGGTAGCGTTTATAACCGCAACTGTAGATAAATAAACACTACTATAACATATCATACCTGTAACGCATAGATTTTTCTTATAGTCATTTTAAGCGGGGATACGGAATGATAATGACTTAAATATTAAATTTATCGTTACGTAGTGTTAATGCGAGGGAGCGTTACCGTTTCGGAAACGTCGTCGTCGTCCGCCGAGTTAATTCTAGGTTGAGACATATATGCAGACATATGTATGTAAATGTGTGTATATATATATAATACATGTATGAAATTTTTATACGGGTAGATGCAGGGGCGGAACTGTTCACGGGCACACCCGGGCATGTGTGCCCGGGTCCAAAATTTCAGAAAAATAGAATAGAGTTATTGATTTGGGTCAATCCAAATACATTTAGGTCTAATTTAGGCTCACCTATGGCACTATTTGGGTTGGATTTTACGAAATTTTGAGGGAGCTGGCTGACTGGCTCGTCAATCGCGCGATTTACATTTTCCCTAACCGGCTAACCCCCGCAAAATACCCCTGCCGGCTTAATGTTCCAAATTTGCAAGCCTCTCATCTTCCCGAGTTCCTAGAGTCGGCGTGCCCTAACCCGCCGCTCACGGCTCATCGCCAGACGAGGAACTGGGAACGACGACACTGACGGCGGCGACAGGTGACAGAAATTGGAACAGACGCCTTTTCCGACTTTCCCCCTTCGGCCCTTCTCTGTTCTTCTTCGTCTTCGAAGATATTGGCGAGGTCGCCGAACGCCGATGCCTAGGTGTGTTGGCTCTTCCCCGCCTCGGCGCTTCCCCCTTCTGTTGGATTTATTATGTTGCTGATTTTACATCATTTGATTATATCTTAGGCATATTTTGTAAACAACATCAAATTTGTTTGTCCATCTCTGCCTGTTTCTGCTTATGTTGTAAATTTGTGCAAGTTATCATACAGAAAGTGAAGGATCGTCAAGAATTTATGACAATGAAACATATTTCTGTGTCTGCTTCTGCTTATGTTGATAATTACCTTCTAAATCTTTTCCATTCACAGCCTGTTTCAGCTTATGTTGATAAATACCTTCAGAATCCTACTTTGATTAACTCTCCCATATTTCATACTTTGATTATCTCTGCCAGAAGATTCCTCCATGTTTCCACAAGCAATTGGAAACTTAGTGGGGATATTCCGGTGAATTCGGTGCTCAGGAGCCGGGGAGGGCGACGATGGGCCTGAATCCTGCACTTGCTATGTTTGATAGAATGCTCAAGAGAAGTTTACATCATATGTTTGCATCGGAGAGTGGTTTGTCTTCAAGCTTCTTTGTCAGGTTAAGATGTTGGCTTCCATATTTCGTATTTTTATGTCCGGTTTGACTCATGTAGCATCACCACCATGGAGGGAAGACGATAGAGAAGGGCATTATGTCTTTGATCTTGGAGAGAATCTCACCCCTCGATGTAAGGACAGCGATATGTTCTTTTTAAAAACTATTGCTTTTGTCTAAGAACCACCATTCCTTTAAAAGAAAGAACAAATGCATAGACATATTTGATTAGAGCTTCATAGTGATCAAATTACTTGTTCTGTAATTTTATCTCTGTTTCTTTTCTATGTATGTGGAAGGAATTAGCTGCTTTTAATGAATATTTCCATATTATTGCTTGTACTCTCTTCAATGCAACTTCTAATGCTGCTTGGATGCTTATTATGTTTATGTTCATGTTCTTTAATTACGCAGATAAAATTCTTAGCAAGATTGGTGAAGGTACAGTAATAAGACTTCTATCAGATCTTTAGTTGCTCTTTCTTCTGCAGTTGGTTAGTGGGCAACTGGTACTGCAGGTACATTTGGTCGTGTTTTGGAGTGCTGGGATAGGGAAACTCGCGAGTATGTAGCTATCAAGGTAGTTCGGAGCATACGAAAATATCGCCATGCTGCTATGATCGAAATTGATGTTCTTAATAATCTCTCTAAGAATGATGATGATGGATTGCGGTAAGTTGTTTCTAATAAACTCAAGGTAACTTTGCATTGCTTTGTCCTGCCTTGCAGCTTCCCATTTCCAGGAAGCTTGATTTAGGTTGGATATTTGTTTCGTTTGCGATTGTTCTCCCTCGGCTTCTCCGTCCAAATCCCTCAGCTTCTCGCTTAGTTTTCTTGAGGGCTTTCGAGAGATTTTCTTCAGTCCCTTTATGCGTTTGCTCAGTAAAAGATTGGCGCACTTTACTAAAAGATTCAGAGTTTAGTTGTGTTTTGTATCTCCAATGACATATTGATCGAAGGTATCACGTTAAGGCTTAAGTTTGTCTATTTGTTCTGCTGCAACAACTTCTTATTGATTCTGAGTTTAGTTGTGTTTTGCTGATTAATTATTAAAGCAAATTTAATTATAGATTTAGAAGTTACTATATTAAGTTTGTTTCGCATCCTTAAAACATTTATGATGTTATTAATTGTAGGAAAATGCATGCACAGAGATTGTTGTTTCCCTATATCGTCTTCTCTATAATATTTGCAGGAGGAAATGTGAGTGCTCACACTACTCATCTGGCGAGTGTGACAAATTTTTGCTTTCTAATGCATAACGGTCCAATCCTTTTATGATTATCTAATATTATGGGATCACATATTATATACATATTTGTTTTTATATTTTGTTTTATAGCATTTTAAGTTGAAGAAAAATATCATGTGGAAGCTTATGCCTACCATTTTGTGTGCTCATAACTTAAAATACAACCGTGCTTAGCTTTATCTTTCATTTCATTTGCACCCATTTTGTCCAGTATATATTATTGCCATATTTTACTTCCCAGCTAGATTCTGATAGAAATATTTTACTTCCCAGCTTAACATTCCCAGCTAGATTTTGTTTTAGGTTTCTTGCTTCTAATTTATACGTCCTTTATTTTGTTTTAGGTATGAGAAAATGAGGCACCAAGGGAGGCTTCGAAGAAGGAAGAAGGCAAGAAGGATGAGCCCGTGAAGAAGAAAGAGAATAATTTTCATGTATTAATTATATATGTTTTTTCATGTATTGAGTTTATTAAAGAAAATTAACTGATGTATATATTGATTGTATTCATGAAGGGTTTGGGCTATCTCCCACCTTCTTTTTATTATTAATAAAAAAAATTCATTTGAATTCCTACATTAGCGGTTTTATAATAATTGAATTTATTAAACGTCTGACGATGAAGAATAAACGTTGTCAAATACAAGAATAAACGTCTGACGATGATGAATCGTAGTCATTGCTGTAGAATGGTAGCGCTCAATAACCGCTACCATTAAAAACCATAAATGCTATAATAGATGTACCTATGGTAGCGGTTTCAGGACGCCACAATACATTGTATAACCGCTACCATACCCTACGACCACGGCGGCAGATGCAACACACGCGCAACCGCTACCGTAGCCCTACAGTAGCGGTTTTTTAATATATAGTAGCGGTTTTTACGCGCTACCATATGCATGATATGGTGTAGTGTAGATTATTCTTGGTGGCAAGATCACCCGGATAGCTCTCGGAGCGATGAAGATAAATCTTTCGATCCGAATTCTTGTTCATCTTCTTTTGCGACGCAATTTTCTTTCTCTAATAATGGGGAATCTCCACCGAATCAATTTGATACTTCCCCCCAAAATTTAGAGGAGAATTTTATTCTTTCTAGTGTTTTTTCTCCATCTTCGGATAATTTAGCTATGGAGGAACATGTGGTTTCATGTAATCCCATAACTTCTTTTACCAAAGATGAAGAAAACTTATATTACCAAGAATTTCTAAAAGTTATGGGCACCCCGGATGAAATAGAAGAAGAACAAGTTTCTTCCCCTACTCCACCCGAATTTTATTTTCTTTGTCATGAATATTCGCGAATTTCTTCTATCCAACCAAAAATTCATGAAAATTTTGTGTCAGAAAATTTTATTCCGCTTGGTAATGCTCTAGATTTTCCTAACGAAAATTTTATTTTAGAAAAGGAACAACCGAAACTTAATTTTATATTTTCGCAAGCGCCTCTTCCTTGCGAAAAATTATCTGAATCGTTTATTTGTGATTCTTTATACACTAACAATTTTCAGGTTGAAGATGAGTCGTTGCTTCCCCAAATAATCGACGATCCATATGCCGCTCATCTGTATAAATTCAAATCACCTCAGGTATGTATAGGTGATTTAGATTTGCAAATTCAAGATCAAAGACAAACGAAGAATCACATGTTAAGCGGAGGAGTAGCCGGGCGACTGACGCCGGCACATTCACCTACGCGTGAATTAGGGGAGTTGCCTGTCCACTTCTCTTTTAATTTTTCTTTTTCCTAACACTAACCGTCTAGCTTAAAGACGGGAAAAAGAAAGCGCTCTTGGGAGGCACCTCTTGCTTATCTTTAATCTAATGTATTTTTCTAAAAGTTTTTTTTTCTTTCAAGTGTTCTTCATACTTAGTTTTAAACATTGGAGACAATGTTTAATTTTAAGTATGTGGGTGTAGCTTAGTGTTCATTTTATTTTATTTTTTATTTTTTTGGAAAAAGAAAAAAAAATTAATTTAATAAAAATCTAATTTCTTGGAAAGGGCGCTTTGGGCTTGAACTCACATCACAGCTCCTAGTACCTTGCGAACCCTTCACCGGGTAGCCCTCGGGAAGTCCAAGAAATATTATATATAAATAATAATAATAATAATAATAATAATAATAATAATAATAATAATAATAATAATAAATATGCCTAGTCTTGTTGTTTTTATTGTTCTAGAAATTTAGTTTGAGGTTTGATTATAAGTATTCTTACATTTTTAATTTAGCTAATATTTTGTTTTATCAGAATTTGTTAAATCTAAATTTGAAGTCATTTAGTTTTAAGAAACACTTTATGTTTTTAATTCGATTAGAGAATTAATTTAGCACTACTTCTTCGTTTAATTTTTAATAACTTCACTTTGTGGTAAATTGGCTAAACATCTCTAGATTTTTATTATATTCTCTTTTAACTTTAAGATCTTAGGAAATTTCATTCCACTAAAAAAATTGCTCTCAAAATAGTTTAATTTACAAACTAGAAGTATTTCGTTACCCTTACCCTTTGTTGGCAAATAAAAAAAATGTAGAAAAAGATCATATATCATGGGAATAAGAGGATAAAATTCATTATTTCCTAAACATATGCACCCAAAATCATTTAAAAGATTATATGTCATGATGTAAGAGGATAAAATTCATTACATCTAAATATATACATTTTGGGTTTTTAATTGAAGAGAAGTTTTTTAAAAGATTATATGGCATGGAAAATAAGAGGATAAAATTCATTATTTTCCTAAACATATACAAATTCCTATTCAAAAGAGGTGAGAGGATAAAATTCATCACCTCTATTCAATTTGTCATTTCGTTCAAACCCATCCCTAGCCAATTTCATTGGTTCTAGTCCTAAACTAAATTATTAAGAGAGCAGTATTTTAGTAGATGTCTTTTCCTTAAGTTTCTTTTATGTTAAAGTGTTTATAATTTCAATCTAATTTTGTTTGAAAATTTCTATAATTTCAACTGCTAAATAGTTATCTTGAGAAGTAGTTAGCTAAACAAATTTCTCTTTTTAAATTATCAACATAACTTATGACTTAATTCTTGAATTCCAAAAATTTGCTTTTGACTTATTCTTGGTTTAATAAAATTTTAGTCAATTAGAAATAATATCGATGTCTTGTAATTCTTTCCTCACTCTTTTGCTCTAGAATAGCAAAAGCTCAAGTATGTGGGTGTTTGATGAGTACTTTTTGTACTCATCTTTTAGTATAATTTTAATATAGTTTTAATATGAATTTATATAATTTATATGTATTTTCTTATTTAATATGTTCCCTTTTTAATTTTATAAACTAACTTAAGCCTTTTCTGTGTTTTTCAGGATTTCTGGGCATTTTGAGCAAAATTGTCAAGTACACGCCTAAGGTCACATGCGTGACCAAGGGCGTCACAGCCAAAGATGTGTTCCAGACCTGCTGCCGCCACCCCGGGTCAATTCCGTGAAGTTTCGCCAAGTACACGCCCCAGGTCACAGACGTGACCAAGGGCGTGACCCAATGTCACGGCCATGACCCGCCACCAGCATCCAGAGCGAGCCGCCACGTCATTTAAAGTTACACGCCCTCAGTCACGGGTGTGACCGAGGATGTGACACCCAGTCACGGGCGTGACTCGCCCCGCGCGCCTTCCCGCCAAAGATTTCCCGCCAGCAGCACATTTAAAGATTACACGCCCCATGTCACGGGCGTGACCTAGGGCGTGACGGGCCCGAAATGCCTGCATTGAAGCCAGAACGCGCCCTCTCCGCACCAGCACCGATCACGCCCCTTACACGCCCTTGGTCACGGGCGTGACCAAGGGCGTGTAACCTCAATTTTGTAGCTATAAAAAGCCAGCTCCACCAGATATTTTAGGGAGGAATTTTGGTGGCGAATTTTTAGGATTAGACATTTCTTTTCATGTTTTATTTTCATGTTTTTAGTAGTTCTTATGCTCCTTCTTTCTTTCTGCAATTGTAATTTCATTTCAATAGTTGTAATTCTCAATTTCATAGCTTGTACTTTCTTTTGCAAATCAATAAAATTAGTTCATATTTCTCTTATTCTATTCTCTTTTTCATTATGTACTCTTTTATCTCTTTCGATTCCTCCATCTCCATGAGTAGCTAAATTTCTATTAGTACTCGACCGAGATGATCCAAGGAAAATATAATTCATGATTTAATCTTTAGCTTCTCTTTCTCTTCCCTAGAATGCTTAAGATTTATCCTTGAACTTTATTATTTTGAGATTATATTGTTGATATATAATTCTCATTCTTATTTTCGTAATCTAATAACCGAGAGGTTTTGAATTCGAATCAATCATTTCAAGGATAGAGAGAGTTGAATGCACTCCTCAAGCGAGGATGACATAATTCTCCCGGATTGGAGTTAAATCTAATAGAGGGGTTCACTACGATAAAGCGAGTTTTAGGGATTTTGATTCTAGAACGAAAGTTAGATTGATCAACCTAAACTCAGTTGAGTGTATCCTCGAGAGAGGTGTGTTCATAATTCGCGAGCCTCCATGGTCAAGTAATTTCTTAAGAGAATTAGAAGTTGTTCTTATTATATTTATTTTCCAAGGTGATTCAAGATCGAGTGCTAACCTTTTTACTCATCGTTTTAATCTTATTTTTATTTTCTTTTTGCAAAATCAACCCAAAGTTTTAATTGATAAAATAATAGAGATTTTCTTGAAGTAAGAGTACTCAACCGCCCCGAGTATAATACAACCTTGGTTTTTATAACCTATACTACATTCGATACGGTACACTTGCCGTTATCGTTTGCGGATATAGTTTTGCGCATCAGCCACGCATCGTAATACTTAGCTTGTCCGTTCTGTGCTTCCCAACATCCAACCCCATATCAATCACATATGGGCATCTGGGCCTTCTATATATCCTGGCCCTAGTGCCTTCGGGTCTCTTCCTGAATCCATGAAAGTGGAGTCCTACACTCCCTCCCATATATGGTCTCATAGGGAGTTCTCATCAAACCCGTTAGTTTTGTGTAAATTCACTGCGTATACACTTGACAGTAAAAATATGTTTTCCATAGTCACGCATCTTCCTAATGGTGATTACACTGTATTTTAGACGTGCTCCAGTTGAAAGATCATATACAATGTATACATCTTTATATATTGTCTGCCAATTTCAAAACCTCTTGGGTTATCACACTTTTACGTCATGCTATAGCAGGTTAATCATAGTTGTTCGACATCGTGAATGTCATTATTTGTCTTCGAGTATAAAGTCTGCAAATTTCCAATATTATGAATTATTCAAATTGAAAGGGTTTGGCTTCTGATCGAGTAAGCCAAGTATGAATCACCTTCAATTGCCCTAAAATGCAGAAATCCCTGCTATAACTCTAGCTTGCATGGATCTGATTCCAATCAACATATCCCATAAGATGATTTGATTGTCCCCCACAACTATCTCGACCATCATGTGTTTCTAACCTTTCAACTAAATTCATATATTTGTTCGTCCAACGATATTCGTACCGTTTGCCCAGAACCGCCGCCTTACGGTGACGCTAACACCCGAGTTAGCCGCCTCCGCAAGATGCCGATCCTGCCAACGATCAACAGACCAACAAGAGATAAGAAGATAGATAAATAAAAATGCACCAAGTCCACAATCACACATATCTGTATATTTAAAAATAGAATACAAGTTCATCAATGAGTATAAAAGAAAGAGTAAGAGAGTAAGGGCTTATGCCCGGTACATATCCAAAATAAGGTAGACAATTCTCTCACTCTACATCTATGCGGAATCTATCGAACTCTTATCATCACGCGTTTGTAGCTGCTACTGCAACAACGGGTAGTGGTTGCTCTGCTTCATCCCGTCCTCCTGACCTGTCTCCTGAACGGGGTCCTGCTGTTCTGACACACCATCCCTAAAATAAGGTCCACTGACCGTCAGTCTATAAGACTCAGCATATTCCTCACCGCCTCCACCTGCGACTCCTAGGCACCATGCGGGAGGAGGAAACAGAGGACATCAAGGGGTAATGAAACAAGCAGGTGACAAGTGGCTAGACTAACAGTGTATATAAATACTAAACAATTAATGGTAAAAATTCTATGCTAGCAGAGTATAATATATCGTTAATAAATAAAAGACAATACAAGTAAAAGAAGAAGGTATAATAAATAAATAGCGGCTATAAATGTAACCTCAACTTATATGCACACACAAAAGCACAAAAGCTAAGGGATCTGGCACTAAGGTAAACTCATCGTATACAAGAGCCCATTATGATATGCAATGCAATGCAATGGTGCAACTCACGCACACGACTCTGTACGTACAGACCTTTAGTTCACACTTTCGGAGGTAGCTAATCTCTCGGTAACCTCCCATCATGGTCAAACGGTGGCAGAGGAGCGGGCGTCTCCTCACCTAGGTGGGTAAGTCACACTACCAGACCTAGGCCCTAACGTACGCTGTGATATCGGTACCCAGTACTCACGAGCTCCTGCGTACTCTACTGGATTTTGCCAGGCATGGTTTAGGGAATCCGTTCCGTCGGACGCGCAAACAACCTGGCCCCTAATCAAACCACTAGCAATGCCGAGTCAACGAACTGCTGTTGGTGTGATTACTAAGCCTGAATCGAAGACCCACCACATCTTATGCACATGCAAATATGTATTATCTCTTATCACCGAGCCTTCAGCTCGTAATTATAAACCAACATTTATAACAATCGAGTCAACCGCTCGCAGGACTATCCTACTCCTTCCTGATATCTCGAGCCAACCGCTCACAGGACTATCCTAGTCCTTCCTTATATCTCGAGCCTACCGCTCGCAGGACTATCCTAGTCCTTTCCATATATTATGAGTCTACCGCTCGCAGGACTATCCTAGTCCTTCCTTATATCTCGAGCCTACCGCTCGCAGGGTTATCCTAGTCCTTATTTCATTCCATCCCAAATTTGGGAGGAGATTTATATTTCAAGTTCTCCTATTTTACTACTCGACATTTATAAAAATCGAGCCAACCGCTCGCAGGACTATCCTAGTCCTTCCTGATATCTCAAGCCTACCGCTCGCAGGACTATCCTAGTCCTTCCTTATATCTCGAGCCTACCGCTCGCAGGACTATCCTAGTCCTTCCTTATATCTCGAGCCTACCGCTCTCAGGACTATCCTAGTCGTTATTTCATTCCATCCCAAATTTTGGAGGAGAATTATATTTCAAGTTCTCCTATTTTACTACTCTTATCTATTGTTAATTGATCTTAGAAGCTTGGGGTTAATCTTGGACTTCCCGTGGATTACCCGGTGAAGGGCTCGCAATGGTACTAGGGAATGTGATGGTGGTTGCAGCCCAAATTCCTCTTTCCAAGAAATTTACTCTTATTGGTGACTACCCACTCTTATGTACCATTTTGCTCTCCAATTGCTCCAAATCCTATGGTGGATTAACATTTGACTCGGACTGACGAGTGTCGGTGTTCAATTGAACATCGAAACTCTACCTCTCCTAGTGGCCGGCTATCTCATCGTGTAATCTCTTAACTACAACCGATGGTCTCTAACCTTATACCATCACCCCTTACTTGTCATGGCTCCGTCCACTCCTCATCTCGTTGTATACCCCCGAATTGTTGAATTACTAAACGCACCCCAACCTTACATTATGTGTTATCACCAATAAAATTTCCCTCTAGTCCATCTCTATGATGCACCCAATGTTTCAGGGATTAATTCTTAAGTATGTGGGGATCAATTGGGGTCTAAATCAAATACTTCAGTTCCTACTATCCGCAGACCAAGAGGGGATTGAACTAGTTTTGGCTCCTATGATGCAATCTTTACCCTATCATGTCCAAATGAGTTCCAAGTTTTTACCTTATGTTCATAATGAGTAAATTAGGGGTTGACCAGAGTTTTGACATATTTCTATTAGATTTGGCTTCCATTTAAAATTCATTACTCAATTATCTTAAGCTAAATTACAAAGGAAGAACTCTAACAGTAAGTTAAATCTTGCTGATAAAATTACTACAGCATCATAATGGTCTAAAAAGCATCGATTCCTAAGTTTCATAATTATCCAGTAGATTTATAACCAGGATCTCCATTTAATATAAAGGACTCATCAAATACTAGTTCAGGTCTTCCAAAAATTCTAAGAAAATTACTATAGCACCATTCCGATATAAAAACATCACATCCAAGGTTTCATGATTTTCCAGTAAATTTATAGCCATAACTTCTATTTAATATAAAGGATGAGAAAATAGGGCTTAACATATCAAGTACTGGTTCAGGTCTCCCAAAAATTCTAAGAAAGTTACTATAACATCATACTGATATAAAAACATCACATCCAAGGTTTCATAATTTTCCAGTAAGTTTATAACCATAATTTCCATTTAATATAAAGGATGAGCAATTAGGTCTTAACATATCAAGTACTATCTCATGATCTCTACAATTTCTGAGAAAATCAACATAGCCCAATAATGACTTCAAAACATCAATTCCTAGTTTTCATAATTTTCCAGTGAAGTTATACTCCTATTTTCCATTTAATATAAAAGGTGTGCAATTAGGGTTTTACACATCAAGTACCATCTCATGATCTCTAAAAATTATAAGAAAATCAACATAGCACCATAATGACATAAAAACATTAACTCCTAGTTTTCATAATTTTCCAGTGAAATTATACTCCCATTTTCCATTTAATATAAATGGTGTGCAATTAGGGTTTTACACATCAAGTACCATCTCATGATCTCTAAACATTCTGAGAAAATCAACTTAGCACCATAATAACCTAGAAATATTAACTCCTAGTTTTCATAATTTTCCAATAATTTTTCATCATATTTATTTCATAAATTAAGGAGTGTGAGATAACTCATTTTAGTGATATACCTAATAATTTTGATCCCATAAACCCAAAGTTTTTTCTGGGGTAGTATGTTTTACCATAAGGAGGGTGTGATCAAAATTTCTGGGGCCAACAATTAGCCATATGAGCTGAATACCCAAAGTCACCCTTTTGGCTATTGGCACACCATAACACCCTTTTAAGTAGGGACATGCAAGTGTAATTACCCAACATGCAGTAGTCCATTTGCTCCCAAATTTTTACCAGGGTTAATTGATGACATGAAAAGGGTACCACCAAAATTTGGGGTCAACTTGAGGTATCTAGCACCCTAAATCACATTAAATTGATAAATCAAATAATGAGAAAAACTATAGAAAAACATTCTCCTAAAAATTTGAATTTTTTACACAAGGTATTCCTAGGGGACATAAATGAATGGTCCAAATTTCAGAATCATTGGAGTTACCATTGGAGAGATATTACCATTTTAATATATGATCTACTCTAAGACCAGTCTCACCAAAAAATGATGCTGAGGAAGCTACAGTGATCCTATTGACATGAAATTAGTGGCAAATTAAAGTTAAGACCAAGGCCTACAATTTTCATGTTGGTAACTGCTTTTGATTCTAAGCCTAAGGGGCCTAAATATTTAATTGAAGATCTGAGATCATTTGTAACAGATTTTGATAAACTATATAACATTTATTAAATTTATTGTTCATCGTCCCTGTCCAAAAAAACAGCCAAACACAGATTTCCTGGAGCGTTTTTGGCCATGGATTTTGGTCACCACTGGTGGTTTACGGCCAATCCCCCAAGCCACCACCTCCGTCCGAGGTAGGGCTATCGACCGGTGGTAAGAACTCGGCCGGAGGTGGTCGGAGTTGCTCTCCCGCCGTTTTCATTTTTCAAGCTTGAACAAGGAAAATCTGAAATGGTGGATCACCATTTCTTTGTTGGTTTTGAAAAAGGAAGGAAGGGGAAGCTAGCACAGATGGAGAGGGGAAGGAAACTTGCTTTGATTGGGCTTGAGGTTGAGGGAATCCCGGGCTTGCCATGGCTGCGATTCTCTCCGGCGACCATGCTCGATCCAGCAATCCTCCATTATTTCCTCCTCTGTAAAACTCAAGTCCAACTCCTTAGGGACTTCTAAAGCTAATGGGAGGGTTGATTTGAGGTGGGGGAGAGGATTTAAGAGTTGCCATAATAATGGGTTTGACCAAGCTCCACCTCCAATGGTGGCCAATCAGATGACATGCAAGGCTTCTGGAAAAGTTATGGGAATTCATTTCTGAGCTCAGAGGAGTTGAATGAAGGGGGTATTGAGTGCCACATGGAGAGATCTCCATGTTTCCATGGAATTCTTAATTCAAAAATGGTGAATTTCCCCTTCTACCCCCTTTGCATGTTCTTGCATGTGAGTTCCTAAGGGCAAGCAATGTCATTGTGTCCTTGGGCTGTAGTGCGGGCCTCTGTTGGAGGCTTAACCCCTAAAAAAATGGATTTGAGTTCACTTGACCAATTTAGGTCAATTTGGGCTAACTTGGGTTAGTGTTGACCCATGTTGAATTCGGCGAATTTCATGAATTTTATTGAACCCAATTAGTCAATAATGACCTAATCGCCTCCCTTAGTGGTTTCGAGAGTTCGGGTCTGATCAATTTGACCATTTGAATCCTAATTGACCCTTAATAGGGATGGTTGACATATTTCAAGCTAGAGCTGACTTTAGTCAAAATGACCAATTTAGGTTGACCCCAATGGGTCCTTAGTGACCCAAAAGACTCTCTAAGGTATCATGGTGGGGTCATGTAGTCATTTGGGGGTTCATTTTGTCAACCCTAAGCTAGTTACCAAAAATTGTTATTTGCAGACCAAAATGGGTTTTGGTCAATTTGGCCACTTGGGTTGACCCTAAAGGGTCCTTGGTGACCCAAGGGACTCCTTAAATCATTTGGGGAGTCATGGTGAGGTCAACAGATCTTTCCAAGGCCTATTGGGCAAACCCTAGGTAGGTGACTCAAAAGTTGTTATTTGCAAACCAAGGGTTATTCACCTAGTCACTTAGTTTCCTAAGGTTGTTTTTGGCTAACCTATCTCATTGTCATAGCAAAAGTCATTCTATGGGTCTAGTTGTTTCTGGGATGTTACATAACATACACATTTCAGAGTGCAAGAAAGCAGTAACTACCAAAATGCAGACTAATCGCATTTCCTTAGAAAAAGAACACACTTTAAAACATAAAAAGAGTTGTGCTTAAACAGAAAACAAACATCCAAACATAGTGTGAAAACCAAGGATAAAAGTCTGAGATACATAGTAGAAATGGATAAAGCATATAACAATTTTACTCATCTAGTAGATCATCAACATCCATATCATAGACTACTTTCTCTCTTTCAACTCCACCATAGCCTGCAAGGAATTTCATGAGTTAAAACTCTATGAATTCATAAAACATATGCGGTAATGTTTAAAGTAAGCTAGCTCTACCTGAATGAGCTTAGTACTTGTAGAAGTAGTGAAGTAACACTATCAGCATATCTATCTAGTCTAGCTAGGACCAGTCAAGTGTTGATTTTGTAAATCAAATATTGTTATCTTACTCATTAGTGATCAATATGTACCTCGTCATCAAATGTGGAATAATTTGGTACAACAAACATTTGCAACATTATCAGGTGTGGAATAATGTGTTATGATCATTAATGTTAGATTAACCTTTTACAAACGACATTCTATTCTCAGTTGAATAATTCTCGAATCAACTTACAATGAGAAAGATGCTTAGTTATCAAATGTGGAATAACTGGCATCTAACCATCTTGGGTTTTCATCAAGAAATTATTTGGGTTTTCAGTCTGTTATTTAGATGCTTGAATGTTGTGACTATAGGTTCTCACTATCAAAAACATAAAACAAAGGAGGAAAGTTTCATATTTCTATGAACTTTAGTCTCATCTCCCCTGATGTTTTTATTGTGAGAGCTCTATTCAGGCCTTTTGTCAAAGCATATGCAACATTGTCTTTTGATCTCACACCAATCAGGGTCATAATCCCTTGACTTGTGAGTGAGGTCAACCAGGATTGTTTCATCCTTAATTGCCTTTTTTCCGTTGAACAAAGTGTTCGTAGCAATCATTTCGGTAGCCTGATTATCACAGTAAACTTTAACAGAACTCAATTTTAGGCTCGTTAGTGGAATGTCCATCACCAAATCTCTTATCCACTCTGCTTCTTCTCATACTAAAGCTAGAGCGTAGAGTTCGGATTCCATAGAAGAGAGAGCAATACAAGATTGCCTCTTAGACTTCCAGGCTACAACTGCTCCTCCTAATGTGAATACAACCCCACTAGTGGGCTTGCTGTCGTTTAATTCTGAGCACCATGATGTATCAGAATATCCTTCAAGAATGAAAGGATGACCAGTGTAGTTTAAAGTATACTTTTGGGTGTGCTTTAAGTACCTCATTAGCCTATCTAAGGCGTTCCCATGGTCTTGGCCAGGATTACTAGTGAATCTACATAACATGCCGACCGTAAAGGCTATGTCAGGTCTAGTGCAGACCATAACATACATGAGACTACCAATCAATTTAAAGTAATCTAACTGTCTAACCGTAGCTCCTTCATTGGGATTTAATTGGTTGGTGTAGTCATATGGTGTCTCAGATGCCCTACTGTCACTGTGTCCCCATGTATCTAACATGGATTTTATGTAGTGGCTTTGACTTAGGGAGATGTCATTCTTCCCAAAGCTCACTTGCATGCCTAGTATTGTGCTAGCTACACCTGAGTCTTTAATGCTGAATTCTTTTATTAAGTCCGACTTAATGTCATCCACTTCGAATTGATCAGACCCTAGAATGAGCATATCATCTATATACAAGCATATTATAGCGACTTTATTTGATCTATTACGTATGTAAAGAAATTTATCCAAGAGACTCAACATGAATCCCATGTTCTTTACACTATAGTCAAACTTCTCATGCCATAACTTTGGTGCTTGTTTTAGTCCGTATAAAGATTTAAGTAATTTACCGACCTTAGTTCCGTGACCTTCTATAATGAAACCTTCAGGTTGATTCATGTAGATCTCTTCAGTCAGATCTCCGTTCAAGAACGCAGTCTTAATATCCATTTGATGAACAAGAAAGTTCTCAATGGATGCAATGGCAAGGAGGATCCGAATGGTTGCTAGGTGACACACGGGTGAATAGACATCAAAGTAGTCTACTCTGCTTACTTGAGTGAAACTTTTAGCCACTACGCGTGCTTTATACTTAGCTATGCTACCATCAAGATTCATTTTTTTTTCAGAATCCACTTACACCCTACGATTTTAGCCCCTTTTGGCTTATCAACAAACGTCCAGGTGTTATTCTGAAGTAGAGAGTTCATCTCTTCATCAATAGCTTCTTTCTAGAGTAGTGAATCTCTGGATCTCATCACTTACTTATAGGTGGATGGATCAGCCTCAACGTGGCAAGTGACAAAGTCACTACCGAAGGATTTGGGAGTTCTCCCTCTCACAGAAGTTCTCATAGACTCTAGGCCAGAGTTGTCTACGGGAACTGAATAGGAGGTGCTCGGTGCTGAATCAGGATTTTCTTCAGTAATAGTTACTTGCATACCTTGGAGTGTCAGGTTCTTATCCTTGAGGAATTTATCTTCAAAGAACACTGCATCCCTAGATTTTATAACGACATTATTAGAAATATCTAAGAATCTGTCTGCAGCACTATCCTCAGCACAACCTGGGTAGACACATGTATTGGTCCTAGGTCCAATCTTAGACCGTCTAGGGTCAGGAACCCTGACATAGGCTATACAACTCCAGTTCTTAAGTCTAGTAAAGGTTGGGGGTCTCTTATACCAAAGCTCATAGGGTGTCATATCTAACTTAGCATGAGGAACCTTATTTAGAATGTGGTTTGCAATTAAGACTGCTTCTCCCCAATAAGCAGAAAGCATGCCTGCAGTCAAGAGCATAGAGTTTAACATCTTTATTAACGTCCAATTTTTACGCTCATCTATGCCATTGGACTGGGGTGAGTAAGGAGCAGTGATTTCTGCTATGATTTCATGTTGGGCAAGGAAGCACTTAAACTCACTGGACATGTATTCTCCTTCTCTGTCACTTCTAAACCATTATATTTTCATATCAAGTTGGTTTTCTACCCTGGTTTTGAAAATACAGAATGTTTCAAACGCTTCATCTTTAGTTTTAAGGAGATAAATGTGACAATATCTTGTACAGTCATCTATAAATGTGATCAGATACTTCCTGTCTCCTCTAGTGACAAAACTTTTGAAGTCACATATGTCAAAATGTATTAGTTTTAAGGGTGTTGTGCTCCTAGTAACCGCACTAAAAGTTTTCCTAGTGATCTTAGTCTGAGCACACACTTCACATTTATTTGTTTTGTCTGTAGTGTCTAAAGCGATCTGGTGAGTTCTAGCAATTTGTAATATTTTCCTATAGTTTACGTGTCCTAGTCTCTCATGTAAAATCTTAGGGCTAACTAAGTTTATTTGAACTTGTTGAACTATTTCATTTTCTAGACTTAGACGGTACATTCTATTTTGGATGTAGGCACATCCAAAGTAGTGCGAGTTAACTGACAGTGTTACTCTACCGCTACAAAAAAAGTAAAAGATATATCAACATCACAGAGTAAACTAATAGACACTTAATTTGCAGCTACTAAAGGAATAAACTTAACATTCTTTAAAGTTTAGGTTTTACATGAGGAGAGCAGTAGCATCGCATTTCCCACCTTCAGAACGTCAGTTGTATCACCGTTCACAACCGTCACCGATTCTCTTGCAGCAGTAAGCCCTGTCATCAGATTAACATTATTGCAAGCGTGGCACATTGCCCCCGAGTCAAGGTACCACTCAATACTGGCCTTTTCATTTCTAACCATGGCGACAAAGTTGGATGGCTCAGTAAGACTAACCTGTTGGAACATGGTCTTCCGCATCTCCTAGGTTTGAGAATAACAAATCCTATGTGTATTTGATCTTGTGTGTTTAAGTGTGAAGGATAACAAAGTCCACATGACTCAAGGATTACATAAGAAGGTTTCCCCCAAAGTTAAGCCATCAAATCCAAAACTCCTACTAGCGCTGGCGGTAGTACTAGCGCAGGTGCTAACTATCGTTCGACGAACTGTTGGCGGCGCTCGACGAAATGCTCATAGCTGCGTTCAACGAAAATTCGATCGATGAACTCTTTGCTGCGTTCGACGAAATTTCGATCGAGGAAATGTTTGCTTAAGCGCAATTGCTGGGAGAACTTATAGAAGGAGATAGCGCCAGGCGATATCCGATAGCGCAGACGATAGCGAGGAGCACAGTAGACAAGAGAGAATTGTTTCCTCGGATTGAAGATTCTGCCGCGCAGAATGTGTCCTAATATAGGATAGCGTCGGTG
Organism: Dactylorhiza incarnata; assembly: GCA_033032865.1. Taxonomy (NCBI): domain Eukaryota; kingdom Viridiplantae; phylum Streptophyta; class Magnoliopsida; order Asparagales; family Orchidaceae; genus Dactylorhiza; species Dactylorhiza incarnata. The sequence continues at coordinate 5,356,645 of JAWHQI010000134.1, forward strand.
GTACCACTAGCGCAGGCGCTAGCGCTGTGTCTATATAATGGACCCTTCTCTTCTCGTGTTGTGTGCTGATTCCTGAGAGAGGTCTTGTGCCAGAATTCCAAAGCTTTATATGACCGAGAGTTGATCTCCCACCAAACGCTTAGAGAGTTTCTGAAGGAGGACTTCATCACGCTACATCCAAAGAGGGATCGCTTCAACCTCGCTTATTCTACAGCGATCGTTCATCTCCGACTTCAGAAGTTTCTTAGAGGGAGTTTTAATATTGTTGTTATTATTTTATTTCATATTTGTTGTAAACGGTTAGTGAAATCGCCTCGTGTTGGCGACTAGGTCTCGGGTGTAGGTCTAGGGGGTGCTCGAGGCCATATCCGGGGAAGGGTTGGCTAGAGCGGCTTTAGGCCGTATCCGGGGAAGGATCGGCTAAAGCCAACCGGTTCGTGGGGATACGAGTCGGTATAGAAAACAAAAAGAGCCTTTCTATTCGCTTTGATTTCTAGCTTCGATAAGAGATCAAGTTTTGTAATCGTGCTTCTCAAGTTAATAAAATCATGTCTTTACTTTTACTTCACTTGATTTGTCTTGATCTTCTCTAGTTTAATAATCAAAGTTTTTTCAAGTATTACAAAATATAATATAAGTTTTTTAAACTCTTATTCACCCCCCCCCCCCCCTCTAAGGGCATCTAACCGATCCAACAAGTGGTATCAGAGGGGTTTTATTCCAATTCGCTTAACAACCGGGAATAATGGCGTCTCATGATCTCACTTCTACTAGTGGGGCAAATTTCTGTGAAGAAAAAATATCTCTTAAACCACCTTTATTTGAAGGAACAAATTATAAAGGATGGAAAATTTTAATTAAAAAAATTATTAAGACTTTAGATGTCGAAGTATGAAATTTAGCCATTGTAAGACCTGCGGATGAATCAAATAAAAAAGAACGTCAACTAAATGCAAAAGTCAAACATTATTTATTTTGTGCTCTATCAAATGAAATTTTCAAATTAATACATTGTTTTTCTAGTGCATACAAAGTTTGGCAATTTCTTGAAGAAATGTATGATTTTCCTCTCACAGGTATAGAACAAACACAGGAGGAGGAGAACATACAAGCATCCACTACTATTCAAGAAGATCTCTCTCGTAGCAAAGCCATGAAAATCATGGAAACTAACTTGGAAAAAGATACATCAAGAGAAAAAGAAGATGAAAATTCATCTATGATGGAGGAAGGCCCAAAAGATAACGAAGGAACTTCATGCTCACATTTTGCCTCTGCCAAAAGCGCTGTAAGAAAGTCAAAATCTTCTTCTTGTGTGATAACTTCCATCTCTAGTTTCAATATACTTAAAATGGCTAAACGTAAGATCAAGAAATTGAAAATTACTAATAAAAATTTACGTTTAGAAAATAAGAGGTTAAAAGCTAATGTTAATTTAGAATCAAATTGTGATGTGGTTTCACCATCATGTCCTTTACTTGAAAACACAAACCTTGTTTTGATTGTTATAATATTAAGGAAAAACTCATGAAACTTGAAAAGGATTTTATTTTAGTAAAAGAACAAAATGAAAAATTATGTTTAGAAAATTCATCTTTGATAAATGATTGTGCTAAGTGCAAAGACTATAAAATTGAAATTAAAGAGATGGATGAAACATTTGATGAATATAGAAATAAATATCAAGATCATATAGATTCAATTGTTTCCACTCTTAAAAATAGCACAATCGCTTATAACAAAGCTAGACATAATTTAAAGATTAAAAATAATGAATTAAAAACTAAAATCAACTTGCTCATGAAAATCATAAAGAAAAATTCTCAAAACATACATTCTCAATATAATGCAAAATCCAAAAGCAAGTTGAATATGATTTCTCAAAACGTAAATAAGCTATACTATGGAAATAAAAAACATCAAAAGATTGTAAATGAAATTCCAAAACACTATCATCATCCTCATTTACAATATCAATCTTCTTTCAACTTAAAATTAAACGCAAACAAATTTCCTTTAAATAATAAATTCAAAAGTCATTTTTATCCAAACATACAAGAAAATGACTATGGAAATTTGAAAAATAAAAATAGTATTTGTCCAAGGTATGAATGGAGACCCATACTTAAGAATGATGCACTAATGTCAAAAGAAAGGGTCCATCCATCCTTGTCTCCCCAAAAGCCATCTCGCTATATTTGGGTACCCAAAGGAACCATCCCACATGGTCCCCTTTGGATACCTAAAACTCTTATTCATTAGGTATCATCAAATGCATGAAGTAGAAACTTTTCAAAATAAGATATACAAATTTCTACTTCATGATGTGCTTTAATGTTCTTTTTATTTTTCTTGTTGTTTTCTTTTTGAACTATCATGTCGTGGTCATCCTATATAGTATTGAAAATATGATCCTATCTCTTAAAAGCTTAATATGTTAATAAAATCAAATTGATCAAAATTCAAAAGTCATATCTAATTTTGATGACCTATCTATCTCTCTCGTATTCATTATCTATAAATATCTTTTATTATTCATATAAATCAAATTCTAAATTTGCTATAAGATATTTTAAAATTAAATCAAGTCATTAGGCTATTAAGCTTTTTAGCCTTCACCAAAAAGTGGTTTAGAGAAATAACATAATCTACAAGAAAGTTCAAGATCTAAATGAAAGCTCAACCTTCAATATGGTTATCTTTGTTTGCAACAAAAAATTATATTGTGTTCACTCCTTAATGTCAAACATGATCTAAACCATCACTATTGTTCACCTATCTATTACTCTAATATTCATTGCTTATAAATATCTTATATTATGCATATGAATCAAACTAAATTTGTTATGAGATATTTATCTAAATTATAGAAAAGACATGTTGAAAGATTAATTGTCTTAAATACTAATGCCACACACACCACCATGATCTATTGATGTCCTTTGATAAAATTCTCTAAAAATCATATATCATTATTCATATAAAAAAAATCATCTAAAAACTACTATCTTTATCACATGTATATGAATTATATGATAACAATTGACATTATAACTGTTTATCATGGTTTATGGTGTATTATGTGTGTATTGTGATTTATTTCAAGTTTAGACCTTTGACTCATCCTGATATCAAATCAAATAAATCATCACTTCATTCTAGGTCTCTAAGTTGAAACACAATCAAACCTTAGTATAACGTTAATCTCAAACTTATCATACTAACATTGTCGCCTAAAGAATATTTGTGTCCATGTTAGCCTTTATATGTTTACCAAGATATACAGGCTGGGTATTCTCATTTAGGGCTTATCCATGATATTCTCATGCATGAACATTATTTTTAATCACTAAAATCATGCATATTAGATTTGTTCATTCATGTCTTCTCGTGCTTACATTTTCTATCATTTCCAAACTACATTAGTTTGGTAAATATAAGCCTTAAAAATATTAAAATAGAGATATAATAAAATATATCACTTGCAAAATTTATTTGGTAAAGTCATATACAAAATTGCTAATGTTTCATGCAATTTGCACTATATAGACATCTCCTAAAATTCTGAAATTTCAGCATGAAACTTATGTTTGGACACTTAATCAAGATCAATAAACAAAAATTTCTAAATCATCAAAAATCGTGTACTGTTTTCCGCGCTAGCGCTAACGCCGGCGCTAGCACACCTATGTATTTTTCTATATTTTTAAAATTTTGAAAAATCCCTAAAAATATATTAATCTATGTGTACTATTCATTTCTGCACTTTTGCTTTTATTACATTTTTGAAAAATCAAATACAAAAATACAAAAGTCAAATTACAAAAAATACGTTTTGTTTTTTTGGTTTATTTGTCATTTGTTTAAATTCTATTTCTAAAAGCAAAAAATCAAATACAAAAATATAAAACAAAAATTTATATCAATAATTATTATTTTGAACTTAACTTTTTTATTTACATGTATCTTGCGAAAGGGTGATTTGGGCTATCATCCCATCATATCACCTAGTACCGGGCGAACCTCTCACAAGGTAGTCCTCGGGAAGTCCAAGATCAATCTTATGAGTTCAAACTTTAAATAAAAATTATTCTTCAAAAATATCAAAAATACTGTATGGACATTATTGAGAAAATCAAGCATGATTTAATCTATTATTTAGAACTTCTATAATGTTGCAATTTATCTTTTCAAACTACTTTGAACATTGTTTTCATCATGCTTTGATATATCTATTAATATGTGCATCAATTATATTGTAAAAGTTGTGTAGAACTATGCGTAGCATGCCTCTAAGTATGAGTAAATATTTTATGTTTGATAATGATCGCTATTCAGTCACTTATTTTGGCATTGTCTACCTATGTGTTTAATCTAAGAATGTTTGTGTATGTTATGTAATAGTACAATGAATTAAAATTGCACAAGTATCTTACCTACACAACCTTTGTTTGCACTTTAAAAGTTAAGAAAAGTGGTTATGTTTTTCATAAATTATATTGGTTTGCAAAACAAGTGTATTCAGAGAACTTTGTACAAAACAAAAATCATAAAATAAAGCGACAAAGATAACTCCACCAAGCACTACTTGAACCTCCTAATAAGTCTTAATAAGCGTTGTGAGGTTGAGCACCTTGGAAAGAATAGTAAAGTATCTTGTGCAAACCATAACTTTCTTTCAAAATAAAAACCACTTATTCTCAAGTACACCGGATCACTAGTTTCAATATTAAAATAAAATAAAATATGTGATCCCCCAAGCACTACTTTGCACCCTGATAAGTCTTAATAAGCATTGTGTGTGCAAAGCACCTTGGTAGTTGTACATTTTTTTGTGCATTGAAGTTTGTGGAAGTAAAACAATTTGTGTTTTATTGTGCTCTTTACTTTACATATCTCTTGTATTTTTGATTAAAACATTTGTGTACTTTATTCCAAAATACACTTATGTGCACATCATTATCTTCCATAACACCTCTTCTCATGAGTATTGGATCCTAATGCTAATTCTATACTACTCTTTATTTATGAAATGCACTAGATAACCTAGCATGCTCTCTACAATGTTTGGTATGTTTTTGAAATTGTGAATTAAAATAACATTGCAGTAATCTCTTTTTGATAACATTATTTCATGCTTGGTTACATTATAACAATGTTTGGTATGTTAAATTTAAAGATTTTAATTGAACAAAGATTTATAAAAACATCTTCTTTATGAAATTTAACTCATATATTTTTATGGATCATCATTGATTACAATAAGATGTTCTTGTATTTCGATAAGTCTTCCGCATCATAACCATATAAGTGTTTACCTTGCACTTTCATGCTTATTTAAAGTCTTTTATTTGTGTGCATCATCACTTGAATCTTCAGATTCCTTTCTTGCAACAAGTGGTAGACTTGCTTGGTAAACTTTATATTTGTTGCTTTTAACATGATTTTTTTTTATAAAACTCTGATTTATTTCTATGAAAATATTGTTATATTAAAAACTATGATTTATTTCTATGAAAATAATGTTATATTAAAAACTCTGATTCATTAATGGATTTCAAAATAGCTATGTGAGTGTTTGCATAAACTCAAATAAAAATATAAACCCATAGGCTATGAACTTATCACTAAAGTTAAACGCTTAATGTTTCCAATATTTATTATCCATGACTTCATTTCTCACCATAGCGGGGGCATAGGGTTGTAGACATTAGATAACCTTATCTCTAGTCATATCTTGTCCTTAACCGGGGAGGGTTCCAGTGGGGCCTTGCGGGCAGTGAGGGGAAAGAGTGCTAGGTTGAGTGTTGTCTAGTGTTTGCATATGGGACTAACACCCCAACCTACGACATGTATGCAGCTCCTCATGCCCATCCGTCACTTAGTACGGGGCTAGGGTGTAGACATATTGTCTGGGTAGTTTAGTTACTTGGACATCATTACATTTTTTTAGCTTAAAACTCTTAAATAAAAGGGGGATGAACCAACATAAAAATTATTCTAAAACTCTCATATACTTGAAAATGTTATATTGCTAAAAACTCTCATCTATCTCTATAAAAAGTATTCTAAAACTTCTTATCATTTCCGTCTCTCTACAAGCTCGATCATGTCTTTATCTTATTATCAACTTTTAAGTGGTGTCTCCTTACCCGCTTTTGCTAATAACAAAAGGGAGAGAACTAACATGATAAATAAAATCTGCTATCAAAATATAATGCTTAATTAAGATGATAGCTTACATATTAGGAGAGCATTCACTTAGGGGGAGCATGTATTTAGGGGGAGCAATTCTATATGCTAAAATCGATAATTATCCTAAGTCATCACTCTCACACACACACAAATATGTTTCTTCAGGCTTATATATTAATGCTCTGATTTATCATTAATGGATTTGTTATTATCAAAAGGGGGAGTTTGTTGGAACATGGTCTTCCGCATCTCCTAGGTTTGAGAATAACAAATCCTATGTGTATTTGATCTTGTGTGTTTAAGTGTGCAGGATAACAAAGTCCACATGACTCAAGGATTACATAAGAAGGTTGCCCCCAAAGTTGAGCCATCAAATCCAAAACTCCTACTAGCGCTGGCGGTTGTACTAGCGCTGGCGCTAGCTGTCATTCGACGAACTGTTGGCGGCGCTCGACGAAATGCTCATAGTTGCGTTCGACGAAAATTTGATCGACGAACTCTTTGCTGCGTTCGACGAAATTTCGATCGACGAAATGTTTGCTTAAGCGCAATTGCCGGGAGAACTTATAGAAGGAGATAGCGCCAGGCGATATCCGATAGCGCAGGCGATAGCGAGGAGCATAGTAGACAAGAGAGAATTGTTTCCTCGGATTGAAGATTTTGCCGCGCAGAATGTGTCCTAATATGGGATAGCGCCGGCGGTACCATTAGCGCAGGCGCTAACGCTGTGTCTATATAATGGACCCTTCTCTTCTCGTGTTGTGTGCTGATTCCTGAGAGAGGTCTTGTGCCAGAATTCCAGAGCCTTATATGATCGAGAGTTGATCTCCCACCAAACGCTTAGAGAATTTCTGAAGGAGGACTTCATCACGCTACATCCAAACTTCAACCTCGCTTATTCTACAGCGATCGTTCATCTCCGACTTAAGAAGTTTCTTAGAGGGAGTTTTAATATTGTTGTTATTATTTTATTTCATATTTCTTGTAAATGGTTAGTGAAATCGCCTCGTGTTGGCGACTAGGTCTGGGTAGTACTTAGGGCAGAAATTTGCCTCGTGTTGGCGACTAGGTCTCGGGTGTAGGTCTAGGGGGTGCTCGAGGCCATATCCGGGGAAGGGTTGGCTAGAGCGGCTTGAGGCCGTATCCGGTGAAGGATCGGCTAAAGCCAACCGGTTCGTGGGGATACGAGTCGGTATAGAACACAAAAAGAGTCTTTCTATTCGCTTTGATTTCTAGCTTCGATAAGAGATCAAGTTTTGTAATCATGCTTCTCAAGTTAATAAAATCATGTCTTTACTTTTACTTCACTTGATTTGTCTTGATCTTCTCTAGTTTAATAATCAAAGTTTTTTCAAGTATTACAAAATATAATATAAGTTTTTTAAACCCTTATTCACCCCCCTGTAAGAGCGCCTACCGATCCAACATAACCATATTGGTTTGGTTGCCTTCTTGTGGTGTTTTGCCCTTTTCCTTTCGAGGAAGTCTACAATTAGATGCGATGTGTCCATACTTGTTGCAGTTGAAACACTTGCCCTTAAACTTCTTAATTTTGTTACTAGGGCCTACAACCTGGGAACTACTAGGAGTGGGTTTGGTTTTCCTAGGGTTCAACATGCGTTTAGAGTTAGAAATCATGTTAACAACAATTTTTTGCTTACTAACAACTTCTAAAGCATGTTGAGTATTATTCTCATCCTCAATGCATATAAAACGCTTGAGGTCAATTAGACCAACTTGCGTCTTCTTGCGGTATATTTCAGTTTTAAAATTGTACCACGTGGAAGGCAACTTAAACACTATCGTGCCAGCAATGAACAAAATATTTTCACTATGCAAGGAATCTACTAAATTTTCAAATTCTGATACCTGAGGGAGAATGACTTTCTCCTTTTCGAATTTGAAAGAGAGGAATTTGTCCACTAAGTGTGCCTTTGACAGATCCTCCTCTTGCCTGAATTGCTCCTCCATTGCCTCCCAAATCTCCTTAGTAGTCTTCATCTTCAGGTAGGTCTTTGCCAGACTGGAGGAAAGACAGTTCAGCAAGAAGTCGCGACAGAAGTCCTCATCAGTAACCCACTGAGCTTCATCATTAGTCCCAACAACCCCGGCACGATCAGACTAAACTGTGTAGAACACATTCAGATACTTCATCCCGAACTGAGTATTTAACTTCCAGCCATTGAACTCAGTCGCCGTGAACTTCTCCAACATGATCATCGGAACTGGGGACGGAAATTGTTCCCCATCATCATCATGCACCCAGTAACAGAGATCCGGCCACAGAACAGGGAAAGAAGATCTATGTCGCTAGCGTCGGCGGTAGCCGGGGCGGTAGCGGACTGCAACCACTAGCACATAGCGGTAGCATATAGCGCTGGCCTTAGCAGGAATAGGGCAACACTCGATGATTTGGGACGGCGGTAGCGGAGGGATGCCGGACAGCATTGGCTGGGAAGTATCTGGGATGGGAACAGTGTTCTAGGTAGGGCAAGGCGAGGCCCAAGCGGAAAAAACGGTGCTAGATCTAGCGCTAGGATCGGCGCTAGATCCGGTGAAGGCGGCGACTCTGGATCTCGTCCAGGGGTCATAGGTGAGCGGGGGCGGCGATTGGCGGAGGTGCACGAGTAGAGGATCCAGCGGTGTCGGTGATGCCTTAAAGCAGCGGCGGCGGAAGCGTATGGGAGCTGGAGGTTCGGCAGCTGCGACTTCGTCCAGGTGCCTGCGGGAAGACATCGATGGTGGGCGAGCCTTGCGGCAGCGATAGCGAACGGCGACCGGGAAACCGAGCGGCGCACAGGAGGGAGAATGCCGACGGTTTTGGGCGGTTCCTTGGGCGGCGTGCGTACAGGAGAGGGGAGCAAGAGCAACCTAGGGCACTCACTTCGAGATTGTGATGGTTGCTCGAAGCATCTCGGGTGATGGTCAAAGTGGAATCGTCTCCCCATTGCCCCTAGCTTGAGTTTATAGAGAAATCCTAGGGTTGGAACGGGTAACGAATATCCCAGTATCTGTACAAGACCCGATAAGCCTCCGAACCCATTATTTATCCAAATATACACTTACACTTCTTTTGGTTCTTGCTTCATATGAGGCTGAAGTAGCATGTTACATGCAAGGTGACATGTTTAGGAGGTAAACTGTTGTGTTCACAGTCTCCTCCCAAAACAATTTAGGCATATTCTTGCTTTGCATCATGCATCTATCCATTTCTACTATAGTTATATTACGTCTCTCTGCCATCCCATTGTATTCTAGTGAGTAACTCACTAACATTTCTCTTCTTATTCCCTAGTCTTGACGTTTGGTTGTGAATTTATATTACGTGATGCGTCCTTTTCAATAATGATATAATGCATATAATCAAAAACGAGCTTGTATCCCTTTTTGAGAAGTTGGACCACATTAGGAAGATTTTGTGCAAGCTCAGACACAAATTGAACATCTAAAATATGTTTATAATGCTAGATTTTGATTTGATGGCTAGGGTTCCCTTTCCTTCAACTAGCTTAATGACCCCATCACCAAGAATTACTTGTGATTTATCATTTTCATTTAAGTAAATGAAGGCTTTCTTGTTATTTGTCATATTGCTAGAACAACAACTATTTTAATAGCATATGTCATATATCATTTTGTCATTATGATCACAAATAAAAAAAATCATCCCCATCTTGTTCACCATAGTGTGCTGGTTCTTTGGGTTTTACATCTATATTTTTTTAAATCAGCAATCCTTGTCAAAATGAGTTGATTTTTTACATCTCTTACACTTTTAAAAATAATCTTGTGCTTCATGATTTTTTCTTTTACATAAAGTGTACAAAATTGAGGGGTTTTTAAGATGCTTCTCCTCGGCTTCTTTCTTAACCTATTCATCAACTCTCTTTTCAGTTTTGGCATGAATAAAAACCTTACTTTGAAATACTTGCTCCAAGCTTTGATGTTCACATCTCCATAGTCTCTCTTCATGAGCTTGAAGGGAAGCCATAAGTTTTGACATGGTAAGTGCGTTTAAGTCTTTTGTTTCTTCTACAACAATGACCACTTGAGCATGCTTATGTGAGAGTGATCTAAGGATTTTTTTATACTACTTTCTTTCTTCTTCTAAGATGTCATTATAGATTCTGGTTTTGTTTATAGGTATGGTGATTGAAAATTATGTATTAGTGTCCCCTTCCTTGAATGATTCTTGAAACTCTGATTTGAAGATTTCCTATGCTTCCTTAGCACAAACTCTTACTCAAGAAATGCAACCCCTTGTTGAATGTATATAAGTGCTTTAGCATCCCTGTTTCGGTTTTCAGCTAGCACAATCTCTTACTTTCCCAACTTCTCATCCTTCAAGAGGTTTGGTAGTTGTAGGTTGAGGGTACCCAAATTGAATTAAATCCCACAAACCTTGTGGCATGAACAAAGTTCGCATTTGTATATGCCAGAAATCAAAGGCTTCTCATTCAAGTATTGGTACTAGGGTGGGTGGATATAGAAAATTGTGATGAGTGGAGGTGCTAGATGAAACTATATGATGATTGAGAATAATGAGATGAGCAATTAGTGAGGCAAATGAGTATAAGAACATGATACTATACCAAATCTAATGGCTAATAGCAAACTCGCTTTTATGCCATGTAAGAAAAATGAATTGATTTTACACAAGGTGGAAGGTAGGCGCATTACCAGAGCTTCATTTCATACAAAATGTTGGGTCACACACGATTACTTGGCTGTTTTTCATTCTCCCTAGCTACAGGAATATGGATGCCTTTATAGATAGGGTTAAAAGGGCAAAAAAGGTAACCAAAAATACAACTTGCATAAAGGATAAATTGCAACCTCTGACTTGTCTCATTTCTCACTTCTGCCACTTGCTCTCGGCGTTCTCTCCATATCTTTTTCTTCTATGGGCGCATTTGGCGGGGCTGATCCGCCGTGGTCGCGCGGCGTTTGCCAGGCCACGGGGATCAACCCCGCTAAGGGAAATTTGCGGATTTCCACCGCGCGGAGGCGACCGCGGGAAATCCGCCGCGCCAAACTAAGCCTTAAATCTTCTTCTTTTTGCTCCACATGTGATCTTCTTGTTAAGAAATTTAGGGTGCGTGCGTCACAAATTATGTTATCAAAAATTAGATGCAAGCACAAAATAAAACTAAAGTGGTGATGCAATGACTATGCAGGATCGTACTTATTCAAATACTACCGGTCTCAATGGGAGTATTAAAATAGTATAGAATTTTCTAATCAAGCGAAACACACAAAATTATAAGACTGGAATGAACGGTTATATAACTGAAGAGCGGAAGCTTAATTTATATTGTTCTTAGATTCTTGCTTGTTCTTCATGATCGAGGATATTCGCAACAACTGTGATGTATTGTTCCTTATGAATTTCGCGGCGCTAGCGAATCCCGATAGCATACAAGGATTTATAAATAGGTGAACTCTACAATGAAAAAGGATTAGCACAATATATATATGTACTCATTAAATAATGGAAGAGTTCTTATTGCTGTTAATAGATCAGAATGCACAGCAATGAGTATGATTGGGTTCAGATCTAGTAATGATCTGTCAGATCTATGTCTTAGAACCAAATGGAGATTAGTGTCCAAAGCAATATATGTAAGTTGGATTAGATGGAACTAGACATAGATCAACCTCACTGTAGGTTCCTACCATCAACAAAATATCATGTACCTGATGTTGAAAATGAAAGCCAGCAACTAGATATCTTGAAAACCTGTAGGTTCCACTATTTTTCACGTTCTCTGCCCAAAGAAAAACCTAGCCGAAATCCATGGGAGGGCGCTGTAACAGGATCAGCGACGAGGATCTTTCTCCAAAACCTTGTTCACTGGCCCACGAGAGAAAACCGTTCTCCAACCTTGCTCCAGATCGGACCTTCAATCACCTCCAGGAGATGTAAAGAACAAGCGGCGGCCTTGCTTCCTGAAGTCTTGAGGAGGAAGATCTACAGTGGCTCTAGGTCTTCTCTCTGAAAGTCGGGGAAAGAGGAAGTTCTCGCCGATTTCTCGATGAAGAGAAGGGGCACGGCAGTTTCGTGAAAGCTGGAGAGGGGACACTGGTGCTTTTCAGCCCTAGTTCACGCTTAGATGATAATGATAATATTTTTCATTCTTAGCTTTAATAGGAAAAGCCCATGAATTGGAGTTACCAAAATAATTAATTGGAACCAATTAATTCTCCAAAATGAATGAAAAATGAAACTCCTTAAATAAATTGAGTTTCAAAATCATGCCAAAGTTCGTGCCTAGAGTGAGACCGAGTTAGCATGAAGTTACGAGATGATCTAGCCCACCTATCACAGGTTTCGATCATTCGCGCGACTGAATTTACACGCGCTCGCAGGAGTCCAAATAGACTCAAATATTCGCGTACGACTTTAACGGGACGTCTCGATGAATCGAGTCCACCCAATGGAAAATATCTAACATTCTCCCACTTGGACTTACCAATTAGCGAACGCGATTTTGAGTCTACTCCAACAACAATCCGGTCCAACCAAACTCTTCACTCTGAATCATGGCGGCAACTGTTGAAAAACTTGAGGTCCGGACGTGAAGTAAAAATGCGGAACACAATTCACAAAACCTTTCACAAGTGTAGCACAACAATGACAATGGGAAGAACGAATAGTGATATGACATTAACTATCTCTTTACAATGTGAGGTATACATGGCGAGACATAATTCATAAGAATCACGGAGGAAAGAAGCACACAACATAAAGGTAAAACAAGTTGCAGCGACCTGACACTTGAGACCTCCAGACCGCGCGAATAGACAAGTCGGACGGAAGCCGCTGAGACCGCGCGAACAGAATACAAGCCGCACCTGCCAGACCGCAATCACAGACCGCCAACTTGTTGTTTTATTCCACTGCTGAAAACAACCAGTTCGCACTTCTTTATCGCCCAGACCGCACGGTCTTGATCAAAGAAGAACCCGTGAACTCTGAACAGAGAAACTGCTATCTGCGACAGACCGCAACTCAAGACCACCTGGCCACTTAAGACTGTCTGATCATCTGAGTTCGCTGCACAGACCGCGAACACCTAAACACAGTCCGCCCGGACTGGTTTATTCAAAGCTGGAAGAAGGAGACAAGCTGACCGCGAGCTGCAAGCTGCTAACCTGCGAACACAGAAACCGGTTAGACAAAATCTCAAACCGCACGACCTCAAAGTGAGACCGGCACAATCAAGCCAACTTTAGTTCTTACAGTTCTCGTTATTAATGATGGGCCCTGCACCCCTATTTATAGGCGGACAGACGGATGTTGTCACCGCATAAACCAGGATACAATAACCGCCCATCAGATCGCGAGCAGTCTCGCAAAGCAGACCGCCCGAGCTCAGCATAGCTCACAGGTCCTTTATTAAACCTTGCGGTTACAACCAAACCGCCAGGTCACCGTGGTCTCCATAAAGCAGACCGCCCGGTCTTATTGCAAAGCAAAGAACTCCTTCAGTAACCAGACCGACTAGAATAGTCGTCAGACCGCCCGGTCACTGCAAGAAGGCAGACCAAGAACATTTGGCCGACTTAGGACAAGTCGCCAGACCAACCCGCGCAAGCCGCCCGGGCAGAAGAGGCGGTCTCCTAGATCAGACCGCTCAGAACAAACCGCTGAGACAAAACTGACCAGAGAACCAACGCAGACCACGCGGTCTCTACAGTCTCCAATCCGCAGACTGCCCAGCTCAAATCCACTTCCACTTCAAAAATTTAACACTCCCCCTTGAAGTGGGAAGTGGAAGTCAGCCGAAGCAAACTCTGCAACCGATCAAAAGGTCCCTTCGCCAGCGGCTTAGTGAATTTGTCAGCAACATTCTCCTTGCTCTGCACATGCTCCATAGTCAGATATCCCTCCAACACCTTCTCACGAATGAAATTGTGATGAATCTCTATGTGCTTCGTACGCGCGTAACAAACTAGATTGTTCACCAGTTTGAGAGCACTCTCGTTGTTACCACATAGCAGAGTAGGACCTCGCACCTCCCTATGAATGTCCTCCACAAGCCTCCTAAGCCAGATGGCTTCCTGAGCCGCCGAAGCTGAAGCTTTGTACTCCGCTTCCGTGGTAGAGACAGAGACAGAATCCTGCTTCTTGCTGCACCATGATATAGCTATAGAGCCCATCATAAAGACATATCCAGACGTTGATCTCAGATCATCTGAATCCCCTCCATAATCAGCGGCCATGTACCCGTGCAAGCAAAAGCCTGAATCTCTCCCATAGAAGAGACCCAAATCTGAGGTGGATTTAACATTTTTCAATATACTCCTAGCCGCCGCAAGATGAGGCTTCTGAGGCTCTGCCATAAACCGACTCACCCTGCCAACTGCATAAGCAATATCTGGCCTCGTGATCGTCAAGTATATCAAGCTTCTGACCAAAGCCCGGAACACCAAAGGGTCGGTAAGAACCTTCCCTTCATCTCGCCAAAGATGAACTCCAACCTCCAGTGGAGTAGAGCTGCTCTTTCCCCCTTCCATGCCGAACCTCTTCACGATTCGATCTGCATAGCCCTTTTGGGAAACGAGCATCCCGCTCTCTTTCCTCTCCACTTCGAGCCCAAGGAAATGGTGGAGCTCGCCAAAATCCTTCATCTCGAATCTGATAGCTAACTCAGCACGAAACCTAGCTACCTCCACTTTTGAATTCCCCGTGACGATCAGATCATCAATGTACAGCAACACCAAGACCTGAAGCTCCCCCGTCTTCTTTACGAATAAGCTTGAATCTGAATCAGAAGTAAAATATCTGCAGAACTGGAGGTATTCTGGGATCTTCCCATACCACGCCCGAGGCGCTTGCTTCAAGCCGTAAAGAGCCTTCTTGAGCTTACAAACATATCTTGGGTGCTTTTCGGATACATAACCAGGTGGCTGATGCATGAAGATATCCTTGTCAATCTCGCCATATAAGAAAGCATTCTTCACGTCGAATTGCCAAATCTTCCACCCTTGGCAAGCTGCCAATGCGATCACCAACCGGACCGAAGTCATCTTGGCAACGGGGCTAAATGTTATATTCATAATCCTCCCCATACTTCTGAGAAAAACCTCGAGCTACAAGGCGAGCCTTGTTCCGCTCAATACTTCCATCAACCTTCTTCTTCAGTTTGAAAACCCACTTGCAAGTCACCGGAGTAACACCCTCAACCTTAGGCACCAAGTCCCAAGTCCCATTCTTCTTGAGGGCAGCCATCTCTTCATCCATGGCTCCTTCCCACTGCTTGACTCCAACAGCATTTTCATAACAAGATGGCTCTCTCTCATCCAGGGGACCTGCGAAGAAACATGAGACAAAGCTCACCAAATTCCCACCCGTATACCGATCAGGTGGAATAATGGTCCTCTTGGACCTCCTCAGAGCTTGACTCTGAACCACCTCTTCCACTGCAGCTTCTGGACTAGCTCTCCTTTCAGGTAAACATGGAGCATCTCTCCCCCTACTTCCAAAACCTGAAGCACCTGACTCAGAGCTAGAAATACCAGGAGCACTTGGAGAAACAGGTAACTCCACCAGAACTTCCCGTGCAGCTTCCACTGGTCCACCATCTTCCCTGCTTCCTTGTAACTCAACAGAAGAGCTACCTTGGTATGACGTCAGCTCATCAAATACCACATCCCTAGAGACCACATATCTCCGTGTCTCGGGATTCATGCATCTCCACCCTTTCTTCCGGTCATCATAACCGACGAAGACTAGTTTCCTTGCCTTATCATCCAGCTTCGTTCGAAGGGCATCCGGAACATGCACATAGTAGGTAGAACCAAACACTCGAAAGTGTTCCACGCTTGGCTTCTCCTTGAACATCAACTCATGAGGGGTCTTCATGTTGATGGGACTGAGAGGCATCCGGTTGATAACATTGGCCGCACAAGACATTCCCTCTGCCCAGAAGGTCTTTGGGATACTCTTGGCATAAAGCCAACATTTGTAGGTCTCCGTCAGATGACGGATCTTCCACTCTGCAACTCCATTCTGTTGTGGAGTGTGAGCACAAGAAAGCTCCCTTTGGAGGCCATGCTTCCTGCAGAAGTTAAAGAACACCTTGGAGGTGAACTCCCCTCCATTGTCAGTTCTGAACCTCTTCACCCGCAGGTTTAGCCGACCTTCCACCAGCTCCTTGAACTCCACAAACTTCTCGAATGCCTCCGACTTCTCCTTCAGAAAATATACCCAAGTATATCTGGTGAAGTCATTAACCAAAATCAGCATATAGCTGCTACCTCCAAGACTGGCAGTGTTGGTAGGTCCAAACAGATCACCATGGATGCACTCTAATGGTCTTTTACATCTGCTTTGTGATTTGTCAAAAGGAAAGCACTGAGCTTTACCAAACTGACAACCTGCACAAACGTGACCATCCCCGAAAGATGACAAGCTAGGCAGACCTTTCACCAGGCCTCTTCCCGCCATAGCTTTCAGCTTATCCATTCCAACATGCCCAAGCCTTTCGTGTCAGATAGCAGCGCTGTCGTTATCCCTCATCTTATCAACATAAGAATTTGTTGAAAGTACAAACAAATCCTTCACCCGTCTCCCAACATGAGTGACCTCAGCTTTCACCGCTGAAACGTTTCGGAGAAATTTCACTTCTGTTGGACCAAACAGAATGTGATAGCCAGCATCCAGCGCATTGGTCACCGAGAAGAGGTTTTTCTTCATCCCCGGAACATGATAGACACTCTTCAACATAAGAGTACCTCTATCATCGTTCAATGAAACTACACCCTCCTTCTCAACTGCATGAACAGTATCATCAGCCGTAATGATAGCGTCATTACCTGTATAAGCCTGCAATGAGGAGAACTTCGATTCATCCCCGGTGAGGTGATGACCACACCCAGAGTCAACTATCCAATCATCCTGATAGTTGATGGAAGCCATGGCCCAAACACACGTGCCCATCATGAATGCACCTCCACCACCCCAACTACCTTCTGAATTGGAACCAGCCTCCTCCTTCCTTGCAGCATACCCTGGCTGAAGATTGACCTTGCAGTCCCTTTTGAAATGACCAAGCTTGTTGCACCTGAAGCATCTAGGTCCTTCCTGCTTCTTCCCATCACGCTTACGAGCATAGCTCCTCTCCTGTTGATATGAAGTAGATGGACCATCATCTCCAAATGTCTTCTTCTTCTTATCCCATCTCTTCTTCTTGTCAGAGAAGAGAACCTCGCCTTCTCCCCCAGAGACAGACATCCCAGCCATTTGCTTAGCCAAACTTTCCTGCTAAGCAAGTAAGTTTTCCAGCTCCAGCAACGAAGGCTGATTGGCCCAGCCTTGAACAGAAGTCACAAAGGCCACATCCTCCCTCCGCAAGCTGCGGATTATGTGCCTATTCAGCTTAGCTTTTGAGATAAGATCATTCGGGTCCAAAGCCGATATCTCTGCGCAGAGGTTCTTCATTTTCAAGAAGAACGTTGAGATAGACAAATCTCTCTGAGTTGCTTTCGCCAACTCATTTTCCAAGAACTGTAGCCTCGCTACATTCTTCTTATTGAACAAGCCATCCAAGGTTGTCCAAATTTCAGCAGCTGATCCACATCCGATGATGTGATCAAACAACTCCGGAATGATAGCTCTCTTGAGAGTGAACTCCGCCTTAGCATTCGTTCTCCTCCAAGCCTTTACGAGCTCAGCATTCCCTTCAGCAGGAACAACAGCTTGTCTTGCTTCTCCTCCTACAAATTCCCACAAATCCTCGCCAATAAGATAGCTCTCCATGCAAGACTTCCACTTCTTGAAGTTAGTCTGCGTAAGGAGCTCAATACCAAGACCTCTAGCATATCCTCCTTCCCTTGCTATCCCACTGATTGTTAACCACTTGAGAAACCCGAGAGAAGTATCAGTAATTTCTGCTTAGCAACCTCAGCAACCTTGCTCTAATACCATGTTGAAAAACTTGAGGTCCAGAGATGAAGTAAAAATGTGGAACACACTTCACAAAACCTTTCACAAGTGTAGCACAACAATGACAATGGGAAGAACGAATAGTGCTATGGCATTAACTATCTCTTTACAATGCGAGGTATACATGGCGAGATATGATTCATAAGAATCACGGAGGAGAGAAGCACACAACACAAAGGTAAAACAAGTTGTAGCGACATCAGACTTGAGACCGCCAGACCGCACGAACAGACAAGTCGGACGGAAGCCGCTGAGACCGCGCGAACAGAATACAAGCCGCACCTGCCAGATCGCAATCACAGACCGCCAACTTATTGTTTTATTCCACTGCTAAAAACAAACAGTTCGCACTTCTTGATCGCCCAGACCGCATGGTCTTGATCAAAGAAGAACCCACGAACTCTGAACAGAGAAACTGCTATCTGCGACAGACCGCAACTCAAGACCGCCTGGCCACTTAGGACTGCCTGATCAACTGAGTCCGATGCATAGACCGCGAACACCTAAACACAGTCCACCCGGACTGGTTTATTCAAAGCTGGAAGAAGGAGACAAGCTGACCGCGAGCTGCAAGCCGCTAACCTGCGAACACAAAAACCGGTCAGACAAAATCTCAAACCGCACGACCTCAAAGTGAGACCGGCACAATCAAGACAACTTTGGTTCTTACAGTTCTCGTTATTAATGACGGGCCCTGCACCCCTATTTATAGGCGGACAGACGGATGTCGTCACCGCACAAACCAGGATACAATAACCGCCCATCAGATCGCGAGCGGTCTCGCAAAGCAGACCGCCCGAGCTCAGCATAGCTCACAGCTCCTTTATTAAACCTTGCGGTTACAACCAAACCGCCCGGTCACCGCGGTGTCCATAAAGCAGACCGCCCGATCTTATTTCAAAGCAAAGAACTCCTTCAGTAACCAGACCGACTAGAATAGTCGTCAGACCGCCCGGTCACTGCAAGAAGGTAGACAAAGAACATCTGGCCGACTTAGGACAAGTCGCCAGACCAACCCGCGCAAGCCGCCAGGACAGAAGAGGCGGTCTCCCAGATCAGACCGCTCAGAACAAACCGCTGAGACAAAACCGACCAGAGAACCAACGCAGACCGCGCGGTCTCTGCGGTCTCCAATCCGCAGACCGCACAGCTCAAATCCACTTCAGCTTCAAAAATTTAACAGCAACCGCATCATTGAGCGACACGGGACCTTCCATGGTCACAGCAGCTTACGAACTCAATCAACATGGACAAAGCGCG
The DNA here is from genome assembly GCA_033032865.1 of Dactylorhiza incarnata. Lineage (NCBI taxonomy): Eukaryota > Viridiplantae > Streptophyta > Magnoliopsida > Asparagales > Orchidaceae > Dactylorhiza > Dactylorhiza incarnata. The sequence continues at coordinate 5,376,050 of JAWHQI010000134.1, forward strand.
ATTATATAAAATTTAGAACAACATAATGAAAATGTGCACATTAAGGTTGTTCTACTTGGTGGTCAACCAAACATCTCAAATGAATGCACTCGACTATGCTGCGAGAAGTTCTTAAGTGTTCAAAAGAACATGTATGTCCAATCTTAAGATTTTAGATTCACGTGTCAAAAGACATACAAACATGCCCTAATCCAAAATGCAGTGCCCTGGGCCTTATGCTCTGACTGACACAATTCATGAGATTTTTATTGTAGTGTGACGTGTCACAAAAAACTGCGAATATCAAAACTTAATGATATTCCTAAGCGAATATTCTTTATTATTAATGAAATAACCAAGTGCAATATAAATGACAGATAAATGAAATGGAGCCCCATGCAGCCTCCCACTAATCTAGTACATCAAATGACTCCTTATGCCCCATATTAAAAACATGCTTCTGAAACACTTTGGGGTGAATTCCTTTAGTTAGTGGATCGACTAACATGTCATATGTCCATAAATGCTCCACTGTAATGTCACCCTTTTTGACCAATTCCTTAATGATCAAAAATTTAATTTTCATATGATTAGACCATGTGATACTTGTATTGTTTATCGAGAACATAACTGCAGAAACATTATCACAGTGCAACCGAATGAGTCCAGTTATTGAGTCGACGACCTTCAACTCAGTAATGAAGTTCTTAAGCCACACCGCGTGAGTAGAAGCTCCAAAAAGAGCAACAAACTCCGCATGCATTGTGGATGAAGTGATCAGTGTCTATTTGACACTCTTCCATGAAATGGCCCCACCAGCTAAATTAAAAACCTAACCCGATGTAGACTTTCTATCATCCTCACACCCCGCAAAATCAGAATCAGTATACCACACTAACTCAAGGTTCTGTACTATATGGTAAACCAACTTCACATCCTTAGTTCCCTTCAAATACCTCAAGACTTTCTTGGCAGCCACCCAATGAGTAGGTCATGGGTTCGACTGATATCTGCCTAGAAGTCCTACTGTGAAGGCAATGTCCGGTCTGGTATAGACTTGGGCATATATTAAACTGCCTACCGCACTAGCGTAAGGTATATTTTTCATGCACTCTCTCTCTGTATCGTTCCTGGGACATTGTGCTAAGCTAAGCTTATCACCCTTAATCACAGGTACGTCACCAGACTTACAATCAAGCATGCTAAATCTCTCAAGTACACGCTCGATGCAGGCTTTCTGAGAGAGTGCTAAAGAATAGTGAGATCGATCCCTAATGATCTCAATTCCTAGAACGAAGGATGCTTCTCCAAGATCTTTCATATCGAAGTACTTTGACAGAAAATGCTTAGATTCATGCAATAACGACAAGTCACTACTCGCAAGCAAGATATCATCTACTTACAGAATTAAGAAGATGTATCTACTCCCACTGATCTTGAGATATATGCAACGGTCTACCTGATTTTCTAGAAAACCAAAAGAGGTTACCACGTCATTGAATTTCAGATACCACTTTCTAGAAACTTGCTTCAAACCATATAGGGATTTGTTAAGTTTACACACAAGCTGGTCGGAATGACCAGACTTGAATCCCTCGGGCTGCACCATATAGACTTCTTCGGCAAGATCGTCATTCAAGAATGCGGTCTTTACATCCATCTGGTGTAGCTCCAAATCATAATGAGCTATAAGCGTCATTATTACTCTGAAAGAGTCTTTAGAGGAAACAGTAGAAAAGGTTTTATTATAATCAATACCTTCTCTCTGTGTAAATCCCTTGGCAACTAGTCTTACTTTAAACCGTTCGACCTTTCCTTTGGAGTCTTTCTTGGTCTTAACCACCCATTTAGAACCAATGGGCTTACAACCTTTGGGTAACTCAACTAACTCCCAAACCTTATTCAGCTTCATGGAATCCATGTTGTCTTTCATCGCATCCCACCACAGATCAGTTTAAGGTCCAGACACAGCCTCCTCAAATGTTACTGGGTCAACTACATGATCTATGTCAAAATTACTCTCGCCTAGATAAACTTCATAGTCAGAGGAAATTACAGGTTTTCTCTCCCTAATGGATCTCCTAACGGGTGGATGAACCTCCTGAACTTATGGAGGAACCTCCACTAGGATCGGTGGTAAAACCGGATCCATATCCTCCACATGCTTTATCACGGGTTCAGGCACCACATGATCTCCTACCAAGAGCACAGATAAATTAATAGGCATGATTTCCTTGACTTCATTGATAGTACGAGAGCAACTCAGTTCATCAGCGACATCTAATTCTAAATATTTGGTTGTTTGAGACTCCACAATTCTGGGTCCTTCTGAAGGGAATAGAACTTAAATCCCTTAGAGTGATCTGGGTAGCCTATGAAATAGCAATGACAAGACCTAGGGGTAATCTTACTTTCTGATGGATTGTATAAACAGACTTCTGCAGGACAACCCCAAACACAAAAATGATTAAGGCTGGGTCATCTACCAGTCAATAACTCAAAAGGGGTTTTGGATATTGACTTAGACGGGACTCTATTAAGGATGAACAATGCAGTCTTAAGCGCCTCACCCCAGAAAAACTCAGGAAGATTTGTCCTACTCATCATACTCCTCATCATTTACTTAAGGGTGCGGTTACGCCTTTCAGCCACACCATTTTGCTTAGGACTACCCGGCATGGAGTATTGGGCCACGATGCCGCAACTCTCCAAGTATCTGGCAAACGGGCCTTTATGTTGCCCGGAGGCATCATGTCTACCAAAATACTCGCCATGTAACATCCCATTTCCTACTAGACCCCTTAACTTCAACTAGGGTGAGACAAGTGGTGAGTGATGTGAGTTTGGGCTAGGTAGTGACCTTAGGACACATTGAGTTGAATGAACTCATATGGGGTCTACTATAGGATTCAAGTCAACTTAGGTCAAACTAGCTCAATGTGAACTCACACTTGCAAATTGACTCCACCAATAGATGATAAACACTTAAAGGAGTGATATGGACCCAAAAGCCTTATCACGGGGTGTAACACCTCCCCTATAATGACTATATAATATAGGTCCGGCCGGGACCCCACATCATATAACCGCCACAACTTCAGTATTAAAAGATGATATAACTACCCAACTCAAAACTCAGAAAACACATCAGAAATAAAACTAAGAAAAACAGAGATTTTCCACAACTACATAGGAGTAAAACTGGCCTTAAGGCCTTACAAAACCATAGTTCGAGTCATCAATCATTCAACACACATAAGAAATCCCCAAAAGGGAAAAACTAGCTTCCCTAAGCTACCTCGTCATGCAAGTCGGAAATAACAAAAGATAAGTACAGAAAGACAAGGAAGCTAAGTAAACACTTCATGAAGCTTTAGGCCTTTTTGGCCTGCGAGCTGGTTCCGCCTGCGATCCTTGGCCTGCAGCCAAATCATAAAGAGCAGTAAACGAGGGTCAGCTATGGCTGACCACAAACGGTGTAACAACACCCCTTCTCCCGGCCATCCTAGCGGACCCCGGGGAACTACATCACCCTGCAAGTCAGCACTTCGTATGCACATGTATATAAAGAAAAGCAACATAAACAATAGGCATGAGTGTCACAAACATCATCCATATTTCTATGTTCAGCAAGTAATGAAAGGGGCCTACAAATGCAATATGAATGCGACCCGGGTTTCACCCAAGGCACCCTAAAGCGTATGAATCTAACACATCATCATACATCCACAACACAAGCACGGGGTACTCGACATTTCCGCCAAAGGGCATCGTAGCCCAAGGCCAGGAACTCACGCTGTGACCCACCGCGCCTAGCCCACCATGCCATCGGGCTTGTCAAACAGCTCACATGTCCTTGCCGCCAACATTGCGCACAGCATAGCACAACCATGGGGTACTCAACACTTCCCCCAAAGGGCATCGTAGCCCAAGGCCAAGAGCTCACCCTGTGACCCACCGCGCCTGGCCCACCATGCCATCGGGCTTGTCAGACAGCTCACTTACTCTTGCCCGCCAACACCGAAGGGACTTGTCTTGCTGGGACACTCTCCATGCGTGAATTCCGGCATTCACGGGATAGCCAGCCGACCACAAAGACCAAATCACGCCTTCGCACATCACGACGACGAATTCGTCGTATTCGGATTTCTAGCAAAATCACTAAAATGCACGTCAATCAACATCACCGAATCGGACCAACGGTCGTGAATCCGGCTTCAACCACAATGCCTAATCCACTAACTGAGCGGATCTCTAGTGCAAATCATATCGGGGACGGACTCAATCAACCCGATGGTTCCTCTTGAACGAAGGCAACCCGGATCCCTCTCACTTGACGGATCTGGTGCCAAAAATGCAGAAAAAGAGAGGAAAAAGGGATGCCATGCACGCATCCTAAAGACCGGGGGGAGAAATGTCGTTACCTTTTGAGATTTCCTCCTAGCCATGGGAAATTTGCAAACGAATGGAGGAGAAGAAGCGCCTCGACGTCCCCTACGCGTTGCCGGTCTCGGATCGGCGAACGGAGCTCCGAAGCTCCAACAATGGCGGGAACTAGCTCTCTTCCTCCTCCAAACCCCTCCTCTCTCTGAAGCCCTCAAAAATAAAATGAAAAGGAATCCTGAATGGAAACCTTCTCAGCCCTACTTAGGGTTCTCCCACGAACCCCTCACAGCCATCCGATCAAGATCTAAACCAAACGGATGCCCAGATTAGCTATTTACGAAAACTGGTTCCGTTAGCTACCGCGCGGCAGTAGCGCTAACGCGCCGCGCTAGCTCCGCGAACCCCCCTTGCCGTCTCAGCGGCTCCCCGCTGAGAAGAAGACCTAACCCCAGCGGTAGGGCTATCGCCCCGCGCTAGCAACAGACCTCGTTTTCACTTTCTAGCCACCTTCTACCGCGTCGCGCTAGCACTACCGCGCCGTGCTAGTAGTTCGACGAAAATGCTCTCGTTCGAGGCTCGTCGATATCGCTACCGCTGGCGGTAGGGTTACCACCGGGCGTTAGCTCGCAGAACAGAAAAACTGGGGTGTTACGTGGGGTTTTCAATTTGACCAAATTGACCAAAGTCAACCCTTCCCCAATTTTGGTCAAAATCACACATATTGACCAAATTAGCTCACTTGGGTTTTTACCATGACCCAACCAACCTTGGGTAGTATCATTGGACTCAATGTCAACACCTTGGACCAGTCAACCAACCCAATTGACCAAGTCAACTCAAAAGTCAACATTGGGTCAATTAAGCCTAATTTAGGCTTATTTGGATTTAAACCAAATGCAAGTGGACTAAGGCCCTCATCCAAAGCCCATTCTGAGGCCCAAGTACCTAATGACTAGCCTTGCCCCCTATTCCCAACATGCAATGACATGCAAAGGGGTAAGGACGTCTTTTCCCCACTCTTCAATTAAGGACAAAGAAAAAATTGGGAGGGCTTGCCATGTGGCCCTCCTCTCCTCTGCCCAAAGCCTTCCCTGAGCCGCCACATCAACTCCCAGCCGAATTCTTGCTGAAACAGTGCCATGTGGTGGCTGGGAGGAACATCCAAAGCTTGGCTGAAAACCATCCAGTCCAAACTCCAATATCCAGCCCTCCTCACCTCATTTGAAGCTTTCCATCAGCTTCAGAGAGGTCCAAGTAGTCGAGCTAGTGCCTTGGAGCAGAGAAAACGGTGAAGAATCGAGAATTTGAGCAGGATCGCTGGAGCTCGCCGCCACCATGCCGCACCACCACAACACTCGCAGTCAAGCCCTACTTCAGGCACGTTTCTCCTCCCCTCCCTTCGTGCTAGTCTCTAGATACACTTAGGAGAGATATTGGGCTCAAATGAGCCTGATCCCATGCGAGGTAGTGGAAGAAAACCGAGCTTTCTCTTCTTGCTCGGGATCGCCAGAGAGGTATCTGCGTTAGCCACCACCTCAATGGAGGTGGTGGAGGCGGTGGCCGACAGTGGGGTGGAGGAGGTGGTCGGGAAATGGCTGTGGAAGATGGTCCAGGTCGGGCAGATCACCACCCTTGGCTGGAGGAAGAAGATGAAATCATTGCCATTGATTTCATATGATGGATATCTGCAGACCACTTCTTAATTAAATGAAATTAATTATCACATTTCCTTATACATGTTCATGCTGGATTTTGAGGCCCTTAGAGGCATTTTTAGGAAAAGTTGCCTTAGATAACATTTGTAGATCTTGATGTTTACTTCCACTAGGAATTTAAAGCAGCCAATTTGGATCACTGTAGGACCCATAACACACAATTTAGTGAGGCTGGTCAAAATAGAAAATAGAAATCATTTTGGGTATATATCCTAAATGGTAGGTCTGGGCAATTTTGGCCATGCATGCATGATCCCTGCATCTAGCTTGCACCCAAAAATCAGATTTTTAGGAAATCATTTTTCTAAGGTTTTATTCAAAATATGTAAATTCAAATAAATGACATTTATGGAAGAATATAGCTCCAACTTACCCCAAATTTGGGTGTCACTCTTATCTAGCCAATTGTAGGCTATGGTTAAAATTTGAGACCAAATGGATCTCTGTAGGTAAGGTAAATTCCCATTGCATGTCTCTACATAAAAGGGAATAGGTGTGCCAATATCAAAAATGGTATTTTGTGCATTTAGCCCAAATGGCTTAGAGTTAACCTCTGAAATTTTGTACACACCCTAATTATGGTATAATGCATCACCCTAGAAAATCTTAGGACTTCTAGCATCTAGAATCTCATGATTTTGATTATTTTGTCATATGTCACACTTGTGTATTTATGAAATTTTCAAGATTAGAATTGGGAAATAAATTATGAAACTCTGGAGAATCACTTGTTATGTCATTTCAAATCTCTGTAAATTTTGGTAGAAAATTCCATGGATTATTTCTGAAGGAATTATCAAAATTACATTATGTCTCAAATCTGAATAATGGAAAATTTACTAGGCAAAATATTTGAGGAAGTGCTGAAACCATGGATTATGCTTAGGAACTCAATTATGAAACTCTGTGAATTTTGCTAGAATTTTGGAGATAGTATTTATGGAAAAAAATTCATTTATTCAGTTTATCACCCTTTATAATTTGTGAAATATTTATGGTGATTTACTCCTGGAAAATTATGGAACTCTGGAATTAGTGTTTTTATATCATCATAGTGCCACTGTAATTTTCCCAAAATTTTTGGAAGTCAAAATCTAGTACTTGATGTGTAAAGTCATTTTATCACCCTTCTTATAATAAATAGGAATTAAGGGTTTGCATCTGCTGGAAAATTATAGAACTCTGGAATTAGTGTTTTGATATCATTATAATGCCACTGTATTTTTCCCAGAATTTTTCGAAGTCAAAATCTAGTACTTGTTGTGTAAAGTCATTTTGTCACCCTTCTTAGGATAAATAGAAATTAAGGCTTTTAATCTGCTGGAAAATTATAGAACTCTGGAATTAGTGTTTTGATTTCATTATAATGGCACTGTATTTTTTCCAGAATTTTTGGAAGTCAAAATCTAGTACTTGTTGTGTAAAGTCACTTTGTCACCCTTCTTATGATAAATAAAAATAAAGGGTTTTAATCTGCTGGAAAATTATGGAACTCTGAAATTAGTGTTTTTATTTCATTATAATGCCACTGTATTTTTCCCAGAATTTTTGGAAGTCAAAATCTAGTACTTGATGTGTAAAGTCATGTTGTCACCCTCTTTATGATAAATAGAATTTATGGGTATAAACCTGCTAGAAAATTATGAAATTCTGGAATTGTGTTTTTATATCATTATAGTACCACTGTAATTTTCTTAGAATTTTGGAAAGTTAAAATTGAGTACTTCATGTGTAAAGTCATCATGTCACCTTTTTATGATAAATAGAAATTGAGGTCAAACCAATATGGTGTATATCAAAATTATGGTCAAACCCTAAATCCTCCGCTGTGAACCTATGGTAAAAGTTAGAACTCACATGGACATGGTATAGATAGGAGAGCATCATCGGGATCAAACCTAGTTCAATTTCATCATGGTCTGCGGATAGTAAAAACTTAATATGGAGATTTGACCAGCATGACCACATAGGAAATCAACAAGATTGTGTTATAACCTACACCAGGTATACACCACTTATAGGATGAGAGGCCTTAAGTGTCAAGCACCGTTCAAGAGAATGTTTGCTTAGGGTTAAGACGAAGGATGAGTCATAAAGCACCTAGGTTATAAAGAATAATAAGGAGAGTGGGTCATTAAAAAGGGTAGTCACTAACTAAAGTAAATATCCTAGAAGGGGGATTTGGGCTTCATCCACCATCGCATTCCCTAGTACCGCTGCGAGCCCTTCACCGGGTAAACCTCAGGAAGTCCAGGATACACCCTAAACTTCTAAGTATACAATAGTTAGACAAGATTAGTCCAACTAAATGAAGAAGAGATAAGGTAAACCTCATCCCAAGTTAAGGGATGTGAAGCTGTATATCAGGACGGGTTGGTCCTGCGAGCTGAAGGCTCGGGTGGTGATAAATTGCATGTGCATAAGAATAATATAGTGGTGGGTCTTTGGTACTGATCCGGTCGTCACACTGACAGTAGTACGCTGACTTAGGCGGGTGTGAGGGTCTGAGGGGCCAGTAGGTAGTTTATACTGCGGTCTGGAGGACTATCCCTGAAGACTCACACCCGACCTCAAAGACTGATGGTTATCAGCAAAGAGTACGCAAGACTATATAGTGCACCTAGGACGTGTACAGAGGCATACAAAGGGTCTAGGCCTGGTAGTGTGTATACCCGCCTAGGAAGTGGAGTTGCCCGCTCCACTGCTGCTGTAGCCACAACGGTGGTACCAGAGAGTGTAGCTAACTCCAAAAATTGTGAAATAAAGGTCTGTGATCACAGAGTCATGTGGGTGTGTTGCATTTGTGTGACTAATATCTTAACATACATATCATTCATACATAAACCCTAGATCATTAAATGTAGACCCTTATCATATAAATTAGTATGGGCTCTTTTATATGTTAAGTTATATTTCCGGAAACCTTAACTTATAAGTTTGTATGGGCATTCATATAAGTTAAGGTACTCATATAATGGTAGTGTAGAATTATTTACTTGTTTGCTATACTTGCACGCATTGCTTTACTACTTAATTCTTTTACTGCTATTTACTGCTTACTTATTTATACTGCTAGAGTAGTGCTTATACATATACTTACTAGCTTAGATTTCCCTGTCACCTGCTTTTTATTTACTCCACTTTGTTGTCCTCCGCTTCTTCCCCCCAGCTCGGTGCCTAGGAGTCGCGGGAGGAGGCGGGGACAAAATTGGCTTAGTCTTTATGACTAAAGGTCGGTTGTGACCGTAGGTGCCCGAGGTGATGGAGCCCCAGCTAGAAGAGGAGGCAGGAACTGGGGAGCAGATGCCGCGCATTACTACCACTATGAGACAGGTGCTGAGTGTTATGAGTGTTTAGCTTCCGCATGTAGTGTTGAGTGAGAGAGAGAGAGTTAATCATTATACTATTTTGGATATGTATCGGGCATAAGCCCTTCTCTCTTTTGTACTCTTTGCTGGACTATCTTATTTCCGTTTATGAAATCTGTGATGTGGACTTGTGTTACTTCTTTTGTTATTCGTTTCTCGATTGGCCTAAAGTAGATGATAGTAATAGCCGGCAGGATTGGCATCTTGCGGTGGCGACTAACCCGTATGTTGGTGTCATCTGTAAGGCGTCAGTTCTGGGCATAAGACCCGGGTAACCCTCCTAGTAAGGGGGAGGGGGTCTTACAAACTGGCATCACTTGAACAACGATCATAAGAGAAAGAAGTCCATAACACTAGGCCACCCCGCTCGAGCTTTAGTTTGCGGACAAACTAAGCAGCGAAAGCTATGGTGTGCCCATGTGTAAAAAGATCACAGAAAAATACTCCATTTAAGAACTGAGTTAGGCCAATCCTAATACAACCTTACTTTTGTGTAGTCCTCGCAATTCGCTGATTCACGAGATGATGTCCCTCCCCCTCCGACTGCTACCCCTTTTCTGCAGACGGATATGGGGCAGACTTTGACGGCTATCCTGGAAGCCTTCAGAGCTGAGCAGTTTCCGACCGCACAGCCGAACCCCGGATCAAACTGGCTAAATGCATTCAAGAGTTTGTCCCCTCCAGTATATCATAGAACCGAGAATGCAATGAAGATAGAGGAGTGGCTCAACTCCATTCAGGAGATGCTAGCAGGGATCAGCTGTCCAATCAACAGAGCTGTCTCCTTGGCGACGTCTGCTTTGGATGCACATGCCAAAAGATGGTGGAAGTCAGTGCTGGACTCCACTTTTGCAGATCGGGAGATGTCAAGCATCTCATGGGATGAGTTCAGTGACCTCTTCCTAGAGCACTTCGTTTCTGCCATGGACAGGGACGAGCTAGAAGAGAGGTTCTTGAACCTCCGGCAGGGGATCAAATTAGTGATTAGGAACCAAAGGGAGTTCTCCCACTTTGACAGATTTGCGGGAGTACATGACTTGGATGACAGGATGTACGCCAAAAGATTCTACCGAGGCCTTAGGGATTCATTGAGCCAGGCTCTACTTTTCGTATCACATGGCACGTCTACCCAAATCATAGAGATGGCCAAAAGGCTGGAGGCAGACCAGCTGATGGTGCAGAGCAGGGGAAAGAGAGCGGCCGACGGATCATACCATGGAGAAAGCAGCAGGGGCCCGCAGCGGGGCAAGGTGATGAGTCATAGAAGAGGTGGGGGGCGTCCTCGTCCCAACTTCAGGCCAGAGCAGCAGCCTCCTGCAGTAATGGCCCCTCCACCGCCACAGATCCGAGAGCTGGGGAGGCAAGATGATCGAGGCTGCCAGCATGTGATATGCTTTGGGTGCCACCAGCCAGGGCACATCAGAGCCAACTGCTCTCAGCAGTTTCTTCCTCCTCCTCCTCCCCCTCCAGCAGCCCCTCCAGCACAGCAGGGCCGGGGCCGAGGCCGAGGATGAGGTCGGGGCCAAGGAACTCACGATAGAGGCCGACGACCAGAGAAAATGTATGCCCTGGATCTTGCAGAACCTCGGAACCCCGAAGAAGTCATCACAGGGACTTTATTGTTTAATTTCTATTACGTATACTTAATGCTTTTCAAACTTTAGTCGCACTTTAAACTTATGACCCAAACAACAACCCACCCAGGTATGGTACTAGTATGCAAGAAGCCCGCATACACGCTGTTCGACACAGGTGCCTCTCACTCATTCGTCTCAGGTGCCTCTCACACGTTCGTCTCAGACGAATTCGTAGACGACTTAGAACAAGTACAACACTTCATGGGCCTCGAAAGGAAGGTGCGACTGGCAAATGGGTCAGATATAGCAACATGTGCCAAGTGCAACATGAACGTAGAAATCGGAGGAAGGATGTTCGAAGCTCCAACAACACTTTTGAAGATGAAAGGATACGATTTGATCTTGGGCATGAATTGGCTATACTGGAACCATGCCAAGATTGACTGTCAAGCGAAGAGGATTGTCCCGCGGCATGAAGATTCAGAAGTAGTGATCGAAGGTACTAAACCCACCTCCCATACTTTATTATCATCTACACAGATTGTCAAAGCCCATGAGCAGGGAGATGAGGTGTATCTAATCTGTTTTGAGATGGAGGAGACAGAGATATCTATAACGAATATTCCAGTAGTTAGGGATTTTTCCGATGTCTTCCCAGAAAAGCTGTTCGGACTACCCCTGTCTAGAGATATGCACCTCCGGATCCAATTAGTACCAGGAGCGAGACCAGTGTCTCGGGCACCATACAGGATGGCACCGAAGGAGCTAGCAGAGTTCAGGACCCAACTCCAGGAGCTTGTGGACTCAGGATTTGTCAGGCCGAGCTCGTCACCTTGGGGAGCACCAGTATTATTTGTAAAGAATAATGATGGGTCGCTATGACTCTGCATAGATTACCGGGAGTTGAACCGACAGACGGTGCGAAACACATATCCGTTACCCAGGATTGATGAATTATTTGACCAGCTTCAGGGAGCCTTCTGGTTCTCTAAGCTTGATTTGAGATCCGGATATTATCAACTGCGGATTAGAGAGGAGGACATTCCAAAGACAGCCTTCAGTTCCCGCTACGGGTTATATGAATTCATGGTAATGCCCTTCGGACTCACGAACGCTCCCTCTGCATTCATGAGTTTGATGAACCGTATATTTGAGCCCTACCTGGATAGATTCGTCATAGTGTTCATTGACGACATCTTGATTTACTCCAAGACAAAGGAGGAGCACACACAACACTTGGCTCAAGTCCTGGGTAAGCTGCGACAGCACTAGATGTATGCGAAGTTCTCAAAATGTCAATTCTGGCTACAGGAAGTGACATTTCTGGGACACGTCATCAGCGAGGCTAGGTTGGCAGTAGACCCAGCCAAAGATCGAGCGGTGAGATACTGGCCACAACCGAAGTCGGTCTCGGATGTTCGTAGCTTCCTAGGGTTAGCAGGATATTACCGCAAGTTTGTGCAGGGATTCTCAAAGATTGCTCTTCCCCTCACGTCTTTGACAAAGAAAGACACTGTTTTCACTTGGACAGATAAGTATGAGGCAGCTTTCCAGGAGCTAAAGAATTGACTCACCACATCCCCCATTCTTGTCATCCCCTCTGGGACGGAGGGATACCAGATCTACACCGACGCATCCTATCAGGGGATGGGTGCAGTTCTCATGCAGAACGGCCATGTGATTGCCTATGCTTCGAGGCAGCTAAAGAAGCACGAACAAAATTATCCGGTACACGATTTAGAACTCGAAGCGGTGGTCTTCACCTTGAAGATTTTGAGGCATTATCTGTATGGGATTCATTGTGAGATTTTCTCCGATCACAAGAATCTCAAATATATTGACACCCAGAAGGATCTGAACCTACGCCAGGGGAGATGGTTAGAGTTCTTGTGCGACTATGACAACACCATGCACTATCATCCGGGGAAGGCGAACACGGTAGCGGATGCCTTGAGCAGTAGAGCCGGCACATTAGGTCAGGAGACCCAGATGATGGCCATGGAGCTGGTGAAAATGTTGGAAGAGATGTATATTACCTTAGTTTTTAAGGCAGAGCCCGAAGCCCACAGAGAGTACCTAGCATCTCTGAGCATCACCTGTGATATATGGGACCGCATCAGGGCACAGTAGAGACCGGATTCGGAACTGGAGACGGTGTTCAGAGCATTAGAAGAAGGCAAGTCGGAGGATTATTCACTACGTGATGATATCATCCATTTCCGGGGCCGTGTCTACATTCCCGCAGGAGGTGGAATTCGGGAAGAGATACTCAAGGAGGAACACTGCACTAGGTACTCAGTGCACCCCAGGATCTCCAAGATGACAGGGGATCTACGGAATGACATGTATTGGCCAGGAATGAAGAAGGAGATCGTGTCCTTTGTGTCACACTGCAAAACTTGCCAGCTAGTAAAGGCTGAATGCAGGAGCCCAGCAGGACTTCTACGGCCGTTGCCGGTGCCGGAGTGGAAGTTCGAGGACATGGCCATGGACTTCGTACACGGATTGCCTCGCTCCCACTCCGGGCACGATTCTATTTGGGTGATAGTAGATAGGTTGACCAAGGTAGCCCGGTTCATACTGGTCAGGAAGGATGATTCAGTCGCAGTTCTTGTGAGATTGTTTGTGGAACAGTTCGGCAGGTGCCACGGCGTGCCAAGGACGATTGTCTCAGATCGAGACGGTCGGTTCACTTTTAGGGAGTGGAAAGCGGTGTAGGCATAGTTGGGGTCTCGGCTAAAGTTCAGCACTGCTTTCCATCCATAGACCGATAGGCAGACGGAACGGACCAACCGGACTTTGGAGGACCTGCTACGCTTGTGCATCTTGGATACGGGAAAACCCTGGGAGAAGTTGTTGCCCATGATCGAGTTTTCATACAACAACAGCCACCAGACAAGCATTAGGATGGCACCGTATGAGGCTTTATATGGTAGGAAGTGTCGTACACCGCTTTCTTGGGTCCAAGACGAGGATCAGAAGGCACTTGGATCAGAATTCGTTGAGGCATGGACGCTACAGTTCGGATGATCAGGGACAGGATGTTGGAGACTTAGAGTAGGCAGGCCAAGCATTATGATGCGAGGCATCGGAATGTAGAGTTCCAAGTAGGAGACATGATTTATCTAAAGATACGTCTGCTGCATGGTGTCTCACGGGTGCGAGGACACAAGAATCTCAGTCCTCGATTTATGGGGCCTTACAGGATCCTGGAGCAGATCGTCCCCTTGGCTTACAAGCTGGGGCTGCCAATTGAGTTGGCAAACTTGCACGACTTCTTTCATGTATCTTCACTATGAAGAGCTCTACATAGGCCGGAACAGCACATCACTTCCCCCTCGGGACCGGTGGAGTCCGATAGAACAGTCTGTCTGGAGCCAGTCCGTATTGACGATACAACAGTCCGAGTTCTGCGGAAGAAGAAGGTCCCCTTGGTCAAGGTGTTGTGGTCCAACCATGGATGGGAGGAACACACATGGGAGCCTATGGATCTCATGCAGCAATAGTACCCGAGACTCTTCACTTCAGGTACAACTTAACCCCCTCAAGATTTATTTACTTACGTTGTGTAAAGAACCCGTAGACCCGAACTTAAATTTCGGGGACGAAATTATTTTTTTGTTTATTGGGATTTGTAACATACCATTTCCTACTAGACCCCTTAACTTCAACTAGGGTGAGACAAGTGGTGAGTGATGTGAGTTTTGGCTAGGTAGTGACCTTAGGACACATTGAGTTGAATGAACTCATATGGGGTCTACTATAGGATTCAAGTCAACTTAGGTCAAACTAGCTCAATGTGAACTCACACTTGCAAATTGACTCCACCAATAGATGATAAACACTTAAAGGAGTGATATGGACCCAAAAGCCTCATCATGGGGTCTTCAATTTGACCAAATTGACCAAAGTCAACCCTTCTCCAATTTTGGTCAAAATCACACCTATTGACCAAATTAGATCACTTGGGTCTTCACCGTGACCCAACCAACCTTGGGTAGTGTCATTGGACTCAATGTCAACACCTTGGACCAGTCAACCCACCCAATTGACCAAGTCAACTCAAAAGTCAACATTGGGTCAATTAAGCCTAATTTGGGCTTATTTGGATTTAAACCAAATGCAAGTGGACTAAGGCCCTCATCCAAAGCCCATTCTGAGGCCCAAGTACCTAATGACCAGCCTTGTCCCCTATTCCCAACATGCAATGACATGCAAAGGGGTAAGGAGGTCTTTTACCCACTCTTCCATTAAGGACAAATAAAAAAATTGGGAGGGCTTGCCATGTGGCCCTCCTCTCCTCTACCCAAAGCCTTCCCTGAGCCCCCACATCAACTCCCAGCCGAATTCTTGCTGAAACAGTGCCATGTGGTGGATGGGAGGAACATCCAATGCTTGGCCGAAAACCATCCAGTCCAAACTCCTATATCCAGCCCTCCTCACCTCATTTGAAGCTTTCCATTAGCTTCAGAGAGGTCCAAGTAGTCGAGCTAGTGCCTTGGAGCAGAGAAAACGGTGAAGAATCAAGAATTTGAGTAGGATCATCGGAGCTCGCCGCCACCATGCCGCACCACCACAACACTCGCAGTCAAGCCCTACTTCAGGCACGTTTCTCCTCCCCTCCCTTCGTGCTAGTCTCTAGATCCACTTAGGAGAGATATCGGGCTCAAATGAGCCCGATCCCATGCAAGGTAGTGGAAGAAAACCGAGCTTTCTCTTCTTGCTCGGGATCGCCGGAGAGGCTGTCTCCGGCGGCCGTGTCGCCGCCTGGCGTTAGCCACCACCTCAACGGAGGTGGTGGAGGCGGTGGCCAGCTTTGGGGTGGAGGAGGTGGCCGGAAATGGCTGTGGAAGATGGTCCAGGTCGGTCAGATCACCACCCTTGGCTGGAGGAAGGAGATGAAATCATAGCCATTGATTTCATATGATGGCTATCTGCAGACCACTTCTTAATTAAATGAAATTAATTGTCACATTTCCTTATACATGTTCATGCTGAATTTTGAAGCCCTTAGAGGCCTTTTTAGGAAAAGTTGTCTGAGATAACATTTGTCGATCTTGATGTCTACTTCCACTAGGAATTTAAATCAGCCCATTTGGATCAAAATAGGACCCACAACACTCAATTTGGTGAGGCTGGTCAAAATAGAAAACAGAAATCATTTTGGGTATATATCCTAAATGGTAGGTCTGATGGACTTGCAATTTTGGCCATGCATGCGTGAGACCTGCATCTAGCTTGCACTCAAAAAATCAGATTTTTAGGAAATCATTTTCCTAAGGTTTTATTCAAAATATGTAATTTCAAATAAATGACATTTATGGAAGAATATAGCTCCAACTGACCCCAAATTTGGGTGTCACTCTTATCTAGCCAATTGTAGGCTGTGGTTAAATTTGAGACCAAATGGATCTCTGTAGGTAAGGTAAATTCTCATTGCATTTCTCTACCTAAAAGGGAATAGGTGTGCCAATAGCAAAAATGGTATTTTGTGTATTTAGCCCAAATGGCTTAGAGTTAACCTATGAAATTTTGTACACACCCTAAGTATGGTATAATGCATCGCCATAGAAAATCTTAGGACTTCCAGCATCAAGAATCTCATGATTTTGATTATTTTGTCATATGTCACACTTGTGTATTTATGAAATTTTCATGATTAGAACTGGGAACTAAATTATGAAACTCTGGAGAATCACTTGTTATGTCATTTCAAATCTCTGTAAATTTTGGTAGAAAATTCCATGGATTATTTCTAATGGAATTATCAAAATTACATTATGTCTCAAATCTGAATAATGGAAAATTTACTAGGCAAAATATTTGAGGAAGTGCTGAAACCCTGGATTATGCTTAGGAACTCAATTATGAAACTCTGTGAATTTTGTTAGAATTTTGGAGATAGTATTTATGGAAGAAATTTTATTTATTCAGTTTATCACCATTTATACTTTGTGAAATATTTATGGAGATTTATTTCTGGAAAATCATGATCTTCTGAAATTAGTGTTTTTATGTCATCATAGTGCCACTGTAATTTTCCCAGAATTTTTAGAAGTCAAAATCTAGTACTTGATGTGTAAAGTCATTTTGTCACCCTTCTTATGATAAATAGAAATTAAAGGTTTTAATCTGCTAGAAAATTATGGAACTTTGGAATTAGTGTTTTTATATCATTATAATGCCACTGTAAGTTTCCCAGAATTTTTGGAAGTCAAAATCTAGTACTTGATGTGTAAAGTCATTTTGTCACCCTTCTTAGGATAAATAAAAATTAAGGATTTTAATTTGCTGGAAAATTATAAAACTCTGGAATTAGTATTTTGATATCATTATAACACCACTGTATGTTTCCCAAAATTTTTGAAAAAATCTAGTACTTGTTTTGTAAAGTCATTTTGTCACACTTCTTATGATAGATAAAAATAAGGGGTTTTAATCTGCTGGAAAATTATGGAACTCTAGAATTAGTGTTTTTATATCATTATAATGCCAATGTATTTTTCCCAGAATTTTTGGAAGTCAAAATCTAGTACTTGATGTGTAAAGTCATTTTGTCACCCTCTTTATGATAAATAGAATTTATGAGTATAAACCTGCTGGAAAATTATGAAATTCTGGAATTGGTGTTTTTATGTCATTATAGTGCCACTGTAATTTTCTTAGAATTTTGGAAAGTTAAAATCTAGTACTTCATGTGTAAAGTCATCATGTCACCTTTTTATGATAAATATAAATTGAGGTCAAACCAATATGGAGTATATCAAAATTATGGTCAAATCCTAAATTCTCCGATGTGAACCTATGGTAAAAGTTAGAACTCACATGGACATGGTTAGATTGGAGAGCATCACCGGGATCGAACCTAGTTCAATTTCATCATGGTCTGCGGATAGTAAAAACTTAATATGGAGATTTGACCAGCATGACCACATAGGAAATCAGCAAGATTGTGTTATAACCTACACCGGGTATACACCACTTATAGGATGAGAGGACTTAAGTGTCAAGCACCGTTCAAGAGAACATTTGCTTAGGGTTAAGACGAAGGATGAGTCATAAAGCACCTAGGTTATAAAGAATAATAAGGAGAGTGGGTCATTAAAAAGGGTAGTCACTAACTAAAGTAAATATCCTGGAAGGGGGATTTGGGCTTCAGCCACCATCGCATCCCCTAGTACCGCTGCGAGCCCTTCACCAGGTAAACCTCGGGACAAGATTCACCCTAAACTTCTAAGTATACAATGGTTAGACAAGATTAGTCCAACTAAATGAAGAAGAGATAAGGTAAACCTCATCCCGAGTTAAGGGATGTGAAGCTGTATATCAGGACGGGTTGGTCCTGCGAGCTGAAGTCTCGGGTGGTGATAACTTGCATGTGCATAAGAATAATTTTGTGGTGGGTCTTCGGTACTGATCCGGTCGTCACACCGACGGTAGTACGTTGACTTAGGCGGGTGTGAGGGTCTGAGGGGCCAGTAGGTTGTTTATACTGTGGTCTGGAGGACGATCCCTAAAGATGCACACTCGACCTCAAAGACTGATGGTTATCAGCAAAGAGTACGCAAGACTCTAGAGTGCACCTAGGACGTGTACAGAGGCGTACGAAGGGTCTAGGCCTGGTAGTGTGTATACCCGCCTACGAAGTGGAGTTGCCCGCTCCGCTGCTGTCGTAGCCACAACTGTGGTACCATAGAGTGTAGCTAACTCCAAAAATTGGGAACTAAAGGTCTGTGATCACAGAGTCATGTGGGTGTGTTGCATTTGTGTGACTCATATCTTAACATATATATCATTCATACATAAACCCTAGATCATTAAATGTAGACCTTTATCATATAAATTAGTATGGGCTCTTTTATATGATAAGTTATATTTTCGGAAACCTTAACTTATAAGTTTGTATGAGCATTCATATAAGTTAAGGTACGCATGTGATAGTAGTGTAGAATTATTTACTTGTTTGTTATTTTTGCGCGTACTGCTTTACTACTTACTTCTTTTACTGCTCTTTACTACTTACTTGTTTATACTGTTAGAGTAGTGCATGCCTATATACAAATACTTGCTAGCTTAGATTTCCCTGTCACCTGCTTTTTGTTTACTCCACTTTGTTGTCCGCCGCTTCTTCCTCCCGCTCGGTGCCTAGGAGTCGCGGGGGGAGGCAGCGACAAAATTGGATTAGTCTTTATGACTAACGATTGGTTGTGACCGTAGGTGCCCGAGGTAGTGATGGAGCCCCAGCTAGAAGAGGAGGCAGGAACTGAGGAGCAGATGTCGCTCATTACTACCACTATGAGACATGTGCTGAGTGTTATGAGTGTTTAGCTTCCGCATGTAGCGTAGAGTGAGAGAGAGAGAGAGAGAGAGAGTTAATCATTGTACTATTTTGGATATGTATCGGGCATAAGCCCTTCTCTCTTTTGTACTCTTTGCTGGACTATCTTATTTCCATTTATGAAATCTGTGATGTGGACTTGTGTTACTTCTTTTGTTATTCGTTTCTCTATTGGCCTAAAGTAGATGATCGTAATAGCCGGCAGAATTGACGTCTTGCGGTGGCGACTAACCCGTTTGTTGGTGTCATCCGTAAGGCGGCGGTTTTGGGCATAAGACCCGGGTAACCCTCCTATAAGGGGGAGGGTGGTCTTACACGCCACCTCTGTCAGATCTAACTATCTAGATGACTTCCCCTATTTGCTTTTCAACTTCAGTCTTAAAAATCTTGAACTTGTCAAGAGATTCAGATTTTTCTTTAATTAAGTACAAATATCCAAAATGGGAGTAGTCATCTATGAATGTAATGAAGTAAGTGTTCTTACAGAGGGTAGTGGAATAAGGGTCGTTGATGTCCGTATGAATGACCTCTAATAAATCTGAGCTACGAGTTGAGCCTTTCTTTTTAATCTTGGTCATTTTGCCTCTACAACAGTCCACGCATGTCTCTAGGTCACTGAAGTCTAGAGTAGGAAGAATATTTTGCTTAATTAATCTCTTCACTCTTTCCCTAGATATATGTCCTCATCTTTTATGTCATAGCATGGAGGACTGTTCCTTAATTAGAGGTCTTTTAGTGGCAACATTTTCTACACTATATGATGTAGCATAATAATTAATAGGTGCAAGACATATTCTATATAAACCATTAGATAGAGAACATTGGCCAATAAACCGTGATTCATAAAATAACTTAATTAAACCAGCAAAAATATTGAAACCATAACCAAGTCTATCTAAAGATGAAACTGAAATCAAATTTCTCCTAAATGAAGGAATATAAAATATGTATCTCAATAAAAGTTCATATCTATAATCAAGGACCAAACAAATATCCCCGATGAACTCCACCTCCACCTCAGCATTGTTCCCAACCGTGAGTCTGCACTCACCCTTGCTTGGCCTCCTCCTTTTGATGAACCCCTGTAGTGTGTAAGCAACATGATTAGTTGCTCCATTATCGAGCCACCAAGAACTAGATGGGGCTTCTATTAAGTTGGATTCACAAAAGACAAGAGCTAAAGGGTTACCTTTAGGTGCGAAACCACGTTTCTCCATCCAAGATTTAAATTTGAGGCACTCACTCTTCACTTGCCCCTTCTTTCTGCAAAAGAAGAAGCTAAGAGGCTTCTTTACACCAGCGACGTCCTTAGTCCCTGAAGTTTGTCCAGTGTGCACTTTAGTAGGAGCTTTGGACTTCTTCTTCTTGAAAGGGGACTTGGCTACAAGCAGTGCAGTGTTTGTCTTTTCGTTCTTTAGCTTCTCCTCCTCAGCAACGCAATGAGTGATTAGATCATTTATCTTCCACGCCTTGTCCTGGGAATTGTAGGTGGTCTTCAAGATGCTGAACTCTGCAGTGAGGAGGGTGTTGAGTGCCTGGTGCACAATCAACGCTTCAGGGAGAGTAATCTCCATCTCCTGCAGTTTGGTCTAGAAATAGACCATCTTCAGTATATAATCACGGACTCCTCCTCCTCCCGAATACCTCATGGAGAAGCGGTCCTGAATCAGAGTCCCGATTTCAGTATTTGAAGACACCTTGTACATCTGCCCAACGACAGTCAGAAAATCCCTAGCGATGGTCATTTCAGGAAGACCACTCAGCAGGTGTTCTGGAATGGAATGCTTCATAGTCAACAAGCAGATCTTGTGGACTTGTTCCATTCACCATAAAGATCCTTCTCAGCTTGATTGTTGGTCGCTGTAAGGGCTGCAGGCTGGTCGATATTCATGGTTATCTCTATATCCGCCATCTCTAATGCAAACATGATGTTGGATTTCCACTTCTTGAAATTTGAACCAGTGAGTTTCTCAATGGTCGCCATATTATTATGAACTGTAAAGGTGACTGTATAGAGAAAAAAGAAATATCAGAGACAAATAGGGCAACAGTGGGTATAAAACCCTAAATAGCACACTAGGTATAGAATCTAGACGCGTCAACGCGCAACACCTTTGGGCAGACTACGCGTCACACAATTAGTGATTCTCAACACAAGAACGAGCAACAGTTATGCTTGAATTTTTAGCGGTTCTATCACCTTTGGGCGAATAGATTGCTAGAGTCTCGCACTACCGTCCAAATGTCCGTGTGTATCCCTCTGAACCTATTGTGCAAACACCTCCTTTGGGAGAATGATTGCGCACTAGTCTCAGAGAACTCTCTAAAACATGTGAAACCATAATCTGACAAATCGACTCGAAAGGGCCACTTTGGCGGCTACAGTTCTTATCAATCCACAAGACCCTTTCACACCGGGATATCTGAATATTGCCCTAAATTAATATCGTGTTTCTTTTGCTTAATGACGTGTGGGCACTTAATCGTCTAAAGAAAACATGAGGCTTTTGTCGGGGATTGATTTATGAAAGCACTTTAAGTTTCAATCCCTAATTTTATTTCTCTCAAAATGAATGGGTTTTAATTTTGGCGTTCTTACTTAATTCAATTAAAAAATTAATTACTCCGATTAATGAAGGAGACCAATAATTTTGAAATAAGTCGCTCTGATACCAACTGTTAAGAAATTTAGGGTGTGTGCGTCACAAATTATGCTATCGAAAATTAGATGCAACACAAAATAAAACTAAAGTGGCGACGCAACGACTATGCAGGATCGTACTTATTCAAATACTACCGGTCTCAATGGGAGTATTAAAATAGTATAGAATTTTCTAATCAAGCGAAACACACAAAATTATAAGACTGGAATGAACGGCTATATAACTGAAGAGTGGAAGCTTAATTTATATCGTTCTTGGATTCTTGCTCGTTCTTCATGATCGCGGATATTCGCAACAACTGTGATGTATTGTTCCTTATGAATTCTGCGGCGCTAGCGAATCCTGATAGCATACAAGGATTTCTAAATAGGTGAACTATAAAATGAAAAAGGATTAGCACAATATATATATGTACTCATTAAATAATGGAAGAGTTCTTATTGATGTTAATAGATCAGAATGCACACCAAAGAGTATGATTGGGTTCAGATCTAGTAATGATTTGTCAGATCTATGTCTTAGAACCAAATGGAGATTAGTGTCCAAAGCAATAGATGTAAGTTGGATTAGATGGAACTAGACACAGATCAATCTCACTGTAGGTTCCTACCATAAACAAAATATCATGTACCTGATGTAGAAAATGAAAGCCAGCAACTAGATATCTTGAAAACCTGTAGGTTCCTCTATTTTTCACGTTCTCTGCCCAAAGAAAAACCTAGCCGGAAGCCATGGGAGGGCGCTGCAACAGGACCAGCGACGAGGATCTTTCTCCAAAACCTTGTTCACTGGCCCACGGGAGAAAACCGTTCTCCAACCTTGCTCCAGATCGGACCTTCAATTGAAGGAAAACACAACACAATGCACCTGGTAGAATGAACAGGCAAAATTCATAGAGCATTCATTGCAACATATTACTAATGCTTACACAGGAGGAGCACGATGGCTCAAATACAAAAGAAAAGAGGCACACACTCCCAGTAGAGGGTGCACCAACCCCGAATAAGACAGGGACAAAACCTAAACTCTGCAATCTTCGTTATCTTCACCTGTTTCTTCCTCCAGCTGACTTTCCTCTTTTATCTTGCACAGGTCTCCATCTCCTTCTCCATCATCTTCCAAGTACCGCGGGTCCCTGGATGAGCTGATGTCGGGATTGACATCCAACACCCTCCCACAATCGCGACTATCTACCATCATCAATTTTGCCCTCAGATCTGAGAAAGGGAAAAATGGTAGGGGTTTGGTTAGCACGTCGGCGAGTTGGTTCTTCAATTGGCAATAAACGAGTTCAATTTCTCTCTGGCTGATTAAGTCACGGGTGTAGTTCATTTTGATTTCGATATGCTTGGATTTGTTGTGGAAAATGGGATTCTTTGTGAGGGCTATTGCAGAGGTATTGTCGATATGGATCTGCGTTGGTTCATAGTCTTCTCCAATTAGCTCATTAAGCAATCTCTTGAGCCAAACTCACTCCTTCGCCGCTTCACATAGAGTTGTATACTCTGCCTCAGTTGATGATAGGGCTATAGTTTTCTGCTTCCTTGTGGTCCAGGAGATCGGGTTTTTCCCAAAAAGAAAAGGTAGCCTGACGTGCTTCTCCTATCATCAGCGCATCCGGCCCAATCACTGTCAGAATATTCCTTTAGTCTCAGTTTCCCTCCTTTGGTGTACTTCAAACCCATGGATTTTGTGCCATTCACATATCGCAACATTCTTTTTACAACCACCAAGTGCTTGATGCTGGGTGCCTGCATATACCTTGCCATGATGCTGACCGCTAGTTCAATATCAGGTCGAGTGTTGGTTAGGTACATCAGTGATCCAATTATGCTTCTATAGTGTTTTGGATTCACCTTTTCTTCTCCATCCTCCTTGCTGAATTTCTCACCAGTGACCATGGGGGTGGCAGTGGGCCTTGAGTTTAGCATTTCAAATTGTGTAAGAAGTTCCTCAGCATACCTATTTTGAGTTATGTATGTGCAGCCTGGGGTTTGATAAATTTGGATTCCAAGGAAGTAGCGTGATAAACCAAGATCACTCATGAGAAAAACTGTCTTAATGTGGGCACGAAATTCATTTATGATTTCCATACGAGAGCCAGTGATGAGGAGATCATCCACATATAAGGAAACAATTAGAGTTTTTCTGTTGTCATAACGTTTGGTATATATGGTTGGATCATGACTAGTTCTCTGGAATTCACTTTCTATCAAGTGTGTGTCAATTTTGGAGTTCCACGCACGAGGTGCCTGTTTTAGGCCATACAAAGCCTTTTTTAGGCGCAGCACCTTGCCTTCTTCCCCCTTTTTCTCATAGCCGGTGGGTTGATCAACATATAATTCTTCTTCGATGCTTCCATTCAAGAATGCAGATTGCACATCCATTTGAAAACAGGATATTGGAAATGAGTGGCTATGACATGGATCATACGAATGGATTCAAATCGAGCAACCGGGGCAAATGTTTCAACATAATCGATCCCTGGCATTTGGGCATAGCCTTTAGCCACTAACCTTGCCTTATATTTTTTTTACTTCACCATTCTCATCATATTTTACTTTATATATCCATTTCAGGCCAATGGTTTTTTTTGTTTGGGGGAAGTTCTGTCAGCTCCCAGGTCTCATTACTTTCTATTGCCTTTAACTCTTCATTCATGGCATGTATCCAGTGTTCATTGGCAGCAGCTTCTGGATATGAGGAAGGCTCCTTTACAAACAAGGCAACACTGCAACTCTGATATATGTCTGAGATTAACTTATATTTCTTTTGTGGTGAGGGGAATGATGACTCATCACTGTCTAAGCCAGGTTTTAAGGTATCAACCTCAATACATAAAGGGGCAGGAGCTAGGAAGGAGGGCTCAGTGACATCAACAGTATTGTTGTGTTGGTCCTGAGCAACCACCAGCCCTGGAGTCTGACCCTGAGCAGGTGTCCAGTCCCAAGATTTCTCCTCATCGATGATCACATTTCTGGCAATTATGAGTTTCTTCTTGTCAGGATTGTACACACGATACCCCTTAGAGTTCTCACTGTATCCCAGTAGAATCCCTGATGCTGTCTTCTCGTCTAATTTGTCTCGGTTAACTTGGGGTTCAAGACAGAAAACAAGGCTGCCAAAAGTCCTAAGGTGACTAATGTTAGCCTTATGCCCAGTCCAGGCTTCAACAGGAGTTAGGAGGTGTAGGGCACGACATGGTGCCCTATTAAGGAGGTAAGTGGCTGTCACAATTGCCTCTGCCCAGAATTCTTTGGGAAGATTTTTATGCTGCAGCAAACATCTTGCCATCTCAACAATAGTCCTGTTCCTTCTTTCTGCTATTCCGTTTTGCTCAGGGCAATAACTGACTATGAGTTCCCTCTTTATTCCTTTCTCTTGACAGAACCCATCGAACTCATGGTTGACAAATTCACCACCTCTATCAGTGCATAGAGTCTTGATTTTTGAGTTTGTCTCATTTTCTACTAATGCTTTGAAGAATTTGAACTGTTTGAAGCTGTCAGATTTATGTTCTAGCGGGTATACCCACATCATTCTACTGAAGTCATCCACAAATAATAAGAAAAAATGCTTTCCAGACAAGGAGGGGGAACGGGATGGCCCCCAGATGTCAGCATGAATGATATCTAGGGGAGACACAGATTTCCTGCCATCTTATTTAGGAAAAGGTAACTTGTGTATTTTGTTTCTTGCACAAGCATGACAAATAGGTTGATTTGAAGAAATTTAGGTAAGCCAAATACTAACTCATGTGTGTGAAGTTGTTTGAGATCACCAATGTTAAGATGTCCATAACTGCGGTGCCAAACCTGACTGGAGGAATCTTCCACAACTCTCATGTTCTAACAAATGTGAGGAAGAGAAAGGGGAAAGACTTTGTTGCTTGACATCTTAACTCTTGCCAGAGTCTGAGAGGTTCTTTTTTCAATAATATTGCAAAATTGATCATCAAATAGCAGCTCGTATCCTTTGCTGAGGAGTTGACCCACACTGAGTAAGCTATGAGCCAACCCGGGGACATATTTAACACTTGTGATGTGTTTGACCTGTCCAGATTTGGTTCTCACCCTAATTGTGCCTTTTCCTTTGATGTGCACAGAATTTCCATCTCCTAGTATGACTTGTGAGCATTCATTCTCATCAAGATAGACAAAATCTTCTTTAATGTGGGTCATATGATTTGAGCAACCACTATCAAGGTACCATACATCATTGATTTTACTTGTATCCAAACCCCCTGTGTAGAACACATAATCCTCTTCATCTTGACTTCCAAAGTGGGCTTCTTCCTTTGTGATGTTTGCAACCTTTTGTTTAGACCAGCAGTCCTTGGCCAGATGAGTTGGCCTCTTGCATTTCTTGCATCTATAATAGCAATGTCCAGCATCATGATTATACCTCTTACACAGTTCACAGAATAAGGACGATCCATCATAGCTCTTCCCTTTTTCTTCATTGCTGGAGGCAGAGGTCTAAGTCTTATTGGGTTGAATGTTCACTTTACTCTGGAAGGCATGCTCCAGGGATTGACATTCATACCTCTTGACTCTCTCCTCATGTGCTTGGAGGGAGCCCAGAAGATCAGTGAGAGACAAAGTGCTGAGATCTTTGGTTTCTTCAATGGTTGTGACTATAACAGCATACTTCTGAGTGAGGGTCTTGAGGATTTTCAAAATAATTTTTTTCTCCTCTATGATATCTCCATAGTTCTTTATCTGGTTTGTGAGTAAAGCAATTCTAGAGAAATAAGCATGAGCATTGTCACCATCCTGCATTCTTAATGTGTCAAACTCCTGCCAACTGTTTTGAAGTTTGCTGGATATAACCTCAGCAGACCCCTAGAACTCATTTTTTACGATTTCCCAAGCAGCCTGGGCCGATTCAGCCCCCATGATTTTTTGAAAGACACTCCGTCTGATTCCTTGTTGAATATATAGGAGTGCTTTGGCATCTCTCTTGATGTTTTCAACATAGGCTGCAGCAATAGGAGCTTCCCAACCTGTGAGAGGATGGCATCAGTTGGTTTGGGGAACCCAGGTTGAATGAGGTCCCATAGTGAAAGGGACAATTGATATGCTCTGATGAGGGTGATTGATAAAATCAACCTGCTTTGATACCAATTGAAAGGAGAGTTTACTTCTTATTATATGTGTTAAAACTCTTGTTTAACTTTTTCTTTCAAAGTAAATGATATATATATATATAAGAGTTTGCTGATTGAAATATGAGTAATAAATATAAGCAGTTAGTGTGCATATAAAAAACACAGCACAAATAAGAAATAAAAACAACAAGCAAACCAAGCAATCCAGATGACACAAGGAAATATAGTAGTTCCCCTCAACTGGGTACATGTACTCTTCTACCCACTGGTAGGAATCCACCGGAGGTTGTTGATAAGGTGCCCTCACACCAAGGTGATTTTGATAAGGTGTCCACACACCAATGGAGGTTTGATCAGGTGCCCAATTCACCTATAAGCTTTTGATCAGGTGCTTATAAACCAAGATGTAGGTTTTTGCTAAGGTGGCCTGTCACCGGGAGTAAACTTTTGAAGGGAGTTTTAACCCTTTACAAGGTGGGAGAAATAAAAGAAAACAGAAAGATTATGTTGTTCTTCTCTTTACTGAGAAGACTCTTGATGAGGATGATGTTGAAGAAGGCTCCCCCTGTCTGATTAAGTTTGATGACAGCCTTGGATGGAGCTTCTTCTCTAGATTGTGAGCCTCTTCTTCTTCTTGCAGTTTTAGATCCCTGAGCAAATGATAGTGTTTGGTGTCTCAGGTTGTATATGATCTGCAAGAAAGGGGTTAGGAAAAAAGAAGATGTAATATGAATTTGATCTGCTTCTTTTTGCTCCTCTGTTTTTCTTCTTCTTCCTTTTCTTGTACATCAAGTGTTAATGTATTTGTTCTGTCTATCTAAAATCTGTACAGCAATATAATCTATATAATCTGCTGTAAAGAACTGCTGTATAATAAATCTGTTGTTAGCTGTTCATCATCTTCTTTCTTCTCTGCTCTGTATATTTAATATGTGGAGCAGTTCGGCTATTTTTTGAATTCTTGCCGACCAAAGAGGAAGGATATATTATCTCTTTCATTTCCCAGATCCTCAAGCAGATAACTTGCCGTGTTTGACTTGCTGCAACGGCTACAGTAATTAATGCTTTGCTGCCAATGGCTATATCATTTAATGCTTGCATGCTATAAGGTTAAATCAGCAATATATAAAGAAATATATAAATATTACTTTAATAAAGTCTGACAGCATATTAGAATAAGAAATATAATAATGCATAATTTCGTCGAGCTGAGGTCCACGTTCGTCGACCTCATCATTTGATTAGTCGACCGGATCATTAAATTTACTGTTCTGAACTTCTGCGGAATATTCGTCGAGCGCCTCACTGAAGGTTCGTCGATCTCCTATTTGTGTCGACCGCTGATCTGAGAATTCGTCGACCGCTGTTCTAGTTGGAATTCGTCGACCGCTGTTCTGAGGAATTTGTCGACCGCTGCTTCCTTGATATTTCGTCGAGCGCCGTTCGACGTTCGTCGAACGTAGTGAACTATATGTAAATTTAATTTCTCTTATTATTTTCTGCCTTATTAAATATATGTATATTTCAACTTTCTTTCTTAATGATATTTAATCTAAGTTATAAGATATATTATGATATAAACTTAGACACTAAAGGTGGATCCTAACTCAAATCAAAACTAAGGTTCCAACAATCTCCCCCTATTTGAGTTGGGATCCTAATCCAAATAAAGACTAGGTTCTACCAATCTCCCCCTATTTGGTTTAGGATACCTAAGTGTTGGATCTTGTGGCGCCCTTAAAGGGGGGGGGGGGGGTGAATAAGGGCCTTTTAAAAATTACGATTTTTTACTTAAGAATTTTAAAACAAATTTTACTTTTCTAAAAATTACTTATAAAAATTTCAAACCAATGTAATTTTTTGAATTAATTCAAACACAAATTTCTAAGTTAAAGATTAAACAACCATATTTGCAATTAAAGAAAAATTCATAATTTTATAATCATGAAATTCACATAAAAATAATATGATCTTAACAATGCTTAAGATCAAGGCACAAATATGATAATAACTCTTTTACAATTTGTGTTTACCAATCCTTCTCCCAAGGATCGGAAGGCTATCACTTGTCTCTCCCTAGACCAAGCCTAAGCCTATCCTCTAGATCTTCCCAAGATCTAGACGTAGCACACAAGGCCACGATTTTCCACCAAGCCACGCAAGGACTTGGACGCTCCACACAAGGAAGCGATTTTCCCCTAAGCTACGCAAAGACTTAGACGTCAAGCATAAGGAGACGATTTCTCTACCAATACAAAATGAAATGTATATAAATGAAAATACAAAATGAAATAAGAACTCCCTAGAAATTCAGATCTCTGAAAGGAAGGTTGAAGCCTCAAGATGATCGTTGATGTAGAAGTGCGTCCGATCTCGTCTTCAATTTCAAACCTTCTCAGCACAAATGGGAGTTCTTGAGGTTCTGGAGCTCTCTGGTTCGTATGCACTCAGGAAGGAACTTAGAATCTTCAAAGCTCTGAAATGCACGAACAAAACGAGCCAATATATAGATTTTCACTGTCGCCTGGGCGACATCATTGTCGGAATTTCCGACAGCGCTAAACTGCCGCTCGTAGTGCTGTCGTGCGGGCAGTTACTGTAACTTCCGAGCTGTCGCCTGTGCGACATCGCTGTCGGATTTCCGATAGCGCAAAATTGCCGCTCGTAGTGCTATCGTGCGGGCAGTTGCTGTAACTTCCGAGCTGTCGCCTGTTTTCATTCGTCGGAATTCGTCAGGAGTTCTCGAGAACATTCGACGAATTGACTTAGCCGCACATTTTCCTTCACAAGTCTGCCTTTTTGACTTCTGTCTGCGTTCGTCGATATTCGTCGGGAGTTCATGAGAACATTCGACGAATAGACTTAGCCGCAGAAATTTCTTCTTTAAACTAGAAATTTGGCTTCTGTCTGGATTCGTCGAGATTCATCGGAACTTCACGAGACATCTCGAGAACATTCGACGAATTGACTTAGCAAAAATTTCTTCTCTTCTAAAAACCTGCTCCACTCCTCAAACTTGAAAACCTTCAGTTATGAGTATATGAAGTATACCCCAATAGAGAGATTACACATGGACCAACACTGTGTTCTACATAATGAGGGATTACATTGTCTAGAACTGTGTTTGGTGATCCATTGCAACCTGACTTTGGTGTGCACTTAGCATTAAGACCTGTCATAACATATCCAACACCCATGAACAAGGACTTGTCTCCTCATTGAACCTGTACAACCTGGACACTATAAACACACAAAAGACTAGATCAAATACAACACGATATTTGTTATTCTCAAACCAAGAGACGCGGAACATAGGCTCCAACAATCTCCCCCTTTTGATAATAACAAATACCCGTATGAGAAATTAGTGAGATTAAGACAATTTGTGTTTATAGATAAGTGCGGTAATAAGATATGCATGAATAACATTTTAAGAGCGTGATAGAATTGAAAGCGATAATGCCTACTCTTTCTATATCATGTCCTCCCCCTACATTAGTGTCTCTTATAAACTACTCCCCCTAAATATCTATTTTACTAGATTTCTCAATTTCTTCTCCCCCTTTGTTATTAACAAAAGTGGGTAGGGATGAGTGTATATCTTTTAAGATAGGTAAGGAACCATTTATTGAAGGATTTTCATGATCGAGCATATGATAGTGTATGCACCTCCTATATGATTACTCCCCCTACAAATATACCCATTTTTTGAGTTTAATATCGTTATAATGCACTCCCCCTAAATATTAGATTTATGCAATTTAATCTCCCCTTTTGGTAGAATCAAAAGAGGGTTTAGGAGTGAGTATATATAATAAGGAGTAATATATTTTATGTCGAGAAGAAAAATAGGATGCAATCAAAAGCTTGTTAAATACTACTTATTGAGAAAAATATAAGCATGATGTAACATAAAGTAGTAAGCAACATGGCTAACATGATAAAGTAAGCATTCTATTTTAAGATACCACTTGCTTAACGGAAAACACGGTGTTAAAAATAATAAGCACTCTTAAACATAAACATCATTTTAGAAGATAAAACCATATAAAGGATAATGAGTTTTAAATTTGAAAAGTTGATGTTTGAGTTAAAGATTGAAGAGAAGCTATTCCATTAAGATAAAAAATTGCAAGCATGATTTCATAATATCAAGAAAAGATACACAAACTACAATGTAATAAAATTTGCATTTCAAGTAAACATAAACATTGTAGCGGTCATGCTTTGTTATCTAGTGCATTTACTTACGTTTGTAGAGATTTGAGTAGATGAGCATTAGGATCCAATTCTCATGAGTAAAAGTTTTATGAAAGATAATGATGTGTACAAAGTAGTGTTTTGATAAAGTATACAAGTGAATCAATCAAAAACACATGACATATATAATGAAATAACACAACATTAAAATAACACAAATAATATTACTTCCACACTATTTCAATGCACATGAATAAATAGTACAACTACTAAGGTGTTATGCACACACAATGCTTATTAAGACTTATCAGGGTGCAAAGTAGTGCTTGGGGGATCACTTTTATACTTTGTAGCTTTATTTTCATTTTTTTTGTGTTCCGGTGTACTAAAGAGAAGTGGTGTATAAATTGTTTGCTACAAGACACTTTACAATTCTTAGCCAAGGTGCTCAACCTCATAATGCTCATTAAGACTTATCAGGAGGGTGAGTAGTGCTTGGTGGAGTTTTCCTTGTCATTTATTATTTGCTTTTTAGTTTAGTGACTAAGGACTCCGAATTCACTTGTTTTGCAAACATAGCATTTTAAACCACATTTCTATAAAGAATAAGTGCATGAAGACAAAGAACTGTAATAACCAATGCAACGTTGTGTAGGTAATCTATTTAGGCATTTTAATTATTTATGTTATTACACTACACAATCATGTAAGAATAAGATTGTAAACACATGTAGCTTATCAAAAATAAGTGAGTGAATGAATTATTATCAAACATAATACATTACTCATACTTAGAGGCATACTAAACATTTCTACACATGTTTATCTACAATCAATTTCATTACACATAACAAGATAATTTTCAAGGAATGACAAATACAAAACAATGTTTTTAAGAAACTTGAAAGTTAAATTAAACATTTTATTTAATCTTTAATTGATATAATTAATCATCCATCCTTGACAATGGCAATGAATAACAATCAGTTTTTTTTATAAATTTTTGAATTTTTTTATATATGCACAAAACAATAAACACACATAAAGAAAAACATATTTTTGTTCTTTGAAATTGTTTTGTAATATTGTATTTGTTTTTGTATATATATTCTCTGGAAATCATAGAAGTCTTTAATAGCCCTTTCAGTAAATGATATTCTATGCCAGAGAAATAAACAAAAATAATGTATGACAAAATACATATATATATATATATTTAAGAAATAAAATTTTGTTTTAAAAGGAATAAAAAGATAGAAAACTTTTTACAAACACACAAAATATTAAAATAATACCAGAAATAATTCAAAACAAAAAAAATATTTTTGAGCAAAGGAGCTAACGCCAGGCATTAACTTCTTAACGCCAAAACAGAACTGCATTTCTTGATGTTTTGAAAAATATTTTTCTCAATTCATTTGTATTATAAAGAGACCAAAATTGAAGATATTTTTAATATTATAGGTCATAAGTAGTGATATAATCATTGTGAAATGTCTAGGATTCCCAATTCTAGCCTAAGCATAGAAAAACGGGAATCCGGTAACGGTTTAGTGAATATATCCGCTAATTGTGAATCCGTTCCTATGAAGTTGATTTTTACATTTCCCTTCTTAATATGATCCCTTATAAAATGATGTCGGACATCTATATTCTTAGATCTAGAGTGTAATACGGGATTATTAGTTAAGTCTATAGCACTTTTATTATCTCACTTTAATTCTACACTACTTTGTTGCATGCCAAAGTCTTCTAATGTTTGTGACATCCAAAGAGCTTGGGCACAACAACTACCTAGTGCAATATATTCGGCCTCGGTAGTAGAGAGGGCAACAGAATTCTATTTCCTACTCGACCATGAAATAAGTGAAGGGCCGATAAAATGACAAGTGCCACTAGTGCTTTTCCTATCTAAAGAACATCCCGCATAATCTGAATCCGAAAAGCCATGTAAAATAAAGGAATCATTATGAGGATACCATAATCCTAATTTAGATGTTCCTAAAAGATATCGAAAGATGCGTTTCACCGCTTTTAAATGTGACTCTTTAGGATTAGCCTGAAATATAACACATAAACAAACGGCAAACATAATGTCAGGCCTAGATGCGGTTAAATATAATAAGGATCCTATCACACTTCTATAAAGGGTTTGGTCAATTGAAACTACACTTTCATCTTTTCCTAATTTTAGTGAAGCACTCATAGGAGTGTTTGCATGCTTAAGATTTTCAAATCCAAATCTTTTTAACATATCATGAATATATTTGGATTGACATATAAAAATACCATCATGTTTTTGTGTAATTTGAAAACCAAGAAAATATGAAAGTTCTCCTACCATGCTCATTTCAAATTCATTTTTCATAATTTGAACTACTTTGTTACACAATTCTTCATTTGTGGCTCCAAAAATAATATCATCAACATAAATTTGCAAAATTACTAAATCATGATCAATTTGCTTAATGAAGAGTGTAGAATCGGCACTTCCAATTTTATAATCGTGCTTTAACAAATATTGAGTTAATCGATCATACCAAGCACGAGGCGCTTGTTTTAATCCATAAAGCGCTTTATCTAATTTATAAACATAATTTGGATATTTCTCATTTAAAAAGCCAGGGGGTTGTTCTACATAAACCTCTTCTTTTATATAACCGTTTAAAAATGCGGTTTTGACATCCATTTGATATAATTTAAATCGTTTAAAACAAGCAAATGCAAGAAATATCCTAACCGCTTCTAATCTTGCTACGGGTGCAAAAGTTTCATCAAAATCCACCCCTTCAATTTGTGCATAACCTTTTGCAACTAATCTGCCTTTATTTCTAACAATTCTAGATTCATTATCCAATTTATTTTTGAAAATCCACTTAACTCCAACTACAGGACGATTTTTGGGTCGTTCTACAAGATTCCAAACCTTATTACGTTCAAATTGATTAAGTTCTTAATTCATAGCTAAAAACCAAAATTCATCATTTAAAGCGGTGGAAATATCTTTTGGTTCTATTTCAAAGACAAAGCAAAGGTTTGAAAATAAAACATGTAACGATGAATGAGTACTAACCCTTTTTTGCGGATCTCCAATGATAAGCTCCTTTGGATGATCCTTTGAAAATCTCAATTCACTTGGAGGCATATATTCTTCTCCTTCTTTTTCTTCTCTATCTTCTTCTTCTCTTTCTTCTTCTCTTTCTTCTTCTTTTTCGTCTTCATTTTCTCCAAGTTCTTCATCATCATTCTTCACCGAAGGAAGGGGTTCATCTTCTTTTCCTGTAATTTTCTTTTCTACACAAGAAACAAACTCATCAAACCTAACATGAATAGATTCTTCAACTATTTTTGTTCTTTTATTAAAAATCCTATAAGTTTTACTAGTTGAAGAATTGCCAATAAAAATACCTTCATAACATTTTTCATCAAATTTTCCTAAGGAATCTTTAGAAATCAAAATAAAACATTTACAGCAAAAAACTTTGAAATAAGAAACATTTGGTTTTTTATTAAAAATTAATTCATAAGGAGTTAATTTTAAAATAGGGCGAAGCATTACTCTATTAATTACATAACATGCCTTACTAACCGCTTCAGCCCAAAAAGATTTTGGTAATTTAAATTCAGATAGCATCGTACGGGCTAACTCTTGAAGAGTTCTATTTTTCCTCTCCACTACACCATTTTGCTGTGGTGTGCGTGGAGCGGAAAATTCATGTTTAATTCCTAACTCCGTACAAAAAGAAATAAACTTTTCATTTTCAAATTCTCCTCCATGATCCGATCGTATGCGTTTAATTTTTAGCTCAAATTCATTTTGAATACGCAAACATAATTTTGAAAATTCTGAAAATGCATCGGATTTGGAGGTTAGAAATAAAGTCTAACAAAAACGAGAATAATCATCAATCAATACAAATGTGTATTTTCTACCTCCTAAGCTAGAAATTCCAATTGGTCCAAATAAATCCATATGTATTAATTGAAGTGGCCTAGTGGTAGAAATAATATTTTTACTTTTGAAAGATGATTTTGAAAATTTTCCCTTTTGGCAAGGCACACATAATGAAGAAGATAAATTTCCATTTAACAATGGTAAACCTTTAATTAATTTATCTTTTGAAAGTTTTGTAATTAACTTGGCACTAGTATGTCCAAGTCGCCTATGCCATAATTCTAATTCATCATTTTTTGATAAAAAACATTTTAAAGTAGAATTTGAAAAATCAAGAAATTTAATCATATATACATTATGACATCTAGGTGCGGTAAAAACAATTTCTTTTGTTTTAGAATTAATAATTTTGCATAAATTTGTAGAAGATTCAAATAAAACATCTAACCCCTTATCACATAATTGACTAATAGAAATCAAATTATGTTTTAATCCTTCTACAAATAAAACATTTGAAATTGAAAAATTTTTGTTACCCACAACTCCGATGCCGATGATTTTTCCTTTTCCATCATCTCCGAATGTAACAACTCCTCCTTTCTTCATCTCCAGGCTAAGAAACTTCTCTTTATTGCCCGTCATGTCCTTTGAACAGCCCAAGTCCAAGTACCACATGTCTTCTTTGTCCTTAGCCTGCCAACACACCTCAGTGTCACTTTGGACACTACATTCGTCATCAGATATGACGCTCTTTCTCATTAAGCACATGTTGGCCTCCTCTTCTTTACTTGAGCTTGAACTGCTTGCATCCTCAGAAGTAGTATCATCCCATGTTTTCCGCCTTCAGCACCTTCTTCGTCCCTTTGTGCTTCTTTTCTTTAAGTTCTTTTAAGTACTTTGGACACTTGTTTCAGATGTGTCCTAACTTCTTGTAGTGATAACACTCTGGTGGCGGTCTCTCTTCCTCCTCATCGTCTTCCTTTCCTTTTTTTTCTTTCTAAACGTCTCCTTCTTAAAATACTTCTTAAATGAATTCCTCCTCTCTTGATTTTTCATAAATTTTCAAACTTTCTAACAAATAAACTTTCCTCATCTTCTTCTTCCTCCTCAGAATCACTACTTTCCTCCTTCTTAGATCTTAGAGCCAATCCCTTCTTCTTTGGCTCCATATACGCTTGTTGTTGAATTTTCAATTCAACTTCATGAGTTTTCAAGTTCCCAATCAGGCTTTCAATATTAAGAGCTTTAAGATCATGAGATTCAGAAATAGCCGTCACTTTGGGAATGAATTTAGGGGGGAGAGATCTAAGAAGTTTTCTTACCAAATCACCATTTGAGAAATTTTTTCCTAAAACTTTTGAGTCATTTACTATCTTAGTGAATCTTGTGTACATGGTATCCACATCCTCAT
This sequence comes from Dactylorhiza incarnata, assembly GCA_033032865.1. Lineage (NCBI taxonomy): Eukaryota > Viridiplantae > Streptophyta > Magnoliopsida > Asparagales > Orchidaceae > Dactylorhiza > Dactylorhiza incarnata. The sequence continues at coordinate 5,412,692 of JAWHQI010000134.1, forward strand.
CTACCTCCATCCTGAACTTTTCAAACTCTGACTCCAGTTGAAATAGCTTTGAATCTTGTACCTGCGAAGTACCTTCATGAGTGATTTCTAAAAGATTCCAAATTTCAAATGCAGTATCACAAGCACAAACTCTATTAAATTCAGTGTGATCTAGTGCGCAAAATAAGGCATTCATGACTTTTGCATTGTTCTTACATTTTAATTTATCATTGTCATCCCACTTGTCTTTGGGTTTGACCATAGTTACATCTCCTACAACAAATGTTGGGGAAGTATGACTCGTCTCGACCATATTCCAAACTTCCATGTCGAGAGCTATTAGAAAACACCGCATTCGGGTTTTCCAATAGTTATAGTCTGTGCCCGTAAAAAGTGGTGGCCTACTAATTCCTTGCCCCTCAACGAATGCGTGATCGTTGTGCGCCATTACTCCCGGTGGTAAAACCGTTTTGGAGTAACCTTGCTCTGATACCACGTGTTGGATCTTGTGGCGCCCTTAGAGGGGGGTGAATAAGGGCCTTTTAAAAATTACGATTTTTTACTTAAGAATTTTAAAACAAATTTTACTTTTCTAAAAATTACTTATCAAAATTTCAAACCAATGTAATTTTTTGAATTAATTCAAACACAAATTTCTAAGTTAAAGATTAAAAAACCATATTTGCAATTAAATAAAAAGTCATAATTTTATAATCATGAAATTCACATACAAATAATATGATCTTAACAATGCTTAAGATCAAGGCACAAATATGATAATAATCCTTTTACAATTTGTGTTTACCAATCCTTCTCCCAAGGATCGGAAGGCTATCACTTGTCTCTCCCTAGACCAAGCCCAAGTCTATCCTCTAGATCTTCCCAAGATCTAGACGTAGCACACAAGGCCACGATTTCCCACCAAGCCACGCAAGGACTTGGACACTCCACACAAGGAAGCAATTTTCCCTTAAGCCACGCAAGGACTTAGACGTCACGCACAAGGAGACAATTTCCCTACCAATACAAAATGAAATGTATATAAATGAAAATACAAAATGAAATAAGAACTCCCTAGAAATTCAGATCTCTGAAAGGAAGGTTGAAGCCTCGAGATGATCGTTGATGTAGAAGCGCGTCCAATCTCATCTTCAATTTCAAACCTTCTCAGCACAAATGGGAGTTCTTGAGGTTCTGGAGCTCTCTGGTTTGTATGCACTCAGGAAGGAACTTAGAATCTTCAAAGCTCTGAAATGCACGAACAAAACGAGCCAATATATAGATTTTCACTGTCGTCTGGGCGACATCACTGTCGGAATTTCCGACAGCGCTAAACTGTCGCTCGTAGTGCTGTCGTGCGGGCAGTTACTGTAACTTACGAGCTGTCGCCTAGGCAACATCGCTGTCGGATTTCCGACATCGCAAAACTGCCGCTCGTAGTGCTGTCGTGCGGGCAGTTGTTGTAACTTCCGAGTTATCGCCTGTTTTCATTCCTCGGAATTCGTCGGGAGTTCTCGAGAACATTCGACGAATTGACTTAGCCGCACATTTTCCTTCACAAGTCTGCCTTTTTTACTTCTGTCTGCGTTCGTCGATATTCGTCGGGAGTTCATGAGAACATTCGACGAATAGACTTAGCCGCAGAAATTTCTTCTTTAAAATAGAAATTTGGCTTCTGTCTGGATTTGTCGAGATTCATCGAAACTTCACGAGACATCTCGAGAACATTCGACGAATTGACTTAGCAAAAATTTCTTCTCTTCTAAAAACCTGCTCCACTCCTCAAACTTGAAAACCTTCAGTTATGAGTATATGAAGTAAACCCCAATAGAGAGATTACACATGGACCAACAATGTGTTCTACATAATGAGGGATTACATTGTCTAGAACTGTGTTTTGTGATCCATTGCAACCTGACTTTGGTGTGCACTTAGCATTAAGACCTGTCATAACATATCCAACACCCATGAACGAGGACTTGTCTCCTCATTGAACCTGTACAACCTGGGCACTATAAACACACAAAAGACTAGATCAAATACAACACGGTATTTGTTATTCTCAAACCAAGAGATGCGGAACATAGGCTCCAACACTAAGCATATAAGGTCTTTACAGCTTAAGGGTTAGAGATTATTTCTAAATTTCTTTTTGAAACAAAGCAATTTCAGATTTCCTACATTTTATTTAAATAGGAATTTAATGATATGAATTACTAGCTGTTTATTGGATTCTAAGAATTTAAAAAAATCAAAAAGACAAAGTCTGATAGCCTCTTTCTATAGAATCCCCTTAATTAGAAGAGACTCACACTCAGAGCTCTGATCATTTCTGATCTATGCTACTTGAGTAGAATGCTCAAACTGATTTTGGAGAAAAAATCTGAAAGATAGTGAAGTTATCTGACATTGCTTTTAAAATAGAAAAATTCCAAAGAATCATTAAAACTGTTGTTTAATTTAATTTAAGTAAAAATATTAAAAGTTTAAAAATTTGCCTTATAGATAAATATTTTGGCCTTTTTATTTCATTAAAGTACAAATTTGAAAATTTTCTTTGATTTTGCTGAACATACCTAATTTCTTTTTCTTTAAAATTCTGTTTGAACTTATCAGCCTTAAATATCTTATTTTTTAAACAAATAGTTTGTTCTACAGAAATTTTGATAAGAGTTAAATTAATTATTTTTGTTAACTCTTTTCTAATGTTATTTTCAGAATTGTAATTTCCAGATGTTATTAAATCTGTACATAATGAATTGAAAACAGATTTAAAATCAGATTTTATTAAATCTGTGCATGAAGAAGTGAAAATAGATTTAAAAGTATCAGAGGTAAAAATAAAGTTTGAAGATACCTCTTTTACCTTTTCTTCATCAAATTCTGCATCAGATTCAGATTCTCATATGTAGTTTGAGTCATAAATTGCCAACATGCAAAAAGCTTTGGTTTTTTGTTCTTCTTTTTCTTCTTCTTCACTTAGAGTAACTGATGGTTCTGCATCAAAAATGATGTTAGTGGAAGAGGAAGAAGATGGTTCATTTACCATCCTTGAGAGGGAGGTCCAGATGCTCCTTGCTGAAGTGCAGTCAGCCACTTTAAGAAGAATGTCATTTGACATTGATTTAGCCAATATCTCTATGGCTTTGGCATCAACACTTTTCAGCATTTCTTGATCATCAGATGAAGAGGTTGATGATGAAATTCCTGTCAAAACAGATTTATAAATATTTTCATTCATATATAACTTAATTCTAATTGCCATAACTCAAATCTATCCAAAATACATAAAGGTAGATCAGAAAATGAAAAATCTGAATGTGTCATTTGGAAAAACCTTTTTAAGAAAAATAAGAACTAAGTGATCTTTGTGATTTCAGGTGTTAGCATGTGTGAATAAAATCAACTTCCTCTGATACCAATTGAAAAGGACAATTGATATGCTCTGATGAGGGTGATTGATAAAATCAACCTACTTTGATACCATTGAAATGAGAGTTTAGTTCTTATTATATGTGTTAAAACTCTTGTTTAACTTTTTCTTTCAAAGTAAATGATATATATATAAGAGAGTTTGCTGATTGCTGTATGAATAATAAATACAAACAGTTAGAGTGCATATAAAAAACACAGCACAAATAAGAAATAAAAACAACAAGCAAACCAAGCAATCCAGATGACACAAGGAAATATAGTAGTTCCCCTCAACTGGGTACATCTACTCTTCTACCCACTGATAGGAATCCACTGGAGGTTGTTGATAAGGTGCCCTCACACCAAAGTGATTTTGATAAGGTGTCCACACACCAATGGAGGTTTGATCAGGTGCCCAATTCACCTATAAGCTTTTGATCAAGTGCTTATAAACCAAGATGCAGGTTTTTACTAAGGTGGCATGTCACCGGGAGTAAACCTTTTAAGGGAGTTTTAACCCTTTACAAGGTGCGAGAAATAAAAGAAAACAGAAAAGATTATGTTGTTCTTCTCTTTGCTGAGAAGACTCTTTATGAGGATGATGTTGAAGAAGGCTCCCCCTGTCTGATTAAGTTTGATGACAGCCTTGGATGGAGCTTCTTCTCTAGATTATGATCCTCTTCTTCTTCTTGCAGTTTTAGATCCCTGAGCAAATGGTAGTGTTCATCATCCATCTAAAATCTGTACAGCAATATAATCTATATAATCTGCTATAAAGAACTGCTGTATAATAAATCTGCTGTTAGTTGTTCATCATCTTCTTTCTTCTCTGCTCTGTATATTTAATCTGTGGAGCAGTTTGGCTATTTTTTGAATTTTTGCCGACCAAAGAGGAAGGATATATTATCTCTTTCATTTCCCAAATCCTCGAGCAGATAACTTGCCGTGTTTGACTTGCTGCAACGGCTACAGTAATTAATGCTTTGCTGCCAACGACTATATCATTTAATGATTGCACGCTGTAAGGTTAAATCAGCAATATATATATATATATAGAAATATATAAATATTACTTTAATAAAGTCTGATAGCATATTAGAATAAGAAATATAATACTGCATAAATTTCGTCGAGCTGAGGTCCACGTTCGTTGACCTCATCATTTGATTCGTCGACCGGATCATTAAATTTACTGTTCTGAACTTCTGCGGAATATTCGTCGAGCGCCTCGCTGAAGGTTCGTCGATCTCCTCTTTTCATCGACCGCTGATCTGAGAATTCGTCGACCGCTGTTCTGGTTGACCGCTGTTCTGGTTGGAATTCGTCGACCGCTGTTCTGAGGAATTTGTCGACCGCTGCTTCCTTGATATTTCGTCGAGCGCCGTCCGACGAATGCTGAGCGTCGTTCGACGTTCATCAAACGTAGTGAACTATATTTAAATTTAATTTTTCTTCTTATTTTCTGCCTTATTAAATATATGTATATTTCAGCTTTCTTTCTTAATGATATTTAATCTAAGTTATAAGATATATTATGATATAAACTTAGACACTAAAGGTGGATCCTAACTCAAATCAAAGCTAAGGTTCCAACACATAGGCCCTGTGAGATGAAAAGGGTGCGCATTTGCACTTGCCACACATCAAAACCATCTCCTTCAAAGATGGGAACGCCAGATGGGGAGAAGGATAAATTTGCTAAGCTTGATGAAGCCATATGATGAGCCAGAATAGGGCAGAGGAACAAAACTGAGCGGGCTGAACAAAAAAAAACAGGACCCTCTCAAGATTTGATGGCAGAAAGCAAGAGAGAACCTGGCTCTGATACCATGAAGGAAAATACAACACAATGCACCGGGTAGAATGAACATGCAAAATTCATAGAGCATTCATTGCAACAAATTACTAATGCTTACACAGGTTCTTTTGTTCATCTAAAACATCCACCAAACAAGAGCAAAAGCTGACTCAAAATAGGAGGAGCACGATGGCTCAAATACAAAAGAAAAGAGACACACACTCTCAGAAGAGGGTGCACCAACCCCGAATAAGACAGGGACAAAACCTAAACTCTGCAATCTTCGTTGTCTTCACCTGTTTCTTCCTCCAGCTGACTTTCCTCTTTTATCTTGCACAGGTCTCCATCTCCTTCTCCATCATCTTCCATGTACCGCTGGTCCCTGGATGAGCTGCTGTCGGGATTGACATCCAACATCAATCACCTCCAGGAGATGTCACTACAAGATATCTCGTCTATGGCGACGTTTTTAATAGGTTACGACGACGCTTTCTAAACGTCTCCAATGATTTGGCGGCGTTTTTATAAACGCCGCAGAGACGTCGCGGTAGTAGTCGTCGCCGAAGCCTTCCGCGACGTTTTGTATGAAAACGCCGCTAAATCATATTATCAAATCGTTTGCGGTACCATTTACCAAACAACTAAGAAAAACTTGGAAGTAGTAATTTTGAACAGCGGCCATGAGCATAAGCGCCTACACTTAGACGAAGATTGAGAAAACAAAAGCAGTAAAATGAACATATCTTAAAGCAGCTAATTACACATTCCATTTATAGTGTGATAAAATACAAGTTTTTTCCAGGCTAATATGATTGATCTAAAGCTTAAGGAAATGAAGACAGAAATCAAATGAATTCGGTTCAGATCAATAACAAAGAGATCAAGACATACCTCCATTGGGAGATAATTTGCTTTCTGATTTCCCGGCCACTGTTGATTCATAATTAACAAGATCAAGACATCTGAATCATTCATGATTAAACATCAAATGTTAAGAAATTACCAATAATGGAAACAACTAAACTATCAAGAGGAGGATTAAAATGGCGTTTTTGACCAAACTCACCGGAGCAAATAAGCCACGCCAAACGAAGCCTAAATTAACAAATAAAAGATGTTAATAAGGATAAATCACTAGGTAAGAAAAGCAATTTAAATCAGTAGGAATGAAATGGAATTGAAATTGGGACAAATAGATCACGGTCGAACTCAAATAAGACAGCAAATATACTTCAAATCTAGCATGAACAAACAACTCTTACTATTACTAATATGTAAATAAGCAAAATAAAAGAGCGCTTTCAACAATGTTTATTAGCTGTCTAGCACAATAATGTTCATTTTTATGAGGGTGGATCCACGAGAATAGGCAAAATAGAACACAGAATATGGAAGGCAGACAAAGCAACATTTCATTCATTCATAGAATCATTATCTATTACAATGGTAAGCTTCAATGCCGTCTTTCTCGATGTCTTCAACTGAGTTGTTGGTCTTCTTCTCATCTTCAATTTCTTCAGCATTAACTTTCTCAACAAATAAGACAAATAAGCCAATCCATGACTATGAATTCTACCAAATTTATTGTGAATGATCTGCTAAAAGTGCAAGAAAAAAGCGTGCTGATCAATAACTGTTAAAGATTCTAACTGTGTTATCCTATAATATTGCTATAATATTTTGCATCAATTTTATTTAGTTTTAAGCTAAAGTTAGAATATTGTAGATCCTTTCCAATTCAGTATTTCTATTTTTTATTTTCTATAGTCAAATTTGATTATAATGTGTAAAAGTACTTGATTAAACTAAGGTAAATGAAGAGAGCTTGATTAGAAAAACTATCAAAGGCAAACTGAATGAAAATTAGGAAATTACCATTAAGTTTTATGGCCTGTTGGGTTAGCAAAGTAAAAAAATCAGTGGGAAAAAGGATCCCGGGAGGAGTAAATCAAAACTTTGTTCCTTAAAATAATTGCATTCCTAAAACATAAACCAGACAAAGCACTCCAAAAACATGTATAAAGAGGCATTTTGCTCTCTACATCAGCCTAAAGATTCCAAGAAAAGTTGTTCTTATGGCTTCAAAATGCTATTCTTATGGCTTCAAAATGCTATTCTTATGGCATGTTGGAGGCGTAGTCCAGGACGCTTTGTGCTCAGACTTCAAAGCGGACATTTCTTTACATAAATTACGTGTATAAGTTATCTATGCTTGAAAATAGAGAATGTATATTTATTTGGTGGTCCATAAGAAAAGATATTCTATTACTAATAATCCCAACATAATCAAACCATATTCATATTCATACAGCACTTCAAAAAAAACAAGCCAAACAATCCTGTTCCAGCTCTTTTTAAGGAGAACATATATTACTTCATAATACTTCATACAATACTTCAAAAAATATTACTAATAATAACAAATATTGTTAATATTATTTTCAAAAGAGGATAAAGTCATAAAATTTCAGAACAGATAGATATGAAATCCTGTTCCCATCCAAGGTTTGCCAATGAGAACTTCATACGTTATTGTAGAGGATGCATTGCAGGTTCTAGTCATCCGATTTAATTTGGACGATGAGGATCAAAGAATATCGTCAACAATTAAACCTGAAAAGAGTACATGATGACAAAAACTTCTCGATTTTACAGAAACTTCTCGATTTTAAGTTGCTATAATGGGTTATCTTCGTCAACTAAACTAAGAGCGTTAATTTTTTCTCTCTCCCCAAAACAGTTCAGATTCTACCCTAAACTAAAGCCCCCAAAGTTTCCTACATCCTATTGAGAATACCTTCAATTATTAATCAAAAAACCACACCAGGAAACCACGAAAACTTACAAAATCGAAATACAGACTGCTGCTATGAATACCTGAATGAATACTTTGAACAAGCAAAACACCACCTGCTAAGCTGCACCTTCAGTCTACCCTCCGCCGATGAACTGCTCCGGCTAGTACTTGTCCCAACCAGCACTTGCAAGCGTCGAAACCTTTCGATACTCCGTCCAAACCTTGAAGACTACCACTAATGAGAAAAGCTTATGCGACCACAAGACGCCGCAAATCTGCCGGAAAAATCGAGGGAGAAAATGTGAGCAGCGTCTCTAGGTTAATTAAAAGCTTAGAATGAAGTACTCACGCGAAACCAAAAAGCCCTATATATTTATGAAGGCTATGGCGGCGTTTTTATTAAAAACGTGGCTAATGCAAGGTTTTTTGCAACGCTTTACAAAAAACGTCGCCAATATCAAATTCTACGGCCACGTTTTTTAAAACGTCGCGAAAAAAATGTTGCTATAGAACATAAATGTTGTAGTGTGTAAAGAACAAGCGCCGGCCTTGCTTCCTGAAGTCTTGAGGAGGAAGATCTACAGTGGCTCTAGGTCTTCTCTAGGAAAGTCGGGGAAAGAGGAAGTTCACGCCGATTTCTCGATGAAGAGAAGGGGCACGGCAGTTTCGTGAAAGCTGGAGAGGGAACACTAGTGCTTTTCAGCCCTAATTCACGCTTAGATGATAATGATAATATTTTTCATTCTTAGCTTTAATAGGAAAAGCCCATGAATTGGAGTTACCAAAATAATTAATTGCAACCAATTAATTCTCTAAAATGAATGAAAAATGAAACTCCTTAAATAAATTGAGTTTCAAAATCATGCCAAAGTTCATGCCTAGAGTGAGATCGAGTTCGCATGAAGTTACGAGACGATCTAGCCCACCTATCACAGGTTTTGATCGTTCGCGCGACTGAATTTACACGCGCTCGCAGGAGTCCAAATAAACTCAAATATTCACGTACGACTTTAACGGGACGTCTCGATGAATCGAGTCCACCCAACAAAAAATATCTAACACTTCTGTGATGATGAAATTCCCATGCTGATCCGCTGCATCTTCATGGATGCGGTGATTATCCTTTTCACGGTTATATCTATATATTATAAAGTTCATTCGAGTTAGGATGGGGACAAAACTCCTTCGCAGATTTCGCTGTTGTTTGCCCATTTCACCCTTCCGCCTCTGCGTCGTCACCTATCCCCCTCCGTTACGGGTCCGCGCGCTGGCAGCGAGGGAGGGCCGATTCATCTTCAGCGGCGCCGCCCTCTGCCACAGTGCCACAACACCCTTCTCACCGCTCTTCTTCGCGCCGACTGCACTCTCGATTACTCCGTCGGGGGCATCTTGCATTTCTCAATGCCCTCACTTCTTCGCCACTCCTCTTCCTCCGCCTCTCCACTCTCCTCGCTCGCTGCAACCGCACAAAATCCATCGGTGAGCTTCCTCTTCGTCGCCCACGATCGCCTACCTGCCCGCCTCTTCAACCCTCCTGCTTCCGGAAGATCACAATGCCGGCATATCTGCTCTTTGCGTCCAGGTACTCCGGCGCCACCAAATTTTGCACGGTACGCTTGATGTTTGGTTTTATTTATTTTTTGATTTCGTATTTTATTTACTTTTTCAGTTCCATATCTGAGAATATATATGGTTTTTGAACTTCTGCTCTTCACGGAAATCGGGAGTCAAATTTCACGAGGGTTTTATATCATGATTATCATTGTTAGGATTGAAACCGACGAAGCTTGAACCCCCAAAATTATCTCGATCTGAAGCTTTTCTGCCTATTTTTTTGGAAAAAGAAGTTCCCGACTGTCATAGAGCTGTTGTTATGCCACAAATCAAACTGTACCTCTTAAGCTAAGGGGGTTTCATAAATTGGGTACTCCACCACTCTCCCTCTCTTTCTGGCTTTATATTTCATTTTGCCCCACCTTCTTCTACGTTCACAACAAACGGCTATGCAACTAGTTATATATGTTTGTAGCTGAAAACATTAACGTGGGGGAGTGATTTGAATGAATACAGTTATGTGGGTCAAGTGATGAGTTATTTTATTGATCATTTAATTTGGATCTTCCAGAGATGTGTTTGGGCTCATTTGGGGGCATGACTGTGCTCTTTTGCAAACGGCTATGCCAATTTTTTCCTTAGATGTCTGACATTATTTCTTAGATAAATAATTGCGCACTACAATCATAAAAAAATGGCGCAATTTCCTTAGATGTCTGATATTAGTTTGTAAATTTTTTAATGCCTGCATTTGTGGTTCTCTCAATTTCTATGGATGCCCAACCCAACCTCTGATTCCATCCTTCAAATATCTGTTGCTGAAATATCTGTTGGCAGGCACTGTGCACTGGATGGAAGAGCTGAACGTGCTGAATTGCAAATGTGCACTCTCCCTTTAATTCAATCTGTTCTTCTGCAGATATTTATCTGTGCTGGTAAGTATTTTCCTTTTTTAATAAGTCCAATTATCCATGCGAATGTACATGCAACTCATTTTTGTCATAGGTTTGCTTCATTGGTTGATTCTTAAGATTTATTTGATGCGTCTTCTTTGCATTTGGGATGATCATATTTATCATATCGAAATTAAACTATTAAACATGCATGAAATGCTCCTCCTCTTCAAGGGGTACTCTTTCCCCATTGATGAAGAATTATGTGTTGTTTTTATTATCATTGGAATTACATTCAGCAAAATAACATCTGCTTGGATGTATGCACAAACCCCATACACGTGTTCATTGCGGGTACATATTGCTGTTGGATCTTGTGGCGCCCTTAGAGGGGGGGGGGGGGGTGAATAAGGGCTAAAATTTACTTTGAAATTTTTCTAATATATTATGATAATTTTAATGGATAAACAAGTAGATTTTTAGACAACCCAAATAAACACTTAGAAAATCATAAGAAATTGGAAATCAAATTTATTTCCACAAGTGATGAATACAAAGGATTGTCGATCTTAATAAAGCTTAAAATCAAGGCTATAATAAAAATAAACTTTTAACAATTTGTGTTTACCAATCCTTCTACCAAGGATCGGAAGGCTATCGCTTGTCTCTCTCTAGACCAAGCCCAAGCCTATCCTCTAGATCTTCCCTAGATCTAGACGTAGCACACAAGGCCATGATTTCCCACCAAGCCACGCAAGGACTTGGACGCTCCGCACAAGGAAGCGACTTTCCCCTAAGCCACGCAAGGACTTAGACGCTCCGCACAAGGAAGCGATTTTCCCTACCCATACAAAGTAAAATGTATATAAATGAAAATACAAGATAAAATAAGAACTCCCTAGAAATTCAGATCTCTGAAAGAAAGGTTGAAGCCTCGAGATGATCGTTGATGTAGAAGCGCGTCCGATCTCGTCTTCAATTTCAAACCTTCTCAGCATAAATGGGAGTTCATGAGGTTCTGGAGCTCTCTGGATGGAATGCACTCAGGAAGGGACTTAGAATCTTCAATGCTTGGAATGCACGAACACAAGGAGTCAATTTATAGAAATTCGCTGTCGCCTAGGCGACATCGACTGTCGGAATTTCCGACAGCGCTAAACTGCCGCCGTAGTGCTATCGTGCGTGCAGTTGTTGTAACCTCCGAGCTGTCGCCTGGACGACATCGATGTTGGATTTTCCGACAGCGCAAAACTGCCGGTCGTGGTGCTGTCGTGGGCAGTTGTTGTAACCTCCGAGCTGTCTCCTGGGCGACATCGCTGTCGGATTTTCGACAGCTCAAAACTGCCTTTCGTCGTGCTGCCGTGGGGGGAAGTATTTGTTACTTCTCTGTTGTCGCCTGGGCGGCATCAGCTGTCGGAATTTTCCGACAGTGAAATTTTCCTACACTCAAATTGAGCTCCAGCAGAAATGTGAACATCTCATACCTGTTACCTGCACACCATTAATAAAAATAGGATCAAATACAAACGGGACTTTGTTATTATCAAACCGGAGGAGTGCGAAACGCATGATCCAACAATTGCATCAACCCCAGGAGCCTATTCCTCACTTCAACTGATTCCTCCAACTCCATTCACATCCAACCCACTAATTCAATTAATTGAAGTACTAATTTGTGAAGAAGCTAAAGAGAAGTGGCAGGGTTTACAGGGAGAGTGAGAGAGAAGCCGTCAAATTTGGGTTGCTCTTTTCATGTCCACTGTCATTTCCACTTTCTCTGAAGGAGAGGTTATTAGTTCTTAATTTGGACTCAAACTATGAAGTTTTGTGGTTCTCTTTGAGGGCTTCTCTTCATTGGTCAGATTACTTCTCCCATTGATGCTTCTCCTTCCAAACTCAAAGACGACTGGCATGCTTGGGCCATTGCCAAGCCTACGTTGAATCTTGGCTCATCAATTTTATGACAAACAAATTTGCTTAAAACAACGATTTTACATCTCCATGCTTAAATATGTTCATTTCCATAAACCATCGTCGTTTCATAATTGGGCAACCAACCCACCTTTCGCAACATATTTGATAGTTACGTGAAGGAGTAATTGCCAAAATTATCTCCCAACTACTTTTAATGGTGAGCTAATATAATTTTTCCATATTTACATAGTTTTATCTGCCAAGCTCTTTTAGTGTTTCCATTAATATTTAGGGGTTCTTTTAAAATGCTGTAGCGGAATGTGCAAATAGTTGACTCCTTAACGAGTATTACATCCACTAAAAGTTTTATTTAAAATGCTGTAGCGGAATTTGCAAATAGTTGACTCCCAAGTTAAAGAGAGCATTGAACCGTTGGGGCTGTGGTGGGACAGTAGCTGCCAGGCGGATGTAGCTCCTGGCAGCACCTGCGCGAATTCGGGTTGCGAGTTTTGTGCTCCAGATGTACCTCATGCCAAAGGTAATGACTTCTTTCAAACTGGTTTACTAACTTTTTGTTTGCCTTTAAGATTACTGTTCGTAGATATATGTGTCTTCTTGACGAACATATTTATGTGAAATTGTATAAAGTATAAACATTTTTTATATGATGCATGCTTATTTGTGAAATGCCACCAACTGTGGAATGCGTGTTTCTTTGGTTTCCTAACAGCTGAATTTTTATCATTTTTCATGAACCATATTGATGTTAAAGCCACCAACGACGAATTTGTCGCATGATATAAAAGGTATGGTCTGTACATCGCCAAGCAAAGCACCAAGGATTCAGTGTCTGGGATATTTATGTTTATATGGTTCTGAAGTTGCATGCGCATGGATTACCATGTCATTGTATGCTAGAATTGAATGCCAACTCATTTCTTCATACTGCCCCAACAAATCTGAAAAAAACATGTTTGGCTGTTTTCCTTCTGAACCATGGCATAGATTTGATCATATTTGCTATTTTCTTTATATAGAAATAATAGTAATAATCTCTGTGGGCAGGACTGTGCCTTCCTGTATATTGTTTCTCCATATACAGTTGTTGTTAGCATAAAAGAAAATATAACAAATTAAGGAGTACGAGAGAAGACACAATAACCTATCTACCACTGTTTGTATATTCCTAGATTTTTATTTCGCATTTAATTTGTGTAATAGAATAAATGTACTCTGTTGATTTTTTTTTCGCCCTCAAATGATGGACATTTTCGTTCATAGCTTGGGAGAAGTTGTTGATAAGTTGCGGGCCTTTGTTTCTGAGCCCAGTTCAACACTCTCAAATTTTGCTCATGCATAAACTAAATTTATAAGAACCCCAACCCATCATAAAAATATTTCAATTAGGCAGAATTTTGTAAACGAATCCTACGTTCTTGACAGAATTGGTCGTTGGCGAGGCGGGATAGTCGTTGGGATAGCCGGCATCATCGTTGGCGAGGCGGGATACTTGACATCGTCGTTGGCAAGGCGGGATAGTCGGCATCGTCGTTGGCGAGGCGGGTTAGTCCGCATCGTCGTTGACGAGGCGGCATAGTCGGCATCATCGTTGGCGAGGTGGGATAGTCCGCATGGTCATTGGCGAGGCGGGACACCTTCCATAACCTCCACTGTTAGGGCAACATAAGATTTCAACTGCATGCAAATGATTCCTGCTTGAATATCACATACGACTACAAAATAAATCGCGAAATTTGGTTCCCCTCTATGTTGATCTTCTCCATTTCTTCTGACTTTTTAATCTTCGCATTTAAATTAGAGCAGTGGAGAATGTAAGGAATGCCGCATTTCCCAAAAAAAAAAATATTTGAGTAAGAACTTAGGTTTCATTTCTCAATTTTGATCTTCTCCACTTCTTCTATTTTGTTTTATTTTGCCATTTATACTAGAGCAATGGAGAATATAACGAATGCCCCATTCTTACACCTAATATAGGTGAGTAATACTCTTTCTGATCCATATTTCTGGAATGTTTGAGTCAATATATTCACTTAACGTTACTCTTTCCATTACATTTAATTTCTCTGAATTTATATGTCATGTTCATTCAAATCAATATTTTGAGGTATCAACGGAGAATGCAAGGAAAGAAGTTCTTTTAAAAGTAATATATTTCAGTATTGCTATTTAGTTTTCCTGAAGTTATATCTAATGTTTGTTGAGATCAAAACTTTAAAGTAGCAATGGATAATGCAAGGGATGAAGTGCTTTTAAAGTTAATTTATTTCAGTACTGCTATCTATTCATATCCAGATTTTCTATGAGAGCATGTAATGCTTTAGCTCACTACATTTTTTTAATATGTACTGTTTTGTCATTTCTTATATATTTCTCTAAAATATATTATAGTATTCATTGCTATTTCTTGATCTTTGAGAATTTTACTTATTATGTTGGCCTTTGGTGGCTCAGCTTGCAGATTTTGGGCATGTTGCAGCCTTGGCCTCCGTGGTTGTTTGAGCATTACTTTATTCAGCTTCGTCGCGATTTGCAAGTTGCAGCCAATGCTCCAGAAGATTGTTTTTCTTTGCAACTTCTTTCAAGCCCTTCAACTTGCTCATTTTTTTAAATGGTAAGTTATTTTATGCATGTGCCATCCATATATGAGATCTTCAAATACTACTGAATTTATCGCATATTTAATTTCAGTTAAGAGATTTCTTCAACAACTTTTACTTTCAACTGATGATATGATCCAAATATTTGAATGGTCGCGACAAAGAGAGTCTTTATATTTCCATTACATCCAGTAGTCAACCAAAACCCATCTCCATCTTCATTCACTTGCAGCAACCCAGATATGAAAACTATGCCCATTTCCATCTTTCACAGCCTCCCATTTTAAAATATGTTTCGTTGGTGTTCAGCCTCTCGCTCGAATGGTCGATTGCAGGAGAGATGCAACTATGTAGTGCATTGTTTGATTTCATATGCAGATATTATGCGATCTGGTACATGTAATGTATGTAAACCTATTACCTGTAAAAAATGTCAAACTACTATGATGAATGGTATCTTCATCCTAGGTTTCTGATTACCCATTCACCTTATTTTTTTCCTCCCATTACCCAATCAAACTAAACATTTCAGCACATAGGTTTATTTAATATTTGTTCGGACTAACTCTTTCTAATTAATTTCAATTTTACCCGACATTTCTACCTGTTTACAACATTCATTTGGAGTATTTCTTTCTAATTTAACATTCTTAACAAAACATCACTCTCTTATAACATAGGTACTCTTCATTTCCTTGCACGCACCAGGTCGCGGCCAAGATATCTTCAATTCTGAGGTACTATTTTCATTTCAACTACTCTTCATTATATTTTTCCACTACGATAATGTTAACTTAGAGATATTTACTTTCATTGTCTCACTCAGCCTAGATATTTCATATACTTCCACTCAAAATGTTCCACCGAAATCGAAAACATTTCACACTGCATACATTCTCGAGAAGGTCAAATACAAGTTTTATTTAGGCACGTTTCATGAGTACACCACTAATAGATATGGGCAGACCTTTTGTAGGGGCGTAGTGATTTGTTTTATAAATATGGATTATTTTATTATTCGCAGATATTTTGTATTGGCATATTGGTAGCTCCTAGGTATGCATGCTTGCATCGTCGTTCCTTTCACCGTCGTTGAAACAAATATGTGTTGTTCATGATATATGAAGATCCTTTTAAAGTGCCGTGGGGATTGAATATCTTTTTTGACCACATTATTTGACCGCATGATCAGGTTGATTTGACAGAGGTCCGATATTTACTATCTGGGGGCATTAGATGCATCCGTTGCCATTTATGATATTCAGCAAGCTTCAAATTATGGGGAATGTGGCTTGATTGTGAAACACAGGAGTCTACTTTTTGTTGATAAGCAACACGAACATGGACATAAATTTGTTGTATCATCTGCTATTTGGTATCCAATAGAGATTGGGTTGTTCATCACTGGTTTTTTTGATCGTGATATCAAAGTGTGGGATACAAATACTACCCAAGTAAGCTTTCGTTTTGGTTACTGCATCTTTTATCTACTTCAACTAGCAGTAGTTAATATCATTATACATTAACTGTATTAGGCTATCATGGCATATAAAATGCCTGGAAAGGTTTGGCACTGCCATGTTTTAGTGCTGGTTTAAAAGGAAGAGGTCGGAGATATGGGGTTGGGATGCAAGAAAGAAGCCATTGCAGGTAAATGTTAGTTTATTTATATATATACATATAATAATGGTAGCTAAGTTTGTAGAATTTAAAGCTACTTTCTGCCAAGTTCTTCAGTAATAGGAAAGAAAATCATTGTTTACGAAGTAAGCATTTTAAAGCATGCTGTTGAAACCGATTTTTTGGCCTCTTTGGAGTTCGGGGCCCTCACCGAGATGAGGGGCGACCAACCCTTACTCCCCCCAAGGGAGAGCTCTAGGTTGAAGGTTGAGGAACTATGGACTGGACCAAGGGCTTAGTTGGATCTCCAAGGCTTCCAATTCATTGATCAGACGTGGATCATACATCTGAATCCAGTTGGCCTGTGCAGAAGCCCTCCGGCTCAAAGCATCTGCGACGACATTTCCCTTCCCGGGAGTATAGTGTATTTCGAAAGTGTAGTCCCCCAGGAACTCCATCCACCTTCGCTGTCGCATATTGAGCTCTTTCTGATTTAGCAGATATTTTAGGCTCTTATGGTCCGTAAAGATCTCAACCTTCACGCCATACAAGTAGTGTCGCCAAAATTTCAGAGCGAAGATCACGGCCGCCAACTCCAAGTCGTGGACCGGGTAATTCCGCTCATGCACTTTCAACTGGCGAGAGCCATAAGCTATTACTTGACCATGCTGAAGAAGTATGCAGCCTAAGCCGCTCCCTGACGCATCGCTGTATATTTCATAAACACTGACGGTGCATTCATCAGTCCAAACGGCATGACTGTAAACTCGTAGTGCCCATAGAGGGTACTAAATGCCGTCTTGGGGATATCACAATCCCGAATTCGCAACTGGTAGTAGCCAGACTTAAGATCCAGTTTTGAATACACCGACGAACCTACTAGCTGATCAAACAAGTCATCGATTCGAGGGATCGAATACTTGTTCTTCTCGGTCAGCTTGTTCAATTCACGGTAGTCAATACAGAGACGTAGGCTTCCGTCCTTCTTCTTCACAAAAAGGACCGGAGCACCCCAAGGTGATGAACTTGGGCGTATATAACCTTGCTCTAGCAACTCCTGTAACTGGACCTTCAACTCTGCCTCAGCCCAGTCTGAGTGACGTTCCTGTTGTCTCGGTGTATCCTGATGTGTTTCCGAAAGATCTTCATCCGACTCTTCAGCTCATTTTCTCTGAGAGCCATTACAGTTCTGAGGGCGGAGAGCTGGGAGCAGGGAAGGAGATCCATTGGAGTTGAGTTTTCATCGTGCTAGGAGGGTTTTGTGAAGAAGCGTCTGCGTGCGTGTGCCACCATGGATTCCAACCATTTCCCTCTCAGTTCTATGGCGCCAAAACGACCAACTAGGGTAACGATTCTCCTCCCTAGTCTTTGGACATGCGCGTCCTTTGATTTATATGTTTTGGAAGACTTCTACCAAATCAAAGTATTGACTCCCTATTCGTACCTTTACCACACAACCTCGATCTGCGCACATCAAACACCCATTGGGTAGCATCACATCTAATCGTTCCTGTCTAAATGACGAAGACACTCCAAGTTGCTGTATGAAGGCCTCCGATAGAAAGGAATGTGAAGCACCCGTGTAAAATAGTGCTCTCGCTGGATAGTTAAAGATCAGGACAAAGCCTAGTACATTAATGGTTAACAAGCAATGCATAAGGTATGAAGTATGCAATAAAAACTATATACTATCGCATACCTGTCACCACATCGCTCTGTTTGATGGCCTCCTGTTGGCCAAGGTTGTATACTCTAGGCTGGGCTGGAGCAGTGTGGGATGCTGTTGATTCTGCCGCCTTCCCTTTCTCTGTCGCATAGGCCGCAACTATCTTCTTCCCACTATGACAGTCACGAGCAATATGTTCCGGCTTGCCGCAGTTGTAACAGATGATTGGGTGATGCCCAGTCACTCCCGATGCTGAAGATTGAGCTGACCCAGACGGTCGCGCTCCTTTCTTCCATTTGCCTCGTCCCGACTTTGCCGAGCTCGCTACTTTGAATTCTGGCTTGACTACTGCTATCTCCTTCCTGCTTTGGGATTGTTTCATATCTTTCTCTAAAGAACGAGCCGAGTTGACCAGGGTCATAAACCCCTGCGTCATTGGCCCCGACAGAAGGAACCGCAACTCTTCTCGCAAGCCTTCGTAAAACCGATTTGTCTTACGAGCTTCATCCGCAAACATCACGCCTGCATAGCGCCCCAACCGTGTAAACTCATGTAGATAGTCGTCGATCATTCTATCACCCTGAGTCAGACGGTTGAACTGATTTTCCATCTCTATCTGTTGGGCCGGTGGAAGATACCGCGCCAAGAACAGTCTGGAAAACTCATCAAAGGAGATGTTCAAGCAGTGAACAAAATTTAGATTCCTACTCCGTAACAGAAAGGGTACCTTTAGTTAATTGGGCAAGTTGCTCCTTCATCCTCTGTTGTGCTGACACAAGCCAGTACCACTTGCGGAATCCATTTACGAATTCACTCCAAGCGATGTCCTCCGCCTTTCTTCTCTTAAAGTGGATATGTCTCCTCTCCCCAATCTCGATTTTGTCGTGCGCGCGTGGCTTCCCGAGCGACGGGAGCGCCATCGCGCAAGCACACTGTCGAGGCGGGGGTACTGCCGCGTGATGCAAAGGGCTACCCATGAATATCGTGCATGGGGTGAAGAATGATAGACAGTGCATAGGTAGCCATTGTTCGTGAGCGGCGGGAGTTGTGTCGCGTCGGGACACTGTCGAGGCGGGGGTACTGTTGCGCGGGGCCTTGGGGGTACCCATGAACTGTCAATTGACCGAGCGTCCTAAAGCGGGCGAGTTTGGGTGGAGGTACTGTCGCTGCTGGGGTATTGTTGAAGCGGAGAGCATCGAGCACGGGCGGTAGCCCGTGCGAAGATGCTCGTATTCTTGTTAGCTCACTTCAAGATGGAGCCTTGCCTGCCTATCTGGACGGAGGTCTGACATATTCTCAAATTACTCATATATCAAATTAAGCATTGATACATAAATATATAGAAATATTATGGACAAACTATATAGTAATGTTTCATTATGCTCTATTGAAATGGATTTCTACAAAGATATTTCTAGTTGATGGATTTACGTAGAAATAACTAAAAGACGTATTGGGTATACCATGTAATAGAATCGTAATGGAAATCTACAAAGATATTTAAACTTAAAGATGGAGTTAACTATTAGAGAAAAATAAAATTGGTTTTGTAGAAAAAAAATTAAACTCAAAACATGGATTTTTACCCAGTTTTTCGTAGCAATTCTATCCGTTGAAATGTGCTCAATGGAGGAGACGATAGCTGTGTGGTTCTTGTTCATGGACGCCATGTTCATATTTGGGGGGTGTATGTGCAACAATCAAACCTGGATATAAAATTCAAGGTAGATAACATTCAGATAACCATCATTTTAACTCATAAATAAAAGAAATTTGAAGGTAGCCAAATGCTTCTCAAATTCAGCAAATCAGTGCTACTTTTTTTATTGTGGAAAGATTAGCGGAAGAATGTATTGTAAGAATGTATTGTACTGATTTCAGAACAGTAAGACAACCTAATAAGCAGTAGCTCGAAAGCCTTGTTGCTCAGTTTCACAATTCTTCCCCCAGCTCCATCATGAGGTCTCAGTTTGGAGTTCTCAGTACACTTATGTATGTTGCATAAAAGTGTATGTTGTAAGAGCATGGAGCGGGCAAGCATAACCATACATAAGGAATATGTGTAACAGTAAAACCTGGTCACTATTGTTTTTCGTGAGCAGATACTCAAATGCACAATAATATATAAACACCCAACTTCTCACGAAACAGATGCAATTAATTTCATCTCATAATATGATGTATGCACCATGAGCAGATTATCTATAATGCAGCATATCTATCTGAGATACCTGATGAGCAGATCATACATATGAGCATGTTTAATATGTACAAATCCCCAAAGAAATGTAGGTACAGTCAACAAAGCCGGGAATTATGAGGTGATGGAAATGGTGGTAGTAATGAGTTATATGATATATTTCAAAGTCGGACGGAATTTAGCTGAACCGCTACAGATGCTCTTTTTATCACCTCTATCCAATATACAGTTAGCGATGTGTGTGCAGTCACGTGGAAACATTGTATAGAAGATGAAAATGAGTCGTTGTTATCTTTTTCATTAACAAAAAAAACAGGAATAGGCGAGGGATCTACATTACTTTTCAGAGTTCACAGTACTATGTTTTTAGTAGTTCTCCATTTTACAATCACACCCATCTTCCTTCCAAACAATGAAGATCGATACAGTCACAGACACGTAATGCTGAGCTAAGAAAATGTAGGAAGTAAGATTTCATTTAACAAATGTATCGTAGGGACACATTTTTGTGAAGTTGTTTGGTGAACGTGCGTAGTTGTTGTGAGAAGCAAGTGGATGTTTTGTGAAATATGATGTTCTGTAGGTAGTAAGTGCTATGGTGTAATGAGTACAGTATTGGGTATTCATCGTTAGTGGATTGTCAGAGAGAATAACAACATGTTGGTTGTTCTCAGTTATGCAATTGCACAGCACGATTGAGCTATGTGAATGCCGCACATATCGTAAACATTGTGTTGGCTCAAATGACCTCGGAATTAGTTGATTATGAAGGAGGAAGACAGAGAATGAAATCTCATCTTCCGACACACTCCCCAGAATCATGATAGTTGCAGAGGAAGGAGGCGTGCACGCTCGAGGAACCCAAAGCTGAGGCGGAGATGCCAAACATAAGGCAGACACTATTTCTGAGGTGAGAAAATCACACGGGAACAAATTCAGCATGGCAGAGAGAGTAAGAAAACTGTACTGCACTGCATAGTTGCAGAGAGAGTGGCAGAACAGCAAAGAAAGTGACTGCAGTGGGGAGTTGCAGAGATAATGAAAAACCGGCACGAAAAGTGATGCACTATTTCACTCACATGCTGTGCCCGGAATATGTTATGTACGCTGTAATATCAAATGACGTGTGAGTAAGATCATGTTGGAGAAAGTAAGAGAGCAGGAGGGCTGAGGAAGACGCGAGGACAAAGTTGGAGGAAACAAAAATAGTGACGGCGCAACTGTTAACTGACTATAAATCAGCACAGCTTGTATCATGCCAGTATGTCTGAGCACAAGAAGAAACTAAAATAACTACCTCGCTGCAGCGGGGTGAACAACTACTAAAACTCTGAACTTCAGGCTACACCACTAGCCGCTACGGATCTGAACCTAAGGCAGTCAATAAAACAAAGAATGCCTCAACAAAGAATTACAAGTGGCAGAAAACTAGCAGAAAAGTAAGCAAGGCATAAGGGGTACCAACCCAAGCCAGATTTATCGAAAGAGGAGCTCTAAACAAAGAACTAACAAGCACCGAGTGCACTAAATACCAAAAGAGGAACAAGCAAGTTCATTTATCTTGTTAATTTTATTTAAAGAGACTGATCAGCTCAATTAAGTGGGAGCGGTTACCTACCTCCGCCACCCAAAGCCCAAAAACCAGGTGGGGGTGCCTCTAGACCCAACCACCCAAACACGACTACCGTGCAAGGCTATAACATTTCCCCCACTGTCCCCCAAACACAACTACTGTGTAAGGCTAAAGACAACGGTTCTTATTAATTAAATTTCAATTAAACACGGGACAGTGCCCGAAAGGATAATCACTAGGATGCCCTAAGAGATATGGTCACAACAAAGTAAACATTCTTCCAATACTAAACATAAGAGAACTCAGAAGTTCTTTTAACCACAACGAGTACGAGATTTCAAAGAGGAGAAGTAATCATGACCACGGGCATAAAGCAGACATTCCTCGAGAAGGAGAAGACACTTCTCGAGGGAGGGTAAAAGGACTTCTCGGGAAAGACCAAGGGGTTATCAGCACGGATTTCTCGAGAGACAAAAAGTACATCGCAAGACAATCAGAAAAACGCACTGCGGGGATTTCTCGAGAGAGACAGGGACTTCTCGAGAGATGCAGGAATTTCTCGAGAAGAGGGGACTTCTCGAGAGGGAACTTCTCGAGAGAGAGAAAACTTCGAGAGAGAGAGAGAGAGAGACATTTCTCGAGAATCGAAGATCAGGACACGGGACTTCTCGAGAAATTGAAGGTATTTCTTGAGAACGCAAAGGGGCTTCTCGAAATCTTGAAGGGACTTCTCGAAAACTCGAAGGGACTTCTCGAGATCTTGAAGGGACTTCTCGAAAACTCGAAGGGACTTCTCGAGAGCTCAAGGGGTCTTCTCGAAAAAAGAAGGCAATTACGGCCAAGCTCCAAAGAACACTGCCTGCAGGAAAGAACTCTAGGTAGAGATGTTTTCTCTGGGGAAAATTCAACTACTAGGAGGGGATTCGAGGGTAGGGCTATCACACAACATACTCGAAATACGTGCCAAACACCAAAAAAAATGATACATCTACAAAACAAGGGAGAGAAGGAAGCCACTTGCATTAACCTTGCAAACTCGAAGAACTCAGCTCCGAAAGTTAAGAATCCGGCCAAGAACACACCTGAGCACAAAACCTGAAACTTTTCGGGTCGAAAGAAGTGGTTAGGTCACTACCCTAACTCCAAAAATTCCACAAAACGGGAAAACTTACCGCTAAGACGAAGATCTCGCCGAGAGCTTTCCAAATTCACTCTCCAAACACGATTCCGACTACTACAGCCCTAGAAACCCGCATTTTCTCCGAATTTACGAATATCAGAGTAGGAGAAAATACACGTCATGATGTCACGTCATACAGGAGACAACTGCAGACGCTCAGGCGGGAAATTATTATTTAACTAAACAAAACATGATTATATGATAAGTCATCATTTGAAATCATTTATTAGAGGTTTTGAGGTAAGAACTGTGCCTCTCAGTTCGTGGATCAACTAGTCCACCGAGAAAGTACATATATTTGCAGCGGAAAGTACTTGACTTAGTTTACTTAAAGTCCTAAATGTATGCAAACGACGAAGCATAAGGTAAATGATATGCACATAACTAGGTGTATTGTAAGAGTAGAAAATACCTTTAAGCGACTTTAAAGTTAAGGGTTCAGTTGGAAATAATGCAATGAGGATGAAGAAAATCATTTTTATAACTATAGTGTACCTAACATAAATCATTCCCAGAGAATAAGATACACAAGATCTGAAAGTAGTGGCATTTAACTGGCAAATAAACTATAGAGTATAAAAAGGGCACAATGGGCGTCAACAACATGACACTAACCCATTGGCACCAACTAGTATGTCTGAGCACAAGAAGAAACTAAAACAACTACCTCGCAGCAGCGGGGTGAACAACTACTAAAACTCTGAACTTTAGGCTACACCACTAGCCGCTACGGCTCTGAACCTGAGGCATTCAATAAAACAAAGAACGCCTCAGCAAGGAATTACAAGTGGCAGAAAACTAGCAGAAATGTAAGCAAGGCATAAGGGGTACCAACCCAAGCCAGATTTATCGAAAGAGAAGCTCTAAACAAAGAACTAACAAGCACCGAGTGCACTAAATACCAAAAGAGGAACAAGCAAGTTCATTTATCTTGTTAATTTTATTTAAAGAGACTGATCAGCTCAATTAAATGGGAGCGGTTACCTACCTCCGCCACCCAAAGCCCAAAAAATGGGTGGGGGTGCCTCTAGACCCAACCACCCAAACACGACTACCGTGCAAGGCTATAACATTTCCCCCACTGTCCCCCAAACACAACTATTGTGTAAGGCTAAAGACAACGGTTCTTATTAATTAAATTTCAATTAAATACGGGACGGTGTCCGAAAGGATAGTCACTAGGATGCCCTAAGAGATAGGGTCACAACAAAGTAAACATTCTTCCAATACTAAACATAAGAGAACTCATAAGTTGTTTTAACCACAACGAGTACGAGATTTCAAAGAGGAGAAGTAAACATGACCACGGGCACAAAGCAGACATTCCTCGAGAAGGAGAAGACACTTCTCGAGGGAGGGTAAAAGGACTTCTCGGGAAAGACCAAGGGGTTATCAGCACAGATTTCTCGAGAGACAAGAAGTACATCGCAAGACAATCAGAAAAAAATGCACTGCGGGGATTTCTCGAGAGAGACAGGGACTTCTCGAGAGATGCAGGAATTTCTCGAGAGAGAGGGGACTTCTCGAGAGGGAACTTCTCAAGAGAGAGAGAGAGATGTTGGAGCATGCGGTCCGCACTCGTCCGGTTTGAGAATAATAAATCCAGAATGTATTTGATCCTATATTTGATTAATGGTGTGCAGATAACAGATATTTTATGTACTAAGGATTGACTGAGCAGATCAATGAAGAAAACAAAAATCACAGTATCGCTGGCGTTAACTCTATCGCCAGGCGATAGCGTCAACGGTTGTTGCTGACGTCAGCTATGCTCCACACGTTGTCGCGCTCGAAGCCACGTTACAGCGCTATCGCGGGGCGATATCGCTATCGCCGCGCGACAACACACGATCAGCCACGTTCCGCAAGACAGCCCACGTTGTCCAGCTACGTTTTAGCGATATCGCGGGGCGATATCGATATCGCCGCGCGATAGCTGGCAGTTATGAAAAGTTCTATAAAAGGCCACGAATTTCAGAGATTTGAGAATGTTGAAGGAGCCTTGATTTCCAGAGCAGATACCAGACGAACTTCCTTGGTCCAGTACATTTTCAAGAGCGAAGGAGATTCGACCGTACGTTCGAGATTGAAGATCTTCCCATTGGTCGACCATCATCTTCAGAGCTCTTCTTGAGGGAGTTTTAGTTTCATATATTGTATTTACAATTTTCCATTTCATAAATTGTAATTATTTTGCGGAAATCATCGCCGTGTGTGCGGTGTCTAAGTCCGTGTGAGGCTTAGGGGAATCATCACCTTGTGTGTGGTGTTAGATCCTTGTGTGGTCTAGGGTAAATCATCGTCTTGTGTGCGGTGTCAAGTCCTTGTGTGGCTTGGGAGAAAATCGTCGTCGTGTGTGCTGCGTCTAGATCAAGATTTGATTTAGGGGGAGGCTAGTGTCTATATCTAGGAGATATAGGCTATAGCCAACCGGTCCTTAGGAGAAGGACCGGTGAAAAGAGACACGAGATTTTATAAATTGTAAGCCTTTGATTCCAAGCTTTATTTGAATTATTTCTACTCATTATCTTTGATGAAATAAAATCTTGTTTTTAAATTCAATTATTTGTCTCTATATTCATATATTGTTTCGTTTGTTACAAAAAGTATCAAAGTTTTAAATTGCCCTTATTCACCCCCTCCCCCCCCCCCCCCCCCTCTAAGGGCGCCACAAGATCCAACAAGTGGTATCAGAGGAGGTTAATTCCTTATAAGGTTTAACCACCTGGAATTATGGTGCACCATGATCATGCATTTTCCGAGGGGCAAGAATAACTAGACCACCATTATTTACGGGTTCCGATTATAATTATTGGAAAACTAGGATGAGGTGTTTTTTAATATCATTAGATATTGAAGTATGGAATATGGTTGAAACAAATTATACTCATCCTACTTTTACAATTGGTGATGTTGTCATGGAAAAACCCAAAGATAAATGGGATGACCAGGACAAATTAAAATGCAAAAATAATGCAAAAGCAATGAACGCATTATTTTGTGCTCTTGATAAAACTGAATTTAATAGAACCTGCGCATGTCAAACTGCATATGAAATTTGGAATTTATTAAAAATTACTCATGAAGGTACCTCGCAGGTGAAGGACTCAAAGCTTTTCCAATTGGAGTCAGAATTCGAAAAGTTCAGGATGGAGGTAGATGAGGATGTGGATACCATGTACACAAGATTCACTAAGATAGTGAATGACTCAAAAGTTTTAGGAAAAAATTTCTCAAATGGTGATTTGGTAAGAAAACTTCTTAGATCTCTCCCCCCTAAATTCAATCCTAAAGTGACGGCTATTTCTGAATCTCATGATCTTAAAGCTCTTAATATTGAAAGCCTGATTGGGAACTTGAAAACTCATGAAGTTGAATTGAAAATTCAACAACAAGCGTATATGGAGCCAAAGAAGAAGGGATTGGCTCTAAGATCTAAGAAGGAGGAAAGTAGTGATTCTGAGGAGGAAGAAGAAGATGAGGAAAGTTTATTTGTTAGAAAGTTTAGAAAATTTATGAAAAATCCAGAGAGGAGGAATTCATTTAAGAAGGAGACGTTTAGAAAGAAAAAAAGGAAAGGAAGATGATGAGGAGGAAGAGAGACCGCCACCGGAGTGCTATCACTGCAAGAAGTTAGGACACATCCAAAGCAAGTGTCCAAAATACTGAAAAGAACTGAAAGAAAAGAAGCACAAAGGGACGAAGAAGGTGCTGAAGGCGGAAACATGGGATGATACTACTTCTGAGGATGCAAGCAGTTCAAGCTCAAGTAAAGAAGAGGAGGCCAACATGCGCTTAATGGGAAAGAGCATCATATCTGATGACGAATGCAGTGTCCAAAGTGACACTGAGATAACTCCTCCAACCTACGATGAATTATTTTCTGAATTTTTAAAGACTTGCAAATTTTTTGAAAAGAGTTTAAAAGATAATGATCTTCTTAAATCTGAAAATGAAATTTTGCTTAAAGAAAACAAAAAATTGTTTAATGAAATTAAGACTATTGGAAAAAGAGAAATTTCTTGCCAAGAGTGTGATCACTTTTTGGGAAGAATTAAAGAACTTGAAGAATCTCTTTCCAAATCTCATTCTACAATAAAAATTCTTACCAAAAAGAATGAGATTTTAGAGAGAAATCTGAAATCTTTAATTTCCAAAGTCCATGAGGGAAAGAAATGTAAGATCCCTCTTCCGCACCAGGAAGAGTTCCTGGATCTTATGCCCAGAACCGCCGCCTTACGGAGATGCTAGCACACAAGTTAGCCACCTCCGCAAGACGCCGATCCTGCCGGCAAGAACGATCAACCAGGCCAACAAGAGATAAGAAGAAAAACTAGAACATAAGTCCACAATCACACGCATCTGTATATATATAAATATCTAAATGTAAATTGTCCATCAATGAGTACAATATAAGAAAGAGAAAGAGGGCTTATGCCTGATACATGTCCGAAGTAGAACAAAATCTCATTCTCTCACTCTACATCTATGCGGAAGCTAACAACTCTCAAATATTCAAACACTTGTCTTGTAGTAGAAGTATTGCATGGCTTCTGCTCCTCAGATCCTGCCATCATGTCTTGACTGGTCATGCTGGTGCTCCAGCTCCCCGTACACCTACGGTCACAACCGACCGTTAGTCATAAAGACTAAGCCGATTTTGTCCCCGCCTCCCCCCGCGACTCCTAGGCACCGAGCGGGAGGAAGAAGCGGAAGACAACAAGGTGGAGTAAACAAAAGTAGGTGACAAATATTCTACGTTATCAGGAGTATATCCATATAATTTCTATGCTAGCAGTACAAGCAAGTAAACAGTAATAAGTGCAGTAAAGTAATATAAAGAAGCAGTGCGACGCAAGTAAAGTAATTTAAAAGTAACCATTGATTATAGGAATGCCCATACAAACCTATAGACCAAGGGGTCGTTTAGCAGGGTCTATCGAATAAAAAGTCCCATACCAATTTATACGTTAGGGGTAGGGGTTGAAATGCAATGTTCATGCTATGACATGCAAGGTATGTTGTTATTCTATGTTCATACAAGTGCAACTCACTCACTACGACTCTATGCGCATAGACCTTTAGTTCCCCCTTTTTGGAGCTAGCAAGACTCCCCGGATACTCCCGTAGTGGCAAACGGAAGCGGTGGGTTGGGCCTCGCCCACCTCTAGGTTGGTATTCACACTACCTAACCTAGACCTATCGTACGCCTCAACACAAAACCGCGGAGCGTCTGCGTACTCTTGCTGACTGGACCGCCAGACTTTCATGGCTAAGTGTAATTACCACACTTGCTGAGTCAACGTATTGACGTCGGTGTGAACGACCATCCAATACCGAAGACCCACCACCTTCGTGCACATGCAACATGTTCTACTATCTATCTCCGATCCATAAGCTCCCCGGGCTAACTTGCCCGTCATTAATAACCTTCCGAGCCACCGGCTCGCCGTACCAACCCGTCCGTACCACAAACACTACTGAGTCGCAAGCTCACCTGACTTATCAATCCGCTCATACTAACACGGAGCTTACAGCTCGTAGCACCAAACCGACTAAGCTCCCGTAACCACGGGGTGTGGGTGAGTGTGTTATTAAATTATTCTTGCATAACATCTTATCCCTACGGGTTACGGTTAATCTCGGACTCCCCGAGGATTACCCTGTAAAGGGGCTCGCTACGGTACTAGGAACTACAATGGGATGACACCCCAAAGTTCCCTTTCTCAAGACACTTAGTATTATTGGTATCTACCCATAAAATTACCCTCTTATCATACCACTTGAATTAAACCTCCTATTTAGACTACCCTTGTTTAGTTATTATTATACTTGGAAGTCTAGTGTGGATCCTGGACTTCCCGAGGGCTACCCGGTGAAGGGTTCGCAAGGTACTAGGGTATGTGATGGGATGATGCCCAACCCCTTTCCAGGACAATTAATATTCTTGGTGACTACCCAGACCTAACCTTCACCCTCTCAATACTCTTTATATCTTACGCCTTATGTTTCATTCCGCTCCTAAGCAATCGTTCTTTTGGACTCAACTCTAATAACTCTTAGTCCTCTAAGTGGTCTATTCTCATCTCTTGTTATAATCCAATTCTCGTTGATTTCTTTGTGATTCTATTGACCTAGTCATCATAATGAGTTTTTACTATCCGCAGACCACGACATATAGCTAACTAAGATTCCCATGATGAATCCTTGGTCAGCTCACTTCCAAATAACCCCTAATTTTTATCCTAAGTTTATAATGGGTATAATAATGGGTGATCAGAGTCTAAGCATGTTTCATGTAACCTTGACCCTTATAAAATTCATAAATCAATTGTCTTCAACTAAAATACAAAGGATGTATCGTACTAGTGAGTTCAACCTTGTTAAATATTCTTCCAGAGGTGAAATATGACATAATAATAGGATTCCCAAGGCTTCATAATTTTTCGGAAGTTATCCAATCATGATTTCCAATTTTCAATAAATGATTGGGAGTATAAATTCACACATGAGATATAAGATTTTGACTTCCTAAAATTCTGATAAAATTACAGTGGCACTATAATGGCATGAAAACATCAATTCCAGGAGATCATATTTTTCCAGCAGATTTATAATCACAATTTCTATTTATCATAAAAAAAGATGAAGATGTGTCTTTACACACCAAGTACTAAAATATGAATTCCAAAAATTCAGAGAAAATTAACCTGGCATACTAATCATCTAAAAACACCAATCCAAGGTTTCATAATTTTCCAAGTAATATTTGTCCATAATATTCATTTAATACAAGTGGTGTGCCAATAAGAGTTTACACTACAACCTCCACCTACAGGTCTTAATAAAATCTGAATAAAACACATAAGTATGTTATTGACCTAAAAACAGCAATGCCTAAGTTTCATATTATTCCAATGAGTATTTACCCTTAATTATCATTTGTTACATTTGGTGTGCGTATAAGGGTTTACACTTCAAGTACTGAAATTAGACTTCCTAAAATTCTGGAAAAATTACAGTAGCTTCATATTGATATAAAAACACTATTTCCAGAAGATCATATTTTTCCAGCAAATTTATAATCACAATTTCTATTTATCATGAAAAAGATGAAGATGTGACTTTACACACCAAGTACTAAAATATGAATTCCAAAAATTCAGAGAAAATTAACCTAGCATACTAAATATCTAAAAACACCAAATCCAAGGTTTCATAATTTTCCAAGTAATATTTGTCCATAATATTCATTTAATATAAGTGGTGTGCCAATAAGAGTTTATACTACAAGTACCATTAATATGTCTCTATAAATTCTGAGAAAATTATCCTAGTACAATAATCATCTAGAAACACCAATGACAATGTTTCATAATTTACCAGTGAGTATTTATCCATAATTGCTATTTATTACAAATGGTGTGCCAATAAGGGTTTACACTACAACTACCATTAATATGCCTCTATAAATTCTGAGAAAATTATCCTAGTACAGTATTCATCTAGAAACACCAAATCCAAAGTTTCATAATTATCCAGTGATTTTTCCTTTTAAATATCCTATAAGTTAAGAGGTGTGACAAACCATATTTATGGAATTTTACCAAGTATTATCCATCCAATAATTCTACCAAAAATCTCAGAGGTTCAAAACTAGATTTCACATGATTTCCCAGGGTTTCCATAATTTCCAAATATTTTCCATCAACAAATTTCATTTATTTAAAAAGGCAACATATGGTAAATTTTCATGATTTTCAAGGAAATAATATCTAAGAATTCATACAAAATTTCCAGAGGTCCTAATTGATGTTACAAGGTGATCCTCAGAGTTTCATATTTTTTCCATAAGGTTTTCATCATGAAATTTC
The DNA here is from genome assembly GCA_033032865.1 of Dactylorhiza incarnata. Lineage (NCBI taxonomy): Eukaryota > Viridiplantae > Streptophyta > Magnoliopsida > Asparagales > Orchidaceae > Dactylorhiza > Dactylorhiza incarnata. The sequence goes on from JAWHQI010000134.1 coordinate 5,443,772, forward strand.
CATGAACACCAATAAGTGACTTAATTCATATTAAATTAAAATAAGGGGTTTATGGTCTCTATGGCCCCATCATTCATTGGGGTGGCATGTTTTGATATTATGAAGGTGCCACTTAAGTTTCAGAGGCTAACTCCAAGTCATCTCTTCTGAATATGGAACAATAGACTTTTGTCTATTGGCACACCAAAACACATAAGAGTAGTGACAAACAAATAGGAATTTCTCTACATGCAGAAATCCATTTGACCTCAAATTTTAACCATGACTTACTAGTACCTAGATAAGGTTATCCCCCAAATTGGGGGTCAGTTGGAGTTATATAACTCAAAATATTTCATTTATTTAATTTTCTAAGTTTTGAACAAAACTATAAAAAAAGTATCTCCAAAAAGTCTGATATTTAAACCTAAGCTAGGTTTAGCTCACATGCATGCATGTACCAAATTACAGCTTCATAAGTCCTTCCAATAAAAAGATATGCACTCCTAAAGTTCAGGATTTGGTTTTGACCAGCCTCACAAAAAGGAGTGACGTGGGTCCTACAGAGATCCAAATGGTCTGATTTTAGTTTCTAATAAAAGTAGACATCAAGGCCTACAATAGTTGTCTCTGGAAAATTTTCCATTTTCGGACTCTAAGGGCTTCAAATTAATTAAGCAAATATGATGAAATAATGTGACATATTTCATAATCAAGTGTGACATTAATACATTTATATATATATATATATATATACGATGGCGGCACGAATCTCTGCGCAGATCTGGCGGTATCCCGTCATCGTCCCCAGCTCGCCAATGGCTGCGATTAATCCCGCCTGGGCCATCTTCTCCGGCAATTTCCCGGCAACCTGCAACACCTCACGGCCGGCCACCGCCTCCACCACCTCCGTTGAGGTGGTGGCTAGCGTTTGACGGCGGCACGGCCACCGGAGATGGCCTCTCCGGCGATCCCGAGCAAGAAGAAAGGCTCGGAATTTTCTCCCTCAAGTTCACATGGGATCGGGCTCAATTGAGCCCGATTTCTCTCCTAAATGGACCTAGATGCTAGCACAGAGGGAGAGGGGGAGAAACCGGACCTTAGTGGGGCTTGGCGGCAGCGGCGGCGGCGGCTGGCCATGGATCTTCTCTCCTCCAGCGAGCTTGCTCCCAACCTCGATTCTCCACCTTTTTCTCCTCCGTAAAGCTCCAGCCCGACTCCTTTCCCCTTTCTAAAGCTAATGGAGGGGTCAAATAAGGCTGATAAGGGCTCTAACCATGCCAGCCATTAAGGCATGGTTTGGCCAGCATTGGTTGCTCCTCCTTGCTGCCAAATGGCACCCTTCCAGCACCAATTCGTCTGGGAATTAACTGGGGAGGTCAGATATGGCCTTGGGCAGAAGTGTGGAGTGCCACTTGGCCTTCATTCCCAAAATCCTTCTTGTTTCTTAATGGAGGAAGGGGGATTTTCCACTTTTGCCCCCACGCATGTCTTTGCATGTTGGAAATAGGGGGCAAGGCTAGTCATTAGACCTATGGGCTTCAGAGTGGGCTTTGGGTGAGGGCCTTAATCCATTAGAATTTGGATTAATTCCAATTAAGCCCAATTTAGGCAAAGTTGACCCTATGTTGACTTTTGGGTTGACTTGGTCAATTGGGTGTGTTGACTGGTCCAATGTGTTGACATTGAGTCCAGTGACACCACCCAAGGTTGGTTGAGTCATGGTGAAGACCTAAGTGAGCCAATTTGGCCCAAAGGTGTGATTTTGACCAAAATTGGGGAAAAGTTGACTTTGGTCAAATTGGTCAATATGTTGACTCCATGGTGGGGCTTTTGGGTCAATTAGGTCCCCCATGATGTTCTAAGACTAGGGGTGAAGTCAATTTCATGCTTTGGGGTTCAATTGACCATATTGGGGAGGATTTGACCTATGTTGACCCAAGTTTGACTTTGGTCAAATTGGGTCAATTGGTGACCCCATGATGGGGCTTTTGGGTCTATTGCATTCCTTGGAGTGTTTATTATCTAATGGTGGAGTCAATTTGCAAGTGTGAGTTCATTTTGAGCTAGTTTGACCTAGGTTGACTTGAGCCTTATAGTAGGCCACATGTGAGTTCACCTAACCTTAGGTATCCTAAGGCTGCAATCTAGCTCAAACTCACCACACTCACCACTTGTCTCACCCTAAATTGGAGTTAGGGGGTCTAGTAGGAAATGGGATGTTACAAGAAATCTTTTGAACGTAGATGTGTAAATCTAGTATCCGAAAATACAGAAATGAGAAACCAGATTCATGACTTAACGCTAGCCATGAAAAAATTTGGAATGGGACGAAGATCACTGGATATGATCTTAGGATACAAATGCCATGGATCTGGAAGGTTTGGACTCAGATACACGTCAGGAAGCTATCGCCCGGTGACAGCCACTGTCGCCGGCGACAGCCACTGTCGCTGGCGACAGCAAAAAGTCCAGAAATTCTATTTTTAAAAATTCTGAAGTTAGTAAATTGTCTAATACTGCATCCTCATCCAGCAAAAGTCCAGAAAAGTTATACTCTTCTCAATACATTACATGTGCCAAATGCAATAGATTTGGTCACACTACGGACTCTTGCTGGAGGAAAGGTAAAAGTAAAATTAAACAAATCTGGGTGCCTAAGGCTTCTACTTATACTATGGGTGGAACCACTTGGGTAACCAGATCTTTACTCACCTCTTCTTTCTAGGTGTGTTGGCAGGCTAAGGACAAATACTTGGACTCGGGTTGTTCAAAGCACATGACGGGCAATAAAGAGAACTTCCTTAGCCTGGAGATGAAGAAAGGAGTTGTTACATTCGGAGATGATGGAAAAGGAAAAATCATCGGCATCGGAGTTGTGGGTAACAAATTTTTTTCAATTTCAAATGTTTTATTTGTAGAAGGATTAAAGCATAATTTGATTTCTATTAGTCAATTATTGATAAGGGTTTAGATGTTTTATTTGAGTCTTCAACAAATTTGTTCAAAATTATTAATTCTAAAACAAAAGAAATTGTTTTTACCGCACCTAGATGTCATAATGTATATATGATTAAATTTCTTGATTTTTCAAATTCTACTTTAAAATGTTTTTATCAAAAAATGATGAATTAGAATTATGGCATAGGCGACTTGGACATACTAGTGTCAAGTTAATTACAAAACTTTCAAAAGATTAATTAATTAAAAGTTTACCATTATTAAATGGAAATTTATCTTCTTCATTATGTGTGTCTTGCCAAAAAGGAAAATTTTCAAAATCATCTTTCAAAAGTAAAAATATCATTTCTACCACTAGGCCACTTCAATTAATACATATGGATTTATTTGGGCCAATTGGAATTTCTAGCTTAGGAAATAGAAAATATACATTTGTTTTGATTGATGATTATTCTCGTTTTTGTTGGACTTTATTTCTAACCTCCAAATCTGATGTATTTTCAGAATTTTCAAAATTATGTTTGCGTATTCAAAATAAATTTGAGTTAAAAATTAAACGCATACGATCGGATCATGGAGGAGAATTTGAAAATTAAAAGTTTATTTCTTTTTGTACGGAGTTAGGAATTAAACATGAATTTTCCGCTCCACGCACACCACAACAAAATGGTGTAGTGGAGAGGAAAAATAGAACTCTTCAAGAGTTAGCCCGTACAATGCTATCTGAATTTAAATTACCAAAATCTTTTTGGGCTGAAGCGGTTAGTACGGCATGTTATGTAATTAATAGAGTAATGCTTCGCCCTATTTTAAAATTAACTCCTTATGAATTAATTTTTAATAAAAAACCAAATGTTTCTTATTTCAAAGTTTTTGGTTGTTAATGTTTTATTTTGAATTCTAAAGATTCCTTAGGAAAATTTGATGAAAATGTGATGAAGGTATTTTTATTGGCTATTCTTCAACTAGTAAAGCCTATAGGATTTTTAATAAAAGAATAAAAATAGTTGAAGAATCTATTCATGTTAGATTTGATGAGTTTGCTTCATGTGTAGAAAAGAAAATTACAGGAAAAGAAGATGAACCCCTTCCTTCAGTGGAGAATGATGATGAAGAACTTGGAGAAAATGAAGAAGAAAAAGAAGAAGAAAGAGAAGGAGAAAGAGAAGAAGAAGATAGAGAAGAAGAAGAAAGAGAAGAATATGTGCCTCCAAGTGAATTGAGATTTTCAAAGGATCATCAAAAGGAGCTTATCATTGGAGATCCGCAAAAAGGGGTTAGTACTCGTTCATCATTACATGTCTTATTTTCAAACGTTTGTTTTGTCTCTAAAATAGAACCAAAAGATGTTTCCACCGCTTTAAATGATGAATTTTGGTTTTTAGCTATGAATGAAGAACTTAATCAATTTGAACGTAATAAGGTTTGGAATCTTGTAGAACGACCCAAAAATCGTCCTGTCGTTGGAGTTAAGTGGATTTTTAAAAATAAATTGGATAATGAATCTAGAATTGTTAGAAATAAAGCCAGATTAGTTGCAAAAGGTTATGCACAAATTGAAGGGGTAGATTTTGATGAAACTTTTGCACCCGTAGCAAGATTAGAAGCGGTTAGGATATTTCTTGCATTTGCTTGTTTTAAAAGATTTAAATTATATCAAATGGATGTCAAAACCGCATTTTTAAACGGGCATATAAAAGAAGAGGTTTATGTAGGACAACCCCCTGGCTTTATAAATGAGAAATATCCAAATTATGTTTATAAATTAGATAAAGCGCTTTATGGATTAAAACAAGCGCCTCATGCTTGGTATGATCGATTAACTCAATATTTATTAAAGCACGATTATAAAATAGGAAGTGCCGATTCTACACTCTTCATTAAGCAAATTGATCATGATTTAGTTATTTTGCGAATTTATGTTGATGATATTATTTTTGGAGCCACTAATGAAGAATTGTGTAATGAAGTAGTTCAAATTATGAAAAATGAATTTGAAATGAGCATGGTAGGAGAACTTTCATATTTTCTAGGTTTTCAAATTACACAAAAACATGATGGTATTTTTATATGTCAATCCAAATATATTCATGATATGTTAAAAAGATTTGGATTTGAAAATCTTAAGCATGCAAACACTCCTATGAGTGCTTCACTAAAATTAGGAAAAGATGAAAGTGGAGTTTCAATTGACCAAACCCTTTATAGAAGTATGATAGGATCCTTATTATATTTAACCGCATCTAGGCCTGACATTATGTTTGTCGTTTGTTTATGTGCTAGATTTCAGGCTAATCCTAAAGGGTCACATTTAAAAGCGGTGAAACGCATCTTTCGATATCTTTTAGGAACATCTAAATTAGGATTATGGTATCCTCATAATGATTCCTTTATTTTACATGGTTTTTCGGATTCAGATTATGCGGGATGTTCTTTAGATAGGAAAAGCACTAGTGGCACTTGTCATTTTATCGGCCCTTCACTTATTTCTTGGTCGAGTAGGAAACAGAATTCTATTGCCCTCTCTACTACCGAGGCCGAATATATTGCACTAGGTAGTTGTTGTGCTCATGCTCTTTGGATGTCACAAACATTAGAAGACTTTGACATGCAACAAAGTAGTGTAGAATTAAAGTGTGATAATAAAAGTGCTATAGACTTAACTAATAATCCCGTATTACACTCTAGATCTAAGCATATAGATGTCCGACATCATTTTATAAGGGATTATATTAAGAAGGGTAATGTAAAAATCAACTTCATAAGAACGGATTCACAATTAGCGGATATTTTTACAAAACCACTTAATGATTCGCGTTTTTCTATGTTAAGATTAGAACTTGGAATCTTAGAAATATAAATCTTAAAAAAAAATTCTGGAAATTACATATATTTAATTCTTATGTGTTATCAAAAATTATTAAAAATTATTAAATTATTTACTCTTATAATATGTAATTAAACAAACTATCACAGAACAAAGTCAAATTATCATCAAAATTCTCTTCAAATGCATATGCTAAAACCAGAACAGAAAAACAGATCAAAGATAGAGTTTTAACTATCGCTGGGCGACAGTGATGTCGTCGGGCGATATCTCATACTTCTTCAAAGCATAAATACTATTACATCCACAACACTAAATCTATCACTCATCCAGATTTTCTTCAGAAGCAGCAATATCATCACTAGAGATCGGTGTAGGTTCTCTAGCTCTTCGGGTTCGCCTTATTGAATGACGTGGAGGATCCCATTCTCTCTCTTCTTCCGGCGTTGGTTTAAGCTTCATCCCCTTTACTAGAAACTTCATAAATTTTCTGATACCCGAATTACTTTGCTTTTGTTCTTCTTTAATCTTCTCAACAGAATCACTTAGATCTTCTATTCTTTCACGTAAAGACCCTCCTCTTCGGAGTGGTTGTCTTGAAGAAGATGTTGCTCTAGGAGAAGGAACTCTAGCTGGTTCTGTGATAGTATGTATAGCCGGGACACAATGGTTGATGAAGATTTCTTGGTCTATCCATCCATATTTATTATATATGAGCCTTTGAATAACACTTCCTAATGGGAGTGTATTCAATTTCCTCCTAAGAGGATGCTTCATCTTATACGTATATCGTATAATGGATAAGACAAAGTCAGCCACATCGAACTTCACTTTTTCCAATATATAGTAAGTCACCAAGCTCAATTGAGCCGTGATCTTCCTTGTATCTCCGGTCTTTATCATAATCGTATTCCTTAATATCTCTTGCACGATAAAAGCATCGCGACTAAGTGATGTGATATCTTGAATCAAACCACTATTATCCTTCCCATGAAGCGTTTGATTCAAACATGTCCAATCCCGATCCTTTCGGTAATTTTCCACGATATCAATCATATTGTCTTCACAAGTTTCAAGACCATATTCATTTCTGAGATCTTCATGGGTGATTTCTATTTCCCCTCCTTGAATTTTAGACTTTATGCCTCCATTCAAACCCGTATTTTTCGGGTCTTCTAAGTTATTATAAAATTCTCTAACAAACCACGAGGAGAACATATCCGGTATAATGAGGGACATTATATCTACCTCAACCAAACACTCATATATATGTGTTGGCACAGATCCATCCAAACATTTTGGAACACCGATTGATGCGTTCTCGATACCAGAATATGATTGGAATGAGGAGTGAGGGTTGTTGCTGGTAGATTTCCTGGCACGAGATGATGATGCCATTTCCTATTATGAAATAAAAAAAAAATTCAGAAATCTAAAATTAAAAATTTCGGTATTGTTCACTACCGTCGGCGACAGTACTGTCGCCGGGCGATATCTCAAAATCAATTCTTCTTGCTACTTTTGATTACATTACTTCGTTTTTCTGTGGTCTCAAATTTAACAAAAAAAAACTAAACTTGCACAAACATTGTAGATCTACAACAAAAAATTCAACATTAGTGCTTATTTTTCATAAAAAAGGCTTTTTACTTCAAAATATTTAAGATCTACAATGTATGATCAAAATGAAAATTTTTTCAATGGATCTATCTTCTTTCATCATCAAGATTCTAGATCTATTATTATTTTTGAAAACAATACAAATTTGAAAGAGATCTAAGACATACCTTTTGGAGTTTTTAGGGCTTTCGGAGAAGGAAGACGAACTCCAGCAGTCTAGGGTCGGTCAAATGAGAATCTTAGACTTGTCTTTCCAATTTTTCGCTTTTTATATAAAAAACCACTATCGCCGCGCGTTATCACTGTCGCCGGGCGATATCTATTTTCCTTCATTTTTTCAGTCAACTTCTAAACTGTCTTTTTACAAACATGTTTCTAGTATTAAAGTAGTAATTTTGGATAGTTATCATGTTACCATAGCTGGTACATGTGATTCTTCATTTATGAGTCCTTTCAACATTGTTCTTAATTTCTCTTGCTTAAGATATCCACATATATTTTTGATGACTAGAAATCGGGTAAAATTGTTCCGCATGCCTCTAAGTATAAGAAATTTTTTATCTATGACAATGAGCAATAACAAACACTTACTTTGCAATTACATGTTAATAAAATTTAATATATACATACATCATGATTGCTCGAACATAACAAAATACATTTCATAAATGCTGCCTTCAACTTTGCTACTTTGCACTTATTCAAATTATACCATTTTTTTGCATGCAAGTGAATTCGGAGATCCTTTACATACATCAATATTAAAAAAATTCAAATGCAAAACATATATTTTGCCAAAAAATTCTGAAAGAAAAAAAAATTTGAAAAGGATCCTCCACCAAGCACTACTTAGGGTTCGTTTGGCTCGACTTATTTGCTCCGGTGAGTTTGGACAAAATTGTCATTTTCATAGAATGTATGTTTGGTATGACAAATGTTACTATCATTGCCAAGAAAAGAAACTAGTTATAAGCATAAAATGTTTGGTATGACAATGACGTTTTTGTCCAAACTCACCGGAGCAAATAAGCCGAACCAAACGAAGCCTTAGCCTCCTGATAAGTCTTAATGAGCATTGTGAGGTTAAGCACCTTGGAAAGAATTGTAAAGTGTCTTGTTATGCAAAAACACAAAGGTCCTTTTATATACTTGCAAAGTTTCAGTAAGTTCATAAGTTTGACTTTATGTATATTCATGTTATGTTTAACAATTCCATGATCATGTATATTTTAAATATATTCATATGTATTCTTTTTCAAAGTATCACTACTACACTTCATTGTTATATATAAAATTTCTTCTTATGAGAATTGGACCGGAAATAGTTTATCTCTTTTTTCTTTCATCTGTCTTATTGATTTGGATATCTTAGCTTGACTATTTTCAATGTTCAAATTATACTCATACTTTTTCCACATGTCACAACTTCTTCCATGATTATATTCCAAATTTCATTGTAATCCTACTCCACGTTAATCATTGTTGATATTCTACTCCTCTTATTTTCAAAATTCTTTTACCAATTTATAACTCTCTCACTTCTTTACGCTTCTGCATTTGCTACTCAATTCCTAATCTATTTTGAATTCCATACCCCACTTTCTTTTGATAATATCAAAGGGGGAGAAGATAATAAGAAATCACTTGAATTACTTAATTAATACAGAGAGCATACATGTAAAGGGAGATTATATGTCAGGGAGTTTATATGTGAGAATATTTTTTGAAGGAGCTAATATTAAGGGGGAGATCATATGTTCACACTTGTAGACACAAAATATACTTTTCAATATCTCTATAGGATTTAATTGATTTCTTTTTATAAGGATTTGTTATTATCAAAAGGGGAAGATTGTTGGAGTATGCGTTCCGCACTCGTCCGGTTTGAGAATAACAAATCCTGAATGTATTTGATCCTATATTTGATTAATGGTGTGCAGATAACAGATATTTTATGTACTAAGGATTGACTGAGCAGATCAATGAAGAAAACGAAAATCACAGTATCACTGGCGTTAACTCTATCGCCAGGCGATAACGTCAACAGTTGATGCTGACGTCAGCCATGCTCCACACGTTGTCGCGCTCGAAGCCACATTACAGCGCTATCGCGGGGCGATATCGCTATCGCCGCGCGACAGCACACGATCAGCCACGTTCCGCGCGACAGCCCACGTTGTCCAGCCACGTTTCTGCGATATCGCAGGGCGATATCGATATCGCCGCGCGATAGCTGGCAGTTATGAAAAGTTCTATAAAAGGCCACGAATTTCAGAGATTTGAGAATGTTGAAGGAGCCTTGATTTCCAGAGCAGATACCAGACGAACTTCCTTGGTCCAGTACATTTTCAAGAGCGAAGGAGATTCGACCGTACGTTCGAGATTAAAGATCTTCCCATTGGTCGACCATCATCTTCAGAGCTCTTCTTGAGGGAGTTTTAGTTTCATATATTGTATTTACATTTTTCCATTTCATAAATTGTAAATGTTTTGGGAAAATCATCGTCGTGTGTGCGGTGTCTAAGTCCGTGTGAGACTTAGGGGAAATCATCACCTTGTGTGTGGTGTTAGATCCTTGTGTGGTCTAGGGTAAATCATCGTCTTGTGTGCGGTGTCAAGTCCTTGTGTGGCTTGGGAGAAAATCGCCGCCGTGTGTGCTGCGTCTAGATCAAGATTTGATTTAGGGGGAGGCTAGTGTCTATATCTAGGAGATATAGGCTATAGCCAACCGGTCCTTAGGAGAAGGACCGGTGAAAAGAGACAAGAGATTTTATAAATTGTAAGCCTTTGATTCCAAACTTTATTGGAATTATTTCTACTCATTATCTTTGATGAAATAAAATCTTGTTTTTAAATTCAATTATTTGTCTCTATATTCATATATTGTTTCGTTTGTTACAAAAAGTATCAAACTTTTAAATTGCCCTTATTCACCCCCCCCCCCCCCCTCTAAGGGCGCCACAAGATCCAACAAGAGAAAACATCGAGAGAGAGAGAGAGAGAGACATTTCTCGAGAATCGAAGATCAGGACACGGGACTTCTCGAGAAATTGAAGGTATTTCTCGAGAACTCAAGGGGGCTTCTCGAAATCTTGAAGGGACTTCTCGAGATCTTGAAGGGACTTCTCGAAAACTCGAAGGGACTTCTCGAGAGCTCAAGGGGTCTTCTCGAAAAAAAGAAGGCAATTACGGCCAAGCTCCAAAGAACACTGCCTGCAGGAAAGAACTCTAGGTAGAGTGTTTTCTCTGGGGAAAATTCAACTACTAGGAGGGGATTCGAGGGTAGGGCTATCACACAACACACTCGAAATACGTGCCAAACACAAAAAAAAAGATACATCTACAAAACAAGGGAGAGACGAAAGCCACTTGCCTTAACCTTGCAAACTCGAAGAACTCAGCTCTGAAAGTTAAGGATCCGGCCAAGAACACACCTAAGCACCAAACCTGAAACTTTTCGGGTCGAAAGAAGTGGTTAGGTCACTACCCTAACTCAAAAAATTCCACAAAACGGGAAAAACTTACCGCTAAGACGAAGATCTCGCCAAGAGCTTTCCAAATCCACTCTCCAAACACGATTCCGACTACTACAGCCCTAGAAATCGCTGGTCGAACGCACCACGAAGCTCCTCTCTCGTTCTTTCGCTCGGCGGCTGCTTTTGATCGAGGGAGGAAGAAGAAGAAGAGGGGAGGGATCATTAGGTTTTATACTAAAACCTAATTTAATATTTAAGTAATTAAATATTACCCCATTTTACTTAAACTGCGAAAGCGACCAGAACAACTCGGATTACTACGAAAATAGCACCTTAACTGAAACACGGAGCTACGAATCCAACGGCGAAGTCAGAATTCAGTTCCGACGAGCCAAACTCGGGCAAAAGCTTCCCGAAGCTAAATTCTCAATATACACACAGAATCTTTTCTACAAATCAAAACAACGCGAAATCTCGCACGCTCGATCTAAATTACATACTTCGACTAAACTACGGCTCAAAACTAAACCTGGCGAGCGAACGTAACGCCCTTACGCCAAAATTACGTCACCACGACCACGTAAATAATTAACGAAAATCAGGGGCGTTACAGTCACTCCCCCTAAAAAGAAGTTTCGTGCCGAAACTTGGAATCCAAAGACCAAGAAAGATAAAGAAGAAACTAAAACAACTACCTCGCACAAGAACCTCGGGGAAAAATACCTAGCCTCCCCGAGAGGTCTTCTAACCCTGCCGGCTAGTGAGAGCCCGGCTAGCGAGACCACCTCGGGAAAAATACATAGCCTCCCCGAGAGGTCTTCCAACTCTGCCGGCTAGTGAGAGCCCGGCTAATGAGACCACCTCAGGAAAAATACCTAGCCTCCCCGAGAGGTCTTCCAACCCTGCCGGCTAGTGAGAGCCCGGCTAGCGAGACCACCTCAGGAAAAATACATAGCCTCTCCGAGAGGTCTTCCAACTCTGCCGGCTAGTGAGAGCACGGCTAGCGAGACCACCTCGGGAAAAATACCTAGCCTCCCCGAGAGGTCTTCCAACCCTGCCGGCTAGTGAGAGCCCGGCTAGCGAGACCACCTCGGGAAAAATACATAGCCTCCCAGAGAGGTCTTCCAACTCTGCCGGCTAGTGAGAGCCCGGCTAGCGAGACCACTTCGGGGGAAAATACATAGCCTCCCGGAGAGGTCTTCCAGATAGCCTCCCCGAGAGGTCTTCCAACCCTGCCGGCTAGTGAGAGCCCGGCTAGCGAGACCACCTCGGGGAAATACCTAGCCTCCCCGAGAGGTCTTCCAACCCTGCCGGCTAGTGAGAGCCCGGCTAGCGAGACCACCTCAGGAAAAAATACATAGCCTCCCCGAGAGGTCTTCCAACTCTGCCGGCTAGTGAAAGCCCGGCTAGCGAGACCACTTCGGGAGAAAATACATAGCTTCCCCAGAGGTCTTCCAGCCCTGCCGGCTAGTGAGAGCCCGGCTAGCGAGACCACCTCGGGGGAAAAATACATAGCCTCCCCGAGAGGTCTTCCAACCCTGCCGGCTAGTGAGAGCCCGGCTAGCGAGACCACCTCGGGAAAAATACCTAGCCTCCCCGAGAGGTCTTCCAACCCTGCCGGCTAGTGAGAGCCCGGCTAGCGAGACCACCTCGGGGAAAAATACCTAGCCTCCCCGAGAGGTCTTCCAACCCTGCCGGCTAGTGATAGCCCGGCTAGCGAGATCACCTCGGGAAAAATACATAGCCTCCCCGAGAGGTCTTCCAACTCTGTCGGCTAGTGAGAGCTCGGCTAGCGAGACCACCTCAGGAGAGCCCGGCTAGTGAGAGCCCGGCTAGCGAGATCACCTCGGGAAAAATACATAGCCTCCCCAGAGGTCTTCCAGCCCTGCCGGCTAGTGAGAGCCCGGCTAGCGAGACCACCTCGGGGGAAAAATACATAGCCTCCCCGAGAGGTCTTCCAACCCTGCCGGCTAGTGAGAGCCCGGCTAGCGAGACCACTTCGGGGGAAAATACATAGCCTCCCCGGGAGGTCTTCCAGCTCTACCGGCTAGTGAGAGCTCGGCTAGTGAGAGCTCGGGAAAAATACATAGCCTCTGTCGGCTAGTGAGACCACTTCGGGGGAAAATACATAGCCTCCCCGGGAGGTCTTCCAGCTCTACCGGCTAGTGAGAGCTCGGCTAGTGAGAGCTCGGGAAAAATACATAGCCTCTGTCGGCTAGTGAGAGCTCGGCTAGCGAGATCACCTCGGGAAAAATACATAGCCTCCCCAGAGGTCTTCCAGCCCTGCCGGCTAGTGAGAGCCCGGCTAGCGAGACCACCTCGGGGGAAAAATACATAGCCTCCCCGAGAGGTCTTCCAACCCTGCCGGCTAGTGAGAGCCCGGCTAGCGAGACCACTTCGGGGGAAAATACATAGCCTCCCCGGGAGGTCTTCCAGCTCTACCGGCTAGTGAGAGCCCGGCTAGCGAGACCACCTCGGGGGAAAAATACATAGCTTCCCCGAGAGGTCTTCCAACTCTGCCGGGTAGTGAGAGCCCGGCTAGCGAGACCACCTCGGGAAAAATACCTAGCCTCCCCGAGAGGTCTTCCAACCCTGCCGGCTAGTGAGAGCTCGGCTAGCGAGACCACCTCAGGAAAAATACATAGCCTCCCCGAGAGGTCTTCCAACTCTGCCAGCTAGTGAGAGCCCGGCTAGCGAGACCACTTTGGGGGAAAATACATAGCCTCCCCGAGAGGTCTTCCAGCTCTGCCGGCTAGTGAGAGCCCGGCTAGCGAGACCACCTCGGGGGAAAAATACATAGCCTCCCCAAGAGGTCTTCCAACCCTGCCGGCTAGTGAGAGCCCGGCTAGCGAGACCACCTCGGGAAAAATACCTAGCCTCCCCGAGAGGTCTTCCAACCCTGCCGGCTAGTGAGAGCCCGGCTAGCAAAACCACCTCGGGGAAAAATACCTAGCCTCCCCGAGAGGTCTTCCAACCCTGCCGGCTAGTGAGAGCCCGGATAGCGAGACCACCTCGGGAAAAATACATAGCCTCCCCGAGAGGTCTTCCAACCCTGCCGGCTAGTGAGAGACCGGCTAGCGAGACCACCTCGGGAAAAATACATAGCCTTCCCGAGAGGTCATCCAACCCTGCCGGCTAGTGAGAGCCCGGCTAGCGAGACCACCTCGGGAAAAATACCTAGCCTCCCCGACAGGTCTGCCAACCCTGCTGGCTAGTGAGAGCCCGGCTAGTGAGACCACCTCGGGGAAAAATACATAGCCTCCCCAAGAGGTCTTCCAGCTCTGCCGGATAGTGAGAGCCCGGCTAGCGAGACCACGTCGGGGGAAAAATACATAGCCTCCCCGAGAGGTCTTCCAACTCTGCCGGCTAGTGAGAGCCCGGCTAGCGAGACCACTTCGGAGGAAAATACATAGCCTCCCCGAGAGGTCTTCCAGCCTTGCCGGCTAGTGAGAGCCCGGCTAGCGAGACCACCTCGGGGGAAAAATACATAGCCTCCCCGAGAGGTCTTCCAACCCTGCCGGCTAGTGAGAGCCCGGCTAGCGAGACCAAACATATACCACCTTGCCAGCCTCTCCAGAGATTAACTTGAACCCCCCATCTAGTGAGAGCCCGGGAGCGGAATCGATCTGGGGCATTCCAGCATCAAACATATATCACCTTGCCAGCCTCTCCAGAGATCAACCTGAACCCTCCGTCTAGTGAGAGCCCGGTAGCGGAATCGATCTGGGGCATTCCAGCACCAAACATATACCACCTTGCCAGCCTCTCCAGAGATCAACCTGAACCCCCCCCCCCCCCCCCCCCCCCCCCCCCCCCCCCCCCCCCCCCCCCCGTCTAGTGAGAGCCCGGGAGCGGAATCGATCTGGGGCATTCCAGCACCAAACATATACCACCTTGCCAGCCTCTCCAGAGATCAACCTGAACCCCCTGTCTAGTGAGAGCCCGGGAGCGGAATCGATCTGGGGCATTCCAGCACCAAACATATACCACCTTACCAGCCTCTCCAGAGATCAACCTGAACCCCCCGTCTTGTGAGAGCCCGGGAGCGGAATCGATCTGGAGAATTCCAGCACCAAACATATACCACCTTGCCAGCCTCTCCAGAGATCAACCTGAACCCCCCGTCTAGTGAGAGCCCGGGAGCGGAATTGATCTGGGGCATTCCAGCACCAAACATATACCACCTTGCCAGCCTCTCCAGAGATCAACCTGAACCCCCGTCTAGTGAGAGCCCGGGAGCGGAATCAATCTGAGGCATTCCAGCACCAAACATATACCACCTTGCCAGCCTCTCCAGAGATCAACCTGAACCCCCCGTCTAGTAAGAGTCCGGGAGCGGAATCGATCTGGGGCATTCCAACACCAAACATATACCACCTTGCTAGTCATAATATTGTATGCAAGAAAAAGGACCTAAGTATGAAAACAAACCATCGCACTACGTGGATTTACTGGTACAAGCGTTTTTGGTCGCCACCACTTAGCTCGGGATATCCTTTCTTCGTCTCCAACATCCTAGGTCCTGTCTTCCTCGATCCCCTTCGGCTAGTGTCGTTGTTGCATCGGACCCATTGTCACCCTTATTTTCAAAAACTCGGGGCAGGTGGATGTCGCGTGACCTTCTTCCTGGTGGAAGTCACAGTAGGATAACTCCACCCTACCCCATCCTCTTCCTCTTCTTTCTTCTTTCCTGGCTCTCCTCCTTCTTCCCCCGCCAATCGCCATAGTTTGCGGAGGCGGTGGAGGGGGTGCCCTTGGTCCCTTCCTCCACCTTGGGTAGTTTAAATTTTTCCTTTTGAAGTTCCCCCTTCCTTGCTCTCGCGGAGTTGACTTGCTGGCCTCTGCGCTCGCCGGGCTATTGGATAGCCTCCACCCGAGGTGGTCTCGACCATCAACATTCACTCGACTCCTTTTGGGGTGGAGCGAGTGGGGGCCGGATGCCTCCCCCCTCGCCCCCTTTTGGGACTGGGCTAGAAGGGGCGGGGAGAGCTGGGAGGGCGCCCCCCTCCTGAGCTCGCCCCCTTGAAGGGGCGGGGCGAGCTGGGAGGGCGCCCCCTCCTGAGCTCGCCCCCTTGAAGGGGCGGGGCGAGCTGGGAGGGCGCCCCCCTCCTGAGCTCGCCCGTTTGAAAGGGCGGGGCGAGCTGGGAGGGCGCCCCCCTCCTGAGCTCGCCCCCTTGAAGGGGCGGGGTGAGCTGGGAGGGCGCCCCCCTCCTGAGCTCGCCCCCTTGAAGGGGTGGGGCAAGCTGGGAGGGCGCCCCCCTCCTGAGCTCGCCCCCTTGAAGGGTCGGGGCGAGCTCGGAGGGCGCCTCCCTCCTTAGCTCGCCCCCTTGAAGGGGCGGGGCGAGCTGGGAGGGCGCCTCCCTCCTGAGCTCGCCCCCTTGAAGGGGCGGGGCGACCTGGGGTATGGCACCTCCCCACTCCCCCCCACCGGTACCTCTTCCCTGGACTTTTGGCCGAAAGTTCCCCCGACCATCTGTCGGGGCGGAACCTCTGGACCATCTCTTCTTCTGCCTCCGACTATCATGGCGAAAGCAACCTGGAAGGTCTGTGATACCTCTTGCTTGAAATTTTCGAACATCTCCAACGTCACCCCAGCCACCGGGGGCTGCGAGCGACCTGGGTCGGATCCTCCACCTCCAACTATGGAGCTCATCTTGAGAGTTTCTTGAATCGGTCACACTCCACGCTCACCGCACCAAAATGTTGAAACCGATTTCTCGGCCTCTGTCGAGTTCGGGGCCCTCACCGAGATGAGGGGGGACCAACCCTTACTCCCCCCAAGGGAGAGCTCTAGGTTGAAGGTTGAGGAACTATGGACTGGACCAAGGGCTTAGTGGGGAGGTCCCGCCACATACCCGGAAGCCCCTTAGGAACTTCCCCTCCCAAGCCACTACTAAGCTTGGGCACCACTGCATGCTTTCCACACCCACTAGAGAGACTTGGGGAGGGAGAGAGAGGGAGAGAGCTAGCCTAGAATGACCTTGCCCCCAAATGATGCCCCATTGGTCCTATTTATAGGATTTCTGAAGTTGGGCTGCAGATAACCAAAAACCGGTCCCTGAAAATACCAACATACCCCCGAAAGTGGCTGCGGATAGCCAAGTTCTGCTGTTCTGAGACGCTAAACGCAGACCGCCTCCTACTTCAGAGCTGGGGCGAGCCAGGGGGCTAGCCCCCCTCCCGGCTCGCCCCCTAAGGGTTCTGGGGCGAGCTAGGGGCTAGGCCCCCTCCCGGCTCGCCCCCTAAGGGCTCTGGGGCGAGCCAGGGGCCTGGCCCTCTCCCGGCTCGACCCCTAAGGGCTCTGGGGCGAGCCAAGGGGCTGGGCCCCCTCCCGACTCGCCCCCTAAGGGCTCTGGGGCGAGCCAGGGGCTTGGGCCCCCTCCCGGCTCGCCCCCTAAGGGCTTTGGGGCGAGCCAGGGGCGAGCCAGGGGCTTGGCCCCCTCCCGGCTCGCCCCCTAAGGGCTCTGGGGCGAGCCAGGGGCTTGGTCCCCCTCCCGGCTCGCCCCCTAAGGGCTCTGGGGCGAGGCAGGTGTTAAAATTTTTTAAAGACCGTTTAGGAGTAAGCAGGAGTTGTATCAACAAGAGTTATAGCCAAACAACCACAATGCCAAAACAGCAACACAAGAAATCTTTATTGAAACAGAACTGCTTTACACTTTGAGGTATACATGGCGAGACATGATTCATAAGAATCACGGAGATGAGAAGAACAAAAAACACACCAAAACTGAAACTGGCGATTTGCTAAAGCAGAGACCGCACAGACCGCAAAAAGGCTCAGGTCGCTCGGCTTGTTCTGCTGTACTCCCAGACCGCTTGCAAAGTCAGACTGCAGAAACACCTTCTGATCACGCGAACAGAAGCAGACAACCTGCACTGCCAGACCGCAATCCCAGACCGCACGAACTGAAGCTTTATTGAACTGAACAAAGAACTGAAGCTGTCGCCAGACTGCAACTCTTATCGCCTAACCGCTGAAGGTCGCCTGATCGCTGAGCTAGCTGCGAACAACACAAGAACACAATAAACCAGTTCGCTGACAGACCGCAAACGAACTGTTTATTCAAGCCACCGGAAATCACCAAGGAAGGAGACTGCAACCTGCTGACCGCAAACCTGCGAACACAACAACCGGTTAGCTCACTTTCGAGATCGCGCGACTTCAAACTTGAGGCCGCAAGAAACAATCTGGGCTTTTGTTCTTACAGTTCTTGTTAGGGATGACGGGCCCTGCACCTCTATTTATAGGCGAGTAGACGGATGTCGTCACCGCACAGAAGAGATACAATCACCACCCGTCAGATCGCGAACGGTCTCACAATGTATACCGCGCGAACACAACACTTGTACAAGATTCAGTCCAAGACCGAAGTCAGCAGCAAGTCGCGCTCAAGCCGCGCGGACACAGTATCATCCTTCCTGAGATTGCCAAGACAAGGATGAACATCAGGCCGACTTGAGTCAAGTCGCCAGAACAAACCGAACAAACTACCCAGTAGCAAGACTGGGAGAGCCCGCAACAGGTCGCCAGAACTAGCGACCAAACCAAGGAACACACTGGCCGATCACACCAGATCGCCAGAACTAACAAGCAGGGAGAGATTGCAGAACCAAACTGCCAGAGCACCAGCGCAGACCGCGCGGTCTCTGCGGTCTCCAGCCTCCAGACCGACCGGACTCCCTTCTCCACTTCAACAATTTCAACACCAGGAACTTGGGCCCCATCCCGTCTCACCCCTTAAGGGCTCTGGGGTGAGCCAGGGGCTTGGCCCCCTCCCGTCTTGCCCCCTATGGGCTCTAGGGCGAGCCAGGGGCTTGGCCCCCTCCCGGCTCGCCCCCTAAGGGCTCTGGGGCGAGCCAGGGGCTTGGGCCCCCTCCCGGCTCGCCCCCTAAGGGCTCTGGGGAAAGCCAGGGGCTTGGGCCCCCTCCCGGCTCTCCCCCTAAGGGCTCTGGGGCGAGCCAGGGGCTTGGGCCCCCTCCCGGCTCGCCCCCTAAGGGCTCTGGGGCGAGCCAGGGGCTTGGGCCCCTCCCGGCTCGCCCCCTATGGGCTCTGGGGCGAGCCAGGGGGTTGGGCCCCCTCCCGGCTCGCCCCCTAAGGGCTCTGGGGCGAGCCAGGGGCTTGGCTCCCACCCTGCTCGCCCCCCTCTGCCCCTACTCTTCTTGCCTGGGCCTGTGTTACCACACAACGTTCTAAAAGACTCCTGGGTCTCGGAAAAACACTCGGCGAATTCAAGGTTGTACACATGCATTGCAGTAAATCTGAGATATTAATTGATAATTTGAGAATTTGTCGGACCTCCGGCCAGATACGAAGGCAAAACCCCATCTTGAAGTGGACTACCGGGGATACGAGCATCTTCGCACGGGCTACCGTACGCGTGTTGGAACCTTAGTTTTGATTTGAGTTAGAATCCCCCTTAAGTATCTAGGTTTATATCATAACTCATCCTATAAATCAGATTAAGAAGTATAATAATAGGCCAAATAATATAAGAGAATATATTATAAGAGAAATTAATATGAAATAATATAAGAAAAATATTATATTTCATATAAGCTAGCTGCGTTCGACATTTGTCGAACGGCGCTCAGCTATTGTCGAGCAGCGCTCGACATCTTATTTTACAGGGGGTCGACGAAATGTAGAACGGCGCTCGACAAATTTCTATCAGGCCAGCGCTCGACAAATTCCAGTCAGAATAAATCTCAGCAGCTAAAGCATTCTCTGAACGGCGCTCGACGAATCTAGAAGAGCTCGACAAATATGTTGTCAGCAATATTTTTATTATTATTATACAGCTGGACTAACATTAATTTACTCATGCTTTTCTGATATAGCCGTTGCAAACAATAAAGATTATAGCCGTTTTCAGAAGAGTAAAAGACGGAAACTTATCTTCCCAAGGAATCAATTTAAAGAGACTTTATCTCTTTCCTTATTCCCGGGCAAGAATTCAAATACCTTCTCCAGATTATATATATTAAAGAAGAGAGCAGAAAATACAGATATAGACATATAGAGACAGGCATATAGAACAGATATACCTCTCTACAGGAAACATCTTTTGCCTAACATCTTCTTGCAGATTATACACATCCTGAGACAACAATCACAATCATTTGCTCAGGATCATCACTGCATAAGAAGAGGTGCTTGTTCAATCAAGAGAAGGAGCCTCCAGAACTGTCACCAAGCTCTATCAGACAGGGAGAGTCTACTTCAACATCATAATCAGATCCTTTCAACACCATATCTGGATCTTCAAGAGTCTTCCTATACAGAGAAGAATATTATATTTTTTCTTTCCCTTTCTCCCATCTTGTACAGGGTTATTACTCCCTTCAAAAGTGAACTCTCGGTGACAGGTCACCTTAGCAAAAACCTGACTGTGGTGAATTGGGCACCTGATCAAACCTCCATTGGTGTAAGGGCACCTGATCAACTCTCCTAGTGGATTCCTACCAAGGGTGGTAGAAGAGTAGACTACCCAGATTTGGGGAACTACTATATTTCTCTGTGTCATCTGGATTGCTTCTTGTTTATGCTTTACTTTATTTCCTGTGCTGTTTATTATTTATGCACTTCAACTGTTTGTGTATATTACTCTTACAGCAATCAGCAAACTTTTATATATTTATATATATCATTATTTTGAAAGTAAACTTAAACAAGAGTTTTAAACTTATAATAAGAACTAAACTCACTTTCAATTGGTATCAAAGCGGGTTGATTTTTCACACAGGCTAACACCTGAAATCACAAAGATCATATAGTTCTTAAATTTGTTCTAAAAGTTTTTCAAAATGACACAAGACTTTTTATTTTCAGATCCACCTGTTTGGAATCTAGATAGATTTACTTTATGGCAAGTTAGAATCAAACTATATATGAATGCCATAGATGAAGAAATTTACAAATCTATTTTGACAGAGCATGTTTATGTTGGCGCTGATATATCTTCTTCAAAGAAAATTACCACTGATGCAGAGGCAAAAGCTTTGCAGATCTTGACTCAATCAGTGTCAAAAGACACTCTTCAAAGAGTTGAAGACTGCACTTCTGCAAGAGGAATTTGGAACTCCCTCTCTAGGATGGTAAATCAACCTTCTTCCATCTCTTCAACTGATTGTATTTTTGATGCAGAACCATCAACAAACCTAAGTGAAGAAGAAGAGGAAGAAGAACTCAGAGCTAGAGCTTTCTGCATGATGGCCATAAATGAGTCATACCAAAATCCAGATGCAGAAGTAGAATTAGGAAAGGTAAATAAGGTAAAATCAAATCACAACTCTACCTCTAAAACTGTTTTTAAAATAACTCTCACAGATTCAATAACAATAGACAAAGAAATTAAAAGGAAGTTAACAAACATAAACTATTCAACTTCTGAAAATAATAAAACTGAAGAAAAATCAAAGGCACAAAATAAATCAATTAAGGATAAATTGCTTAATGATTGTCAAGAAAACTTTAAAATAATTTCAAACATATATTTTAATGACTACAAAAGAAAACTTTCAATTAGCATTAAAAATCAGATTTTAAAATTCTTAAAACATATATTTCTAATAGAATTTTCAAAAGGTATTAAAAAGTTTTTCTCCATTAAACTCCATTCCTAAATAAAATAAAAGTTATAAGAAAAACAATGTCAGATAACTTCATATTCTTACATACTTCTCTAAGTCAGTTTGAGCATTCTACTGTAGCTGCACTAATCAGAAATGATCAAAGCACTGAGTGTGAGTCTCTTCTGATAAGGGGATTCTATGAGAAAGAAGATGTCTGACATCTCTTAAAATTCATTAACAGCTGTAGCAATTCATATATTAAAACCTTCTAGGATAAAAAGTTACCCAAGTGAGAGAGAAAATGAGAAGCTCAAAACCCCAAATAAGATTTAATCTCTCTAATTACAAAGGTTGCTGCAATTGAAAATTTTAATTCAGATCTTAAGAAATTAAAATCTAGGAAAGCAGAGTGGCTCAAATAATTTTAAAAGGATGAAAAATTATTAAAGCCCAAGTGAAAGAGAAAATGAGAAATCCAGAGAAACCAAGTGAGAGAGAAAAGGAGAATATGAAAATTAAAACTGTCGGCATCCTAAACCAAATAGGGGGAGAGTACCAGGCCACTAGTTTTAATTTGATTTAGGATCCCAACTCAAATAGGGGGAGATTGTTGGAACCTTAGTTTTGATTTGAGTTAGGATCCCTCTTAAGTATCTAGGTTTACATCATAACTCATCCTATAAATCAGATTAAGAAATATAATAATAGGCTAAATAATATAAGAGAATATATTATAAGAGAAATTAATATGAAATAATATAAGAAAAATATTATATTTCATATAAGCTAGCTGCGTTCGACATTTGTCGAACGGCGCTCAGCTATTGTCGAGCAGCGCTCGACATCTTATTTTACAGGCGGTCGACGAAATGTAGAACGGCGCTCGACAAATTTCTATCAGGCCAGCGCTCGACAAATTCCAGTCAGAATAAATCTCAGCAGCTAAAGCATTCTCTGAACGACGCTCGACGAATCCAGAAGAGCTCGACAAATATGTTGTCAGCAATATTTTTATTATTATTATACAGCTAGACTAACATTAATTTACTCATGTTTTTCTGATATAGCCGTTGCAAGCAATAAAGATTATAGCCGTTTTCAGAAGAGTAAAAGACGGAAACTTATCTTCCCAAGGAATCAATTTAAAGAGACTTTATCTCTTTCCTTATTCCCGGGCAAGAATTCAAATACCTTCTCCAGATTATATATATTAAAGAAGAGAGCAGAAAATACAGATATAGACATATAGAGACAGGCATATAGAACAGATATACCTCTCTACAGGAAACATCTTTTGCCTAACATCTTCTTGCAGATTATACACATCCTGAGATAACAATCACAATCATTTGCTCAGGATCATCACTGCATAAGAAGAGGTGCTTGTTCAATCAAGAGTAGGAGCCTCCAGAACTGTCACCAAGCTCTATCAGACAGGGGGAGTCTACTTCAACATCATAATCAGATCCTTTCAACACCATATCAGGATCTTCAAGAGTCTTCCTATACAGAGAAGAACATTATATTTTTTCTTTCCCTTTCTCCCATCTTGTACAGGGTTATTACTCCCTTCAAAAGTGAACTCTCGGTGACAGGTCACCTTAGCAAAAACCTGACTGTGGTGAATTGGGCACCTGATCAAACCTCCATTGGTGTAAGGGCACCTGATCAACTCTCCTAGTGGATTCCTACCAAGGGTGGTAGAAGAGTAGACTACCCAGATTTGGGGAACTACTATATTTCTCTGTGTCATCTGGATTGCTTCTTGTTTATGCTTTACTTTATTTCCTGTGCTGTTTATTATTTATGCACTTCAACTGTTTGTGTATATTACTCTTACAGCAATCAGCAAACTTTTATATATTTATATATATCATTATTTTGAAAGTAAACTTAAACAAGAGTTTTAAACTTATAATAAGAACTGAACTCACTTTCAACGCGCTCGATGCTCTCCGCTTCGACAGTACTCCAACAACGACGGTACCTCTGCCCGCTCTCGCCCGCTCGATCAATTGCCAATGCACGGAGAGCCCCCGTGCCCCGCACGACGGTACCCCCGCCTCGGTAGTGTCCCGACCCACCGCCGCTCCCGCCTGATCGCAAAACACCATGTGCACGACAAAATCAGGACGGGGAGCAACATTGAGTCAACATTGAGCAGAACAGAACAAGCTAACTCTAAATCTTGCTACTACAATTTTAATTACTGAGGTTATTTGAATTATATGTACTAAATACATTTTCTCAATTATTCAAGCTAACTCTAAATCTATATGTATATGTATAAATGCAATATTGAGTAAACATCATTCGGTTCATGTACTCTATTTTGATTATTTTATATTTTCCTCTGGGCAAACATTGAGCGGACTTTGAGCGGAACAGAAGAAGTGCATATCCTCTCATCGCTACTTCATTTCTTTGACATTTGAAGTATTCTATGTTCTTATTCAAATTGTGACTTACTATACGAATAATCATCTATACCATTTACTGTACATGTGTTAATAAGTGTGTTTTCATGATTTTATATTTTCCAGCGTTCTCTATTATTAGATGCAACTGCATATGCACTATTTTGATTTTTATAATGCTAATTTTGCGTCTTTAGGGTGGTGAAGCATTATCCTTTCAGAAACATCAGTGCCTTGAAATTAATTCTAGCTGCTTCATTTGGCGACCTTAAACCACATCGTTTATGCTTCTATTTTTATTTCTACCCGAGTTATTAATTCCAGCTGCTTCATTTGGCGACCTTTAACCACATCGTTTATGCCTCTTCACACATGCTTTGTGCATGCTCGATGCTCGCAGCCCCTCCATCAGGAACCACAACTCCATGATGACGATGTACATCGCCATCAACCTACTATATTACCTGTTCTTGCCGCCCCCGAATCTCATTCTTCAAATATCAGTTGGGGTAATGCCTAAATCGTTTTATTATGATTATTAGGCATTACTCCATTCAACTCTTTCAAAAATGCAACTCATTAATTAATACCAATTAATTATATGCTTATTTGCTTTTTAATTTCTTCCTTATGAGAGCATATATTCCTTAATCTTTGCTTTTAGGTTGAATGAGTTTTGCTACTTCCATACTAATGCGATTAACTGTTTTGTTTATGACATTTGATTCTGAAATCATTTGAATTTGATTTGCTTCCTTTAATCTATACAGTCAACACGAATGGCTTCTTAACATGTAACAGAAAAAGTTGTCTACCTTTGCCCTGGGAATCCAATGTCGAAAGATATTGAGCAGATTGCCTAAGAGGCCTATTGCCTCTTAAATCAACCATTCACTGCCAGTTATAAATGTATGATACCATGTGCTCAACAACAGTATAATTGTGCACTTTAACATTTATATATTACAATGTCTGTTTTTTTTAATTCGGAGTGATCTTCATAAACAAAATTATCTATTTATGATCTTCACAAATAGGTGAAGAAATCTTTATACCGAGAACCACATACATTTAAATATTTAAGTTCCTGCTCCATCATGCAATTTGTCATCTTCACTTTATATAAACATTTAAACATTGCTTCTACAATAATGAATAATTGAAATGCACTCCGTAACTTAATTTTTTTTATATTTTATTTACATCAACATTTTTGTGCAAGACCAATGCTCTGGATGCTGAATGAAGGAAGCATGGTTATGTGCACATAAATCAAAATGGATTCTTGAGTCTGCCCTCTCTGATGTCTTTGGCTTTGATTTGAGGGCATGATTCCGCAGCAAACGTGACGGTATAGGGGGCCACTATTTCAGTGGTAATCTGTGAGCAGCCACTTTGTGCATCTATTGTCAAAGGTTCGGTCTTTCTCCTCTGAGAGAAGCTACTTTGGGCATAGGGCCAAAGGTTAGGTCTGTTTCCAATCTTCCCCCGCCCATACCCCCAATGATTGGAGACTATATGGGTTCTGTTGTTGTTGTTGTATTTACATCAACATGTTTAGAATTGAGGTGCACCTGATATAGAAGAATTGCATATTTTGATTGCTATAAGTGCATCTACAAAATTAGTTAGCAGCACTTTTCGATCTGTTCCAGTTCCTATACGTTTTTAGTGATATATATAAGGTGTTCTCGATGGCTAATTTTTATTGGCAGCCATGACTTCCAGGTTTTGGTCATGGATGTGTGAAACAACTAATTGGGAGATTTTTGTTCCAGAGTTGGTCCACAAACCTTTCAGGCCTGTGTTGACTCCTATTTCAGCTTTGTTTTTTTTTTCACTGTAGATGCTTGATTGAATTCGATTTACTTTTGCTATGTGCATACTGTGTTGAAGTTTAGAAAAAGACTCACATAGAACATCCAACCATTGTAGAAGTAAATCAATGCTTGAATAAGATGGTCACACAACTTTTTTTTGGGCGTAGCTGATAAACTTTGATCAACCCCTCATCCAATTGTATGCTTATTTACACATCTTTGTTCTTTCCTTTTCTTCACACTGAACGTTTACTTTTAATTTGGTTGTCATTGATGTTAATGAAGTTTTTGTAGGAAAAAAGTAAAATCAAAGTAAGATTTAAATTCTTTTTGGGGGTAGAAGTTATTGTTTGATGCTATTGTGCTCGATGCACTGGTGATCGACGAGATGCACCGGTGGCAGAGAGCTGCGGGGAGAGAGAGGGAGAGGGAGAGAGGGAGAGGGAGAGGGAGAGGGAGGGAGAGAGAGAGGGAGAGAGAGAGAGAGAGCGGGAGGGAGAGGGAGAGGGAGAGGGAGAGGTCGTCGGAGAAGGGAATGGCGGCAAAAGGAGAAGATTAGAGCGGCGGCGGTGAAAATATTTTTAGCACTCCCGATGGTTTTCGCTAGGGCTCTGGGTAAGCTTGGCGTTTGTTAGGATACCATTGATGATGACAAAAATTGTTAAGGTTTTTGGTTAAATTTATGATTATGTGAAGTAGTAAAAAAAGAGTTGCACATTATTATATCATTAAGTGATTTCAGTCTATCTTTTTGCACAAGATTCTTTAAGAAAGACCTTTTTTATTTTTTATTGCTGCATATTTCAAATGTTTTTCATGTTTGGTGAAAATTGATTTGTCATATGGCAGCTTGGTGTATAGCAAAACTGAAATATGCAATACGAACAGATGATTCATAAATGAGATTACGTACGTGTACCAAAGCATTCAGTTTATATCATTCAGCTTCATACTATGCATTTAGAGCTGGTATATTAAATAATTGCAAAAAAAGGATTGCTCATGCTTTCTTATAATCACTATGTTCTCTCATGGTTTCCAAAATCGTTGAGCTGCGAGAAAAGCTTCAGTAAAATCTTTGCTTGGGTACTAAGCTTGGCTCGGAATTCACATTTAATTTAATGACGCATAAATCTTTGGTTGGTTGGCACTGTGTTCTCTTATGGTTTCCTTCAAGGACTTCTTGACTGCTGCCTGTGCACAGATTAGGTTTGTTCGGATACCATTTATGATGGCAAATAGTAGTTATAATCAAATGTAATCACGCGTAAACATACCAAAACACTTCTTATGCGTGCAATGCCTTAAATTGTTCGACAACCTAATTATTTCAATGATTTTTCATCTGTGGGTTGTTTACGATGATCAATTTACTCCACCCAATACCCTATCGAGGCCCCTATTGTTGACTTTTTTTAAATACAATAATTAATACCATCATCGTTTTATTTATTGTCCGATCTAGGATACGAGCATCTTCGCACGGGCTACGCCCGTGCTCGATGCTCTCGGGCGGCCTTCGACCGCATCAATGCGTGTTTCACGACACGCTTGAGTGCGAGCAGCGAGTCATTCGTGACGTTTATGGACGAAGCCCGTGCAATCGAGAGCTATGAAGATGAGCGCAACACAGGCTTTATGCGGGCGAAGCCCGCATTGGTGCGGCCGAAGGCCGTCCGAGAGCATCGAGCACGGGCGTAGCCCGTGCGAAGATGCTCGTATTAAAAAAAAACTTTTTTTTAAATGCATAATGAAAACTGATATTAAAAAAATAAAGAATTGAGGGAGAGGGACTGGTTTTGCCTATATATATTAGAGCAATGTTAAACGCAGGCCAGTTTTGGCTATATGCATGCCACAGTTTTTTAAAAAGAGCGATGTTACGCAGGCCGATTTTAGCTATATGCAAACCACAATTTTTTTAAAAAAAATATCATTTTTCCTTTTAAAACTTCAGGAAAAATGATTCGAGTAGTTTAACACTTCATGTATTATGTGTTTTTTCTTCCATGCAACTGTGTCCCCAAGGAGTTTACTCGTTTTTCCGAGTCCGGTGTGTTTTTAAATTACAACGGGCCTAAAGCTATTCATGGGTATTTGCTATGGCGATGGCGACGGCGACGATTGCGACGTCGTCGACGATGGCGGCGATGACGGCGATGGCGGCGATGGCGACGTCGTCGGCGATGGTGGCGATGGCGGCGATGGCGGCGATGGTTATACTTCGGGTAGTTACGTCACTAGTGGAGGTTCTTTGGATAACCGCACTCCCATGAATGGGGTGAGGTTAGCGCCTGTAGGGATACTCCATCAATAGCTCTCCCAGATTTACTGACGAAACAGTGACATTCAACGTAACCTCGCACGCATGATATTTTACTTATTTTATGAATGCTATTTTGCTTGGTGATTTACTTAGGAAAATATTAGTTTGATTTTTAATTATGGTATGTAAATATGAAATTTGGCCTGCATGAATAATTTTTTTGCCTGCATATATCCGCGGCCTGCATATAGTCAAAACCGACCTGCATTTAACATCGCTCATATATTAATATATTATTATCCCGAAGCGTTACCTCTCATATGCATCATAATGAACCGCTTTGACGTTTGAAAGTTTGATGACGCACGAAGTTTAATAAATTATACATATTTTTAGAAAATAAGCTTATACGTCACAGCAATTGAAGAAAAATATAATGCGTTGACCTTATTCTAATCACACTTGGCATTATTAAGTAATCACCTGAAATGGGTGGACTGGCCAGTGGGTAGGCTTGGCTTAGGGATTAATTGTATGGTGCGTTCCACGTAAATGCATCTGAGCCGTCCCACGCATTATGCTCACAAATGTTAAATGTACCAAATTATTACTCCGGCTTAGGAACTAGTCAGCAATTTATGCCATGTGGATCAGCGCATGCGCTATCCAGAGGGGGCCGAAAGGGCCCAAATTTATTGTACGCTCTACGTATTATGAGCATAGTGCATGTACTGTTTCTGTAATGAAAATTAGTATAACCTTAGTCTTACAATTTTGTGATATTCATATTATATAGACATATTTTTGACATATTTGTTAATTAATTATTTTTGAGTAATTTAATATTCTGCTCACATACAAGTTTTGTGATACCCACTTTTCTATACGTAGGAAACAATTTTGCATGATGAGGACGGTGTAAGGAATAATTTATAAGCGAGATATTAAAATCAAAATATAAATTCCCACCTTGTCAATGACCTATTAGTTCCTAACTTCCTATTATAATCATATTTTGATGAGATTTAAACTTAATCTTAAATAAATACTTTATTAAATATATATATATTTCTAATAAGATATATGTCTCTTTCAAGGTAGCCTTCTACACACCTTCCTTATTCCCATCACCGAATTTGTTTTTTGACTTGTGCTTCACCCCGTGGCAATATATATTTATGTGTAGAGAAATTTTTAAGAGAAATTTATTAAAAAATTTATTTATCTATGCAGTTTGTTAGTAGTTACAAACATTTTATAGTGTCATTTTGACTTGATTAAATAATTATATTATCTGTTTAGCTCGAGAAGTTAAATTATTGACTTCCATTTAGGAAAAATCTATTTAAAATTATAGCCCCGTTTGATATGGCAGTGGCGGTCATGAAGGTTAAGAACTGTCGTTCATGAACGCCTGACCTCACCTAAAAAAGCTTCGTCCACTTTTATGTTCAAAATTAGTTTTCTTTTCTTGGTGGCGGTCATAATCATTGTCTCGCTAAACATGCATTATATGATGGTGATATTTTTGATCAAACTCACTGGAGCAAAAACCCGTGCCAAACTGAGCCTATATCAACCGCGTTAAGAAAAAAAATTGTTGAAAATTAGTTACATTGTAATTTTCTTAAACGAGCAAAAAATATTTTTTTTAGTTATATATTTAAAATAAAAGTGGTCTGTTTTTTTTTTTCAATTTACAAAAATGATATTTTAATCTAGGCAATAATTTCTTCAAATTTTTGGTGAAAAATTCAATTCATGAGAAGCACAACCTTTGTGAAATTATAAACGTAATATGAAGAATTAGAAGTCATAACTCACCTGCAGATTCCAGATGGCAGGAAGGAACTTAAGAATTAAAGTCTTGTCAAAATGGTATTTTTTTCCACACGAAATGCCGATGCGCTGGTCCACGCTATTTGGACCCACCTGGTGGGAGCAGAAGCGCAGAACCTTGGTGCATGAGTCATATTTGTCAAGATCAGAAATACACGTTGAGGACATGAATAATAGATCAACTCAGCGGCCTCATCAGATCAACTCGTCGAGCTCGCATTGACCTCACTTGGGGTGGGTCCACCTTCCGATAGCAAGGTATACCCCATTTTTCTTTGCCTATAAATATGAACCCATTGCAATGGGTGGAAGGCAATTCACACCACGCGAATGTCGTCAATATGAACATTTGGCGACCTCGTATGTCATCCCTAAACTTGCAAAATACCTGATTTGAGAGGAGAAGTTCGTATACAATCATGAGTATGCGCGGGTTCTCATAGGGTACTCATAATCATCTTCTAATCACCTCGCAGAAATTTACAATCAACTCGCAGGGAATTCACAATCATCTCACAGTCTTCACCCATGGAACTCACAGAAGAACTCGCTAAGGCTAGGTCAAAACGAGTGTGCATGCAGACAATCAGAGGAATCTATTTATAGATTCGTCCATGAGAGAGATCGACAACAACCTAGCACGGTGATCACAACGATCTCACAATAAATTCGCAGGACTTGGAAAAATCCATAGCGGTCGAGGTGTAGTATGGAAAAAATCGGAGCCCCTAAAAACTATGCGTATGGGATTGTCGTGTCAAAGGTGAAAATTTCATCAACTCGGCTTTCTCTTTCTTTGATACTCTATATTTTGACCGTTGTTTAACCTATGAAACTCACTGGTGTTTTTAGTAAAACCCATGTGTGTTTAGTATAAATAGCAATACTATTATCTATGGCTGAGTTCATAATGATAATTACCTCCATTGAAGAATTCACACAACAATCTAGTCTTCCTAGGGAAGCATATATTTTACGAGTCCATACTCGCAATGTGTTATCTTCATTAACATATATTCAGCGAATCAAAGTTATCTCTTTAGACATGAAAAGTAATATCTATGAAGATCACAAAAGTTCTTTAAGGACAAGAATACAAATATGATCTTTATTGAGACCACATATGATCTCTACGAAGTACAATAATCTACATAAAGATCACATTTCATGTAACTCCATCAAGATAATTTTTGAGATCTCAATGTAATTAACTTTTATTGAGTGATCTCCTTAGAATTATCATTTCAATCTCCATTTAAATCATCTCCATAAATTAGAAATATTTAAATCAGTCCTTATGGCTTGGGGGCAATTGAAATAAGTCTTTATACTTAACATTATGTTATCTTTTTTAACGGTTTTGCTAACTAGGTGATTACAAGGAGACTACGTGGCGTTGTTCTTGTTTTTTTTTTTTCACTTTTCATTTTCAGCTCGGCTATTTTTCTTATAAAATATATAATAACATAAATATGCGGTAAAAAGATAAATTTTAGAAATATCGAATTACGTAAAGATTAATAAAATATTTTGTATAATCAAAAACCCAAAATTCATGCATGACATTTACACCTATCGTATTCAGTATCTCACATAATGTGCGGTTAATAATAAATTTGCAAAAAATATTGAATAATTAGATAATTTGTGCACAACTGGCCGCGTAGTATCCAACGGTAACCAAATAATAAATTTAAAATTATTATTATTATAATATCCACATCAATGTCATGTAGTCACCTTGTCATCGCCTAGTTAGCAAAAATCGTTAAAAAAGATAACGGAATGTTACGTGAGACTAATTTCAAACTAGTTAGAAATCTTATGGACCAATATCAAACAAACACAATTTTAGGAACTTATTTCAAATGATCCTCAAATTTTAGGGACTGATTTAAATATTTTATCTAAATAAAACCATAAAACCCTAGCTAGACAGTATGATAATGGCTCAGGAATAATAACAATAGCTGAAAGTTCTACTCTCCAAATTAGTCACATAGTGATGCCGGCTACACCACGCGCGATAATCATTCAGAGCCCTGGCGTAGATTTGCCCACGTTGAAAAATTTTCTCCGAACAAAGCCTTATTCCATGAATTAATCAAAACTTGTAGACCAGGAAAATAATAACCCTTAAAAGAAAATTTATTATCCGCACTACAGTTTTGGCTATCCGCACTTTTTTTGAGTTATTACGCGCCTTTTGGAAATACGTATTTTACATGCATTTTTAGGAAAAGTGTTCATCACAAAAGTTGTAGATCTCGTCCCGAAAGTTGTAGATTTCGACGAGATCAACAACTTTTGTGTTGAACACTTTTCCAAAAAATGCATGTACAAGTCTTATTTTCAAAAATTCCTTATAGTTACACACATATTTCAATCATGTCGGTAATACGACTTGTGCGTGTATTTTTAGGGAAAGTCTTCAACACGAAAGTTGTAGATCTCGATATGATCTACAACTTTACATGCACAAGACATATTTATTTTCAAAAGATGCATAATAACTCATACAAAAGAATGCGAATAATCAAAACTATAGTACTGATAACCAAATTTTAAAGGAAAATGTGGGATCTGCCGCGGCAGCTTCATCATTCAGCTCATCATCACTAATAACCTAATTCCACCAGTCTCTCTCTCTCTCTCCATCCTCGCTTTTCTTTCTCAATCAAACAGAAAAGACAAGCCCTGATAAAGACCGACAGTGCAGGAATAAACAAAGCGGTAGACGCCAATTCCCACGACCGGCAGCCCACCCCCGGCTAGTTTTCTTCTGTTTTCTACCGCGGCGCCCTGATGCTCTCCTGACCCCATTTTTATGCTTATCTTCGGCCGACCACAAATGTGCTCCTCGGCGAAGTAGATTACAACAACAAGAAGAAGAAGAAGAAAGAGAGAGACAGAGAGACGTGCTTAATTTGTTTTTCTACCGATCCCCCGTCGTCGTCGTCGTCGCAATTGACCATGAAATTTTGGAGCTTTTGAATTACAACCATAGCTTGAGATTAATTCTCTCAGAACTTCAAAGAGTTTTTGGCAGGTGCAGAACAGATTATTTCGGAGGTATACTTTGTTTTCTTGTTTGGCTCTTTTGGCCGTAACTTCAAAGAGCGTTTGCTTTATTCTCAGTATCAAACGCCGCCATAGTTCATTAATTCGCATGAATTTCGGCAGCTATAGAGAAGCGCGCAGTAGGCGTCTCTCTCTATCTCTCTGACGCACAGCTAGCAGGTGTCGTCATGGACATTCGGCCTAACTAATTATTCAGGCATATAATTAATAGTACGGTTTCTGTTTTCATACCAGCTGCCTGCGCAAGAAGGATGTCCTCCGGCGATGCTTTCCGTATCCCCTCCTCCATCAACCCCTTCTCCCAAGGGCCAAACGGCAACACTAATCTCTATCCTCATCAGCAGCTGCCGGCGGCGAATCCCAAGAAGAAAAGGAATCTACCTGGGACTCCAGGTCGGCGGCCTTCACCTCATCATCACTCTCGCGCGTATCATATCATCATATGTATAATTAAGCTTATATATATTGTTATAGCGTGTTAATGCGATCGAACATGCATAAAATTCCACACACAGATCCGGAGGCGGAGGTGATCGCGCTGTCGCCGACGACTCTGATGGCGACCAACCGCTTCGTCTGCGAGATCTGCAACAAGGGATTTCAGCGCGATCAAAATCTTCAACTCCACCGCCGGGGCCATAACCTGCCCTGGAAGCTCAGGCAGCGAGCTCCGGGCAGCCCCCCTGCCCGAAAGCGCGTCTACGTCTGCCCTGAGCCCAACTGCGTCCACCACGACCGGGCCCGCGCTCTCGGCGACCTCACCGGAATCAAAAAGCACTTCAGCCGCAAACACGGAGAGAAAAAGTGGAAGTGTGAACGCTGCGGCAAACGGTACGCCGTTAATTCCGACTACAAGGCCCACTCGAAGACCTGCGGCACACGCGAGTACCGCTGCGACTGCGGCACCCTCTTCTCCCGCAAGGACAGCTTCGTCACCCACCGCGCTTTCTGCGACGCACTAACCCAAGAAGCCGTCGTCGTCACCGCGGGCTCCGACTCTCTCTGCAGCTACTTATCCGACGAAACCCCTTCGGCTGCGCCGCCGCAGCAAAAAATGGATTTGCTCCTCTGGCTCAATCGATCGGAGATGGCGTCCGGCAGCAGAGATCCTCCGTCGATGCCGTCGGCGTACACATCCGCAACCGCATTGCTACAGAAGGCGGCACAGATGGGGGCGACATCGAGCGGGGCGTCTTCGTCCGCGTTCTTCAGCGGGCTACTGCGGTCGATGAAGGGAGGCTCAGAGTATGTCGGGGTGGCCGGCGGGGACTTGGGGAGGGGGACGACGAGGGATTTTCTGGGGTTGGGCGGAGAGGGTGGTGGCCGGAACATCCCGGAGCTGACACGGTTCGCTTCTTTTGGTTCGGGAGTAGATTATATGAGCGCTACTAATCCATCCATTTAAGCATCTTAATTATGTTTATGTAGATGAAGATTCTGGAATTTGGAGCTTTTGGTATTTAGTTATTGATTAAAGTTTTAATTAATTAGGAGTGCAAGTAGTGATCTTTAATTTTCTTTCTCCATTGGGGGTATATAGATAATATGTAGGAATTCATGGAGGAATTTTTTTGTTTTTTTGGGGTCAACTAATATGGATGATTGATTTGCCAAATCAAATTGAAGGCCTATTCTTGACAAAAATACCCCTTGACAGAGAATTATTCGGTTGGGCCACCGGTAGTAAAACTATTTGGCATAGGCTCTGTTTGTTTGGACTTTTATTTTCAAGTTTGCTCGTTTGAATAGTCTTAATTTGAGAGCAACTATCGCCTAAAATATTGTTTTATGTCTGATTTCAATCGAAGGGAGGGAGCTCCATTAAAGAACGCAACATCATTTTACCTTTGTCTCCAATAGCAATCACTCACCCCAATTGGCCCATCGAGATATATACACACATCTAATTAGCCAATTCTTTTGGTTATTGTATGGTGACCTCATGCAATTTAAGTCTGCATCTTCGAGAATTTATTGTTTGTTTTCTTTCTAAGGCTTCGTTTGGTGCGGCATTTTTGCTGCGGTGAGTTTGGAGGAAAAAATGTTGTTGTCATAGAATGTACGTTTGGCATGCATGAAAATGGTTAATTACGTCCACCGCCAAGAAAAGATTACTAGTTTTGAACATAAAAGTGAATGAAATTCCTAATTAGGTGAGGTCAGGCGTTAACGAACGACGCACAATTGAACCACCGCATTTATGACCGCCACCATCGCGCGCGACAATGGAGCCTAAGTGGGGGAAAACAATTATTTTTTTATAATGTTTACCGACGTGAATTTCATGGCAAATCTACCGGCTACCTTGATTATGAAAATCAAACTTCACCAACTCATTGTCTCCCACAAAAGCATCATCCTCATCTAACGTATTTATGAGCTTCGAGAGATTTGACTCTATAAATAGTCATGCTAGAGGATGGTGAAAGAACATCTTGCTCTCTTCAAACCTAAATATTGCAAGATTTCTTTTTGGTACACCTTTGTGACATCAATCTTAGTTTGTGATGAATGTTCGGACGTGATTCAGAGGCGCTAACGAGGAACACTTCACTAAAATGAATAATTACATGTGATATGCACTCATATTATAGGTTCTCATCCATATATACAAAACCGGGTGACGGTTAGTTAAAAACCACACTCCTCCACTAAGATAATGGGGGGGGGGGGGGGGGGTGAGTGAGAAAGTGGACCAAACCCACCATCTCCACAACTAACAACTCGTACAACCACGCACTGCAGGACCACACACAACCGTGCGCGACAACACCACACCCGGTCGTACCGTGCATAACTGCACGCGCTACCGCGTGCGCTGTCGCTCACAATACACATGACGGTACCTCGCACGGTAGCACGCGAACCGCCTCCCCCTTGGGGTGCGGCTTAACCGCACCCCTCATAGGGGGTACCGCCTAACCGCACCCCTCATAGGGGGTGCGGCCTAACCGCACCCCTCATAGGGGGTGCTCCCTAACCGCACCCCTAATAGGGGTGCGGCCACGCCACACCCCCTCTCTTGCAGGGGGCCTTGCGAAGCATCCGGCCGAGGCCGCACCTCCTCGACATGTGCGGCCGAAATCCAATCCCCCCTTTGGGGGCGCGACTTCTCGTTTCCCAGCTCCCCGCGCGCTCAGAATGCTTAAGTGTTCAATGCGCGCTCAGAACGCCTCCTCACGCGCTCAGAACGCTCTCGTGTTCGTTGCGCCCCCAGTCTGCTCCTGTGTTCGTTGCACGCACATAACACTTCTTCACGCGCTTGGAACGTTTTCCATGTTCCCGACACACGCGCAGTTAACATTTCCTAATTTCTCAGATTGCAGGTCTCGCTGGTCGCCTTCATCACCTTCAACGAAGCTGCCCGACCTGCCCGACCTGCCCGACCTGCCCGAAGGGCGAAGCGGACATTTACAAAAAATGGCGATACGTGTGCTCTAAATTGACCAGCGTGATTCAACCGTCAGGTGGTTACGGTGGTTACGACGACGAAATTACTGGGCTACCCCCGACCAAAGCAATACAAGGAGCCCAGAGCCTTCATTTCTGGACACCTTGCCTTCTACGCCCGAGAGAGCTCCTTTGAAGATTTTCTTGGAATTCTCCTTCGGCGCTTGAAGATCTCCTTCGGCCCTCGAAGATCTCCTTCGAGCCTTCGAAGGTCACGAAAGGCAACTCAGTCTTCTCACTTTTGTTCTCACCCCCGTTCTCAGAAGAAAGTACTTTGTTTTCCGAGAGGTGACCTGTCACCCTCGGAGTTCTCTCTCTTTCCTTCCACCATTGTAACGAGCAGCGGCCTGTCGTGCTCGAGTTCTCAATCTCTAATTATAACCCCTCAAAAGATAGTGGAATTTGGCCGACACAGCTCCAGCCGCGTGGTTTTTCACCCTTTCCGGCTTTTCAACATTAAAAGTCTTCGTGTCATTTACTAACTCACTCATTAGCTGTTTGCTCGTTCGGTTCGCTTCCGAGCTAAGGCGGTTCAAGTCGACCGATCTACCAGAGCACCCGAGCGATCCGCAACAACATGCATATTATGGGATGAGTTATAAATACTATATATCTATTTTCATTTTCTTGTCCCACATGCAAGTGATTATTGTACAACCCCGTGTTCGCCGAAGGGGGGTAAATTGACTCGGATATAGGCGAAGCGAGCGGGGCTCGCCACCTTGCGACGAGCGGGTAGCGAGGGCGAGGCGAGCCGGGCTCGCCGCCTAGCGACGAGCGGTTCACAGGCAGGGGCAAGCGGGGGCTCGCCGCCTTGCGGCGAGTGGACCGCGAGCAGTCTCGCGCTCGCCTAGGTAGGTCGCAAGGGAGGAGGTGAGTGCCGACTTCAATTCGCCAGCCCCCGGGATCTTAGTGCAATATGCTTTTTATATTTATTCAGGCCTGTCTGCCTATAGTCATCTCAAACAGCGGAGTTTGGCTGTTGACAGACCATTTTGGGGTGCGCTTAACAAAACCGAAAGGCGGAATTATGTTATTGGCAGTCTCAGTTAAGAAAACTATAAATAGACCTTAAATGATACCTTTGGAGAGAGGCTTTTTTGGGTCCTCCAAGGTTCTCCAAGATGCCTAGCTTCAGCTTTGGCTTGAGAGAGGAAGCGTTCTAAGATCTTCCGGGTGTGTGGTGGGACCTCCGCGCTGTAGTCAAGGGTCAGCGCTTAGTTCTGAGTTTTCGGTCAAGTTCTTCCGCGGGTCATGTAAGTATTAGCTGCCCCCCCCCTGCCCTTTTGGGGTCTGAACTCCCCATTGGGCCGATTCTCGGTTCCAACATTTATAATCTTTGCATGTTGATTTTATGTTTAAAATTAAGTACATAATTTTTTTGTATTTTATTCAATCTTTACAAAACCATGCTAAGTAGTTACTAACTATATATACTTAGGCTCTGTTTGGGGGGACTTATTTTCACCGGTCAAGCGGTCACGACCGCATGAACCGGACCTTAATCAAGGTCCATCTCATGCGGTCGTGACCACTTGACCGGTAAAAATAAGTCCCCCCAAACGAAGCCTTATTAACAACTATATTCTGAATATAATGATATAATAACCAACATTCGTCATGTAATCACTACATGTGTGATCATTTATTTGCCTAAATTTTATCAACTCTGACATCACACAATATTAATTTAAGTGTTTTCATTAAAAAAAAAACTAGTAACACTTAGGGTCTGTTTGGCACTGTGTTTTTGCTACGAAGAATTTGGACCAAAATATTTTTAATGTCTTTGAAATAATGATTATAACTGCTACCAAGAAAAAGAAACCAAGGATTCCTTTGGCTTGGTGTTTTTGCTTGGGTGAGTTGGACAAAAAGGCCACCGTTTTAGAATGCATGTTTGGCATGACAATGACTACGACCGCCACCAAGAAAACAAAACTAGTTTTGAAGATAAAAGTGAATGAAGTTTCTTAGGCAAGGTCAGGCTTTCATGAACGAAGTTTCACGAACCACCGTGTTCATGATCGCCACCGCTGCGCCAAACGGAGTCTAATTTTGAACATAAAAGTGGATAGAGTTCCTTAGGTGTGGTCAGACATTCCTGAACAACGATTCATAACCACCGTGTTTACGACCACCACAACTGTGCCAAACGGACCCTTAGTCAGATCCTTTAATGATCAAGGAAACCAACACACAACTTGATGCACTTCCAAACCTGATGATTGCACCGCTAAAAAATGAACATTTTTTTTCCACAGGAGAGAAGCCCTGGATTAAAACTAAATTATTAGTCAACGGGATAAAATCGTGGTTAATACAATAGTATCGACCACCATTGTTAATTTGCCTTCGCTTAAAAGTTATACAATGGTTGAGCTCGAGCTTACATACATATATTAAGTTATTAAATATTAAAAAAATACGTATTAAAACAGCTCATGAGCTGGTACACGAACACACAAACAAGAAAGTTCAGCTCGCAATCGAGCTCGAGCACGACAGACTGGAGGTAGAGTCGAATTTTTTTCAAGTTTTTTTTCAAACCTGTTCATCAAATTCACTAGCCGGCTCATCTCAACTTGCAATTTCATTCTTTCTTAGATCTCGTGCTCATTTCTCAAAAGCAAACCCTCTTCCTTCAACTTTAAGCACTAAATGAACCAGAAGTATTGATACGGTCCCCTAAAGTGTATCCGGTCGGACCCATAGTTTCCCACCACGACCTCGGTCGACTCACCAATACAATTCCAACGGGCCCAGTCTCGCACAATTCCGAGTCTGTTTGAACTCCGAATCTATCACCGGTATGCCTATACGCACAACTTACGCCACACCCCGCGTCGACCGCCGCGCCAAAAGGGCGCGGCACCCGCCGCGTTAGAAAGGCGGTGTGCCAAAAGGGTGCGGCACTTGCCGCACCAAAAAGGTGCGGCAAATGCCGCACCAAGGGAGTGCGGTAATACCGCACCCCCATCACCAATTAGGGGGGTGCGGCAATGCCGCACCCCCCAATGCCAAATGGGGGTGTGTGGGGGGGGGGGGGGGGGGGGTGGGCGGTGCGGCATTGGCGCAACCCCAGCGCCAAATAGGGCGCTGACCAAGTCAGCGCCCATTTGGGGGGCTGACTTGGTCAGCACCCCACGTGGCACTCCCCAATTGGGGAGTGTTATGGGCACTCCCCAATTGGGGAGTGCTATGGGCCGTACTCCCCAATTGGGGAGTTTCCCATAACCGCACTCAACTGGGGAGTGCAATTTGCACTCTCCAATTGCGGAGTTTTCGCCCTCGCAGCAAGAGGCGTCGTTCGAACGCTTGACACCCTCGCAATCGTACCCTCATCATCATGAACGGCACGCCCTCGCACTCACGACGCGTTCACATCCTCAGTTCACATTCACGGCACGCACGGAACACCCCAAAGTGCACGCCGCGCGTTGAACACCTCCGCGTTCACTACGCTCCCAGAACGCCTCGGCGTTCGCCGAACGCTCAAAACGCTCTCACATTCGTTGCGCGCTCAGAATGCTCCCCCGTTCATTGCGCGCTCAGAGCGCTTCTAAGCGTGCTCAGAGCACTTCCGCATTCCAGGCGCCCTCACTTTTTGTCTTTCTAATTTCTCAGATTACAGGACCCGCTTGTCGCCTTTTTCACCTTCAACGAAGCTGCCCGAACTGCCCAAACTGCCCAAACTGACCGAAGGGCGAGACGGTCATTTACGAAAAATGGCGATCCGTGTGCTCCAAATCGACCAGCATGATTCGCCCGTTAGGTGGTTACAGTGGTTACGACGACAAAATTACTGGGCTACCCCCGGCCAAAACTATAAAAGGAGCCCCAGGCCTTCATTTCAGGGGACCTTGCCTTCTGCACCAGGGAGAGCTCTTTTGAATATTTCCACGGAATTCTCCTTCGGCGCTTGAAGATCTCCTTCGTGGACTTGAAGATTTTCTTTCACCCGAAAGACCACTCAGCATTCTCACTTTCGTTCTCCCGAGCATTCTCACTTTTGTTCTCCACCGTTCTTAGAAGTTAAAAGACTTAGTTTTCCGAGAGGTGGCTTGTCACCTTCGGAACTCTCTCTCTCTATTATTGTAACGAGCAGTGGCATGTCGCACTCGAATTCTAAGTACCTGACTGTAACCCCCCGGAAGATAGTGAAGTTTGGTCGGCACAGCTCCGGCCGCGTGGTTTTTTACCCTTTCCGGGTTTTCCACGTTAAAAAGTCACAGTGTACTCAACGAATCTCAAATTGACTGTTAGCACGCTTGGTTCGCTTTAGAGCTAAGACAGTTCAAGTCGACCGGTCTACCAAGAGCACCCAAGCGACCCACAATAGTTTGACGCCGTCTGTGGGAATCGAATTCCCAAAGTTATGCAAAGACTCACTGGAGGTAGCACTTGCTGCCAATTGCAATGGCAAGAAGAAGTGCTCGCACTACTGAGGGATCAATCCCGAAGGGGCGCGTCGACCCAGCTCCCTCCCACTCGCTTATCAATTCACCTCTCGCAGAAGAGGCAGTGATTGCGCCTGCGATAGTGCTGGAAGGGCGCATTCGGCAAATGGAAGAAGCCTCAGAAGAATTCTCTGACGCTGCAAGCTCCACCCATCCTGCCCGGCCGCCCAGAAGACCAGAAGCTGATCACCAGCACCAGGGAAGAGGTCTCCATGGACAAGTGATGGGAAGAGCCGCTCGAGAAGAGATACGCGACATGATAGCGGAAGAGTGCGACCAGGCGGGGCGCCTCACAGTTCTCGCCCGCCGTCCCGCGTACCACAGCTCCCCACTATCGCCTCAGGTCTTGGCCCATCCAGTTCCGAATGGTTTCAAGCTTCCCAACATCGAAACATTCGATGGGACGGACGACCCGTTAGAACATGTCAACCACTTCGCTACCATCATGAGACTCTACAATGCTCCAGATCAGCTCCTCTGTCAAGTGTTCCCGGCAACCTTGAAAGGACACCAGAGAGGTGGTCTGCCTCTCCGGAGTCGCGAGAGGGGTCACTGTGTAAAAAGAATGCGTCTTTAGCAGGTAGAAATGCAAAAGGTGGTGGGGCGAACAACTTACTAGGACGCGAGGAGGAGACTCGCAGGCCATAGGTCCTCACATCCGGTGGAGGGAGGTCTACCCTCCCAGGGGATGCGAGGCGGGACCCCGGGGGCGACTGCCCAAGAATATAGTCTTAAGGAGGAGTCTGCGAGTAATGAAGTAGTGTTAACCGGGAAAAGGATGGATTGCTGAAACTGACAGTAGAACCTGCGAGGCAAGCTCGTGGCAGCGGGACGGGGACATGGGTGATGTCTCATCCTCCCCAGGCGGCCGCCAGACGGTCCTTGCCTTTTTGGTCTGTGGCGGAAGCGGAACAGGTTGCTGGGAAATCCAAGGGGCAAGCTCGGTTGCTTTGGCATTTTGAGTCGCCTGCGAGGCCTTGAGGCATGCTAATATTTCCTCCCTTTTGGACATCTTGGCGAATATGGCAACAGGCAGCGAAAGGGAGAAGAGGGTTGAAAAGTTCATGTACCAGTCCGAGAGAATGGTATTTATAGCATTGGGCATGGGGCCCACCAAAAGATTCTTACCACGACATCAAGGACGGGCGAACACCAGGGGTTGGATGTTTCTTCACAAGCCTAAGGTAGCCTCGCGAAGAGAAGGGATTGTGTACAACCCCAGTATTTTCCTAGAGGTGAGCAGAGGCTAAGGGGTCAATGGGCTTGATGGATAAACAAAAGGGCGAGCCGGGCGCTCGCAAGTGAGTGAGTCAGGTGCTCGCAAGAGGGTGAGCAGGGTGCTCATAGAAAGGCTCGCGAGCTGGGCTCTCACTGGCTGCTCGCATGTAGGCGAGCGGGTCGGTCCCTCGACGGTCGCCCGCGGGAAGGCGGGCGAGTCAGGTCTCTCAGCCCGCGAGAGAGGCCCTTGTGGTATGCTCGCCCAGTAAGGGTCCAGGGGTGTTTTTTTCCTCGAAACCCTTGGTGGTCTGCAGTTAGCCTCTCCGAACAGCAGAGTTTGGCGGTTGGTAGACTATTTTGGGCTGCGTATAGTAAAAGTGTAAGGCGGAATCCCGCTATTAGCAAACCAAACCAGAAAAACTATATATAGATCTTGAAGGGCACCTTTGGAGAGGATTCCAATCTCAGTACTCTGAGCTTCCTCCTCCCTAGGTTATCTTGGTTTAGCTCTCAGACTCTCCAAGGTGCCCAGTCTCAGCTTTATCTTGGGAGGGGAAGCGCTCAAAGATCTTCCGAGTGTGTGGTGGGACCTCCTCGCTGCGACTAAAGGTCTGTGTTTAGTTCTGAAGCTCCGGTCTGTTCCTTCAAAGGAATCAGTAAGTGCTAGCTGCCCCTCAACCTGTTGAGGGCCCGAGCTCCACAAGAGACCAAGTTTTGGTTTCAACAGTGACCAAGACGCCTATGCTAAAGTTCTAATTCGTTGTTTATAGAAATAAAGCATTTTAAAGATGATTGTGAAAGATCATTAAAGGCAATCATATAAACATTATGAATTCTAGGTGCGGTAAGTACGATATCATTTGTTTTAGAATTTATAATTTTGCAAAGATATGTAGATGATTCTAATAATACATTTAAACCCTTATCACACAATTGATTAATTGATATTAATTTATGTTTCAAGCCATCTACAAGAAAAACATTAGAGATTGAGAAAGAATCGTTAACCACTGTGGCGATGCCCATGATCCTTCCTTTTCTGTTATCTCCAAATATTACCAACCCTTCTTTCTTCATCTCAAGGCT
This sequence comes from Dactylorhiza incarnata, assembly GCA_033032865.1. NCBI lineage: Eukaryota > Viridiplantae > Streptophyta > Magnoliopsida > Asparagales > Orchidaceae > Dactylorhiza > Dactylorhiza incarnata. The sequence goes on from JAWHQI010000134.1 coordinate 5,486,844, forward strand.
AAGAAACTTTTCTTTGTTACCCTTCATATGTTTGGAGCATCCCGAGTACAAATACCACACGTCTTTTTGTCCTTAGTCTGCCAACATACCTAAAAATGAGATGAGAGTAAAGATCCGGATACCCAAGAGGTTCCTCCCATTGAATAGGTGGAAACCTTAGGCACCCAGATTTGCTTTATAGCACTACGACCCTTCTTCCTACATGAGTCCGAGGTGTGTCCAAATATATGACATTTGACTCGTGATATAAAAGGGCATGAAACCCTTTTCGGAGTTTTGGATAAACTTTTGCAGGAAGATGAGATAACATTTGAATTTTGAAATGATTTTTTATTATCAGAATTAAAATTTCTGGAATTATTGCTAACGCTAGCGTTAAAAGTTAACGTTGGGCGATAGCTCCCAGTAACATACCCAAGGCCATATTTGGCACTACCATGACATTGGTTGGCCAAGATCATGTCTAGAGATCTTTGCCCAACTCCAAATGTTTTAATAGCCAAATTTAGATCATGAATACGAGCTTTTAGAGCGGTGTTTTCCGTTACTAACATAATGCACAGATTCGTAAAAATTTTCTTTCCTTCTTCTATTTGAGAAAGAGATGTTTTTAAAGTTCTTTCTAAATTCCCCTTCTTCTTAGTAAGAATTTCGATATTGGAGTGGACTTAGAAAGAGCTTCTTCGAGTTCTTTCACTCTTACCAAGGAGTGATTGCACTCTTGGCAAGATACTTTCTCTTTCCCTAATAGTTTAGATAATATTTTATTTTCTTTTAACAAAAGTTTATTTTCAAAATTTAGAATCTCAATATCATTTAAACTTTTATCATAAAATTTGCATGTTTGTAAATACTCAATATAAAATCCATCATAAGTAGTAGGAAGAGCTTACCTCAGTGTCGCTTTGGACATTACTTTCATCATCGGATAGTGTGTTTCTCTTTGTTATGAGACACACATTGGCTTCTTCTTCACTACTGGAGGATGAGCTGCTTGATTCATCGGAGGAGGATTCATCTCAAGTAGCCGCTTTTAGGACCTTCTTCTTCTCATTTCCCATGTGCCATTTTTCTTTACGCTCTTTCAAATATTTCAGGCACTGGCTTCGGATGTGTCTGATCTTTCTGCAATGGTAGCACTATGGTGGTGGTCGCTCATCATCATCCTCGTCGTTACCTCTTCCTTTCTTCGATGAGGATCCCTTCTTGATGAAATATTTCCGGAAGGTGCTTCTCCTTTTCGGATTCTTCGTGAACCTTTTGAAATTCTTTACAAAAAGGCTCTCCTCATCCTCTTTATCGTCATCTCCGTCAGCTTCCTTATTTAATTTTAAGGCCAAAGCCTTCTTCTTTGGTTCTAAGTTGTACTCTTGTTGTTGAATTTTGAGTTCAACCTCATGGTTCTTGAGGTTCCCAATGAGGCTCTCAATTTGGAGCTTCTTCAAATCATGCGAATCCGAGATAGCCGTCATCTTTGGATTGAACTTTGGAGGGAGAGACCTTAGAATTTTTCTCACTAAGTCGTCGAGGGAGAACACCTTTCTAAGTACTTTTGAATCATTGATGATCTTGGTGAACCTTGTGTACATTGAATCTACGTCTTCATCCGCCTCCATCCAGAATTTCTCATATTTGGATTCAAGTTTGAAAAGCTTTGAATCCTTGACCTGTGAAGTACCTTCATGAGTAATTTCTAATCACAAGCAGTTTCGCAAGCACAAGTTCTATTAAATTTTGTTCTATCCAAAGCACAAAATAAAGCATTCATAGCTTTAGCGTTATTCTTGCACCTTAACTAGATCATCTCTACCAGTGAAGACTGGGAGCCGAGGTTCTCGGAACCCCACGGGAACTTGCTCCCATCTCACTTAGTCGACAAAAGGAGATGGCTCCTCCCAACGACAAGCTGGGGGATGAGCAACATCCTCCTAAAAGTTCAGAGCTCGGGTTGTACTTCCCTGGGCAGCTACCAGGAAAAAGTCATGCCGAGCGATGAAATACTCCCCCTGAGACTGTAGAGGAGCTGTGGGATGGGGGCGGAGCGGTCTTGCACGTGACCGCTAAAGGGCAGATTGTCGATTGGTGTGGCGACCTAAGCGGTCTGCGAGACAAAACGCTAGGAGATCGCCACCAAGGCTTGACTCATCATCTCAATCTGTTGAGCAGTCTATCACTGGGCTTTAGCGAACTCTTGCTAGGTTCGCTCTAAAGCCCGCTCAAAACAAGACTCATGGTCTTTCGAGGTCGCACGACCGGACCTGAGGGACCACCCAAAGGCTGACTCTGCAACTCCCGATCTGACATCCTAAGACCGTTGAGTTCACTGGTACGTCCTAATCTGAAGGTCGCGTGTTCTTCTGTTGGTACAAAAATTCTACCTCCACAACATACACTGAAGGAAAAAGGGGAAAAACTGAGGACGATCGGTTACTAAGGGCCTGGAGAAGCTGAGGCGGATGCCACTTGGCAGCGAGACCGAGAAAGGAACCTTAGGGAGGACAAAAACTAAGTCCGCTTAAGCTGATACTATGATCTATACCCGAACCAAAAGTCCTTTTTAGGGACCCCTACCCCCTTATTTATTGACTCGGAAGACTGCCCAAATTGGCAAACCTCAAAATTACGGGCTGCCTAGGATATAAGAGAGTCTGGACAGAGGAGAGAAGCTACCTTATGTGCAAATAACAGAAAAGCTTAGGGCTCCAGACCGCGCAGTCTGACGATCTTGAATGGTCTTGACCGCTGGCAACTTGAAGATCTGTTGCCGAGGACAAGACAAGCGGTCTGGAAAAACTGAGACTGCCCTGACCGCCGAGATCGGGTGAATTTCATCATGAGCACTTGAGATCGCGAACTTCTGGGCAAACATTCCGGGTCAACCCTAAATAGTGTTGAACTTTCCGTCGCTCTTGGAGCAGGGCGGACATATCGATGTTTTGGATTTTATTTCATTATTGCCTATAATTTAAAATTGATGTGAAGATGGGGCATTCCTTTAGGGTCAACCCTAAATAGTGCTGAACTGGTCGCCGCTCTTTGAGTAGAGCGGACAGTTCGATGTTGTGGCTTTTATTTTATTATTGCCTGTAATTTAGAGTTGACGTGAAAATGGGACATTCCTTTAGGGTCAGCCCTAAATAGTGCCGAACTGGCTGCCGCTCTTGGACTAGAGCAGACATATTGATGTTTTGGCTTTTATTTCATTATTGCTTGTAATTTAGAGTTGATGTGAAGATGGTACATTCCTTCACGGTCAACCCTAAATAGTGTCGAACTGGTCGCCACTCTTGGAGTAGAGCGGAAAAATCGATGTTTTGGCTTTTATTTCATTATTTCCTGTAATTTTGCGTTGACGTGAAAATGGGACATTCCATCAGTGTCAACCCTAAATAGTGTCGAACTGGCCGTCACTCTTGATGCAGAGCAGACAGATTGATGTCTTAGTATTTATTTCAATAGTGACTGTAATTTAGAGTTGACAGGAATATATTGTGCCTTCGAGAATTATTCCTACGGGAATATTTGTGCCTTCGAGAAACATTCCTAAGAGAATATATGGTGCCTTCGAGAAATATTCCTACGAGAATATATTATGCCTTCGAGAGTTATTCCTAAAGGAATACATTGTGCCTTTGGGAGTAAATCAGATCGCTGACGAGTTATACTCTGAGGCAACCCGCATGAAGGATGATGCCTTCCACTAAGTGATATAAAGTGCACTCATTAATGGTTAATCATCGTTATAAATTATGTCTTCCGCTAAGTGATATAAAGTGCACTCATTAATGTTGTCTTCCACTAGAACACTGCTTCCCTACTTTGTTGGTGCGTAGTGACATTCACTTAACATCACCCCTATGCGTAACAATGGAGTGTTCAAGGAAAGGAGTTGGAGAAGGAAGTGCCATAACCTTTCATGGTCTCTTCGGCATTGTGCATAAATGGTGGTGTGTCATAAGATTCTCCGATCGGACTGCTGATTCCTAGGGGGTCTTACACCCGCCCCTACGATGCTTGAGGGTCCCAGCCCCGCGCTGCTTGAGCATCCCTCCCCCGCGCTGCTTGAGCATCCCGCCTCTGCGCTGCTTGAGCATCCTACCCCCATGCTACATGAGCATCCCTCCCCCGCACTGCTTGAGCATCCCTTGATAGTTTATATAGGATGTAGTCTTAGACACTTAGAGGAGGGGTGAATAGGTTTCTTTTATTTTAGGCTTAGTGTTTTCTGAATTTAGGTTAGCAAATTATCAAGCACAGAAAGCACAAAGAGATTTATAGAGGTTCCTCAAGACAGGGTGTCTTAAGTAGTCCTCTTTCTCCCTTCACCTTTCTAACAATGAGTTAGACAAGACCAACTTCTCCAAACTCAACTCCAAGAGCCTACAACACAGATCCCACAAGATCTCTCAGGTTTTCCCAAACGCTACCTCAGGCACAGCAGCCCTACCTTAGTCACAACAGCCCTATCTCAGATCACACACTGATCCTACCTCAAGCTGACCTCTCAGCTCTACAACTCAGGCCAATCAGCCTTACACACTCAGGTAATAAATCTCTACAGTCTCAGAACTCACAAGTTCCCGCAGATGATATAATAAGGAATTACAAATAGAAGGAAGAAGAGGTCAAGCCTTGGTCTTCTTCTTCTGAACTGTTGTTGTTGCAGACTTGAACCAGGGAGGAGAAGTGCAGCTCCAACTAGATTCTTCTTGATCAGCCCTTCAAATGATGGACTGGTTCTACTTGCTCTTTCTTGAGATGAATCAAGATAAGCAATCTCTTCTCTCCTTGCATCCTTGTGTAAGCTCAGTTCTTGGCTGCCGACAATGGAACAGTATTGTTCTGCTTGTTTGTGTACTAGAGAGTAAGATCAATAGCAAAAGTTATTTGCTCAACCCTAACTTATTCCTTTTATACACCATTGACCTTCAACGGCTCTTAGCTGTCCTCCTGACAGGTGTGAGAGTGATTGGTGGACCCCAAGATGCATTTCTATAGCTTGCGCCAAAAGCAGAACCTGCCAGATCACTTTTGAATCTGTCTCAGCGGTTGGGCTGAGATGGTCAGTCGTCTCAGCAGTTGCTTCTATCCCGCCTCAGCGGATCCGCTGAGACAGACAGTTGTATCAGCGGTTTTCTTCTATCCGCAGCTCAGCTTGCCCAGACACCTTCTCAGCGGCTCCTGGCTTTGTCTCAGCGGTTCAACTGAGACAGAGATCTCTTCTCAGCGGTTTTGACAGTAAACCAACTGATCATACATCACACCTTAGTGTGCCCTAGTCCTGCATACTTATGAGATAGAAATAGGGTTTATCAAATACAACTTGTACTTAGCATTGAGTGTGAGGCCTCTTCCAATCATGGGAACATTGAGGGTCATTTTCCCAACAATCTCCCCCTATTTGAAGAAGGCAAAACACCCTCAAATGCTAGAGTACATTACTCATAAATTCATGGTATGTGACATTGCAATAATGAGTTCAACATATCATGCTTAGTGCATCAATCATTTTAAAACAGATGGTTGTTATGAAAGGATTGTGCCACAGAGTTTAATCAATCCATCAGTAAGATTTGATAAACATAACAATGCAACATAGATTGAATTAACCAATAAAAACAGGGTAAGGTTTAGATATAACTCAGATTTAGCTATGATATAAGCTGATTACATTAACAATCCATCAATTGCAATCCAAATAGAATAGTAATTCAAAGCTCAGTTTGCATTCATATATTCATAAACAAATTTAGGCAAAGTATAATTAAGTTTGCATGCACACAGTCATAAGTCATTATAGTTCAATAACATTTATATACATAAACTGTTTCAATAATCATTCAAAGCTTTCTTTTCTTATAAGAAGAACATTCAGGAGAGTCAATAACTGCTTCTTTCCCTTTCACTGAAGCATCATCCATGTCATCAACAACAATGTTATCTTGACCTGGAAGCTTCTTCTTTTCAGCATTGGTAGCCTTGATATCAGCAATTCTTTTCTTGTTCTCTTGCCTTTGGAAATACATATATGGTTTTGGAATGTATCTAGAGGGCATTTTCTTTGGATTTTTCTTTCTTACTAGATTTGCTTTGAAAATTTTATCCCTCCTAGTATTTCTCTCCAAATGATTTATCCATTCTTCAGATGGATAGAGCTTGTCAATATCTTTACACACCTGACCATGGCTTATCCAGGCATTTAGTATGATGTCCTTGGAGTCATCACTCCATTGCTCATGGTCAGGGTCATTATTCTGCACCTCACTTTGCTTGGCTATAAATTCTTCAGCCAACATTACACTCTCCCTTTCCCTTCTCTATTTCAGATTCTTATCTTGAGCAATTGCCTCTTGATGATGGAAATCCCAGTCTTCTACCCTGTTGACATCTAGGATAGGAAGGTTCAGAGCTATCCTTGTCCCTTGTAGAACTTTCAGGGTGAGGTCAGAATTTATGATAACATTTGTGTCCTCCTCCTTTCTGGCTTCTTCATATATCTTTTGATGGAGGTCTTGCTTGGCTGCAGTTATTGTGCCAGAGAGGGTTTGGAACACATTCTCTATATCATATTGAAGCACACCTGTTAACTTTCCTACTTCTTCATGCAAGTGGGAAGAGGTGGCTCTCTTAGAAATAGATTGGGAGACAGATGCAATTTCTTCTTTCAACTCTTCCTTGTACCTGTCAGTTTCTTCATTTAACTGCATGGCAGTCGAATAGACATACTCTTGAAGATGATTGGTTGACTTCTCTATCACCTCATCTGTCTTACTTACATAATTCTTGACAAATCTCATGTCTTGTTCGGACAGCTGGAGATGTTTGTCCATGGATCTTAGAATGGTATTCTGAGAAATTACAGATTTTTCAGCCAGATCAAACCATTTGGACATTTGTTTATTGAGTATTTCAGTGTTTTTCTTTATTTCCTTGACCTCAGACATGACTTCAGCTTTCACATTCTTGATGGACTGATCCACATATTTCCTTACTGAGGTAACTGATTTATCTAGATTAGTTTGCATGGAGGTGAGATAAGACTGAAGCAGTAGGTTTATGGCATTGAGAAGAGCCTCATTGGGTGAGGTGGAGGAAGAGGCTTGCTGAATGTTGATAACAGTAGCTGAGGCATCATCCCGCTCATCTTCAGTGTCAGCATCTTGATGATCACTCAGATTGACATCACAAGCATTATCATCCTCCCCCCCCTCAGAGAGAGCATCCTTTTCTGTTGAGTCCAGGAATGCTGGGACAATTAGCTGGAGTTAGATTGAACTACTTAGAGGTTCTAAGGATAATAATGTAAGATTTACCTAGAACATCATCTTTCTCTGCAGGAGGAGCATTCTGCACCTCCCCCTCAGATAAATCAACTTAAATGGATGAATCTAGGAATTCTAGAACAAGAATTGTAGAGTTAGATTTTATGATTCTGAATGTTTAGGCTGGGTTTTTAGGGCTTACCAATAACCTGATCTTTATCAGCTGATGGCTCTTGTTGTTGCCCCCCCTCAGATGGGGTATCAGATGAACCTTGTGAAGGTAATGACCACAGGGTTGGTGCATTTTCAAGAATGTTTCTTATTCTTTCTTCAAGACTGAAGATAATTGTGTTAATCTGACCTTGTAAATTTTGAGGTGATGGTCTTGTGTTCACATCATCATCATTGATTTTTGTAATATCAATGGGTGATGGTTCTTGTTGATACTCCCCCTCAGATGAAGCACACACCAGTTCTTGAGGATCTGGGGTCCACATTAATTAAATGTCAGATTTGACTAACTATTGTGATTAGCTATGATTAATTATTTAAATGAGTTAGGAGGAGTTGAATTAGTTACCAGAAGTTATGACTTTGACAGCTGTTGTGGATGGACAGGTTCAGTTGGCAGGTCATTTGGTGTAGCCTCTTTGTCAAGAATGCTGTGTGACCCAATGTCAGCACCAACATCTTCATCTTTGTCTGAGTGATCAGACTCAGAACTAGACATGATCATCCTTATTTTCTTAGAAGATGAGGGGGTTGTCTTCTCCTTTCCTTTAGTTTCAGAGGGCTGACTCATAGGCAATACCCTGATGAATCTTTCTAAAGTCTTGATGTCCATTCTCTTGAGATAGTGAAGATTGGCTCCTTTAGATGTGTTGAACTTGTCAGGGTGGGTTTGAAGGAGATACAAGGAGATAATTCTTCCCATATTGGGTGCCTGAAGGCATTCCTTTATTCTTTGAAAGATGACCTCTCCCCAAGAGATTTTCTTTTTCAGAATTATTCTTGTCATGAGGTCAAACATGTACTGTGAGATTGTATCATGGGACCCTGGTTTGCAAAGAATGGCTTTTCCCACAATATCTGATAAAAGTTTTCCCGTTTGGTTGAAGAATTTCTTCTTCAATGAGCCAATTTTGGCATCATTGTACTCAGTCCATTTTAGAGCATTTTTCTTGTCTTTTTCAGAGATGGCATCCTCCTCACTTGGACTACAGGATGGAAGATGTAATGTTTTTTGTAGTTTTGTTGGGGTTATCTTGATTCTATCTTCTTCTGCTGCAAACAACCCTACGTAGGCTTCTTCTTCATTCTCTGAGTCTGAAGTTGAGGATTCAGATTCACTCCAACTTCTTCCTTTCTTTGCTAGAAAAGATTTTTCACCCTTCCTATCCTTTTGGTGATGATGCTTCTTATCACCCTTCTCCTTTCTTTTGGCTGGACAGTCAGCTATGACATGTCCAGGTTTACTGCAGCAATAGCAAATAATGTTATTTGAAACATGTTTACTAAATTTGGAATCATACCTGTCACCCTTTGGGTGCTGTCTTTCAGATTTCCTGTGGTCTTTCTTGGAGTGTGATGAGGAGGAGGGCTTGTTCTTCCATTGCTTCCTCCTCATCATCTTCTTGAACTGCCTAGAGAAGGCAGCAAACTCTGCATTAGAGGAAGAGCTATCTGAGGTGCTGATTTCAGATTTTTCAGTTTCAGCACTTCTCCTTGGAGGAGACACCATCCTGCCCTTGCTTTTCTTGGAGCTGTCAGCTTTGAGAGCTATAGATTTCTCCCTTTCCTAAGCCCTTATTGAGGTGTCCTCTTCCTTTCTTGCAGACAGCTGCATCTCATAAGGAGCAGCTTTCCAAACTGTGTATGAGTGGGGGTCTCACCAAGCCTAGCCACTCCCTGATAGCACAGATTTTTGTGTCCCAATCCCTTGTTAGAGATCTAAGGAACTTATCATTCAGCTCATAATCAGTGAACATTGTAACGCCCCGAGTTTTTCTTATAATTATTTTAATAAAACATATGAAATTAATAATAATTATTTGAAAACGAGATATTAATTCAGGGCGTCGATGCGAAGGGGCGTTATCGTTGCGGGAGCATCGTCGTCATCTGACGTTTTTGTTCTAGGAAGAGGCTTATTTGCGGGTATATATATACATACACACACATATATATTGAAAGTGCACAGTTAACCTCACTAGAATTCTCAAGAGGGGGGGTGAATAGAGATTTAAAATATTTTTGTGCAAAGTTAATAATTATATATATATATGGGTGTAGTGATCACAGATTAGAGCTTTCCACACACCAACAAGAATTAAGCAAGTAAAGAAAATAAATGCAAGAAGAAAAATCACAACACAACACAAAGAAATATAGTGGTTCCCCAAACTTTGGGTAGTCCACTCTTCTACCCTCTTGGTTGGAAATTCACTATCTTGCATTGAGTCTTTTGATAAGAAGACTCTTAGAACCACCCTTTGTCTTTTGATAAGGAGACTCTTTGAACCAACTGAGTCTTTTGAAAAGGAGACTCTTAGAACCAGTACAACTGAATTTTTTGAAGAGAGATTCTAAAAACTCTTTTACAGTATTTGAAAGTGAAATAAAGGTAAAGAAGAAAGAGAGATAATAAAAAGACAAGAAGGAATCTTCTTCCTAGCAAGAAGATTGGAAGCACAAGAAGTAGTGAATGAAATCTCTCTTCTATAGTGAGAAGGAGATTGTAGGCCTTTTTTCTCTTTTGTGAGAGCTATCAGAGTTTGCAGCAGTATGACTTCAGAGTGAGAAGGAGAAAGAAGCTTGATCTTTGCTGCAGCACTATTTCTCAATTTTCTCTTTTCACTTGGGAGCTCTTCCTCTTTTTCAAATGTAAAATGGTGGATCACTTGTCTATGCTCTCTGCCGACCACCTTGTTATTTATAGCTCTGTTCATTAAAATAACACTATAGGAGAGTAATCAATTAGCAGGCAGAGTATAGAAAGAAGGAGAAATTTCCATAACAATTATATCCATAGAAGGAAAGTATTCATTCTGATTTCAAATAGTGTCCATAATGGACTTAATCAAATTGGCCAAGAATTCATTAGAGGAAAAGAATAATTCAGAACGGCTATAAAGAATAATTTGATTCCATATAAATCAGATCTATGAAAGAAGGAAAGAGATCTGGCGATATTTGAATTAATCATAGAAATCGACGTGCGTCGATTACTATTCGACGTAAGCGTCGAATTCGTCCTAGCAGAACGTCGAGAGGAGAATAAGGAAGGTGCGTCGACTAAGGTGCGTCGACTTCTCAAGATACGTCGACTAGAAGTCAGAGCTACGTTGACAGAGGATACGTCGAATTCTTCTTAAAGTTACTTCGACTCATTCTGAAAGGAACGTCGATATCACTTCGACGTTGCGTCGAATACTATTCGACGCATATTTACTTAACCTTGATTTTCCTTTCTTAGAATTCATATTCAACTTAATTTCAGGGGTTAAGAGAAATCATTTTCCCAATATATATATATATATATATACGTGTATATGAGTTCTTGTATAGGTAAATTTATACAATCATGTTTTCGTATAGGGAGGCAAATGTAGGTGGAGATTTTTATGCGTGTATAAAAGTTCTTGCATAAGTATATATAAGTTTTCATATATAAATTTCTTATAAATATATAAGTTATTTTTATATATATATATAAAAGTTTATATTATATATATAAACAAATTATAACCCTTGAGCCATTCTGCTCTTCCCCCTCCCCGATGACATCAGTTTGCCGAAATGGAGATAGTGGCGAGATAGGGTTTCGTTGGCGTAGGCCGTCGGGGGAGTTTTAGGGGCTGCCGGAGCTTGATTTTCGTCGCCGGAGTGGGGTTGCGGAGATATCTCGTCGGGATCGGCGTTGGTGGTGAGGTCGTCCGACCGTAGATTTCACTTCGGCGTGGTGTCGGCTTCCGAATCAAGGCAAGAAAACTTTTCCTTTCCTCCCCCCTCCATCTCTTTTGCTGGATCTTTTCTTTTGTTGGTAGTTTCCTTGATCTTCAAGTGCAGAACTTCTAATTTTGTTGACAAAATCTTTGGATCATTTAGGGCTTGATCCTCTAGTTTTTTTTTTTTTGGCAAAATTCTTGGTTTATATGTGGAATTTCCCCTTGTTTTGTTAGCAAAGTTTTCTGGAATTTTTAAATGGCAGATTCCCTACTTTGGTTAGCAAATTCTGGATTTTTGTTTGGGGCTGCTATATATATAATCTCTATCGGGATTTTTGGGGGCCGCTATATACATAATCAATTTAGTTTTGGGGGCTGCTGTGCGCATATAATTTCAGTTGGGGCTGCTACATATAATTCTATTTGAATTATTTTGGGCTGCTTTACATAATTTCAGTTTGAGGGCTGCTACATATACTCCAGGCTGGATCATTTCTTTTTTGAGAGGGGCTGCTATGTATAACTCCAGTGGACTTTGGGGGCTGCTATATATATAGTTCTATTAAGCTATATAGTTCTATTCTGAATATTTTTATGGGGGGGGGGGGGGGTTGCCATATATAATCCTACTCTCGATATTACGTTCAATTGTTGTTATATGACTGGTGGGTCACCTTCAGGTTGCAAGCCTCGATAATTCAAGTTGCGTAATCGACTCATAGTTCAAGCTTATTCTTGTTATATGACATTCAGTTGATTTGGTTATACGGCCTTGGGTATAAGAGAATACGGTTGTCATGTTCGACAATCATATTTAAATGTTGGTTAAATTATTAAAGTCACTCATAGCCTCGCACTAGTAGCATAGCGGTTGAGGTCATTTATTTTTCTCTTTGTACTAAACCACATTGCAGCTTATGGTGAGATTTAGTTGTAAAGTAAGAATGTTGTTTTTTATATTGGATTGTGGGTTAGTTGGACAATGAGGCCACCACCACAGTGGATATGGATGGACTTGTTTGGACTGGAAGGATGGGTAAAGGGAACAATGGGGTCCTCCATCACAGTTCTTTTAATAGTGGTTGGCGGGACAACGAGACCACCACCACGACGCCTCTTTTAGTTGGGGGTGAACGTCCCCTTTATGTGAGTGGATAGTGACATTGTTTGGGTCCGCCACCACTGGTTCATTTTGCACTACGTGCTAAATTTAGTTATGCGCTTGCTTATCAGGTTGGTTCTATGCGGGCTCTTCTTAAATTACTACTGCTGGAATCTTGTATAGTGTATACGTATATATATACTCCTTTCAGACTATGGTTTATGCTAATCGGTACCTTGCCAGCTCTTACTGATAACATGTTGTTTTCTTGCACCCTTTGGGCAGATGCGTTCTTTTCTTATGAATGCCTCAGGTTCAGGTTTATAGCTGTCGCCGAGGTTAGAGCGGGGTCTTTCAGTTCCCCTGTCGAGGCCTTTCCTCCCTTGTAGGTAAGGATGCATTTTTCTTTTGTTGGCTGTAGCCTTCTCTTTTGGATTGTCTTCTTTCTTTCCTGCGGGTTCGTGTCAGTTGTTGGCGCCCGTATGGCTCTTGCTCAGATTACTTGCTTATGCTGCTACTTGTATTTCATTCCTATTCTGGTTTTGGTATACATGTATCCTCTGGGAAATGTATTATTTTTGGTATACGTGAAACTATTTTAGCAAGTTAATTTCTTTAGCATACCTTACATTATTTACTATTATGTATCACCTATTTGCAAAGCGTAAAACAATAAAAAGGTATTTCCTTATACTATACTAAATCTGGACCTACGCTCACTGTTTCTGGTCTTCAGCGCTTTTAGGATAAAAAGGAACCTATTTTCTTCTGCTGTGTTCGCATATTTTTTTTAATGGTGGCTATGTAGACCACAGGGCCGAGGGGCACGACTTCCTAACCAAAGAAGGTTAAGAGATAATTCCTTCTTTTTACAATACCTATCTTTTCTTGTAAAAATGTTCGTTTGAGTGCTTGCCTGAACGTCTATAGTTGTCCCCTACAGGACGTGGCATCATGACGCGTATTTTCCCCCTTTACTCTGATATCATAAAATATTTTGGGAAAATACGGGTTGTGACAGTTGGTATCAGAGCCAGGTTGATCGGGTTGCTGGAAATGGTCTGGTTGGCCCAGTTAACCGTTCAGTGAGAATCGTTACTCATTGCATACACTCACCGATGGGTCATCGATAGATCTCGGCTGAAGCACGAACACTACACTCATAAGCATGAAATAAGTATACGGGGCATATTATGCAGTATGAGATGCATAATATGTGTTTGTTTATGGATCCTCATAGGTGACAACATGCGACTGTTATGTAGTATGTGATGCATAACGTAGGTCGCATGCGTGTCCATTAGATTTTCTTTTTCGTTGCATGCGATAATATGTAGTATGGGATGCATAAGATCGCATGTGTATGCCGCTTATAGCACGCATTAAGGCATGTTTCTTAGTTTGCATAGCACTACATGCATAACATAACATTGCATAAGCACACATGCCAATCTAGAGATCTACACGATGACACATGCACACACATGATTTCAAAGGTAAGATTCTAAGTTTATATGCATACGGGAGAGGTGCACGAGAGGTAATGGATGGTATACCATCCCGAGTGTAGAGAAATATTATGTATTTACCTTTCCCAAAGAAAAAGCAGTAGCAAAAGCAAGTATTTGTATGTCTCCCTTTCCTAGAGGTTTGAGTCCAGTCTTTTCATGCCGTTTGTTGTTGTTTCTGCTAGGTATGGCTTTTAGGCGTCGGCATGCGAAACCTGTTCCCCAGTCTGAGGGCGAGACATCAGGTGCGCATAGTGAAGCGGTAATTGAAGAGCTGCGTCTGAATAACGAGACTTTGGCGCGACAGTTGGTCGCAATGCAGGTGCAGATGCAGGCGTTGTTGGCTACCACTCAGCGGAAGCAACCAGTGACGAGTCAGCCAGAGACCGCCCGTCCTGCACCTCTTGTCCCCCCCGCCACGTTGCCGCCAGAGATGAATTTTATTTCGCATTTCCAGAGGTTAGGACCCCAAACTTACGACGGGAAGGCAGACTTTATGGCGCTTGATGATTGGATCTTGGCAATGGAGGAGATGTTCTCATATTCTGGCGTGTCGGCGGACTAGAGGGTGATGATTGCTGCCTTTCAGCTGAAGGGCTTGGCAAAGAGTTGGTGGATCTGGGAGAAGGAAGCACTCGCAGAAGGTTGCTCGTGGGAGCAGTTCAAGGGGAGACTGTTGAAGAAATTCATGCCTTCAGTTGAACAAGATCGTCTGATGAATAGATTCTTGCACCTGAAGCAAAGACAGCTCTCCGTAGGGGAATATGAGATTGAGTTCAGTAAGCTGAGCAGGTTCGCCCCGGATTTGGTTGCCTCAGAGGAAAACCGGGTGAAGAGATTTTATGGAGGTCTCCGTAGTGAGATCCAGCAGTTAGCTAGTGCCTACCGGTCCATGAGCTTTGCGGATGCGGTGGAGGCCGCACTGAAGGTAGAAGCGATCGAGAATGCTAAAAATAGAGGGAAGGAATTAAGGATGGAGAAAAGAAAAGCGGACGATGGAGGCAGCCTTGCTCCAGGTAAGAAGGGAAAGGTAGTATGCAGTTTTTGCGGCCGTGTGGGCCATCCATTCGAGAGGTGTTTTAAGAGGCTGGGCGCGCAGAAGCAGCCTCATGTGTTGGCTCTTCAAGGGGCTCCGAAGAATGATCTGTTTTGCACTTCGTGCAAACAGAGGGGGCACAACAATAGTCGTTGCTGGTCAAAGGATAAAGTTTGTTATCAGTGTGGACAGAAAGGACATGTGAAATCCCGATGTTCGCAGTTCCAGTTGGCCGGCCAGAACCTTGCTCTTACAGCGCTGTCACCGCCTCCTCCTCAGCAGCAGCAGATGGATCGAGGAAAGGCTAGGTTGAATGCAGTGACAAAGGAAGAAGCGCAGTGCTCGAACCAAGTGATATCAGGTTCGTCCTCGTTCTCATTATAGTTTAATCTTGTTATGATAATTTAGTCGTTATATCAATGCTTTATAATTGTCATGTCATTTGTCTATAATGTTTTGTTAAGCGAGTTTAAGGTCCGAGATTGTTGGGCGCATGTTCTTTTTGACTCTGGTGCCACTTACTCCTTCGTGGCTAAGAAGTTTGTTGATCGGCATCGATGGGCTTTGGAGCGTGTTGATGATCCGTTTTGCGTTAAGTACCCGTCCGGTGATTCAGTGGTATCAGACCAGTGTATAAGGCAGTGTCCGATTGTTTTGGAGGGATTTTGGCCTATGCAGACTTGAAGGTAATCGATTTGGAGGATTTTGACGTGATCTTGGGCATGGATTGGCTAGCCCGTTACGACGCTGTGATCCAGTGCAGGGATAAGCGTCTAGATTTCCTGATGGATGATGGCCAGCCCATGAGCGTATTTGGCGTCCCGCGTCAAACTTCCTCAGTCTTGTCGGTGGTCTGTGCTCAGGCCTTGACGGAGTTCGATGGCTGTGTCTGTTTTGTTTCTGTCTTGCTCGCGGATTGCGCATCGTCGCCTTGTGTTGAAGATATTCTTGTGGTGCGGGAGTACCCGGACATTTTTCCCGACAACTTTCCTGGTCTTCCTCCTGAGCGAGAAGTCGAGTTTGAGATAGATTTGGAGCCCGGGACCCGCCCTATTGCAAAGGCACCTTACCGTATGGCACCGCGGGAGTTGGAGGAGCTGCGCACTCAGTTGGATGAGCTACTGCAGCTTGGTTTTATTAGGTCGAGTTCGTCGCCTTGGGGTGCGCCGGTTCTGTTCTTAAAGAAGAAGGATGGGTCGATGAGGCCATGCATCGATTATAGAGAGTTGAACAAGGTCACGATCAAAAACAGGTAGCTACGTGTTCTCGAAGGTCGACCTTCGGTCCGGTTACCATCAGTTGAGGAATTGCGACTCAGATGTTCCGCGAACTGCTTTTCGGACGCGTTATGGACATTTTGAGTTCCTGGTGATGTCGTTTAGGCTGACTAATGTACCCTCTGCTTTCATGGATCTGATGAACAGGGTATTTCGAGACTATCTGGGCCAGTTTGTGGTGGTTTTTTTGATGATGTGCTGGTCTATTCTTCAAGTGAAGAGGAGCACGCTCGGCATTTACGTTTGGTGATGTCTACCTTGAGGGCACACAAGCTAAGCAAATGCGAGTTTTGGCTTTCGCAAGTCTTCTTCTTGGGTCACATGGTGAGCAAGGGTGGCATCTCTGTGGACCCATCAAAGATTGCTGTTGTAGTGGATTGGAAGAGACCGGCAACACCTAAGGAAATCCGGAGTTTCTTGGGTTTAGCAGGCTATTATTGAATGTAAGACCCCAATTTTTTTTTTTTTTTGCAAAAACCACCGGGTCTTAGGCCCAGAACCGCCGTTTTGCGGTGACTCCCTCGCTCGGGAAGGTCGCCACTACAAAACGCCGATCCTGCCGTCCAATTTGATCACAAAGAAAGTAAGGTTTAAATGAATAAACAAACTAAGTCCACATCACATATAATTAAACCATCAAGAGATGTCCACATACATAACTGAAACAGAAAGATACGATAACAAGGGCTTCTGCCCGATACAAAATAGCCTCACTACAAAGATCACTCGCGGAAGCAAATCAACTAAAACAAACACTCACGGATCCTGTCATCTGTGCTCCTGAGCTAGACTGCCCCGCCTCCATTTGCACCGGCCTCTGGTGCTGCCCCGTCGCCGCGGTCTCCTAAAATGATAAGGTCCACCGACCATCAGTCAAAATGACTCAGCCAATTACCCACCCCTCCCCCCAAGGCTCCTAGGCACCGTATGGGGAGGAGGAAGTGGAGGACAAACAAGGGGTAATACAAAAGCAGATGACAAAGTGAATTCTACACTACACAGGTGTATATATATAAATGAAGCAGGAAATAGAAAGCAGCATGGTAAAAGAATATAATGAACAATAAGCAGTAAGTATAGTGGCAGGTAAATATTATAAAAATAACCATTGATTTATAGGAATGCCCATACAAACCAATAGACCAAGGGGTCGTTTAGCAGGGCCTATCGTATAAAAAGTCCCATACCAATTTATACGATAGGTGTCAGGGGTTGAATGCTATGTTTATGCCATGATATGCATAGTATGTTATTATGCTATGATCATACAAGTGCAACTCACTCACTACGACTCTATGCGCATAGACCTTTAGTTCCCCCTTTTTGGAGCTAGCAAGACTCCCAGGATACTCCCGTAGTGGCAAACGGAAGCGGTGGGTTGGGCCTCGCCCACCTCTAGGTTGGTATATGCACTACCTAACCTAGACCTATCGTACGCCTCAACGCAAAACCGCGGAGCGCCTACGTACTCTTACTGACTGGACCGCCAGACTTTTATGGCTAAGTGCAAATACCGCACTTTCCGAGCCCAAGTATCAACGTCGGTGCAACGATCGCCAATAGAAGGACCCACCACCTTATGCACATGCAACATATCTTCCAACAATTCCGAGCTACAAGCTCCCCGGGCTAACCCGCCCGTCACCAATAAACATCTCAGAATCATAAGTTCACCGGACTAAACCGGCTAGACTCCTATAAGAAAACCCTCGTAATACCCTACCTATATTAAACCTAGGTGCTCTAAGGTGCTAACGGGAAAAGACGATCTTTCGTCAATCCAGGACGACCTATCCAAAGGGTGGCTCCCCACCACCCTAGGACTCACCAAACCCTAATTACTCCAGGGATCCTCACATTATTACATGATTACCACTCAACCCTCACATCTCCAAATCAATGACCACCAGTTTGACCCTTAACCCCAAAGTTGCCAAATTGCTAAACGCAGACCACCCTTAACGATTTGATGCTCATGAAGGGAGGTACCTTAAATAATCAATTCTATGACCCAATACTTTTAATGGGGGTCCATGATACTTATTTAAGATCAAACCCAGAGTTTCATAATTTTCTCATCACTATTCATATTTAAAATAATTTCTCCAAAATACAACTTCCCAAGGTTTGAACTACAAGTGTACTTTTCTGACTTCCAATGCCTACCACAATTTTTACATAAATCAAGGGTACCTAGAAACCAGTATGTATAAAATGTTAGGAAAATCCAGCAAGATTTACTATTTTTAAAAATTCCAAAACCCATTTATTTCCAATAAATTCCAAAGGAGGTACCCTCATATGAACTCCAATCCTTATGTAAATTTATACAGACGTGATTCATACTAAAATATTTATCCCTACAAAATTTTATCATGTTCCATAGAGGTTACATTTGTAATTTCTACAAAGATATATTTGCAATTAAATCCAAATTGAACTAGAGGTACCAAAAATATCAATCCATAAATTATGAGAAAAATAATGTGGGTACATATTGATATGAAATGACATCCAGCAAAGTTTCATACAATTACAGAAATCTAACACCCTAAAATCAATCATCCCAAAAATTGCCAACAATACGAATAATTACAATTTGGACCTCCAAAGGTTTTCTAATGATTCTAACAGAATCTTCCAGGGATTAATAACATTAAAACTAAGTTTGTGACAGAAGATGGTTAATTACTAAGTAATGTTTCTTCCTAAATCCCAAAACCCTAAATATTTACAAATCTACCCAAGGATTTATTACCTAGGTTTGGCAACTCCAAACCCCACCAATTTCTCACAGTAGCATTCTCTGGTCACCAAGATCATCTGCCCAAAATTTCTAGTCAAACCATTAAGGTTTGACCCCTCTTTCTTCATTGGCCTATAATTGCACCCCTTTAGGGTTTAACCTAGGGTTAGGGTCAAAACTTCTTCAAATCCACCCAAACTTCTTGTGAGGGTATTATAAGACTCATAGATCCCAGAGGAGTCCATTACACACCTCTCCAAGGACAAACACTCCTAAGTCCTTCACAGGTCCTAAAGGGCACCCTAAGGTTAACCACTAGGGTTTAAGGGCACACTAAGACCTAACTCCTCCAAAATTGCGCCTTGGGGTGTCCCATACATCCCAAGTCAGTGACCAAGGTAACCCTTTCAATCAGTGGGAGGAAGCCCCTCGACACTCCAAAAATTAGCTTAAGTTCACTTTTGCCCTAAACATAACCCTTAAGCAAACAAATGTCCAAGGGAAACTCCCTACTTTGCCCAAGTCCAAACTACTCACTACACTGGCCAGGGGTCAGTGAATGACCACCCAAGATCCTACCAACATTTGGTGAGGAGTGGGGTTCTATTGGGTACCTAATTGGGGTGCAAATAGCATTTAGCCCCTTTGCAAATTTCTAGGGTAAACCTCCTCCAATGGCCACCAAATTTGGACCAAAGGTTGGCATGGGGGAGGGTGATGTGCACCCCAAATATGAAGCCATTTGGCTTGGTGGGAGAGTGGGTGCACTCACCCAAAGTTTTGCCTAAACCTAGGGAGCCTAAGGTTGTCTTGGTGAATTGCCCCACCAAATCAACTCCAAAAATTATGAGATTTTAACCAGGGACCCTACTTACTCTCTAGGACCACCCATACAAGTTTGGAAGGGTTTTGAGTTGTTTAGGACACCTAATAGGGTCCCACAAGGATTATTGAACTTTTCCAAAAATTATGGGAAAACGTTCTCCAATCAATCTGATATTTGGACATGACCTACATATGTATAAGACTAGCCTACACCCCAAATTGCAAGTCATTTGGAGTTATAGATTGGTGTGGGCATCAAAAATAAACTCTGGTTAGCCTTATGGACAGACCTCACCAAAATGAGTGTTGTGCCCTAACCAGGGCTCCAAATCGAGTGATCTCAATTTTGGATTAAACTAGACCTCAGGGGCTCCAACTTTGATGTTGGACAAATTTTCCCTAGAAGCGCCTATGTATTTTTAAAAGAATTAATTAAGCACTGCATTTTAATCACAGAAAATGGGGATTATAACTAAGGGGCGCACGAATCTTGGCGCATATCCAACAGCGCCTGGTTATCGTCCCCGATAACCAACGACTAGGATCTGCCGCGCCTGAGCCACCTTGATCGACGATTTCCCGGCCACTTGAGCGCCGCCCCGACCGACCAACGCCACCACCACCTCCGTTGAGGTGGTGGCCGGCGGTGAGCGGTGTTTGCTCGGCCGGAGGTGGCCGGAATCGCGATCTGGAAGAAGAAGCCCAAACCGATCGACGGGAGGCTTGGCTGGCTTGATTCCCGGCCAATTGGCCACGAAACGAGCCGCCGGCGATTGAGATCTAATCCTCAGAGGTCAGGGGAGGGAATTGGACTTGTTGATGGGCTTGTCGTCGCGTTGTCCTCGTGTACACCATGGGAGCTTGGGGTGGTTGCGATGCCATGCTGATTCAAGCCTACAGCACACGAATTCCTCTGAGAACTTGGGGGTTTCTCTCCTCTCCGGCTTCTGAAGATGATGGGGGGGGGGGGGGGTCGAATGAAGGTGATGGTGGCTTTAACCATCAATGCCATTAATGGCCTCTTCGAATTTCTCCCAAGGCCAGCCCCCATGCATTCCCCCTGCCTTAATTACTCTTGGAACTTGCTGGAAACTCCTCACAGTCGGCAGAGGAGATGAAAGGGAGTGTTAATGGGGGAGGCCAAGGGGTGAATCTCCTTAATGGCCATGAATGGCCTCTTTCTCTCACCTCAAAAATAGGGAAACCTCCATTTTCTCTCTCCTAATCACCATGGCTGGTTTCTCTACTCTCTCCTGAGTTTAATGCTAGTCTACTTAGGCTGGTTGACCAACCAAATGAGTTAGCCCAAAGGGATTGGGTTAGGTTTGAGAGATTTGACCTAAATTGGGCAATTTTGACTTTTGGTCAAATTGGCCAATTGGGTGACTCTGGGATGGGGCTTTTGGGTCCATTGGGTTCCAAATTAAGTTTAGAAACTATTGATGGGGTCAATTTGGTCATATGAGTCTTAGTTGACCCAATCTAAGCTGATTTGACCAAAACATGCTAGATTGACTTTGGTCAAATTGAGCCCTAGGGTTGACTTGGCCATGGGGCTTTTTGGTCCACTGGGTCCCCTATGATATGATAACACTATGGGTAGGGTCAATTTAATATGGAGATGGTCAATTAGGGCACTTTGTGAAGAATTGCCATTTTGACCTAAAAAGGGCATTTTGGTCAATTTGCACCCCTGGGGGTCCCATGATGGGGATTTTAGGTCTACTAGGTCTCTTATGGTATTCTAGACCTAGATGAGTGATCAATTTGACATGGTGAAGGTTAATTGGCTCTAAATGGGCTACTTTGACCAATTTGGGGTTTAGGTTGACTTTGGTCAATTTGGCCTCTTAGGTTGGCCCCAATGGGCCCTTGGTGCCCTAAGGGGACCCCTAAAGGGTTAGGGATACTATGGTGGGGTCAAAAGGTCAAGTTGAGGCCCTAAAGTCCAACCCTAAGCTTGGTAAAAGGAAATTGCTATTTGCAGACCAAGGTGGTTTCCTCCTTCTTTCCTAAGCTCTCAAGGTCAAATGGCTCTTCCTATGGTTTTGTCATGACCTAGTCATGACAAAACCAACTTAGGGGTCTAGCAGTTTGGGGGATGTTACAAATCCCAATACATAAAAAATAAAAATTTCGTCCTCAAAATTCAGACAAGCCTGTGGGGTTTCTACTAGAAGAAAATGTAATATCCCAGAAAAAGTAAATTGTACCTGTCGTAAAAAGATGCGGATATTTTTGCTGCATTAAGTCCAGTGGCACCTCCATATCCTCCAAATACCAATACATAACTAAGTCTTAGGCCCAGAACCACTTGTAAGACCCCAAAATTTTTTTTTTTTTGCAAAAAATACTGAGTCTTAGGCCCAGAACCGCCGTTTTGCGGTGACTCCCTCGCTCGGGAAGGTCGCCACTACAAAACGCCGATCCTGCCGGCCAATTTGATCACAAAGAAAGTAAGGTTTAAATGAATAAACAAACTAAGTCCACATCACATATAATTAAACCATCAAGAGATGTCCACATACATAACTGAAACAGAAAGATACGATAACAATGGCTTCTGCCCGATACAAAATAGCCTCACTACAAAGATCACTCGTGGAAGCAAATCAACTAAAACAAACACTCACAGATCCTGTCATCTGTGCTCCTGAGCTAGACTGCCCCGCCTCCATTTGCACCGGCCTCTGGTGCTGCCCCGTCGCCGCGGTCTCCTAAAATGATAAGGTCCACCGACCGTCAGTCAAAATGACTCAGCCAATTCCCCACCCCTCCCCCCAAGGCTCCTAGGCACCGTATGGGGAGGAGGAAGTGGAGGACAAACAAGGGGTAATACAAAAGCAGATGATAAGGTGAATTCTACACTACACATGTGTATATATATAAATGAAGCAGGAAATAGAAAGCAGCATGGTAAAAGAATATAATGAACAGTAAGCAGTAAGTATAGTCGCAGGTAAATATTATAAAAATAACCATTGATTTATAGGAATGCCCATACAAACCTATAGACCAAGGGGTCGTTTAGCAGGGCCTATCGTATAAAAAGTCTCATACCAATTTATACGATAGGTGTCAGGGGTTGAATGCTATGTTTATGCCATGATATGCATAGTATATTATTATGCTATGATCATACAAGTGCAACTCACTCACTACGACTCTATGCGCATAGACCTTTAGTTCCCCCTTTTTGGAGCTAGCAAGACTCCCAGGATACTCCCGTAGTGGCAAACGGAAGCCGTGGGTTGGTCCTCGCCCACCTCTAGGTTGGTATATGCACTACCTAACCTAGACCTATCGTACGCCTCAATGCAAAACCGCGGAGCGCCTGCGTACTCTTACTGACTGGACCGCCAGACTTTTATGGATAAGTGCAAATACCACACTTACCGAGCCCAAGTATCAACGTCGGTGCAACGATCGCCAACACGAAGGACCCACCACCTTATGCACATGCAACATATCTTCCAACAATTCCGAGCTACAAGCTCCCCGGGCTAACCCGCCCGTCACCAATAAACATCTCAGAATCATAAGTTCACCGGACTAAACCGGCTAGACTCCTATAAGAAAACCCTCGTAATACCCTACCTATATTAAACCTAGGTGCTCTAAGGTGCTAACGGGAAAAGACGATCTTTCGTCAATCCAGGACGACCTATCCCAAGGGTGGCTCCCCACCACCCTAGGACTCACCAAACCCTAATTACTCCAGGGATACTCACATTATTACATGATTACCACTCAACCCTCACATCTACAAATCAATGACCACCAGTTTGACTCTTAACCCCAAAGTTGCCAAATTGCTAAACGCAGACCACCCTTAACGATTTGATGCTCATGAAGGGAGGTACCTTAAATAATCAATTTTATGACCCAATACTTTTAATGGGGGTCCATGCTACTTATTTAAACCCAGAGTTTCATAATTTTCTCATCATTATTCATATTTAAAACAATTTCTCCAAAATACAACTTCCCAAGGTTTGAACTACAAGTGTACTTTTCGGACTTCCAATGCCTACCACAATTTTTTCATAAATCAAGGGTACCTAGAAACCAGTAGATATAAAATTTTTGGAAAATCCAGCAAGATTTACTATTTTTAAAAATTCCAAAACCCATTTATTTCCAATAAATTCCAAAGGAGGTACTCTCATATGAACTCCAATCCTTATGCAAATTTATACAGAGGTGATTCATACGAAAATATTCATCCCTACAAAATTTGATCATGTTCCATTGAGGTTACATTTGTAATTTCTACAAAGGATATATTTGCAATTAAATCCAAATTGAACTAGAGGTACCAAAAATATCAATCCATAAATTATGAGAAACATAATGTGGGTACATATTGATATGAAATGACATCCAGCAAAGTTTCATGCAATTACAGAAATCTAACACCCTAAAATCAATCATCCCAAAACTTGCCAACAATACGAATAATTACAATTTGGACCTCCAAAGGTTTTCTAATGGTTCTAACAAAATCTTCCAGGGATTAATAACATTAAAACTAAGTTGGTGACAAAGATGGTTAATTATTAAGTATTATTTCTTCCTAAATCCCAAAACCCTAAATATTTACAAATCTACCCAAGGATTTATTACCTAGGTTTGGCAACTCCAAACCCCACCAATTTCTCACAGTAGCATTCTCTGGTCACCAAGATCATCTCCCCAAAATTTCAAGTCAAACCATTAAGGTTTGACCCCTCTTCCTTCATTGGCCTCTAATTGCACCCCTTTAGGGTTTAACCTAGGGTTAGGGTCAAAACTTCTCCAAATCCACCCAAACTTCTTGTGAGGGTATTATAAGTCTCATAGAGCCCAGAGGAGTCCATTACACAACTCTCCAAGGACAAACACTCCTAAGTCCTTCACAGGTCCTAAAGGGCACCCTAAGGTTAACCACTAGGGTTTAAG
Organism: Dactylorhiza incarnata; assembly: GCA_033032865.1. Taxonomy (NCBI): domain Eukaryota; kingdom Viridiplantae; phylum Streptophyta; class Magnoliopsida; order Asparagales; family Orchidaceae; genus Dactylorhiza; species Dactylorhiza incarnata. The sequence goes on from JAWHQI010000134.1 coordinate 5,511,488, forward strand.
GGCACACTAAGCCCTAACTCCTCCAAAATTGCTCCTTGGGGTGTCCCATACATCCCAAGTCAGTGACCAAGGTCACCCTTTCAATCAGTGGGAGTACTCCCCTCCACACTCCAAAAATTAGCTTAAGTTCACTTTTGCCCTAAACATAACCCTTAAGCAAACAAATGTCCAAGGGAAACTCCCTAGTTTGCCCAAGTCCAAACTACTCACTACACTAGCCAGGGGTCAGTGAATGACCACCCAAGATCCTACCAACATTTGGTGAGGAGTGGGTTCTATTGGGTACCTAATTGGGGTGCAAATATCATTTAGCCCCTTTGCAAATTTCTAGGGTAAACCTCCTCCAATGGCCACCAAATTTGGACCAAAGGTTGGCATGGGGGAGGGTGATGTGCAACCCAAATATGAAGCCATTTGGCTTGGTGGGAGAGTGGGGGCACTCACCCAAAGTTTTGCCTAAACCTAGGGAGCCTAAGGTTGTCTTGGTGAATTGCCCCACCAAATCAACTCCAAAAATTATGAGATTTTAACCAGGGACCCTACTTACTCTCTAGTACCACCCATCAAGGGTTTTGAGGTGTTTAGGGCACCTAATAGGGTACCACAAGGATTATTGAACTTTTCCAAAAATTATGGGAAAAAGTTCTCCAATCAATCTGATTTTTGGACATGACCTACATATGTATAAGAATAGCCTACACCCCAAATTTCAAGTCATTTGGAGTTCTAGATTGGTGTGGGCATCAAAAATAAACTCTGGTTAGCCGTATGGACAGACCTCACCAAAATGAGTGTTGTGCCCTAACCAGGGCTCCAAATCGAGTGATCTCAATTTTGGATTAAACTAGACCTCAGGGGCTCCAACTTTGATGTTGGACAAATTTTCCCTAGAGGCCTCTATGTATTTTTAAAAGAATTAATTAAGCACTGCATTTTAATCACAGAAAATAGGGATTATAACTAAGGGGCGCATGAATCTTGGCGCATATCCAACAGCGCCTGGTTATCATCCCCGATAACCAACGGCTAGGATCTGCCGCGCCTGGGCCACCTTGATCGACGATTTCCCAGCCACCTGAGCGCCGCCCCGGCCGACCAACGCCACCACCACCTCCGTTGAGGTGGTGGCCGGCGGTGAGCGGTGCTTGCTCGGCCGGAGGTGGCCGGAATCGCGATCTGGAAGAAGAAGCCCAACCCGATTGACGGGAGGCTTGGCTGGCTTGATTCCCGGCCAATTGGCCACGAAACGAGCGGCCGGCGATTGGGATCTAATCCTCAGAGGTCACGGGAGGGAATTGGACCTGTTGATGGGCTTGCCGTCGCGTTGTCCTCGTGTACACCATGTGAGCTCGGGGTGGTTGCGATGCCATGCCGATTCAAGCCTATAGCACACGAATTCCTCTGAGAACTTGGGGGTTTCTCTCCTCTCCGGCTTCTGAAGATGATGGGGGGGTCGAATGAAGGTGATGGTGGCTTTAACCATCAATGCCATTAATGGCCTCTTCGAATTCCTCCCAAGGCCGGCCCCCATTCATTCCCCCTGCCTTAATCACTCATGGAACTTGCTGGAAACTCCTCACAGTCGGCAGAGGAGATGAAAGGGAGTGTTAATGGGGGAGGCCAAGGGGTGAATCTCCTTAATGGCCATGAATGACCTCTTTCTCTCACCTCAAAAATGGGGAAACCTCCATTTTCTCTCTCCTAATCACCATGGCCGGTTTCTCTACTCTCTCTTGAGTTTAATGCTAGACTACTTAGGCTGGTTGACCAACCAAATGAGTTAGCCCAAAGGGATTGGGTTAGGTTTGAGAGATTTGACCTAAATTGGGCAATTTTGACTTTTGGTCAAATTGGCCAATTGGGTGACCCTGGTATGGGGATTTTGGGTCCATTGGGTTCCAAATTAAGTTTAGAAACTATTGATGGGGTCAATTTGGTCATATGAGTCTTAGTTGACCCAATCTAAGCTGATTTGACCAAAACAGGCTAAATTGACTTTGGTCAAATTGAGCCCTAGGGTTGACTTGGTCATGGGGCTTTTTAGTCCACTGGGTCCCCTGTGATATGATAACACTATGGGTAGGGTCAATTTAATATGGAGATGGTCAATTAGGGCACTTTGTGAAGAATTGCCATTTTGACCTAAAAAGGGCATTTTGGTCAATTTGCACCCCTGGGGGTCCCATGATCGGGCTTTTAGGTCTACTAGGTCTCTTATGGTATTCTAGACCTAGATGAGAGATCAATTTGACATGGTGAAGGTTAATTGGCTCTAAATGGGCTACTTTGACCAATTTGGGGTTTAGGTTGACTTTGGTCAATTTGGCCTCTTAGGTTGGCCCCAATGGGCCCTTGGTGCCCTAAGGGGACCCCTAAAGGGTTAGGGATACTATGGTGGGGTCAAAAGGTCAAGTTAAGGCCCTAAAGTCCAACCCTAAGCTTGGTAAAAGGAAATTGCTATTTGCAGACCAAGGTGGTTTCCTCCTTCTTTCCTAAGCTCTCAAGGTCAAATGGCTCTTCCTATGGTTTTGTCATGACCTAGTCATGACAAAACCAACTTAGGGGTCTAGCAGTTTGGGGGATGTTACATTGAAGGTTTGTGGAAGGGTTCTCAGGTATTTCGTGCCTCTGACTAGGTTGACGCGGAAGGGAGCAACTTTTGATATGAGTGATCAGTGCGAGGAGGCCTTCCAGGAGTTAAAGAGAAGACTGTGTTCCGCCCCGGTTTTGTCTCTCCCTGTTGAGGGAGTGGAGTTTCAGGTGTATGTTGGTGCGTCGCGGATAGGCCTTGGGTGCATCCTCATGCAAGAGGGCAAGGCCATTGCGTATGGGTCAAGGCAGCTAAAAGTTCATGAGCGGAACTACCCGACGCACAATTTAGAGTTTGCTGCGGTGATTTATGCCCTGAAGCTGTGGAGGCATCTTTTGTATGGGGTGGTGTGCAAGATTTTTTCAGACCACAAGAGCCTGATTTATGTGTTTTCTCAGCGAGAGCTGAACCTGCGCCAGCGTCGGGGATGGAGTACATGGCCGATTATAACGTTGAGATCCTCTATCACCCCGGCAAGGAAAATGTAGTGGCGGATGCCCGGAGCAGGAAGTCAACTTCTGTTTTCGAACTCCCCTGTTTTGGGCTGAAGTGGGCGAGAAGCCAGTCTTGGGTCCTGAGGCTTTGGAAGAGATGAGCGTTGCTGTGACGCAGATCCGTGAGAAGCTCCGGGTAGCTCAGGAGCGCTACAAGAAGTACGCCAATCGGCGTAGGAGTGATTTGGAATTTGCGGTGGGGGACATGGTGTTCCTAAAGGTGTCCCCGATGGCAGATGTTAAAAGATTTGGGAAGAGCCATAAGTTGGACCCCAGGTATGTAGGGCCATTTGAGATCGTCGAGCGCATTGGGGTTTCTGCTTACAGGTTATTGTTACCTGCCTCTTTCCCGGGTGTGTATGACGTTTTCCACGTGAGACAGTTGCGGAAGTGCATCCTCAGCGATCGCCATGTCCTAGATGTTGTACCTAAACTGCAGCCTAGTCTGTCCTATGTGGAGCAGCCTGTTGGTATTTTGGAGAAGCAGGATCTGGTCTTACGAAGAAAGACGATTCCTATGGTAAAGGTTCTGTGGAGTAATCATGATGTTCGAAGTGCCACCTGGGAGCTGGAATCAGCGATGAAAGAGTCTTATCCTCATCTTTTCGGCTAGTTTTCTCCGGTAAGCCTTCGTCTTATGTGCTTTCCTTTATTTGGAATTGTTGTTGCAAAGTTTCGGGCCGAAACTTTTTGTTAAGAGGGGTGGCTGTAACGCCCCGAGTTTTTCTTATAATTATTTTAATAAAACATATGAAATTAATAATAATTATTTGAAAACGAGATAATAATTCAGGGCGTCGATGCGAAGGGGCGTTACCATTGCGGGAGCGTCGTCGTCATCTGACATTTTTGTTCTAGGAAGAGGCTTATTTGCGGGTATATATATACATATATATATGCGAGTGACAGTGCACGGGGGCCCCCCGTGCCCCGCGCGACAGTACCCGGCTCGCGTTGGCGGGCTTTGCCCGCCCATAGCGCGTTGCTGTCAGGCGGCCTTCGGCCGCATCTAGGCTTTTATAACATGAGTCTTGTTTTTTTTATGGTTTTGAGCTCGATTTGTATCTTATTTGAAATGGTGATGAACATGAATGTTGTAGATTTCATCAAGAAGAATAACTTTCATGTTGATCACTCTTTGATTTGAAGCTGTTTAGGGCCCCGATTTAAGCCTCAAAAAAGGTCACGCTGAATCGGAAACCTAAACAGCTTCAAATTAAAAACTGATCAACATTAAAGTTGTTCGTCTCGATGAGATCCACAACTTTCATGTTGATCACTTTTATAAATAAAATAAAAATTAAGGAGAAATCATAAAAAACTTCACCAATCTGATTGGTGGCGTCCCATTACACCATTAATGGGATTTCTTTATATATAGTATAGATATATATATATATATACACACACACACACACACACACACACACACACACACACACACACCCACACACGTGTATATGGGTTCTTGTATAGGTAAATTTATACAATCATGTTTTCGTATAGGAAGGCATATGTAGGTGGAGATTTTTATGCGTGTATAAAAGTTCCTGCATAAGTATATATAAGTTTTCATATATAAATTTCTTATAAATATATAAGTTATTTATATATATATAAGTTTATATATTATATATATATATAAACAAATTATAACCCTTCAGCCATTCTGCTCTTCCCCCCTCCCCGATGACATCAGTTTGCCGAAATGGATCAGTGGCGAGATAGGGTTTTGTGGGCGTAGGCCATCGGGGGAGTTGTAGGGGCTGCCGGAGCTTGATTTTCGTCGCCGGAGCGGGGTTGCGGAGAGATCTCGTCGGGATAGGCGTTGGTGGTGAGGTCGTCCGGCCGTAGATTTCACTTCGGCGTGGTGTCGGCTTCCGAATCAAGGCAAGAAAACTTTTCCTTTCCTCCCCCCTCCATCTCTTTTGCTGGATCTTTTCTTTTGTTGGTAGTTTCCTGGATCTTCAAGTGCAGAACTTCTAATTTTGTTGACAAAATCTTTGGATCATCTAGGGCTTGATCCTCTAGTTTTTTTTGTTGGCAAAATTCTTGGTTTATATGTGGAATTTCCCCTTGTTTTGTTAGCAAAGTTTTCTGGAATTTTTAAATGGCAGATTCCCTATTTTGATTAGCAAATTCTGGATTTTTGTTTGGGGCTGCTATATATATAACCTCTATCGGGATTTTTGGGGGCCGTTATATACATAATCAATTTAGTTTTGGGGGCTGCTGTACGCGTATAATTTCAGTTGGGGCTACTACATATAATTCTATTTGGATTATTTTGGGCTGCTTTACATAATTTCAGTTTGAGGGCTGCTACATATACTCCAAGATGAATCATTTCTTTTTTGAGAGGGGCTGCTATGTATAACTCCAGTGGACTTTGGGGGCTGCTATATATATTGTTCTATTAAGCTATATATAGTTCTATTCTGAATATTTTTATGGGGGGGGGGGGGGGGGGGGGGGGGGGGGGGGTTGCCATATATAATCCTACACTCGATATTACGTTCAATTGTTGTTATATGACTGGTGGGTCACCTTCAGGTTGCAAGCCTCGATAATTCAAGTTGCGTAATCGACTGATAGTTCAAGCTTATTCTTGTTATATGGCATTCAGTTGCTTTAGTTATATGGCCTTGGGTATAAGAGAATACAGTTGTCATGTTCGAAAATCATATTTAAATGTTGGTTAAATTATTAAAGTCACTCATAGCCTCGCACTAGTAGCCTAGCGGTTGAGGGCATTTATTTTTCTCTTTGTACTAAACCACATTGCTTCTTAGGGTGAGATCTAGTTGTAAAGTAAGAATGTTGTTTTTTTATATTGGATTGTCGGTTGGTTGGACAATGAGGCCACCACCACAGTGGATATGGATGGACTTGTTTGGAATGGAAGGATGGGTAAAGGGAACAATGAAGTCCTCCATCACAGTTCTTTTAATAGCGGTTGGCGGGACAACGAGACCACCACCACGTCGCCTCTTTTAGTTGGGGGTGAACGTCCCCTTTATGTGAGTGGATAGTGACATTGTTTGGGTCCGCCATCACTGGTTCATTTTGCACTACATGCTAAATTTAGTTATGCGCTTGCTTATCGGGTTGGTTCTATGCGGGCTCTTCTTAAATTACTACTGCTGGAATCTTGTATAGTGTATACGTATATATATACTCCTTTCAGACTATGGTTTATGCTAATCAGTACCTTGCCAGCTCTTACTGATAACCATGATGTTTTCTTGCACCCTTTGGGCTGAGGCGTTCTTTTCTTATGAATGCCTCAGGTTCAGGTTTATAGCTGTCGCCGAGGTTAGAGCGGGGTCTTTCAGTTCCCCTGTCGAGGCCTTTCCTCCCTTTGTAAGGATGCAGTTTTCTTTTGTTGTATGTAGCCTTCTCTTTTGGATTGTCTTCTTTCTTTCCCGCGGGTTCGTGTCAGTTGTTGGCGCCCGTATGGCGCTTGCTCAGATTACTTGCTTATGCTGCTACTTGTATTTCATTCCTATTCTGGTTTTGGTATACATGTATCCTCTGGGAAATGTATTATTTTTGGTATACTTGAAACTATTTTAGCAAGTTAATTTCTTTAGCATGCCTTACTTTATTTACTATTATGTATCACCTATTTGCAAAGCGTAAAACAATACAAAGGTATTTCCTTATACTATACTAAATCTAGATCTACGCTCGCCTGGTGACCTTTCTGGTATTCAGCATTTTTAGGATAAAAAGGAACCTATTTTCTTCTGCTGTGATCGCATATTTTTTTTAATGGTGGCTATGTAGACCACAGGGCCGAGGGGCACGACTTCTTAACCAAAGAAAGTTAAGAGATAATTCCTTCTTTTTACAATACCTATCTTTTCTCGTAAAAATGTTCGTTTGAGTGCTTGCCTGAACGTCTGTAGTTGTCCCCTACAGGACGTGACATCATGACGCATATTTTCCCCCTTTACTCTGATATCATAAAATATTTTGGGAAAATACGGGTTGTGACAAACACTCTCTCATAGGTTCTCAACTCATTGACTATTCTGAAAAACCTCTCATAGTACATAGAGATGCTCTCCTGGCTGAGCTGCCTGAAGGCTTCATACTCTTGGTTGAGGAGTGACTTTCTATCATCCCTCACTTCAGCTGTCTCTTCCATATATACTACTAATGTATCCCACATTTCCTTGACAGTTGTGCAGTGTACCAAGTTTTGAAATGTAGAGTCATCAATAGCATTGACAATTATGTTTTGTGCCCTTTTATCCATAGTGAACAGTGTAAGTTCATCCTTGGTTAAATCATTGAATGTCTTGGACACTCTTCTTGTTGTATCTATGGTGGAGGCAGTTTGAAAGGTGAATGGCTCTTGCTTTACAGTTATGTAGATCCTTGGATCAGATGCTTCCATAAACAATCTAACCCTTTGCTTCCATTTGCCAAAGTTTTCTTTGTTGCATATGGGCAACTTCATGGATCCCATCTCATTTTGCAATCCAGAGGAAGTCATTGGATTGATAAGACTATTCCTTTATAGGATCTGGTCAGACAGTTATGTTCTTCTTGACCAACCTTCCTCTGATACCACTTGATAGTTTATATAGGATGTAGTCTTAGACACCTAGAGGGGGGGGGGGGGGTGAATAGGTTTCCTTTATTTTAGGCTTAGTGTTTTCTGAATTTAGGTTAGCAAATTATCAAGCACAGAAAGCACAAAGAGATTTATAGAGGTTCCTCAAGACATGGTGTCTTGAGTAGTCCTCTTTCCCCCTTCATCTCTCTAACAATGAGTCAGACAAGACCAACTTCTCCAAACTCAGCTCCAACAGCCTACAACACAGATCCCACAGGATCTCTCAGGTTTTCCCAAACCCTACCTCAGGAACAGCAACCCTACCTCAGGCACAATAGCCCTACCTCAGATCACACACTGATCCTACCTCAAGCTGACCTCCCATCTCTACAATTCAAGCCAATCAGCCTTACACACTCAGGCAATAAAGCCCTACAGTCTCAGAACACACAAGTTCCTACAGATGATATAATAGGGAATTACAAATAGAAGGAAGAAGAGGTCAAGCCTTGGTCTTCTTCTTCTGAACTGCTGCTGTTGCAGACTTGGACCAGGGAGGAGAAGTGCAGCTCCAACTAGATTCTTCTTGATCAGCCCTTCAGATGATGGACTGGTTCTACTTGCTCTTTCTTGAGATGAATCAAGATAAGCAATCTCTTCTCTCCTTGCAGCCTTGTGTAAGCTTAGTTCTTGGCTGCCGACAATGGAACAGTATTGTTCTGCTTGTTTGTGTGCTGGAGAGTAAGATCAAAAACAAAGGTTGTTTGCTCAACCTTAACTTATTCCTTTTATACACCACTGACCTTCAACGGCTCTTAGCTGTCCTCCTGACAGGTATGAGAGTGATTGGTGGAACCCAAGATGCCTTTCTGCAGCTTGCGCCAAAAGCAGAACCTGCCAGATCACTTTTGAATATGTCTCAGCGGTTGGGCTGAGATGGTCAGCCATCTCAGCGGTTGCTTCTGTCGTTGTCTCAGCGGTTTTCATCTATCCGCAGCTCAGCTTGCCCAAGCACCTTCTCAGCGGCTCCTGACCTTGTCTCAGCGGTTCAGCTGAGACAGAGATCTCGTCTCAGCGGTTTTGACAGTAAACCAACTGATCATACATCACACCTTGGTGTGCCCTAGTCCTGCATACTTATGAGATAGAAATAGGGTTTATCAAATACAACTTGTACTTAGCATTGAGTGTGAGGCCTCTTCAAATCAAGGGAACATTGAGGGTCATTTTCCCAACATCCCTCCCTCGCACTGCTTGAGCATCCTACCCCCGTGCTGATTGAGTCTCCTTCTTCCAAGCTGCTTGAGTACTCACAAATTAAGTACGAAAACCAATGGCAAAGAAGGGGCAAACCACGACCAGCCCTATGCCGAGCAACAAACCTACGATAAGAGTGCCAACCTCATGCGCTTATACCGAGCAAGCGCATGAAGAGAGCACATGTAAGAACGATCAAATTGCTAAAAAAAAATAGAACCGCGCACGCAAAATTTGCATCAAAAATCACAAAAAAAAGTTTTAGTTAGGAAAAATGTCTGGTTTCGTTTTTTACAAGTTACGACCCCCAAAAATTGGTGTGTGTGTGTGGGGGGGGGGGGGGGGGGGCATTTGATCGGGTTCCCCAAAAAATTATTCGAATTACGCCGACATTCATGGCTCATAACCCTGACCACTGAAACACCTCGCCTCGACCGTGTTGAACTTTCCCCAAGCCAGATCAAGACTAGCAGCAACGCGTGCCCTTCCGGGTAATGTGGGAGCGCACGCGCACGCGGACCATGCGCGCCAGCGTGCGCAAATAGGCTTCGCGTGTCTGCGCGTGCGGCCAGGTTGCATGCGCACTAGACGTGTGATTTCATGCGCGGCCAGGCCACGTGCGCGCTTGCGCGGGAGGCCGGACCGTGTGTGCATGCCCTTGCGCGTTCACTAGGCCACATGCGTGCATCCCCTTGTGCGTGTGTGCGCCCTCGTGCGCCCCTTAACCTTCGACGTCGTCTTGCCGACAAGCCTGTCCGGACTGCCCAGGTGACATGGTCATCATATTCCAAAATTGGTGATCTACGTGATCGAAATCGTGCATTCCTATTCGCCCGTTCTGTATCCAGAAGTGTGCAATTACCAATGCGCCCCAAAAAAACTATAAAAAGACCCCAAACCTTCATTTGAGGGGACATGGGAAAAATAGAAGATAGAGCTCTGAGGTTTTTTGGCAAAGACATGACTCTCTATTTGCTCTCCTCCTCAACGTGTACTCCCCCTTCGACAATTCTGCTCCAAAGACTGCTCGCGTGAGTGTAGCTCAACCCTTAGCTTTTACTTAAGAAACTTGTAAATGAGCAGTGACATGTCACCCTCCTAAAACACTAACTTCTCTAACCTACTACAACTAGTGGATTTTGTCAGAACTGGGTATGACACCGTAGTTTTTTCCCTTTCCGAATTTTTCCACGTAAAACGTCTCGCTATTATGTTGTTGGTTCCCACTTTGACTATTTGCACGCTTGACTCACTCTCGACCTAAGATGACCTGATTCCCCCGATCTGTGAGAGCGCTAAGCGACCCGCAACCATATTTATATATATAAGCCAATCTATCAATACATATAAACTTATTTATACAGAGGTAGTTATATTACAATACTGTAGTTCTATTTTCTGATGTCTTGGATTATGATCTTTTGCTTACTTTTGGAAAGTTAAATATATACACGCTCTTTTGAACCAACAGTACAAGTTTTAGACACCACAATATGTCCAAGAAATTCTCCAAAAGGCACCACAATATGTCTAAGGGTCAGTTCGTTTCACAGACATTGATATTGAAGTATTGACTTTCAATCCAATATCAATACACACGGGAAATGACATTGAGTTTAAATCCAATTCTTTTGTTCGTCTGTATGATGATTTTCTGTCATAGGAATTGATATTCATTAATTTTTACTGTTCGTTTGCAAAAAGCCTTTCTTTCATAACAATTGACATTGATCAATTTTGAGCTTCAAAGCTTCTTCCTGCAAATTATCATAACCAATAGATCATTTTTTAACCCGGCGTGCGACTTTTTCGCCAGAGCGCATTTTTTTTGCCCGGGCGCGGTTTTTACGCCCGGGTGCGATTTTGTAGCCCGAGCGCGATTTTTTCGCGCGGACGAGATTATTTTCGCCCGGGCGCGATTATTTTCGCCCGGGCTCGATTTTTTCGCACGAGCGCGATTTTTTCGCCCGACCGTGTTTTTTTTTTTGCCCGGGCGCGATTTTTTTCGCACGGCCGTGTTTTTTTTCGCCCGGGCGCGATTTTTTCGCCCGGGCGCGTATTTTTCGCCCGAGTGCGATTTTTTCGCCCGGGCGCGTTTTTTTTCGCCCAGGCGAGATTTTTTCGCCCGGGGGCGTTTTTTTTTCGGCCGGCCGCGCTTTTTTCGCCGGGAGCAGTTTTTTCGCTTGCGCACGTTTTTTTCGCCCGGGCGCGATTTTTTTCGCCCGGCCGGGTTTTTTTTTCGCCCGGGCGCGATTTTTTCGCCCGGGCACTATTTTTTAGCCCGGGCGCGATTTTTTTCGCTCAGGCGCGATTTTTTCGCCCGACCGCGTTTTTTTTACGGCCGGGCGCAATTTTTTCGCCCGGCCATGTTTTTTTTCGCCCGTGCGCGATTTTTTCGCACTGGCGCGTATTTTTCGCCCGGGTGTGTTTTTTTCGCCGGGGCGCGTTTTTTTTTCGCCCAGGCGAGACTTTTTCGCCTGGGCGATATTTTTTCGCCCGTGCAAAATTTTTTCGCTCGGGTGCGTTTTTTTTCGCCTGGACGCGGTTTTTTCGCCGGCGCACGTTTTTTTTTCGCCCGGGCGCATTCATTTTCGCCCGACCGCGATTTTTTTCGCCCGGCCGTGTTTTTTTTTCGTCCGGGCGCAATTTTTTCGCCCAGCCGCGTTTTTTTTTCGATTGGGCTCGATTTTTCCCCCAGCCGTGTTTTTTTTCGCCCGGGCGCGTTTTTTTCGCCCGATCGAGATTTTTTTCGCCTGGCCGCGTTTTTTTTTGGCCGGCCGGTGTTTTTTTCGCCTGAACAAGGTTTTTTTCGCCCGCGCACGTTTTTTTCGCCCGGGCGCATTTTTTTCGCCCGGGCGTGAAAAATTTACGCGTGGCCAAAAAAGCTCGATTTTTTCACGAAAAAATCGCGTCCGGGCGAAATAAACATGCCCGGTGAAAAAGTCGCGATTTTTCTCGAAAAAAACGCGGCAGGGAATAAAAATGCGCCCCGGGAAAAAAACGCGCCCGGGCGAAAAAAACGCGCCCGGCGGACAAAAACGCTCTGGCGAAAAAAACGCGCCCGGGCGAAAAAACGCGTCCGGGCAAAAATACACGCAAAAATCGCGCCCAGGCAAAAAAATCCCGCTCGGGCGAAAAAAAAACACGCCCGTGCGAAAAAACGCGCCCGGGCGAAAAAAACGCGGTTGGTGGAAAAAAGTGCGTCCGGTCGAAAAAATTGCGTCTAGGCGAAAAAAACGCGTCCGGGCGAACAAAAACCTGCCCGGGCAAAAAAATCGCGCCCGGGCAAAAACATCGCTCCAGGGCCAAAAAAATGAGCCCGGGCAAAAAAAACACGCTCGGGCGAAAAAATTGCGCCCGGGTGAAAAAAACATGCCCTGGCGAAAAAAACTCGTCCGTAAAAAAAAAAACGCTCGTGGGCGAAAAAAGTGCGTCCGGGCGAAAAAAAAAACGCGCTCGGTCGAAAAAACGCATTGGGGCAAAAAAATCGCGTCGAGGCGAAAAAAACACGCCCGGGCGAAAAAATTGCGCTCTTCGTGAAAAATCGTGTTCGGCTGGAAAAATCGCATCCAGACGGAAAAATTGTGTCCGGGCGAAAAAATTACGTTCGGGCGAAATTTTCGCGTCCTCGCAAAAAAATCACGTATGGAGCCGAAAAATAGCGTACTGGCAAAAAATCACGTACGGGAAAAAAATGCGTATTTGGGCAAAAAAAATTGATATTCTTTTGAAAGTCGGAGTTGGCGATCTCAATATCCACCCCTGGAGGTAAACATTGAATCGATAGGTTTTTAATTTAGGGTGAATATCGTTGACTTTCCACCAGAAAGCCAATTCCACTCTATAATTGTTGGTGCGAACAACATAAATGACTTTTATATTCTCAATGTCAATACTTCAATATCAATGTCTGTGAAACGAACGGACCTTAAGAGAAAATTTTGTCTTAGTATCCTAAGGCAATATTATTGCCTCACCCTCCTGTCACAACCCGCCATACAGACAACACATGGATGTGGAATTTTCTGGCTTCCCACTCTCTCGTCATGGGAAATTTTTTAGATACGTTTATTGTAACTAGATAATCGTGCGGGTGACAATTTTAAAATGAAATTTAAAAAAAAAAACATAATTGTTTTTTATTCAAAACAATTATAAAATATTAATTAGAATTTTTTACAAATATTTTAAGATCCTATTTATGCATAAAAAATATTTTAAAAATAATATCCGGCCGGACATTGACCTTTGTTATTGTAGATGGACAGAAATTCACCCACACTGGAGCATGGTGCGATAGGCATACCAAAAAAATTCCCTCGTTATGTCGCAGTCGTTCTTTAGTATTTTAAATCATCTGTCCTTGTAAAGTTCAATTTTTACTTCTTCCTTTTCTTCTCCAGGAAATGACGACGACATTCATTTGTGCTCCTCTCGATGACCAATTTTGTTACTCATACTATTCTTACCATCCATGTAATATATAATAATCTCTCGTGAATCGTCTTAACCAAATGTTTGTTACTTTTACGAACCGTATGATACATTCTATAATAATGGTTGTTACTATTTCACAATTACATGCACTAAACCTTTTTCAATTCTCTATGCGCACGAGTCATCTCCAATCAATGTTTTAATCATTGTCACGCTCATATGCGCTTACTTATAAACGTATATGCGCCCACTTGTACACAAATATGTGTCCACCTATACGCCCATATGTACCCATCAATGCTTACTTTTTGTACTTATTTGCCTAAATGAACATATTATTTTTGTCCATAATGTGACTGAAGTAGATCAAGTGTATTGAAGTACGCACATCATATTTGATTTTATGTAATGAAAATTTTCTTTTGTTTTGTTGGATTCCAGCCTTTAATTTCCGGCTGCAAAAAGAGAGCTTTGTTATTGTAGATGTAAAAGACAACTTAGTTATTATGGATGAATTGCATTAAAAGTTGTTGAACACTCAAATTATTTCGATGGAGCCGAATGTGATGACGATCACCGCCATTTCACTGAGTTAATATCAAAAATACCAAAACATGTGTAAATTTGAGCAAATTTGACCGGTTTCGACCAGAGAAATAAGATTATCCTGGCCTTCCAAGTTGATCGATTGCCACCCTCCCGGGCTACGTTAGGGTGAATACACTAGCTTTGATGGTAGGGGGCGCGACAACCCATGCCCCCACCAAAACCCTCGGCAACCAGCTGGCCAAGGCTCGATCACACCTCCGCGGAACTTTTCAAACCATTCATAACAACTTTATTTGCATAGGTCACTTTGTATCATTGTTGGTTTTGAACAGTCACCTAATACTATCCACCTATCAGAAGATTCAACCCTTTAAGCGAGGGTAGCCAGTTGACCCTTCACACCGAGGTTAATGAAGTGGGATTGATAGTCACCATAACTGATTACAAATCCAACTATAAGTTTGTGACCAATGGTGTTCTCCATCCTTAAGTTGCAAAAGCCGATCATCCACTTCCTCGTAATCAAATCCACCTGTCATTCATCCAGCTCCACCGCATTGGAAACAGACACCGCAAGGATGTTTGACGTTGATCCACCATTATAGATTCATTCATCATGTTTGTCATCAGAGAAGTACGTTTTCTTCCAGCGATTAGAGGAGAGGTCCGATAAAGTTGGACGGGAGTTCGAGAGGATGAGTGTTGTTGCTGAAAAATTTCTTCTTTGTCATAAAATTGATGTCTTTTAATTTAGAGAAGCGATGATATCTGATATCATGGTGCTTGGTGGCAATGGTGTTTCTGAAAGTGAGTTCGCATGGTTGTCAGCAATCATAAAGTAGGAGAAGTTGTAACAAAAAATTTAGAGTAAAGAGACATTTTAATGCATTTAGAAGTTGTACATCACTTCTGATTATATATTCAAGAGAACATTCTGGATACGTTCAAAATACATATATTCAAATACTTATATTATTAGCCTTGTGTAGGCAGGAGCCTTTCGGCTACTAGATCGGGTCATGCAAATCTTGTTTACAATGCCTTGGCAGTATCGATAAATTTTCTTTTTCTTTCCCTGAATTGCTTCTTTTTCCAACACACCCTCTCAGTTAAAAGGGTTTGATACCCTTAGGCTTCTTCTCAAATTACAAAATCTTGCTCTTGGTACTTTATTAGTATGTCGACAATCTGCTCATTTGTAAAGTAACAATTGATTTCATTCTCTTTCTGCTCAACTCTCTCTAAAAAAAATCTTTCAATTCTATATACTTTGTATGGCTATGAAATACAGGGTTCTTGAAGATCTGGATAGCGGAGATATTATCGCAAAAGATTTTTTGGGTTCTGTATCTCCTTGCTCTACATCTTGGAGAAGTTTTTTGATCCATACTACTTCGAATGCAGCGGCATTAAATGCAACTTACTCTGCTTTTACTGTTGACAAGGAAATTGTAGGTTGTTTCCTTGAGGGCCATGAAAGAATCTTGGTTCTGAGGAAGAAGGAAAAGCTTGATATGTATCATTGGACATCAAAATTCCCTCCCTGGTTTAAATCGAAACCCCTTCAGCTTGGAATCTTCTTCTTTCATGCCTCAAATTCCCATTGTCTTAGTTCCATGGAGATATTGTAATATTCTCTTATGTTCAACAAAATGGACTTTACTTGAATTTTACTTGAATTTTGATACAATATCGACTGAATGTTCAATGTTAGGTCTTGTATTAATCAAGTATATTAGAATCCTACTAAGCTTGGGTATAATTCCCCATCTATTCTTCCTTCTTCTGATTCGTTAGTTAGTTTTTTCATTTAAGAGTAATAGTAGGATTGGAGTCTTGCATCTAAATTTTTTAAGCTAGTTGACTGCATACTTTTCTTGTGATCAAATAATTCTTCCAGGAGATTGCTTGATTTGCAGTCCAAGAAAGAATTTCATTAAGCCAAGATCTGATATCTCATAATTAAAATTTTCTTCTTATTTGAAATCATCTACTTTACATTATCCTATTTTTCTCTAACTCAATATCCTTGAGGCTACTCCGCATAAACCTTTTCATCCTTTTCACCATTATGGAAGGTTGATTTAACATCCAAGTATTGACAAGTAATTTCTTTTGGGTAGCAAGAGAAAGGATGTTGTGAATTGTTTCCATCCTTGCTACAGGAGCAAAAATATTTGAGCAAATCCCTTGGCAACCACATGTGCTCTATTATTTTGCACTTCACCGTTTTCATATTGTATTTGGACTCATAAACCACCTCCAATCTTATGATGTCTTTCTGAGGAGGTTTTATGTCCACCTCCTAGGTTTTATTTTCAGTCGTTTTAATGTCCTCATCCGTTGCTCTTTTCCAGTGAGGCCGAGTTATAGTTTGATTAAATTTGATTGGTTCTAAGGCATAGATGGTTGCATTTCACTTGTCATTTAACTCTTCTAAGCTCTACCTCCTTGGGTGTGTTGATTTTGAACAAAGTGAGCCAAAATGATGAAATGGTGGCTCCAGATTCACTTGTTCTGAAACAGATTGGATGAATTTTATTGTAATTCAACATCTTTCTCAATCAAGATAACAAATTTCTCCTTATTTGAATCCCATTTACACAACCCCTTTTTATCAATGTTAACATCTGTAAGGCCCCCCTCCCGGAACACAAAACACGGCCGAGGGGAGTCTTATGCCCAGGACAGCCGCCTTGCGGAAGCACCAGCTCACGGGCTAGCCACCTCCACAAGACGCCTATCCCGCCGGCTAAACCAACTCAACAGCGCCAACCCATCAATAAACTAAAACAAGAAGCTACATATAGATATATAAAATTCGCATAAGTAGAGTCCATAATTATACAAAAAAGTAGCTCCACGAGCTCCTGCAAAATATATCAGAGTATCACAAAAGATGCCCAAAGGGGCTACATCTCAAAACTACTACTCACGTCAGCCGCTGCCGGTACTGAGGGTATCGCTGTCTCCGGCCCTGCCGCCCTGACCTGACTGTCCTCCTCCTGCGCCGTGCGCTGCGGCTCCAGGGCGCACTCCTAAAAAGAGGGACGTAGCAACCGTTAGTCATAAAGACTAAGTGGCTTCACATCCGCTCCCCCGGCGACTCCAAGGCACCGGGCGGTAGAATTGAAAGAAAGCTGCAATATTAGCAATAGTATACAAAACAGGTGACAGGAAGGGTTGTTCATATGTGTCGGTTGTATAAGTACCCAAGTACTTGCAATATTCCTAGCTAGCATGTTCATAGTTATATATATAGCAGCAGTGACTAACAAGCAAGTGTAAGCACAACAAACATAAGCTGAGTATTAAAGAGCTGAATTGAACTTAACTTATAAGGATGCCCATACAAGCTTATAAGTTAAGGGTCTGCATATAAAGGTAACTCATCATATAAAGATGCCCATACAAGTTTATATGATGAGTATCCATTGCTGTGCAATGCAATGATTATGATATGAATGCGGTGCAATGATTATGATATGAATGCGGTGCAATGATTATGATATGATGACTTCTCCAAGCGCATTTGCTATGTCGACACAGACCTTTAGTTCCCACTTTTCGAGGGTAGCTAACCACTCAGGCGCCCCCCGTCGTGGCCAGACGGTGGCAGTGGCACGGGCCTCACCACTACTAGGAAGGTATGCTCACTACCAGTCCTAGGCCTCTGTACGCCTCAACGCTCTTTGTTCATAGCGGAGCCCTGCGTACTGCTCGCATTTCTGCAGAGTCTTCAGGAGTGGAAGGGGGCTTTGGGAGATGAGCACCAAGAAGACGAGCCCTTCCAGTCCGAGTCTGACTGCCAGCTCCCGTCAGTGTGACGATCGGCGAGCCCGTAGACCCGCCACCAACTATCCTCTACCGAGGATCACTACACCACCATGTGTGAAAACCTACACATTCATACTGTCACGCCCTGCCCGTAGGCCCATTCACAACCGGTGCTCACAAGCACTCATCATATTTACTCGTTCTGCCCGTAGGCTCATTCACAACTTGTGCTCTCTAGCACCCATCATATTAACGTGTTCTGCCCGTAGGCTCCGTTCGCCACAAGTTCAACCTAGTTGAACTATTCACATTCTTGAGAGTTTACTAACAATACGTATCATCCCGTTGTTTATCTAGCGAGGCGATCATTCATAGAAGCACGTCTTCCAAACATGCGCCAAGAGTCCCCTAATATAACGTTCGTGATTTCCAAGCATATCTCACATGTCATCGACATTCACTTCTCGTACTCAATTTACAGCTCACTCTATCACGATGAGATCCTTATCGCAATTCAAACTACAACGACGCTGATTAACAAAACTGAGATTCTGGGAGTTCTACTCCACCCCAAATTATGTGCCACCCCATTTTGGAAAGCTCTCTCCAAGGTCTACAACATTTATGTTGAGTCCTAAACCCAGATCCAAGTGGATCCTACCTAAAATCTGCTCCAAAGTCAACTGCAGAAACCTGGACAGCAAAAACAGCACGCACTTAAACAATTTCCCGCTTCCTGGACAGTCCACTCGACTAGACCTTTAGGGAGCTACAGGAGACTTCAGGAAACGAGTAACCTATCGTTGGAAAGCTCTTTCCGAGGGCTACAACTTCCTTGTTGAGCCCAAAGTCTAATTCCAGCGGGGTCAAGCCTAAAAACTGGCTTGAACCCAGCTGCGCACAATTTCCTTAATAACCAAGAGCAAGTTATAATTAACAAATCCTATAACAGGAAAACTATTTCTCAATTCTCAAACCTTTAATGACATATATATATATGAATATATAATTTGAAATCCATAACAAGAACTATTTCTGAATTCCCCTAGATTCATAACAGGGATCATATATATATATACATTAGAAATCCCATGACAGGGAAACTATTTCTTGAAATCCCATATGAAATTTAGGGCAGCCACCTTCTCTCCTCCCATGCACCCTCACGAGGCCTCCGATTATCACGAAACCAAAGTCCCACGTTCGTATTGAAGCGGGGAGTCGGTTGGGGGTATTTCCGCGGCGATCGGCGCCCTACGGCGAAAACCCTAACGCGGCCTTTTTCCTACGGAACTTCATTTCGCTCCCAAATCGACTCAATTTAGTCGATGCCTCGCCTAATGGATCTAAGAAAACTAGTACCAAGGGAGAGGGGTCGGAAGTCACCTGATTTTATGGCCAAGGTCGGAGCTCATCTTGATGGAAGCATGGGTGGTGGTCGGCCAAGCTCCAAATGCCTCTCCAAGCTTTGCTCCTCCAAAGCTCCATGAATAAAACCTTAAGTTAAAACCATCAGGTGGGAGGGAAGGAGATGAAGAAGAAGGAGAGGGAGAAGATGAAGATAAGAAGAAGGAGATCTGTCGGGTAATCAGACCAGCAGCTCTTGTGTTAAGAGAGAAGAGAGTAAGCCTTGGAACTCCAAATATAGGTGTCGGCTTCTTATTGGACAAGGTATCCACTTCTGGTCTAAAATAATCATAAAAAATTAAGCATTTAAGCTTTATTGGGCGACGGGAAGAAAGAGCCCAGAATCGTCGAACGGGAACAGTAACTTCGTCGAGCGCTGGGATTTTCGTCGAACATTGTTCGACGATTTTCGTCGAACGGCGGCTAAGTTCTTCTACCGCTGAAGGACGCTGTTCGTCGAACGGCGTTCGACGATTTTCATCGAACTCCGTTCGACGAATTTCATCGAACGCCGTTCGACGAATTTCGTCGAACGCAGGCAGACTTCTTTGATCACTTCGTCGAACACTGCCTGACGCTATTTCGTCGACCGCTGAAGGAATAACATTTCGTCGAGCGCAACCCTCCTATACTTCGTCGATCGCAGCTATTATAATATAGTCGAACGATGAGCAGCACAATTAGTCGAACAAAAGCAGCTAGCCAAAGCTTCCCGTTCGACGTTCGTCGAACGGTAGCAAATAGCTGAACGCTCCCCGTTCCACGTTCATCGAACGGAAGCTGCTAGTCGCAAAAACAATAAATAAATAATAAAATAACAGAGCTCCTTTTTCTAACTATCTTATTAGTTCTAAATTGCTGATATTTTAGAATATTACCAAAACAATTGTGCTGACAGCACACCATAGCTATCAGCACACCAAGCTCATATTTATTCCAATAGGAATTAGATAGCAGCACCCCCAAATAGGAAATAGCTAGCAGCACACCTATCCACAAGTGCTATCAGCACACCCTTTTTTTGTATTAGCAGCCCACATATAGTTTCCAAAGCTTCTTCTTTTAGCTATAAACAATTCCTTATTTTAACACCACATGACGAGGAGGCAACCATTCATTTCACTGTTTTAAATTTCATCATAGGGGCCTAGAGCGAACTGGGATGTTACAAATCCAATAAACGAAGAAACAATTTCGTCCCCGAAATTTAAGTTGAGGTTAGGGGGGTTTTGATCCACTTAATTATCCAACATATATTCAGTCAACCTTACCCAAACTAAAAGCCCTAACAGCAATTCTAACAGGAAAGAAGAAGTGCAATGGAACCAACAACATTTCCCCCCATAAGCAAGAGAATAAGATAAAAGTTGAATAGCAGCAGCTGGTCCAATAAGTAAACATTCACAATTTTACTTTATCCATCAAGAAGAATATTCGACCAAACCAAAGCCTCACAGTTGAGTACAAAATTTGGCCCAGATCTCAACATCAATTTCAACTGGAAAGAGGAATCAAAATAGAAACAACACAAAGTACTACCAACAATAAATCTGGACTGCATAAGGGCAACAAATCAGCAATACACTAAATTCCCAAGTAGCAGCCAACCAACCAAATCAAAATAGAAACCCCTAAAATCAATATTTGAGTTAATGAAAAGATTTGGCCCAAATCTCCTAACAGCACTCATATGAGCAGCCCCAAATCAAAACAATATAACAGCATCCCCCCCCCCCCCCCCCCCCCCCCCCCCCCCCCCCCCCACTGAACCATACGAATCAGCCACAATGAGAAGATTGCCATGAATAAATTTCCAGAATTTCCAAACAAAATCCAAATTTCTAAAACCTGGAAGGAGAAAACAAGCAGCCACTAGCCCCGAATTTCCAAATAAATTCCAAGACTGAAATATGTACACTGCACCTTTGATCTAAACCCCCTTAAGATCGGTGCCCCCGATACACACGAGGTTACTACTCGTGTCTCCAGATAAAATTTAGAATCCTCCACCAAGGAGTCATGTGTTTTAAATTCGCAATAATAAATTGATTCTTCCAATCTCAAGCATCGTTATACAAATAACGTGTAGCACTTTCAATATCATCACTTCGGTGCATCCAACATCTTATTCAAATACACATCACCATGATTCATTCATCAAATAATATATAACAGGACATTTAATCAAGGCTTATTTCAAGCCAATCTTTAAGCCTCATTTATATTTACCAAAGTTAGTTACGACGCAATAAATTTATAAGAAGAGGCTAGCCATATTACCATAAATATATATCCAAAACTCATAATTCTGATCGGGGTGAACTCAATACCATTAGGCACACGTCCGCCAAATTTCACGAGCATCCGATAAGTAATTTGAGAGAAATCCATACAACATTATAAACTTTACGTGTGTGTGGCTGTTTACCGAAACTGGATCATAAGATCTTAGAGTATATGTATCCATATTTCATACAACACGATATAGACGTGTACCACCATATTAAGTTCAAGTCCTTCGATTTCGTATGTGTCCGAAGACTAAATTAGGAGAGATCCAATTATATAATAATCTATATATTAGGGATACATCATACTATATCCATAAAGCATACATGTCGTCCAGTGCATCGACACAACTACTCTGGATTCCTGAGAATCAGAGGTCAAGTTGAGGGTAATCACATTTTCTCCCGGACAACACGTCGGACGAGGTAAATAAGCCAACAAGGTTTCTACATACGTCTCGCGATTTCACAAGACCCGAAAATTACTACACGTATTTATAATGCAATTGTATGAATCGTCAACTTAACAAATCACGAACAAAGCCTTAGCACCACGGGTGCTACAATCTCGTATAGTTTTCTTAATTGGACGCTTGCAAACACACCTCTCCGATCAGAAATCGATACAGTTCCCACTTGACAAACTTTAAGGCGTCCCCCAAAATTTGTCATGTGGTCGTCATATCGACCTTTGATCCTTGAGAGACACTACAACGCTACATAACAGTTTACTTCTCTGCATAGTCTTCGATTAGAGTGAAGACCTGCTCATCCTTAAGGTACTCACCTCTAGTACTCTGGGAGTGAACTCACCGCAAACCAAAACTTGGTGTTCGATCATCCCCTTTGCTTAAGATGAACATATTACTCAAGGAGTGCCAAACTCCAAATACTAAAACATGTAGGCAATTAATCATACAACACGCCTCTTCTTCGCTTAGCACGACATCCACTTGATAATAAGTTTCAACAATTGCTATGATCACCTTATAATAATTCAAGTGCAAGGACATTCATGCAAAATCCACCAACCAAGTCCAGTATCAAGTTATGGCAAGATAACTACAAAGGTCAAACATCATGGTTGTTTACCGCTTGACTTGAAATGACATTATGCCCTTTAAATCCATCAACTACCCCAAAAATATGATGTTACTAGCTCAAGGGTTTAAGTTCAGGAAGCTTCTATGTTTCCATACAGTTTCCAAATTCCGCAATGCATGCACAAAACTTCATTAACTGCCCAGTTATAATGTTATCACAACATAGCTGCATATCCCCAAAGTGTTAATTTACTACCCTCCTCGTTACTTATCCAAATAAGCTTAGAACCGTATAGAGATAATTATCATCCTTAAAATGTTTTCCTCTCTTATAACGCTAATAAAATTGCTATCAACCCAAACATGGCGTTTGCCGCCCATCTTGCTTACGGCGAGTTAATTATTCAGAGATCACAAGCTTCCGAGGTTAAAATTACAAGGATTTAAAATCCTCAAAGAATTCCAAGACGGTACATCACTAGCCCAATAAACGAAGAGATAAGCCCCCAAATCTCTTCGGCTGGATTTCTTTTTCCCGTAAATTCTACGCTCATGTCTTCTTCAATCCATGTTCGAATACTCATCCTAATTTTCATTCATCATAATAATCGCCTACATCTCTTTCAACTGAAACGCGCATCTAACAGTTCTACATGGCAGGGGCGACTTCAACGGCAGGCTTACGTCAACTATCATTATCATAGGCTCCTTCCCCAAGTAACCGTATTCGCGTAACCATTTATAAGGAATTATTGAATCAGGGGATTATTTCGAGCAAAAACCTCCCAAATTTTTATCACAACAAATAATCCCCCTCTGAACATTTCCGCCAAATTTAAGTCTCACCCATTATTACCATAAATATACAACCCAATTCATAAATTTCATTTAGGGTGATCTCAATATCATCGGGCATATATCCACCAAACTTTAGGGAAGGGCAATCCTCCAAGCCTATATGGAAAATACTCACCCGAGTCTTTCAACTTCATGGGAACGGTTCGTCGTCATTATAGTCGTGCACATACAAGATCTCTTCTACTCCCTGCCATAAGGTTATCATTTCCAAGATATTCTTTTCTCCCGTTTTACTAATGAAATTGCCCATCGCTCGAGATCTGACGATACAAGCCGTACCGCTCAAGATGAAGTAAATCCTCAAGGGTCACCGACTCTAAGTGTCGTAGAATTGTGACGACTCAATAAGCGACAACACCTCACGACGACATCTACTAGCCCCAATAAACGAAGAAACAAGATCAGCCCCCATACCTCCCGGGCTGAGTTTCTTCCATTGCCAATACGATACATTCGTCCCTTGTGTGCACACAACCTCAAGGCACACATCTATGGCTTGGCATTCCACTACCAATACTCGCCTTCATGCACATGTATGGCCATCTCTTAAGACTTATTGGCACCGCACATGCTTAGTGGTCTTTTACTAAGCTGATAATAGACTACAAGCACCAGTCTCATTGAAATTGGCCTAATTTTTGTGTAAGGTGATAATATTACTCCATTTCTAGGGTAGAAATCTCAGGGTATGAGTCTCCAGCATTTATACTTACGTTAAACTCTTCCCTTAGTCACTCAATGTCACTTATTGCTTGGCCCAATCATCCCCAAGATTAGTATAAGGTTAGGATACGTCATGACCTATCCTGCTAAGTCGACCAAAAAGGTGTCATATGCCAAACCAACTCTGACTGTTGGAATGGGAAAACAAATTACTGTCTCGGGATGAGCCAGCATCTATACGTAAGGGTACGAGTTTGGATTAGGTTGGCACTCTCTATAAGAAAAAACGGACATACTTATTGCGAATTACACATGGGCACACCACCGCTTCCGCTGCATCAGTTTGTCCTCAAACTGATCTAGCTAGCCGGGGTAGCCTAGTGGTCTAATGGACTTCTTTATCTCAGGATCGTTGCAAGCTGATACCATTTGTAAGGCCCCCCTCCCGGAACACAAAACACGGCCGAGGGGAGTCTTATGCCCAGGACAGCCGCCTTGCGGAAGCGCCAGCTCACGGGCTAGCCACCTCCACAAGACGCCTATCCCGCCGGCTAAACCAACTCAACAGCGCCAACCCATCAATAAACTAAAACAAGAAGCCACATATAGATATATAAAATTCGCATAAGTAGAGTCCATAATTATACAAAAAGGTAGCTCCACGAGCTCCTGCAAAATATATCAGAGTATCACAAAAGATGTCCAAAGGGGCTACATCTCAAAACTACTACTCACGTCAGCCGCTGCCGGTACTGAGGGTATCGCTGTCTCTGGGCCTGCCGCCCTGACCTGACTGTCCTCCTCCTGCGCCGTGCGCTGCGGCTCCAGGGCGCACTCCTAAAAAGAGGGACGTAGCAACCGCTAGTCATAAAGACTAAGTGGCTTCACATCCGCTCCCCCGGCGACTCCAAGGCACCGGGCGGTAGAATTGAAAGAAAGCTGCAATATTAGCAATAGTATACAAAACAGGTGACAGGAAGGGTTGTTCATATGTGTCGGTTGTATAAGTACCCAAGTACTTGCAATATTCCTAGCTAGCATGTTCATAGTTATATATATAGCAGCAGTGACTAACCAAGCAAGTGTAAGCACAACAAACATAAGCTGAGTATTAAAGAGCTGAATTGAACTTAACTTATAAGGATGCCCATACAAGCTTATAAGTTAAGGGTCTGCATATAAAGGTAACTCATCATATAAAGATGCCCATACAAGTTTATATGATGAGTATCCATTGCTGTGTAATGCAATGATTATGATATGAATGCGGTGCAATGATTATG
The DNA here is from genome assembly GCA_033032865.1 of Dactylorhiza incarnata. Lineage (NCBI taxonomy): Eukaryota > Viridiplantae > Streptophyta > Magnoliopsida > Asparagales > Orchidaceae > Dactylorhiza > Dactylorhiza incarnata. Next base: position 5,536,701 of record JAWHQI010000134.1, read on the forward strand.
ATATGAATGCGGTGAGATGATTATGATATGATGACTTCTCCAAGCGCATTTGCTATGTCGACACAGACCTTTAGTTCCCACTTTTCGAGGGTAGCTAAGCACTCAGGCGCCCCCCGTCGTGGCCAGACGGTGGCAGTGGCACGGGCCTCGCCACTACTAGGAAGGTATGCACACTACCAGTCCTAGGCCTCTGTACGCCTCAACGCTCTTTGTTCATAGCGGAGCCCTGCGTACTGCTCGCATTTCTGCAGAGTCTTCAGGAGTGGAAGGGGGCTTTGGGAGATGAGCACCAAGAAGACGAGCCCTTACAGTCCGAGTCTTACTGCCAGCTCCCGTCGGTGTGACGATCGGCGAGCCCGTAGACCCGCCACCAACTATCCTCTACCGAGGATCACTACACCACCATGTGTGAAAACCTGCACATTCATACTGTCACGCCCTGCCCGTAGGCCCATTCACAACCGGTGCTCACAAGCACTCATCATATTTACTCGTTCTGCCCGTAGGCTCATTCACAACTTGTGCTCTCTAGCACCCATCATATTAACGCGTTCTGCCCGTAGGCTCTGTTCGCCACAAGTTCAACCTAGTTGAACTATTCACATTCTTGAGAGTTTACTAACAATACGTATCATCCCGTTGTTTATCTAGCGAGGCGATCATTCATTGAAGCACGTCTTCCAAACATGCGCCAAGAGTCCCCTAATATAACGTTCGTGATTTCCAAGCATATCTCACATGTCATCGACATTCACTTCTCGTACTCAATTTACAGCTCACTCTATCACGATGAGATCCTTATCGCAATTCAAACTACAACGACGCTGATTAACAAAACTGAGATTCTGGGAGTTCTACTCCACCCCAAATTACGTGCCACCCCATTTTGGAAAGCTCTCTCCAAGGTCTACAACATTTATGTTGAGTCCTAAACCCAGATCCAAGTGGATCCTACCTAAAATCTGCTCCAAAGTCAACTGCAGAAACCTGGACAGCAAAAACAGCACGCACTTAAACAATTTCCCGCTTCCTGGACAGTCCACTCGACTGGACCTTTAGGGAGCTACAGATCACTTCAGGAAACGGGTAACCTATCGTTGGAAAGCTCTTTCCGAGGGCTACAACTTCCTTGTTGAGCCCAAAGTCTAATTCCAGCGGAGTCAAGCCTAAAAACTGTCTCGAACCCAGCTGCGCACAATTTCCTTAATAACCAAGAGCAAGTTATAATTAACAAATCCTATAACAGGAAAACTATTTCTCAATTCTCAAACCTTTAATGACATATATATATATATATGAATATATAATTTGAAATCCATAATAAGAACTATTTCTGAATTCCCCTAGATCCATAACAGGGATCATATATATATATATATATATATATATATATATATATATATATATATACATTAGAAATCCCATGACAGGGAAACTATTTCTTGAAATCCCATATGAAATTTAGGGCAGCCACCTTCTCTCCTCCCATGCACCCTCACGAGGCCTCCGATTATCACGAAACCAACGTCCCACGTTCGTATTGAAGCGGGGAGTCGGTTGGGGGTATTTCCGCGGCGATCGGCGCCCTACGGCGAAAACCCTAACGCGGCCTTTTTCCTACGGAACTTCATTTCGCTCCCAAATCGACTCAATTGAGTCGATGCCTCGCCTAATGGATCTAAGAAAACTAGCACCAAGGGAGAGGGGTCGGAAGTCACCTGATTTTATGGCCAAGGTCGGAGCTCATCTTGATGGAAGCATGGGTGGTGGTCGGCCAAGCTCCAAATGCCTCTCCAAGCTTTGCTCCTCCAAAGCTCCATGAATAAAACCTTAAGTTAAAACCATCAGGTGGGAGGGAAGGAGATGAAGAAGAAGGAGAGGGAGAAGATGAAGATAAGAAGAAGGAGATCTGTCGGGTAATCAGACCAGCAGCTCTTGTGTTAAGAGAGAAGAGAGTAAGCCTTGGAACTCCAAATATAGGTGTCGGCTTCTTATTGGACAAGGTATCTACTTCTGGTCTAAAATAATCATAAAAAATTAAGCATTTAAGCTTTATTGGGCGACGGGAAGAAAGAGCCCAGAATCGTCGAACGGGAACAGTAACTTCGTCGAGCGCTGGGATTTTCGTCGAACGTTGTTCGACGATTTTCGTCGAACGGCGGCTAAGTTCTTCTACCGCTGAAGGACGCTGTTCGTCGAACGGCGTTCGACGATTTTCATCGAACTCCGTTCGACGAATTTCGTCGAACGCAGGCAGACTTCTTTGATCACTTCGTCGAACACTGCCTGCCGCTATTTCGTCGACCGCTGAAGGAATAACATTTCGTCGAGCGCAACCCTCCTATACTTCGTCGATCGCAGCTATTATAATATAGTCGAACGATGAGCAGCACAATTAGTCGAACGAAAGCAGCTAGCCAAAGCTTCCCGTTCGACGTTCGTCGAACGGTAGCAAATAGCCGAACGCTCCCCGTTCCACGTTCATCGAACGGAAGCTGCTAGTCGCAAAAACAATAAATAAATAATAAAATAACAGAGCTCCTTTTTCTAACTATCTTATTAGTTCTAAATTGCTGATATTTTAGAATATTACCAAAACAATTGTGCTGACAGCACACCATAGCTATCAACACACCAAGCTCATATTTATTCCAATAGGAATTAGATAGCAGCACCCCCAAATAGGAAATAGCTAGCAGCACACCTATCTACAAGTGCTATCAGCACACCCTTTTTTTTGTATTAGCAGCCCACATATAGTTTCCAAAGCTTCTTCTTTTAGCTATAAACAATTCCTTATTTTAACACCACATGACGAGGAGGCAACCATTCATTTCACTGTTTTAAATTTCATCATAGGGGCCTAGAGCGAACTGGGATGTTACAACATCTGTTGTATTTGATAACTGGTGTGCGTTTGGCACAGATTGGTGTGCGTTTATCACCCTCCTCCTTTTGTATTTAGTCTCACATCTCCAATCTCATATTTGATCTCCCTCATCTGTGTTTATATATGAGAGAAAGGTATTGAGTAAATAATGTAGATTTTTCCTATTCTTAATGGAATGGATAGAAGTAATGTAACATTTCTTCATGGTATTAGAGCTAGGTTCCACAACACGCCCAAGCTGAACGCAATCTTTTCCACGATTTTGAATGTCATCATCGATCGTCCCGTCAAAACATCTGTCCTAGCGCCAAAGGAGGGAGTGAAGACACCGGAGATTGAATCGATCGAGACGTTGGATTGGAGCGCGTGAAGGTGTAGGGTTGTGCGACCCGCGAGGAATATGAGCAAAATTGCTAGAACTTGGTTACGTTGTTGTGAACTGGAGAGGGGCTACACGACCCGTGAGGAAGAGGATCGGTTTGGTTCCAGCGAACTGGATTCGTGCGAGTCGACGTTGCCTCCTTACCTAAATCCACCAAACTCCACGTTGTGTGTGAATACAACAGGGAAGGTGTGAAGATGGTTTGAGCTTGAATTCCAGTCGAACTTGGAAGTTGCGGAGTTACATACTCATGACAAGAGCTCGTTGCAAGCTCTAAACTCAGAATTTGAGGAGTTGCGGACTCAGAGCAAGAGCTCACTACAAGCTCGGGTGAACTCAGAAGTTGCGGACTAACGGCAAGTTGCGGACTCCACGTTGAGTGAACTTGAGGATTTGTAGACTCACAACAAGAGCTCGCAGGAAGCTAGGGTGAACTAGGAAGGTGACGCAAACTAAAGGAGCTCAACGCAAGATCTGTGTAACAACCCAACTTTTATTGGGTCATTAGGACCTTATATGACCCAATAAAAGCAAGTCGATCACCTACTAGGTACCCTAGACGTAGGAGGTGACTCACAATCTCATTCTGAGCAAACGAGTTCAAAATTGACTTCTATCAGTTGCATTAGACTAGTATGGTCAGTATGAGTGCAATGTAACTCGTTTCGCTCCAATCCGAGGTCATTTAGAGAAAATGATTATTTTGAGTAGCGGTGTTCGTCACCACGATGCAGTAATAACATTTGAGCTAACGAGCTCAAAATTGACTTCTGTGTGTTGCATTACACTCGTATAGTCAATACGAGTGCAACAAAACTCGTTTCGCTCCGATCCGAGGTCATTTTAAGAAAATGACAATTTTGAGTAGCATGTGCACCGCCACGATGCCGAAATAACATTTTGAGCAAACGGGCTCTGAATTGACTTCCGTCAGTTGCATTAGACTTGTATGGTTACTACGAGTGCAATGGAACTCGTTTCGTTCTGATACGAGGTCATTTAAGGGAAATGCCAATTTTGAGTTGAGTTATGCCAAACAACCACCCGAAGTAACATTTTGAGCAAACGAGCTCAGAATTGACTTCCGTCAGTTGCATTAGACTCGCATGGTCACTACGAGTGCAACGGAAGTCGTTTTATTCCGATCCAAGGTTACTTAGAGAAAATGACAATTTTGAGTAGCGTTGTGCGTCGCCATGACACTGAAATAACTTTCAGAGCTAACGAGCTCTGAATCAACTTCTGTCGGTTGCATTATACTCGTATTATCAATACGAGAGCAATGAAACTCGTTTTGCTCCGCTCTGAGGTCATTCAAAAAAATGATCATTTTAATTAATATCGTACGACACAACGACCCAGAAATGTCAAGTTGAGCAAATGAGCACAGAGTTGACTTTTGTTAGTTGTGTTAGACTCGTATGACCTATACAAGTGCAGCGCAACTTATTTTGTTTGAATATGAGGTAATTAGGCAAAAAATACTATTTTAATTAACGTCATTCGACACTATCACACCGAAATTTATTTTTGTGCTAACGAGCTCAGAAACTATCCCGGTCAGTTGCATTGGACTTATATGGTCTATACGAGCGCAATGGAATTCATTTCGCTCAATTCCTACATCGTTTGGTCGAGTAAGAAAAATATAACTCGTAAAATATACGACATCTTGAAAAGCGCAAACGCTTGAATTTGACTCCGACACGCCAACATTGATCATCACTCAATAACATGGACCTACATTGACCTTGACCCACATGGGAGAACTCACCAAAGGTTGACTTTTGTCAAACGTCGTTGACAGGGGCGGACCCACGCCTAGGCACACCCGGGCACGTGCCCGGGTGTGTTTTCGCGGAATTTACTCCAGGCGCGTGAGGTTTTTTCTTTCTAGGTTATTTCGCCCATTTTTTCGCCTGTTTCGCCGATTGCGAGCGAGTGCGAGAGGGGAGACGAGGCGTAGCAGCGATCGAGCGTACAGATGAAACGGGAGCGTGACCGCGTGAGTGATTTTTGGTTCTTCCTGCAATACCATCAAGCGTGAGTGATTTCTGGTTCTTCCTGGTTTCCTGCTCAGCGATCGAGCGTGAGTGCTTTCGGTTTCTTCCTGCCCTGATTTCTGGGAAGAACGGCGATCAAGCGTCCTCACTCTTCTCCAGTTTTTGCTGCGCCCTGGTATTCTGGTAAGTGTTTTTTTTTTTACTTTTGACTTTTGAGACTTTAATTTCTTGCTGCCGTGATCGGGATTTCTGGGAAGAACAACTTTTTTGGGGGTTTTTCAGTGAAAAAAGCCGCCTCTGTCTTCAATTTTCACTAAAAAAATTCTCCTCTTGGTATATGATTTGAACAAATTACTCTTTATATGATTTTTCAACAGAACAGATTACTCAAATTTTGATCGGCCCTCTTCTTCTTCTTGAACTCTTCTGTAGGGATTTTGCAGGTAAGTAAAAATTCCTCTTCTTCTTAAAACTGCTCCTTAATTTCTTTTTTATTTCTGAAATTGCTTCTCCTTAACTTCTCTTCATAATTTCTAACATGCAAATAAACAAGTCATCTAACAAGGATTGCACCCGCTAGTAGGTTTGCCCTTTTACTATTTGTCAAAATGCCTAAATCAATTTCTCAATGTTTACCTTATTTAAATATGTAGTTCTTGCTCTTCTCAAATATTGGTGCTTAATTTATTGTTAATTAGTGGGTGTTATTTATCTATTTTACTCTACAATACTAATGTTTGCAAAATTAGTATGCAAAAATCTTTGTAAGTGTTTCAGCCGTGTAAATGGGCAAGGGGCCTTGTGGCTTAATATTTCAGTTGCAATTATTTTTTTAAAGTTTTTTAATTAAAAATATTATCAATAATCTAAATTTTTTACTTGGTGCCCGGACTAGACAAAAATCCTGGGTCCGCCACTGGTCGTTGAAAGTACAAAAATATTCATAAATTTGAAACCTCCACCTCAAAGCACACTTGAACCCGTTACCCAAGCCTTGATCCATTCAGCCTTGGCTCTAGTTTCTAGAAAGGAGAGGGCTGGATCCAATGGCCCTTCCAAGCCTAATCCCAAGCCTAAGCCCTCTCTTTTTCTCTCTTTCTCTCTCTCCTTCACCTATGACTAAGGGCCAGTTTGGGTGAGCTGTTGCTGATGGAAAGCTGCTGATGAGCTGTTGCTGATAGGAAAAGTGCTGTTTCTGGAAAACGGAGTTTTGTTAAAAAACTGTTTGTGTGAAATGGAGTTTGCAGAGCTTTTGATAAGCTGTTTTGTACAAACTGTTTGGCAGAAATGGAGTTTTTGTAGGTTAATTTTTTTGTAATTAATTTAAATTCTATGTTTAATACCTGAAATCATTTTCAACATTTAAAATCATCGTCACACTACATACCAAATAAAATATCAATGTTTTTCAGATATTACAAAACAACATAAAAAAAAAACATTTTTAACTCTCGACGCACATATCCATCAGCTTCTTGCAAATATTTCGGTGTATCACCTACACAATTGAAAATACTTTATATTAGAATCTTATATTAAATTAAAATATAAAATATGAGGAAAGAATCTTACCTTCTTGCATCATAGAGTTGTTGCACTATAGACTCGCGCAGTGCTAATATCTCGTCTACACCACTTGATGTATCAGTGCATGTATCATGTCGTCTCTGTGAGTCTACTCCGTCTCCCGTACGCTGGCTCTCACTTTCTCTAAAATCAGGATCCATACGTGATGAATGTCTCCGTATAAAATTATGCAAAGCCATTGTCGCCAAGACGATATGTGTTTGTTTCTTAATACTATATGTAGGCATATCACGGAGTATTGCCCATTTTTTCTTCCATACCCCAAAAGTGCGTTCAATTACACTCCTAAGAGAAGAGTGTGCTTGATTGAAAATCTCTCGAAGTCCCTCCACTGGACGATTATCACGAGCAAAATCAGGAAGATGGTATCGTGTATCTGGATATGGTTTTATATACCCTCTTTGCAGTGGATATCCAGCGTCTACCAAATAATACTTTCCTGCGTGATTAACGCACAATTTTTAATGAAAAAATAGGAAATAAGTATTGTATAAAGTACAATTATAACATCATTACCTCTGGGGGGGGGGTGCGGGAAGTTATACTTGGGATTGCTTATAGCAAAATTAAAAATGCGACTATCATGCGCAGACCCCTCCCAGCCTGCCATTGCGAAAGTAAAACACATGTTGAAGTCACATACAGCCATAACATTTTGTGTAGTAGTTCCATGACGCCCAATGTACGGTACTTGATTTCTAACTGGAATACTTGCATCAACATGTGTTCCGTCTATTGCACCAATACAATTTTTAAAAAATGGCATATACCGCGCATCTCCCATTATTTCTTGTGGAGTATTAACAAAATCTCTGTCTTGGGGCACTATAACATCATCTGCAAGGCGCAGTAATGCACGAAGACTCTCGCTAAAATATCTGCTAACAGTCTCGGTTGAATGTTGAAACCGCTCACTTGCTTTCCTGATGGTCTCGTTATGTGATAGAACATATAATGTAATAGCAAGGACCTCTCTACTTGCGGTCCTTCGTGAACCTTGCAATCTGTAGTTTTGTTCTAACGTCTGTAGTAGATCAAAAAATATTTCTTTTGGCATTCTGAAAGCATTATGAAATCTACCCGGATGCCCTCCAACTAATTCACCCAGCCATTTATCACCAGTTTGTTTTGATGTCATGCATGGTGTGCTCGAATTGAATAAACTGGTGTGTTCAGCTAACACATATATCGTCGAAGTTAGAACTTGATGATAAGCAGCCACATGACGCCTTTTAACCCTTTCATACTCATCACTAGAAGAATCTGAGTCCTCACTGGACATTCTCTGATTCACAAAAATAAAGAAAATTATAAACAGAATTATAGCAACATGACAAAATTACATAGATAAAATATTTCAGGTAGATAGCATCTAAAAGCAAATTTAACAATATAGTTAATGTATCATCAACATGTCAACATAATGCAATATAATGCAACATATCAACTACAAAGCATCTCCTACTCAGACCCTTTTACGTAGCGTGTACGCAGCCATCTAACCCTGATCTCCTCCCTGAGACACATAAAGGTCTCCCTATGGTTCTTATCCATCAACAACATTGTAGCAAAATCAAAGAAATCATACTCCTGGCATATCTCTGGGTAGGATTCAAGTTTATCCAAAGCTTGGGCAATTGTGAATGGGCAAGTCGTCCTTGGCGGCTCCCGGAGAGATAAACCGATATCCTTAGTAGATTCCACCAAATCAACTAGAACTGAGCTGGCTGCCTTCTTTTTCCCCTTCTTTTGTCGTTTACAAGACCCAGAAGCAACGGATGGATCTGTACTCTCTGCATGCCCACTGATCTCAACCGAAACATTGTCATCCTCAGACATACCACGCTCATCAATAGACTCACGTTCTTGGGACATAGTGTTAGGGGTACAAGCATGAACTTCAGTGGCGACAACTGCACTGAACATCATGTTCAATTTTTCCTCAAGCTCCGGGGCTATGCCTCCATACCTAAACTTCTTCGCGGTAGGAACAACCTGATACAAGAAATTAATTAATTATAAGAGACAACATAATGCAAGAAATTAATTAAATATAATGCAAATATTTTAGTTTACCTTCAACCTATCATCCCACCATTCGTCTGAGGCATCGATGGTACCTCTGGAGGAATTCCAACCTAGACCTGTTTCCCCTCTTTTGAGCTCAACCCACAACTTCCACTCTTTTTTAGGTGGTCCCATTTATTTTTCATTTGAATTCAGTCGTACTTCTTTCCGGATTTCTGTTCAAATTTGACAACTAGATTGCTCCATCCCTCTTTGTTGAAATGTGTAGTCGGACGATTTCCGAGCTCAATTTCAGTTATGCATAAGTCACAGAAGACAAGGGTATCATTTTGATCCCATATAGCTGAAACCCCTCCATCCTTAGGTTTCCCCATCTACACATTTTTAAAATTAGATGAAAACACACAAAAACAACCACGCGTACACACACACACATTCATATGTATATACAATCACACACACACACACACATTCAGCGGATTAGTGTGTCCAGCGATCAACAGGCTTATGGATTTTGGATTATTAATAATTTGATTTGACTTTTGGAATAAGTTAATGTGCTGCTATTGGGTTTGGGGGAGTATTGTTGGCGGGTAATAATTTGATTTGAGCAGTGATTCAAGCATTTTTTCAACAGATACTCTTATGAATAGATGAGTTTGTCTTTTGATTTCATGAGACTTTCTTATGATTTTGGTTCTGAATACTATTGCGTGGACTCTGGAGATGCTCTGAATAAGTTAATGTGCTGCTATTGGGTTTGAGCAGTATTAGGTTTAGGGACTATTAGGTTTAACATAATTATTATTATATTAGGTTTAGGCAGTATTATAATTAATTATTAAAAAAAACATTGAAAAAAGAAAACGAACATGCCCGATGCCCCCCCCATGTTCCGCTTCCGCCCACACCCGCGCTCGTGAATCCACCTGCCGCCGCCGGCGGTACCGCCGGCGGCCTGACCGGCGCCCACCGGCGGGTTCGCCGGCCTCCGGCGCACCCTCCGGGGGTTGTCCGGCGGCGAGCAGGCAGGGCCACCGCCGGCGGTGGCCCTGCCCGTGAGCCCTAAAACTGGGGCTTACCAGCAGGGCCACCGCCGGCGGTGGCCCTGCCCGGTCGCCGCCGGACAACCACCAGCTGGTTCGCCGGTGGCCGGCGCACCCGCCGGTGGGCGCCGGTCAGGCCTCCGGCGGCGGTGGCGCCGGCGGCGTGGTCAATGGGGAGGCGCGGGTGGAGACGGAAGATGCACGGGAAATCTGGGAGATGAACAGTAGCCTTTTTCCTTGGAAAAGCTATACGCAGTCCTCCCCCTTAGATCCGACGGCCAGATTTTGATCAAGCTTTGATCGGACGGCTCAGATTAATTCCATGGTGTTAGCAAGAATATGTATATTGCCTTTATAGTATACATATATATACACAGCACACACACATTCATATATACACACACACACACACATATATATATATACACAGCACACACAAATACATATATATAAATATACACAGCCACACAAACACACATTCATATATATATATATATATACACACACACCTACATATATATACACAGCACACACACACACAAATACATATATATATACATACCCACCCAAACATACATTCATATACACACACACACACACCTACATATATATACACAGCACACACACACACACACACACATATATATATATATATATATATATATATATATATACACAGCACACACACACACAAATACATATATATATCCACACCCACACAAACACACATTCATACACACACACACACACACACACACATATATATATATATACACAGCACACACAAATACATATATATAAATATACACAGCCACACAAACACACATTCATATATATATACACACACACCTACATATATATACACAGCACACACACACACACAAATACATATATATACATACCCACCCAAACATACATTCATATATGTACAATCCGTATTCGCCGAGTGGGTCCCTCGAGCCAACTGGCGAGACCTGGGTCAGCCGGATCATTCGCCCAGGCTAGTGGTGCCCTCACAGACCACTCGCTGCAGGGAGAAGAAGTTCGGCGAGTGGTGCCCTCACGGACCACTCACTCAGTAGCATGGGCACTCGCCCAGCTGAGCGGGAGATCGGCGAGTGGTGCCCTCACGGACCATTCGCCCCAAAGGTTTTGAGGGAAAAAAGACCATAATATCCCTGGTGGGCTGCAAATAGCCCTTCAGAACAGCGGAGTTAGGCTATTAGCAGACCAATTTGGGGTGCGATTAGTAAAATTAAAAGGCGGATTCAGGCTATTTACAGACCAGCCTAGGAAAACTATAAATAGACCCCTAAGGACACCTTGGAGGAGATCCTATTTTAGAGAATCCTCTCCTCCAGGCTAGTTTTTGGTCGGCTGCTAGTGCCCTCCAAGGTGCCCGGTTGAGCTCTGGTTTGGGAGGGGAAGCTCTCTAAGATCTTCCGGGTGTGTGGCGGGACCTCCTCGCTTCAGCCTTGGGTCTTTTCTTATTCTCACATCCACCGTCAAGAGAGTCTAGTGAGGGAGAAGTAAGCATTGGCTGCACCCCCAGTGGGTCCGAACTCAAGAGGCCTGTTGCAGGTTTCAACATTTTTGGTGCGGTGAGCGTGGTCGGAGTGATTGCAGAATAAGGAGGCAGAAACTAAAAAGAAAGGCAGGAGGAATCTTCATACCAGAGTCCCGTGGTCCGGAAGAGTATTCGTCAGAGAGTCCTAGGCGGTCTCGCCTTTTTGGCGATTCATCCGAATCGCTTTGGCTCGCCGCGAGACATATGGGGCGCTCGAGTCCCGCTTGGATGTGAGCCAGGGAGCAAATCTGACAGTTTTGGGGGCGGTTGCAGTCTGGGCCGCAGCCAGGCGTTCGATCATTTCTTGCGAGAGGGGTCTCGTGGAAGGCTGGTGGAAAGATATTGGAGGCGGCGAAAGGTCCAGGGAGGAAAAACTCCGGGCCGAGATATAAAAATGGTCCAGAAAAGTCTGACATGAGGAGATATATATAGGATGACGGTGGGACCCACAGAGTCTTATGGGTCCAGTCAGCAAGCACTCACCGAATACAGGGTTGGACTGTTCTTTCCGAGCGTAGGAACCGCTCGCAAAGAGCGGGGATTGTGTACAACCCGTATTCGCCGAGTGGGTCCCTCGAGCCAACTGGCGAGACCTGGGTCAGCCGGATCATTCGCCCAGGCTAGTGGTGCCCTCACGGACCACTCGCTGCAGGGAGAAGAAGTTCGGCGAGTGGTGCCCTCACGGACCACTCGCTCAATAGCATGGGCACTCGCCCAGCTGAGCGGGAGATCGACGAGTGGTGCCCTCACGGACCATTCGCCCCAAATGTTTTGAGGGGAAAAGACCATAATATCCCTGGTGGGCTGCAAATAGCCCTTCAGAACAGCGGAGTTAGGCTATTAGCAGACCAATTTGGGGTGCGATTAGTAAAATTAAAAGGTGGATTCAGGCTATTTACAGACCAGCCTAGGAAAACTATAAATAGACCCTTAAGGGCACCTTGGAGGAGATCCAATTTTAGAGAATCCTCTCCTCCAGGCTAGTTTTTGGTCGGCTGCTAGTGCCCTCCAAGGTGCCCGGTTGAGCTCTGGTTTGGGAGGGGAAGCTCTCTAAGATCTTCCGGGTGTGTGGCGGGACCTCCTCGCTTCAGCCTTGGGTCTTTTCTTATTCTCACATCCACCGTCAAGAGAGTCTAGTGAGGGAGAAGTAAGCATCGGCTGCACCCCCAGTGGGTCTGAACTCAAGAGGCCTGTTGCAGGTTTCAACAATATACACACACACACACCTACATATATATACACAGCACACACACACACACACACACACACAAATACATGTATATATCCACACCCACACAAACACACATTCATATATGCACACACACACACACACCTACATATATATACACGACACACACAAATACATATATATACATACACAGCCACACAAACACAAACCTACATATATATACACATGACACACACACACATATATATAGCAGCACACACACACAAACCTAAATACACACACACACATACATATATAGAGCAGCACACACACACACATACATATATATAGAGCAGCCATCTCACACACACATACATATATACATCACACACACACACAATGAAGCACAAACACAATAAAAATTTCATTCAAACAAAAATTGGGTGAGTATACAGCTAAAATAACAAAAAAAAATCATATCCCTACAAAAATTACAAATGAATAGAGGATTTCGGGTGAGTAGATACCTGATGTTGGATCTCGAAGAGTTGAGGCTGTTAGGAGAGGAGATCGGGTGCAGAAACGGCGTCGATTGGGAGCAGAAATCGGAAGAGTAATCGATTGGGAGCCGGCGTTCAATCGATTGGGAGCCGGCGCACTGGAGAAGAGGGAGCCGGCGCACTTCGACTGGAGAAGAGAGGCGAGGAAGAAGGAGGACTCGCGGAGCTAGGTTTCGCCGTTGGGGGGATTCGGGAAGAAGAAGAGAAGACGCGAGAGGAGGAGCTAGGTTTCGCCGATCGGGGGGATTCGGGAAGAAGAAGAGACGCGATAGGAGATCGCGCTTGCGGCGCGGTGGAGCTGGAGGAAAATATCGTGGATCGGCCATACGAATAAACTGCGTATATTTAGAACCGCCGTTTAGGAGCTGACGTCATCCAAACACAGCTTATGAAGGAACCTCCGTTTTTTACCTGCCGCACCGGAGCCTATAAGCTGCGCCAAACGGTACCTAAGACTTATTAACCCAACCGAGCCTTTGCACTAACCAATGCAAGTACATTCCTCCATTAGATGAGTGACAACTGCCAACCATGGTTGGTTCAACCCAACCATGGCTCCACTTCCTTGGCCGAGAAGTGAGAGAGGAGGGAGGGGCTCTCCCTTCCCTCTATATAATTTCTATGTACTGCACTCAGATGGAAGCTCACCTCCCCTGCCCAGTAGAAACTGAACCAACCCCTCCCTACTGGAGCTCCTCCTCGCCAGGAATTCCCTACTTGAGCCGTCCTTCTATCCAGCCACCTCCCATGGCACACTTGCCGTGAAGCTCCCAAAGCTACGGTGGCGTCCAGAGAGCACTTCTCTGTGTAAGGAGTGTTCAGCGACCTCCGTGGACCCTAGGTTGCCTTACCATCACCGGGGGTGCGTCGGCCCCTGGCGAGTCTACCTGGAGCGGTGGCGTGGCCGGCCAGCGATCGGACAGCAGCGGCGGAGGGTCGAAAGCCTTTATCGCACCGCGGGCAAGCAGTTGCCATCCGATCTCCAGATGGAGATCAGACGGTCGTGATCAGTCCCCTCACAACGAATTGCGCCGGATTCGCTCTGGGGCCACTGTATGCGCTCTGCCTGGCTCAATCTCAGTTGAACAAACCTTCTATCCGCACACCATCTCTTATTCAGATGCTTCCTTTAATTCCTGAGGCATATATAGGGTTCTAGTGAGAAAACATTGAATATGAAAGATGTTTCTAATCATAAGAGATGCTCCCTTTAAAATTTTGGGATTTTTCTGAATACAATTATTATTTTTATTCATTAATTTAAGATGAATTTTCTTGTTTCTGATTTAACAGAGAGTCTAAAACAGGTGATAAAATTCTTAAAAATTTGTTTATTAAAGTAGGATATGTTTACACCCACAGTAATTATTTGAGGATTTATGGCCCTATTTTACTAATTTTAGCTAAATGATAAATGATTAGGATTTCAGTTGGAAATTTGTGAGGTATTGGTGGTGATGTTATACACTCCCTGTAAAAGTATGAGGGACTTTGGAGCAATTCAAGTATTTTTAATATTTCAAATAATATCTTGATTGGATTATATAATTTGTTGACAGATAAATCAAAGTTCAAATCAGCTGAGAAAATTATGAGGGATAAGTTAGGACAACCCTAATTTCTGCTTTAAATTTCATAAATTTTCTGATTATTTAGGAATTAGTAAATAAAAAGGGGCTAAATATTTGAAGAAATTATATCGGCCGTAATCGATGAACTCAAATCGCCCAATGGAATGATTGTGTTTGAAGGTTTCGTATTAAAACTCCTGTGGAGATATAGGGGTTTGTTAATTGAATCGAGTATTTATAATGAATCATAAAGGAAAGGCCCGAAGATATAACATGCTCAAACAAATCGTCGAATCATGGAAAGGCACGCCAACTGATAAACTCCCTAAAAGTTGAAGCTGAAAAAACTATCAGGTTCGAATAACTTAAAAACCGACAAACCTTAATCCGGTTAATAATTCATAAAATTCACTGCAAATTATAAGTTTGTCTCCTTGGAACGGAGTTGCCTCTTATGAACATAAATGCCTCTTCGGAATGGAGAGGAGAATTGAACTTCTCCTCAGAATGGAGATGCCTCCTTGGAACGGAGAAAAAACTACAGTTATGGAATTTGAATTGCTTCTTTTCTGTTCTTCTTATTTCAATATTTCAATTACTGCACTTCATTTCAGTATTCATTTGCTGATTTTCAATTCTGTATTCTATTTAATGCACCTTATTTTTGCAATTTATTTACAGTAATTTGTTTCGGTATTTTACTTACTGCACTTCAATTACAACATCTATTTACTACAATTTACCAATGCATTTATTTCCGCACTTTAAGGGTTTCGCCCTATTAAGCGGGTTGACTTAATATGAACATTAGTTATGGTCAACTTAGAGACGGAACATTCCTCCAATGATAACTCTAAATAATGAACATTCCAGATCGCCACGCTTTTCAAGTAAAGCCTGTGCGGTATTATCAAACCTCATGAAAGAGTCGCGTGCCCAAATTATTTTATGTCAAGTAGGGCAAACGACCGTTGACCTGGAAGGTGTAGGCCGGTTCTTTGATTATAATACTTGTAAACTGGTTTGCGGTTAAAGTGGTGTGTCGAGCATGCCCGTAAACCGTTTGTACCAGTACATGAAGGTTGATGACTCTGACACTAGGGAGTGTGAACCCCGGGAGCTTACCTTTTATTTTATGCCCCACTGGGTCCCTCCATTGGTTAGTCAGATTCTATCTATCGCTGGATATCGCACACATCCAGGAGTACACCACGTTATACACCAGGATCTAGGTAGTGCGGTATGAACACACCCTGAAGTGGTAGGATCTGCTACTGTCACCGATCTGCCACATCAGTGAGACCCACAAGTTTAGCTACCTCGTTGGAAGCAATAAGGCCAAACTATATCGACATAGGATGTTGCTACAGGTTGTGAACACCTGTGGAGTTGCGCACTAGCTAGATGTACTTGTGTAAAATGAATGCTTATTTTTGTGCTTTTGAGCTATTTAGCCGACATCATTTATGTAAGCACCTGTTTCTAGCTTACTAGCATTAGCTTGCATATGTTCCTGATAACCTACAGTGGTTCACTCTCATCCCCAATCCTTAGGGGTCTTGGGGAGGGGGTGGGAATCCACTAGTCTTTATGACTAATGTGTCGTCGTACACTCTTTTCAGGAGATGGAGTAGCGTGAGGCCCAGCCAGAGTGTGAAAGATTACCCGTCATAGAGCCTGCGCTAGTAGATGTGACTGCCTTGCCTCCCGACTTCAGAGATGTGAGATCTTAGGACAAAGTGAGAGCGAGAGATTTTGTACTTGTATTGTAGCCCTATCGGGCAGTATGTACAATCTTATGACTACAGCCTTTTGTGATATATATATATATGAGATTGCTTCCGCATGTGAATTGATCTGATGTGAAGATGTTCCATCGCCTGACAAGGCGAATCATTCTATGCTTGAAAAACGAACATGTTACACGTTTGGAAAGTGTAGGGTGACTGTCTTGGGCAGTTAGATCCTTCTGCCCAGTCTACTGTAAGGGGGGTTCCTACACTCTAAACCGCAACAAGTGCGCAGTTATAAGCGGAAGGGAAGGAAAATCCTTGTCGATCTCCAAGCAAGACCTTCTGGTTAGTAGGTAGTGTTAGTGAGTCCTTCATGGAAAAGCTGGTTGCCAAGATGGAGGAGGAGGACCTAAAGGTGTTCTTTGAGTTCTTACGGATATCCAGGGGTGAGGGATCGGTTCAGACATAATTCCTTCGACAAAGTTGGATCTTCCTCGGGTGGAGATGAAACTTGATGGATCAACCTTATATTTAAGATGGTCGCATCGGGTGAAGAGGAAACTTTCTGAGAGGAACCTGGAAGACTACCTGACTGGTGAGAAGGGGAGCCAGAAAAGTACTCGGTTGGATACAATGAGTGGAAGACTACACATAGTGTAAGACCCCCTCCCCCTTACTAGGAGGGTTACCCAGGTCTTATGCCTAGAACCGCCGCCTTACGGATGACACCAACTCACGGGTTAGTCGTTACAGCATGACGTTGATCCTGCCGGCCAGTACGATCATTTAAACATATATGGCAATTGAGAATAGAAGTACAAACAAAATGTATAAGCCCACAATCACAGAATTCCATAAAAAAAAGAAATAGAAATAGTCCAGCATTAGTACAATAAGTAGAGTGAGGGCTTATGCCCGATACATATCCGAATGAAAGAAAGGTACAATCACTCTCTCTCTTCTCACAACATCTCCAAGCGGAAGCTAAATAACTCTAATCCATAAACACATGTCTCCTGGTAGAAGTAATGTTCGGCATCTGCTCCTCAAGTCCTGCAACCTCATCCGGATGGTGCTCCAGCTCCTCGGGCTCCTACGGTCACAACTGACGATTAGTCATAAAGACTAAGCCATTTTGTCCTCGCCTCCCCCCATAACTCCTAGGCACCGAGCGAGAGGAAGAAAGCGGAGGACAACAAGGCAGAAGGATTCAAACAGATGGCAAAGGATTCTATGCTAGCAATATATATGTTTTAAGCAGATCTACACTAGCAGTATAAATGTATAAAAGTAGATCTAGGCTAGCAGTATAAGTATAGCTAAACAATAGCGAAGCAATAAAAAAAGCAAGTAAAGCAGTGCGGCGCAGGTAAAGTAAATGAGTATAATTATACTACTATCACATGAGTACTTTAACTTATATAAATGTCCATACAAACTTATAAGTTAAGGTTTCCAAAATAATAACTTTTCATATAAAAGAGCTCAAACTAATTTATATGATAAACATCTACAATTAATGTTCTAATGCCTATGAATGTTATGATACGTATGCTATGGTATGATTCATACAAGTGCAACTCACCCACTCGAATCTGTGATCACATACATTTTGTTCCCAATTTTTGGAGTAGCTACACTCTCTGGTGCCACCGTTGTGGCTACGACAGCAGTGGAGCGGGTGCCTCCACTTCCTAGGCTAGTATACACACTAGCAGGCCTAGACCCTTCGTACGCCTCTGTACACGTCCTAGGTGCACTCTAGAGTCTTGCGTACTCTTTGCTGGAACCCACCAGTCTTTAAGGTCGGGTGTGCGTTTTCAGGGATTATCCTCTAGACTGTAGTATAAATAACCTACTGGCCCCTCAAACCCTCACACACGCCTAAGTCAACGTACTGCCGTCGGTGTGACGACTGACCCAATACCGAAGACCCGCCACTAATTTGTTTCTATGCACATGCAAATTATAACGACTCGAGCCTCCAGCTCACAGGACCAACACATCCTGATATACAACCACTCGAGCCTCCAGCTCGCAGGACTAACCCGTCTGTACCGTTCCATACCATAACTCGGGATGAGTCTTATCACATTTCTTGTTCACTTAATTAGGCTACTCTTGTCTAATTATTATTATGCTTAGACGTTTAAGGTAAATCTTGGACTTCCCGAGGTTTACCCGGTGAAGGGCTCACAACGGTACTAGGGAATACGACGGGCTGAAACTCAAATCCTCCTTTCTAGGACAATTACTTTTATTGGTTGCTACCCCTTTCCCACGGACTCACTCACATCATTACTCTTGCTTCCTAGATAATTTATGAGACTTGTTCTAGGTCTACCTTAGGCAAATGTTCTTTTGAACAATGCTCGACTCATAAAGTCCTTGATATACTGGTGTGGTGTAAATCTTATATTGTGTCAAAATATTCTCTGAAAACCAATAACTTCTAAGGGCTGATATAAATGACATATTACTGATATTTTCCAAGTCTTATTGAATTTCAATGTGATCTTGGTAACCTAATCACCTTGCCAATATTTTATTATCCGCAGACCAAAATGAAATTGAATTAGTTTTGATCCCTATGATGTAAGCTTAACTATATCATGTCCAATTAATCTACAATTTGTACCATAGGTTCATAATGGATAAATTAAGAAATGTCTAGAGTTTTGTTACATTTCCAATGGATTTGACCTCAATTAAAAATTCATTAATCAATGGGCATATAACAATTTACAAAGGAAGCACTATGCCAGTAATTTCAAATTTGCTAATATAATTTCCAGAGGTATTAGATGACAAAATAACATGAATTCCAGAGTTTCACAATTTTCCAGAGAATTTACCATCATAATTTTCACATAAAATAAAAGGGGTGAATATGCAACTTTACACTAAAAGTACTAATTTATCTCATCCAAAAATTATGAGAAAATTACCATAGTTTTGTAATATCCTAAAAAAATCTTAGCTAGAGTTTCAAAATTTTCCAGGGACATTAAATTATAAATATTTCATAATTTCAAAAGTGTGACAAACTGAATATTTGGAATTTTCCCATGTGTAAGTTGTCATCCAAAAATTCTACCAAAATTTTTCAGAGGTCTAGAATTGTACTATAAATGTTCTTCCAGAATTTCATAATTTTCAAACTCATTTGCCTTATTAAAATACCCAAACTTCGAAATTGTGACAAAACAAAATTTTGTTGATAATCAAGAAATAATTACTGAAAAATTTCTACAAAATATTCCAGAGGTCCAAATTGATATTGCAAGTGTTTTCCCAGGGTTTCACAATTTTCTAAGTGTCTTTGACTATAAATATTTCCTTAATACATAAAGGTGACATATTTTAGATTAATCAAAAAATTAGGATTTTTTATCTCAAAATCCTAATTTCCACTGAGGTGATGTATTATGTCACAATGAAGATATGACCAAATTACCAGAGGCTAAGATCAAGCCAAAGGTGCCAAAATGCTCTTTCCCCCTTTTGGCTATGTGCACCCCATGTCACATACCATGCAAGGACATGCAAGTAGAATAACCCCACATGCAGTGGTCCAATTACTCTCATATTTTAACTAGGGCCAGATAGTGACCTAATAGACATTTCACCAAAATTTGGGGTTATTTGGAGTTACCCAACTATATAAATATCATTAATTTAATAAATTAAATACTGAGCAAACCCATGGAGAAATGCTCTACTAAAAATCTGATTTTGGGGCTCATATTAGTAATAGGGTATATGCATGCATGGGCCAAATTTTGGCTCCATTGGACTTAGCATCTAAGAGATATGCATGTTTCAATTTCTGCCCTACCCTAGGACCAGCCCCACAAGAATTGGTCTACAGGAGTCTACAGTGCTCCAAATGAGCTGATTCAAATTCCTAATAAAAGTAGACATCCAGATCTATAAGTTTTATCTATGATGATTTTTCATGAAAAGGCATCTAAAAGCCTCCAATTAATTAATCTATGCGCTGAAATAAATGTGACAGAAAATCACATGCATTTATATTATGTCTGCGTATAGCCATCATGCAGGGAAAATTAAGGGTTGTGATTATCTCTTCCTCCTCCAGCCAAGGGCCAAGATCTGTCCGAGATGGAGGAGGTTGATCCCCCTTATCCCGGCCACCCACTGGCCACCACCTCCACCACCTCCGTTGAGGTGGTGGCTACCGTCAGGCATCGACACGGCCGACGGAGAAGCCGTCTATGACGATCCTGAGCTAGGAGAAAAGCTCGGGATTTCTCCCTCTTCCTCACATGGGATCGGGATCAATTGAGCCCGATTTCACTCCTAAGTTGATCTAGATACTAGCATAGAGGGAGGGGAGGAGAAATGAACCTGTGCGGGGGCTTGGGACCGGGTAATCCGGCGTGGTGGCATGGCGACGAGTTTCTCCAGCGAGCTTGCTCAAATCTGTGATTCCCCACCAAAATTGATGATCTCAGGGGCTGGCTCTACTGCTTAGAGATCTCTGAAGGTGATGGTGAGGTCAAATGGGAGTGAGGTTGGCTGTGTTTGAGAGTGTCATTAAGGGGATTTCGGCCTCCTCCTTGGTTGCTCCTCCTAGATGCCATTTGGCACCATTTCAGCCCAAATTGGGCTTGGAGTATAGTGGTGAGCTCAGTGAGCATATTGGGTAGAGGAATGAGTGGACAAGTGGCCTTCATTCCTCAAATAAGGCTTTGTCTCTTATGTGAATTTGGGGAAAACCCCAAATTAGCCCTTTGCATGTCACCTCTCTCCAAATTCAGAGGGCATGGATGGTAATTGAGTATTTGGGC
Organism: Dactylorhiza incarnata; assembly: GCA_033032865.1. Classification (NCBI taxonomy): domain Eukaryota; kingdom Viridiplantae; phylum Streptophyta; class Magnoliopsida; order Asparagales; family Orchidaceae; genus Dactylorhiza; species Dactylorhiza incarnata. The sequence continues at coordinate 5,558,050 of JAWHQI010000134.1, forward strand.
TGCTGGATGGGCTTTGGGTAAGATATTAGCCTAATTGATTTTGATTTGGGCGTTTAATTCCATAATTAGGGCTTACTTTGACCATGGTTGACCTTGGTGTTGACTTAGTCAAATTGGTGAGTTGACTGGTCCAAAGTGTTGACCTTGAGTCTCTTGACACCACCCAATGTTGATTAGGTCATGGTGATCCCTAATTGGGTCAATTTAGGCAATAAGTGTGATTTTGACCAAAATTGGGGGAAATTGACTTTGGTCAATTTGGACCAATTAGTGATCTCATGAAGGGACTTTTTGGTCAATTGGGTCCCTTATGACGTCCTAAGTCTAGGGGTGAAGTCAATTTCATGTCTTGGGGGTCAATTGGACATATTGGGGAAGGATTGACATATGTTGACCTAAGTTTGACTTTAGTCAAATTGGACTAATTGATGACCCCATGATGGGGCTTTTGGCTCCATAACACTCCTTTAAAGTTTTACCATCTAATGGTAGGGTCAATTTGGCCATATGAGTATGAATTGAACCCTATTGAGTTGAATTGGGCTATATTGACTTAGATTTGACTTTGGTTAACTTGGCTAAATTGGTTGACCAAATGATGGGGCTTTTGGTCAATTATGCCTCCTTTAGGGTTAAGGACATGGTGGTGGGGTTAATTTACAAGTGTAAGTTCAATTTGAGCTAATTTGACCTAAGTTGACCTGCCTCCTATAGTGGACCACATGTGAGTTCACTTAACTCAATGTATCCTAAGGTCACTCCTAGCCTAAACTCACCTCACTCACCACATGTCCTACCCTGATTGAAGTTAAGGGGTCTATTAGGAAATGGGATGTTACAAATCAAAATAAACAAAAGAATAATTTCATCCCCGAAATTTAAGTTCGGGTCTATGGGGTTCTTACAAAAGGAAATTAAGTAAATTCTTGAGATGGTTAAGGTTGTACCTGAGGTGAAGAGTCTCGGGTACTGCTGCTGCATGAGATCCATAGGCTTTTATGTGCGCTCCTGTCATCCATGGTTGGACCACAACACCTTGACTAAGGGAACCTTCTTCTTCCGCGGGACACGGACGGCTGTATCGTCAACCCAGATTAGCTCAAGTCGGACTGATCTATCAGACTCTACCGGGCCCGAGGTGGAAGTGAGGTGCTGCTCCAGCCTAAGTAGAGCTCTTCGCAGTGAAGAGACATGAAAATCGTCGTGCAGATTTGCCAACTCCGTTGGCAATTCCAGCTTGTATGCCAAGGGGCCGATCCGCTCCAGGATCCTATAGGTCCCCATAAATCGAGGGTTGTGCTTCTTGTGTCCTCGCACCCGCGAGACACCATGCACCGGTCGTATCTTCAAGTAAACCCTATCTCCCACTTGGAACTCCACTTTCTGATGCCTCGCATCGTAATACTTGGTCTGCCTGCTCTGAGCCTCCAACATCATGTCCCTAATCATCCGAACTTGAGTGTCTGTGTCCTCAATGTACTCCGATAAGAGTGCCTTTTGGTACTCATCTTGCACCCAAGAAAGCGGTGTCCGACACTTCCTACCGTATAGAGCCTCAGATGATGCCATCCTGATGCTCGCCTGGTGGCTGTTGTTGTATGAAAACTCGATCAAGGGTAATAACTTCTCCCAGGGCTTCCCTGTATCCAAGATGCATTAGCGTAGCAGATCCTCCATAGTCCGGTTGGTCTGCTCCGTCTGCCCATCAGTATGTGGGTGGAAAGAAGTGCGAACGTAAGCTGAGATCCCAAGTATGCATGCACCACCTTCCATTCCCTAGAAGTGAACCAACCGTCGTGATCTGAGACAATCGTCCTGGGTATGCCGTGGTACCTGACAAACTATTCCACAAATAACCTCACCAAAACCGCAACCGGAGCGTCCTTCCTGACCGGTATGAGTCGTGCTACCTTGGTCAATCTATCCACTATCATCCAAATAGAATCATGCCCGGAGTGGGAGTGAGGCAATCCGTGTACAAAATCCATGGCTATGTCCTCAAACTTCCACTCCGGTACCGACAATGGCTGTAGAAGTCCTCCTGGGCTCTTGCATTCCGCCTTCACTTGCTGGCAAGTCTCACAGTGTGAGACAAAATATACGATCTCCCACTTCATTCCAGGCCAATACATGTTCCTCCGTAGGTCTACCGTCATCTTGGAGATCCCGCGGTGCACTGAGTACTGAGTGCAGTGTGCCTCTCTAAGTATATCTACCCAGATCCCACCTCTAGCAGGTATATAGATTCGGAAATGAATGATATCATCGCATAATGAATAATCCTATGACTTGCCCTCTTCCAGGGCTCTGAATACAGGCTCCAAGGCTGAATCCTGCCTCTGTTGTGCCCTGATGCGATCTAGTATATCACAAGTAATGCTCAGAGAAGCTAAGTACTCCCTGTAGACGTGAGGTTCTGCCTTGGAAACCAAGGTGATATGCATATCCTCTAGCATCCTCACAAACTCCATGACCATCATCCGGGGCTCTGGTCCAGAAGTGACGACCCTCCTGCTCAATGTATCTGCTACGGTATTCATCTTTCCCGGATGATAGTGCATGGTGTAATCGTAGTCGCATAAGAACTCTAACCTCCTCCGTTGGCGTAGGTTCAGATCCTTCTGGGTGTCGATGTGTTTGAGGTTCTTGTGATCAGAAAATATCTCACAATGAACCCCATACAGATAGTGCCTCCAGATTTTCAAAGCGAAGACTACTGCCCCGAGCTCTAAGTCGTGTACTGGGTAGTTCTGCTCATGCTTATTCAGCTGCCTCGAAGCATATGCGATCACGTGGCCATGCTGCATAAGAACTGCACTCATCCCCTGATAGGGCGCGTCAGTGTAAATCTGAAATCCTTCCTTCCAGACGGAAGAGCAAGAATAGGGGATGTTGTGAGTCGGTCCTTCAACTCCTGAAATGATGCCTTGCACCTCTCTGTCCAAATGAAAGCAGTATCCTTCTTCGTCAAGGTCGTGAGGGGGAGTGCAATCCTTGAGAACCCATGCACGAACTTGCGATAATATCCTGCTAATCCAAAGAAGCTGCGGACATCCGAGGCCTACTTCGGCTATGGCCAATCTCTCACCACTTGCACCTTGGTCGGGTCCACTGCCAACCCAGCCCGGCTGATGATGTATCATAAAAACGCTACCTCTTGTAGCCAAAATTGACACTTCGAGAACTTCATGTACATCTGGTGCTGCCTCAACTTGCCCAAGACTTGAGCCAAATGCTGGGTGTGCTCCTCCTTCGTCCTGGAGTAGATCAAGATATCATCAATGAACACTATGACGAATCTATCCAAGTAGGGCTCGAATACATGGTTCATCAAGCTCATGAATGCGGAGAGAGCATTCGTGAGCCCGAAGGGCATCACTGTGAACTCGTATAATCCATAGCGGGAACTAAAGGCCGTCTTCGGGATATCCTCGTCTTGAATCTACAACTGGTAGTACCCGAATCTCAAATTGATCTTGGAGAACCAGAAGGCTCCCTGCAGCTGGTTAAATAACTTATCAATCTGTGGCAACAGATATGTGTTCCGCACTGTTAGCCGATTCAGCTCCTGATAATCGATGCAGAGCCGCAATGACCCATCCTTCTTCTTCACGAATAATATTGGGGCTCCCCACGACGATGAACTCGGCCTGACAAATCCTGAATCCACAAGCTCCTGAATCTGGGTCCTGAACTCCGCTAGCTCCTTCAGTGCCATCCTGTACGGTGCTTGAGACACCAGTCTCCCTCCTGGCACCAACTGGATCCAAAAATCCATATCTCTGGATGGGAGTAGTCCGGGAAATTTCTCTGGAAATACGTCGGAGAAATCTCTAACTATCGGAATATCTGCTATGGAGGCCTCCATCTCCTCCATCTCGAAGCAGATCATATACACCTCATCTCCCTGCCCAAGGGCTTTGACAATTTGAATAGATGATAATAAAAGACGGGAGGTGGGTCTAATACCTTCGATCACAACTTCGGAGTCCTCATGCCTTAACATAATTTTCTTTGTCGGGCAGTCGATCTTAGCATGGTTCCAATGCAGCCAGTTCATGCCCAAGATCAAATCAAAATCCTTCATCTTCAAAAGTGATGTCGGTGCTTCAAATAGCTTTCCTCCAATCTCTACATTCATGTTGCACTTGGCACACGATACTATCTCTGATCCGTCTGGAAGCCGCACCTTCCTGTGGATGCTCTCGAAGTACTGCACTTGATCCAGGTCATCTACAAATTCCTCTGAGACGAACGAGTGTCAGGAACCTGTATCGAACAAGGTATATGCGGGCTTGCTACAGACAAGTACTATACCTAGGGGATTTTTGTTGTTTGGTTCATAGGTTAAAGTAAAATTAAGATTTGCAAGGTACTAAGTAATTATAAGGAAAACACTAAAGTACATGTGATGATCTCCTCAGGGTTCCGGGGTTCTACAAGTTCTAGTGCATACATCTGCTCTGGTCGTCGGCCTCTACCGTGAGGTCCTCGGCCCCGACCTCGTCCTCAGCCTCGGACATGCTGTGCTAGAGGGGTTGCTGGAGGGGGAGGAGGAGGTTGCACCCGTAACATATCACTCTGATGTGCCCTGGCTGGTTGCACCCGTAACATATCACCGGCTGGCGGCCCCGATCATCTTGTCTCCTCGGCTCCTGGATCTGTAGTGGTGGAGGAGCCATCACTGTAGGAGGCTATTGCTCGGGTCTGAAGTTAGGACGAGGATGTCCCCCGCCCCTTCTATGGCTTATCACTCTGCCCCGCTGCGGGCCCCTGCTGCTCTCCACAAAGTGTGATTCATCGGCCGGTCTCTTCCCCCTGTTTTGCACCATTAGGTGGTCTGCCTCCAGCTTCTTGGCCATCTCGATGATCTGGGTAGACGTGCCATGTGATATGAAAAGCAAAGTTTGTCTCAGTGGGTCCCTGAGACCCCGATAGAACCTCTTGGCATACTTCCTGTCATCCAAATCATGTATCCCCGTGAATCTAGCCAGGTGGGAGAGCTCCCTCTAGTACTCAATCACTGACCGGGTCCCCTGCCGGATGTTCAAGAACCTCTCTTCCAACTCATCTCTATCTGTGGTAGATACAAAGTGCTCGAAGAAAACATCATTGAACTCGTCCCATGAAATGTCCGAAAGCTCCCGGTCTGCATATGTGGAGTCCAACAATGACTTCCACCATCTCTTGGCATGTGCATCCAAAGCAGACGTCGCCAAAGAAACTGCTCTGTTGACTGGGCAGCTTATGCCTGCTAACATCTCCTGAATGGAGTCAAGCCAATCCTCCGTCTTTAATGCATTCTCCATCCCATGGTACATCGGAGGAGACAAACTCTTGAAGGCACTTAACCAGTTTAATTCGGGGTTCGGCTGTGAGGCCGGAACCTGTTGAGCTCTAAAGGCATCTAGAATGGCCATCAGAGTTTTCCCCAACTCCATCTACTGAAAAGGGGTAGCAGTCGGAGGGGGGGGGGGGGGGGGGGGGGGGGGGGGGGACAACATCCTAGGAGTCAGCAAACTTGCGGGGCTACACAAAAGTAAGGTTGTATTAGGATTGGCCTAACTCAATGCTTACTGGACTATTTTATGTGTTTTTTACACATGGGCACACCATTGCTTCCGCTACTTAGTTTGTTTGCAAACTAAGGCTCGAGCGGGGTGACCTAGTGTTGTGGACTTCTTTCTCTAATGATCATTTTTTTTCAAGTGATACCAGTTTGTAAGACCCCCTCCCCCTTACTAGGAAGGTTACCCGGGTCTTATGCCCAGAACCGCCGCCTTACGGATGACACCAACTCACGGGTTAGTCATCACCGCATAACGCCGATCCTGCCGGCTAGTACGATCAATTTAACCTTTCAGCCAATTGAGAATAGAAGAACAAACAAAATGTATAAGCCCACAATCACATAATTCCATAAAAGTGAAATAGAAATAGTCCAGCATGAGTACAATAAGTAGAGTGAGGGCTTATGCCCGATACATATCCAAATGAAAGAAAGGTACAATCACTCTCTCTCTCTCTCTTCTCACAACATCTTCAAGCGGAATCTAAATAACTCTAATCCATAAACACCTTTCACCTGGTAGAAGTAATGTGCGACATCTGCTCCTCAAGTCCTGCCATCTCGTCCGGCTTGTGCTCCAGCTCCTCGGGCTCCTACGGTCACAACCGACCGTTAGTCATAAATACTAAGCCATTTTGTCCTCGCCTCCCCCACGACTCCTAGGCACCGAGCGAGAGGAAGAAAGCGGAGGACAACAAGGCAAAAGGATACAAACAGATGGCAAGGGATTCTATGCTATCAATATATATGTTTTAAGCAGATCTACACCAACAATATAAACGTATAAAAGTTGATCTAGGCTAGCAGTATAAGTAGGTAAACAATAGCGAAGCAATAAATGAAGTAAGTAAAGCGGTACAATGCAGGTAAAGTAAATGAATATAACTATACTACCATCACATGAGTACCTTAACTTATATGAATGCCCATACAAACTTATAAGTTAAGGTTTCCAGAATAATAACTTATCATATAAAAGTGCTCATACTAATTTATATGATATGGATCTACAATTAATGTTCTAATGTTTATAAATGTTATGATACGTATGCTATGGTATGATTCATACAAGTGCAACTCACCCACACGACTCTGTGATCACAGACCTTTCATTCCCAATTTTTGGAGTTAGCTACACTCTCTAGTACCACCGTTGTGGCTACGACAGCAGTCAAGTGGGTGCTTCCACTTCCTAGGTTAGTATACACACTACTAGGCCTAGACCCTTCGTACGCCTCTGTACACATCCTAAGTCCACTCTAGAGTCTTGCGTACTCTTTGCTGGAACCCACCAGTCTTTAAGGTCGGGTGTGCATTTTCAGGGATTGTCCTCCAGACCACAATATATACAACCTACCGGCCCCTCAAACCCTCCTCCAGACCCGAGCCTCCATCTCGTAGGACCAACCCGTCCTGATTTACGACCACCCGAGCCTCCAGCTCGCTGGCCTAACCCATCAGTACTGTTCCATCCCATAACTCGGGATAAGGCTTATATCATTTCTTGTTCACTTAATTAGGCTACTCTTGTCTAATTATTATTATACTTAGAAGTTTAAGGTAAATCTTGGACTTCCCGAGGTCTACCCAGTGAAGGGCTCACAACGATACTAGGAAATATGATGGGTTGAACCCCAAATCCCCCTTTCCAAGATAATTCCTTTTATTGGTGGCTACCCCTTTCCCACGGACTCACTCACATCATTACTCTTGCTTCCTAGATAATTTATGAGACTTGTTCTAGGTCTACCTTAGGCAATGTTCTTTTGAATAATGCTCGACTCATAAAGTCCCTGATATACTAGTGAGGTGTGACTCTTATATTTTGTCAAAATGTTCTCCAAAAACCCATAACTTCTAAGGGTTAATATAAATGATATATTACTGATATGTTCCAAGTCTTATTGAATTTCAATGTGATCTTGCTAACCTTATCACCTTGCCAATATTCTACTATCCGCAGACCAAAATGAAATTGAACTAGTTTTGATCCCTATGATGCAAGCTAAACTATATCATGTCTCATTGATCTACAATTTGTACCATAGGTTAATAATGGATAAATTAAGAAATGTCCAGAGTTTTGTTATATTTCCAATGGACTTGACCTCAATTAAAAATTCATTAATCAATGGGCATATAACAATTTACAAAGAAAGCACTATGCCAGTAATTTCAAATTTGATAATAAAAATTTTAGAGGCATTAGATGACAAAATAACATGACTTCCAGAGTTTCAAAAATTTCCAGAGAATTTACCACCATAATTTTCACATAAAATAAAAGGGGTGAATATGCAACTTTACACAGCAAGTACTAATTTATCTTTTCCAAAAATTCTGAGAAAATTATCATGGTTTTGGAATGTCCTAAAACCATCTTAGCCAGAGTTTCAAAATTTTCCAGAGACATTAAACTATAAATATTTCATAATTTCAAAAGTGTGAAATTGAATATTTGGAATTTTCCCATGTGTAAGTCATCCAAAAATTCTACCAAAATTTTTCTGAGGTTTAGAATTGTACTACAAATGTTCTTCTAGAATTTCATAATTTTCAAACTCATTTTCCTTATTAAAATACCCATACTTCAGAATTGTGACAAATCAAAATTTTGTTGATAATCATGAAATAATCCCTAAAAAATTTCTACAAAATATTCTAGAGGTCCAAATTGATATTGCAAGTGTTTTCCCAGGGTTTCACAATTTTCTAAGTGACTTCGACTACAAATATTTCCTTAATACATAAAGATAACATATTATAGATTAATCAATAAATTGGGATTTTTAATCCCAAAAATCCTAATTTCCACTGATGTGATGTATTATGTCACAATAAAGAAATGATCAAATTACCAGAGGCTAAGATCAATCCAAAGGTACCAAAATACTCTTTCCCTCTTTTTGGCTATGTGCACCCCATGTCACACACCGTGCAAGGACATGCAAGTGGAATAACCCCACATGCAGTGGTCCAATTGCTCTCATATTTTAACTAGGGTCAAATAGTGACCTAATAGACATGTCGCCCAAATTTGGGGTTATTTGGAGTTACCAAACTTTATAAATATCATTAATTTAATAAATTAAATAGTGATCAAAACCATGGAGAAATATTCTCCTAAAAATCTGATTTTTGGGCTCATATTAGTGATAGGGCTTATGCATGCATGTGCCAAATTTCAGCACCATTGGACTTAGCATCTAAGATATATGCATGTTTCAATTTATGCCCTACCTTAGGACCAGTCTCACAAGAATTGGTTTACAGGAATCTACACTGCTCCAAATGAGCTGATTCAAATTTCTAATAAAAGTAGACATCCAGATCTACAAGTTTTATATCTGATGATTTTTCATGAAAATGCATCTAAGGGCCTCCAATTAATTAATCTATGTACTGAAATAAATGTGATAGAAAATCACATGCATTTATATTATGTTTGCGTATAGCCATCATGCAGGGAAAATAAAGGGCTGTGATTATCTCTTCCTCCTCCAGCCAAGGGCCTAGATCTTCCCGAGCTAGAGGAGGTTGATCCCCCTTTTCCTGGCCACCCACTGGCCACCACTGCCGACAACCACCTCCACCACCTCTGTTGAGGTGGTGGCTACCGCCAGGCGGCGACACGGCCGCCGGAGAAGCCATCTCAGGCGATCCCGAGCTAAGAGAAAAGCTCGGGATTTCTCCCTCTTCCTCACATGGGGCCATGCTCAATTGAGCCCAATTTATCTCCTAAGTTGATCTAGATACTAGCATAGAGGGAGGGGAGGAGAAACGAACCTGCGTGGGGGCTTGGGATCGGGTAATCCGGCGTGGTTGCATGGCGGCGAGTTTATCCGGCGAGCTTGCTCAAATCTGCGATTCTCCACAAAAATTGATGATCTCAGGGGTTAGCTCGACTGCTTAGAGCTCTCTGAAGGTGATGGTGAGGTCAAATGGGAGTGGGATTGGCTGTGTTTGAGAATGTCATTAAGGAGATTTCAGCCTCCTCCTTGGTTGCTCCTCTTAGATGCCATTTGGCACCATTTCAGCCCAAATTCGGCTGGGAGTATAATGATGAGCTCAGTGAGCTTGTTGGGTAGAGGAATGAGTGGCCAAGTGGCCTTCATTCCTCAAATTAGGCTTTGTCTCTTATGTGAATTTGGGGAAAACCCCAAATTAGCCCTTTGCATGTCACCTCTCTCCAAATTCAGAGGGCATGGCTGGTAATTGAGTATATGGTCTACTGTATGGGCTTTGGGTAAGGTCTTAGCCCAATTGATTTTGATTTGGGCTTTTAATTCCATAATTAGGGCTTACTTTGACCATGGTTGACCTTGGTGTTGACTTGGTCAAATTGGTGAGTTGACTGGTCCAAAGTGTTGACCTTGAGTCTCTTGACACCACCCAATGTTGATTGGGTCATGGTGATGCCCTAATTGGGCCAATTTAGGCAATAGATGTGATTTTGACCAAAATTGGGGGGGATTGACTTTGGTCAATTTGGACCAATTGGTGATCTCATGATGGGGATTTTTGGTCAATTGGGTCCCGTATGATGTCCTAAGGCTATGGGTGAAGTCAATTTCATGTCTTGGGGGGTCAATTGGACCTATTGGGGAAGGATTGGCTTATGTTGACCTAAGTTTGACTTTGGTCAAATTGGACCAATTGATGACCCCATGATGGGGCTTTTGGGTGCATAACATTCCTTTACAGGTTTACCATCTAGTGGTAGGGTCAATTTAGCCATATGAGAATAATTTAACCCTATTGAGTTGAATAGGGCTATATTGACTTAGATTTGACTTTGGTCAACTTGGCTAAATTGGTTGACCAAATGATGGGGATTTTGGTCAATTATGCCTCCTTTAGGGTTAGGGACATGGTGGTGGGGTTAATTTACAAGTGTAAGTTCAATTTGAGCTAATTTGACCTAAGTTGACCTGCCTCCTAAAGTGGACCACATGTGAGTTCACTCAACTCAATGTATCCTAAGGTCACTACCTAGCTTAAACTCACCTCACTCACCACGTGTCCTACCCTGATCGAAGTTAAGGGGTCTATTAGGAAATGGATGTTACAAATCCCAATAAACAATAGAATAATTTTGTCCCCGAAATTTAAGTTCGGATCTACGGGGTTCTTACACAAGGAAATTAAGTAAATTCTTGAGATGGTTTAGGTTGTACCTGAGGTAAAGAGTCTCGGGTACTGCCGCTGCATGAGATCCATAGGCTCCCATGTGTGCTCCTGCCATCCATGGTTGGACCACAACACCTTGACTAAGGGAACCTTCTTCTTCCTCAGGACTTGGACGGCTATATCGTCTACCCGGATTAGCTCAAGTCGGTCTGATCTATCAGACTCTACCGGGCCCGAGGTGGAAGTGATTTGCTGCTCCAGACTAAGTAGAGCTCTCCGGAGTGAAGTGACATGAAAACGTCATGCGGATTTGCCAACTCTGTTGGCAGCTCCAGCCTGTAAGCCAAGGGGCCGATCCGCTCCAGGATCCTATAGGGCCCCATAAATCGAGGGCTGAGCTTCTTGTGCCCTCGCACCCGCAAGACACCATGCACTGATCATATCTTCAAGTAAACCCTGTCTCCCACTTGGAACTCCACTTTCCGAGGTCTCACATCGTAATACTTGTCCTGCCTGCTCTGAGCCTCCAGCATCCTGTCCCTGATCATCCAAACTTGAGCGTCCGTGCCCTCAATGTACTCTGATCCGAGTGCCTTCTGGTCCTCATCTTGGACCCAAGAAAGCGGTGTCCAGCACTTCCTACCGTATAGAGCCTCATATGGTGCCATCCTGATGCTCGCCTGGTGGTTGTTGTTGTTGTATGAAAACTCAATCAAGGGTAACAACTTCTCCCATGGGCTTAATTTCTATTGCTTGTTTATGCTGACGAATGATATCATCAATATTAATAAAAATTATGCATCTTCGATAAATGTGTCTTCATGAAATGTACCTTCGAGAAATGTGCCTTCGAAAATTGTGCCTTCGAGAAATGTGTCTTCGAAAATGTGCCTGAGAGGAATATCAGACGGCTTGTGAGTTTTACTCTAGGGAAACCCGTATCATAGGATGGTCTGAATAGACAACGAACCATATGAAACTAACAGAACTACGTGGGTCTGAGGTCGTATGCAGGTTGATATGGCGTACATAGGTGGCCATTGTGGGAAGACTGCAACGACCCAAAAGAGTCCAGATATGTAACATCCCCAAAACAACTAGACCCCTAAGATGCATCTGGTCATAACAAGGTCATGACATTGTTCTAAGAGACCAAAATGGGCCAAGGAGGCCCCATGGTTTCCATAAATTAAGAAGAAATACACATTGGTGTGCAGTTAGCAAATAAAGTTGCCCTAGCCCAGAGGTGACCAAAAGACTCCAATAAGTCAACATAACCTCATCATGACCCCTATGACTATCCAAGGAGGTGAGTAGGCCACTAAGGACCCTTGGGGTCAACCAAATTGGTCAAATTGACCAAAAGTCAACCTTGAGCTATCCTAGGTCAAACCTCCATGATTAAGGGCATTTGAACTCCAAATGATCAAATTGGACCCACCCTCATATGGCAACCTCCTTAGGGGACCTAATGGACCCAAAAGCCCCATCATAGGGCCATCAATTTGGGGGAAATTGGGCCAATTACTAAAAGCCCCAAATTGACCTAAAAGTACTAAAAACTTAAATTGAACTTCAATTGACCCATTGTGATCAAATTGATCACCCCAAACACACTTGGGCCACTTAGGGAGTCTGATGGCCCCACATTGGACCCTTGGTGTAGGCCAATTTTGAGGAAATTGGGCAAATTACCAATTTGCCCAAATTACCAATTATACCCTTTAGGTTCTAATTAGCCCCATATGACCTCCACCATGATCTAATTACCCTTGGAATAGGTTCATAGGGTCCAAGGCACCAATATAGATCAATCACATTGGATGAGGTGAGCTTGGGTCAAGCCCAAACCCAAAATCCCCAATTTGGCCTAATTTGGTCAAGTAAGCCAAAACTCAAATTAAGTGGTCTCAACCCAATCCCATGACTCAATTGGTCAGCCCACATGATGACCAGCCCCTAGCCTTCTGAAATTCGAAATTAAGGGGAAGTGATTGCATAACTTTCTAGGCTTTAGTTGGAGGAAGAAGACAAGGAAACACCAAGGAGGAAAATGGGGAATGCATGCCATGTGGCACACCACTTCCCTTCCCCAAGCCCTCCTCTGAGATGAGGAGTAAATTCCAGTCAGCCTGGGGCAGTGGGGGATGAACTCTGATTGGCTGTAATGGGCGGCAAGGCATGGCCGAAATCACCATAATGGCAAACAGCCATATACCCCCTCTCTCCCTAAATTCTCCTCACCATCACCTTCAGAAGCTCATGAGGAGTCGAGCTGGAGCTTTACAGAGGAGGATTTGATGCAGAAATGAGATTTGAGGAGGAGCTCGCAGGAGTTGGTCGGCCATAGCAAGCTCGGGTTTCCCTCAACCTCAAGCCGATCAAAGGCAAGATTCCTTTCCCCCTCCTCCTGTGCTAGTCCTCTAATCTCTCCGTTTTCAAAACCATCAAGAGAATGGCCGTTTTCCATTCTCGATTTTCATTGCTCCGACCAAAAAATCGTGAGATGCCGGAGAGCTCCTCCGACCACCTCTGGCCAAACGGCCACCGCCAAACGGAAGCCCTATGTCGGGTGGAGGTGGTGGCGGGAGGGTTTGGTCGGAGACGGCCTCAGTTAGCCAGAAATCAGCCCGCAAAACGGCCCAGGCGTGGCGAATCGGGACCATAGGCTCATCGGGGAAGAAGAAATCTGGACCGTTGATTTCGCGTGAAATCCCTAATCGCAGCCCAGAAATCATTTTAGTCATATGGTTTTAATTAAATGTCACATTTAATACCAGGTTTTGTAAGCAGAAATTGAAGGCCTTAGAGGCCGAAAATGGAAAAATCTCCAGAGACAACTTTTGTAGCCCTATGGGTCTACTTTCATTTGCCACCTTAATCATCTGATTTGGTACACTGTGGACACCAGGGCACCCTTTTTCCTAGGACTCCTCTTTATGTCTATTGGCAAACCATAATATTTCTGCCTAGGATTTTTAAGTAGTTTGCATGCATTTTTTGAAGGTCTTAGAGGCCCTCTTTGCAAATATGGGCAGAGACAACTTTTGTAGCCCTATGGGTCTACTTTCATTTGCCACCTTAATCATCTGATTTGGTGCACTGTGGACACCAGCGCACCAATTTTCCTAGGACTGCTCTTTATGTCTATTGGCAAACCATAATATTTCTGCCTAGGATTTTTAAGTAGTTTGCATGCAATTTTTGAAGGTCTTAGAGGCCCTCTTTGCAAACAGTGGGCAGAGAGAACTTTTGTAGCCCTATGGGTCTACTTTCATTTGCCACCTTAATCATCTGATTTGGTGCACTGAGGACACCAGGGCACCCATTTTCCTAGGACTGCTCTTTATGTCTATTGGCAAACCATAATATTTCTGCCTAGGATTTTTAAGTAGTTTGCATGCAATTTTTGAAGGTCTTAGAGGCCCTCTTTGCAAAACTGGGCAGAGACAACTTTTGTAGCCCTATGGGTCTACTTTCATTTGCCACCTTAATCATCTAATTTGGTGCACTGTGGACACCAGGGCACCCATTTTCCTAGGACTGCTCTTTATGTCTATTGGCAAAATATAATATTTCTGCCTAGGATTTTTAAGTAGTTTGCATGCAATTTTTGAAGGTCTTTGACGCCCTCTTTGCAAAAATGGGCAGAGACAACTTTTGTAGCCCTATGGGTCTAATTTCATTTGACACCTTAATCATCTGATTTGGTGCACTGTGGACATCAGGGCACCCTCTTTCCTAAGACTGCTCCTTGTGTAGGGCAGAAATTTAAAAGGCTATATCTTTCAATTGGCTTAACCAAATCCCTTGAATTTTCTACCATGCATGCATGGTATGAAGACACGCCTAGGGTTTTAATTTGAGAATTTTTGGAGGTGTACCCATTGGGTTATATCATTTATTAGTAAAAGTAAATTTTTGGTATTTAAGGAGTTGTATAACTCCAAACACCCCCTAATTTGGGGGGGGGGGGGGGGGGGGGGTGAGCTCTTCATACATATATAAATCACTGGTTAAAATCTCATCTCATATGAATGAGTATTTTTCTCTGAACTTCAAAATGAGGTTAGGGTCTTAAGAGGAAAAATGGGGGGCATTTAGCAAAAAAGTGGGGTTGAAGTATATCTCTCTAATGGCTCACTACTTGGCAATGAGATCTTGTCCATGCATGTGATATGAATGGATGCATCACTCTAGGGTGAGTTGGAAATTTTTGGGCTCATAATTTCTAGGTTGATTAATAGCCCCACTTTAGGCAACACTTTATTTATGTGTAAATGTACCTTGTATGTAATTATTGTATACAACCTTGCATGTTGATTTCACTTTGACTAGGATCATTTATGGAGGAAACAATCAACATGAACATTGTAGCCCTTTAGGTTACCTTTCCAATGCCACTGACTTCAGGTCATTTGGCTAAGTATAGCTCCTTCTATACTATTTCTAGTGAGACATATACAATCTGTAATTGTTAAGTTAAATGTCTTGTACATCACTTGTATGTTAACTACACCTAGGTTAAATACATTTCTAGAATTTGTAACCAACATAAATAATGTAGAGATTGAAGTTACCTTTCAAATGCCACTGACTTCATGTCATTTGGCTAAGTATAGCTCCTTCTATACTATTTCTAGTGAGACATATACAATCTGTAATTGCTAAGTTAAATGTCTTGTACATCACTTGTATGTTAACTACACCTAGGTTAAATACGTTTCTGGAATTTGTAACCAACATAAATAATGTAGAGCTTGAAGTTACCTTTCAAATGCCACTGACTTCATGTCATTTGGCTAAGTATAGCCCCTTCTATACTATTTCTAGTGAGACATATACAATCTGTAATTGTTAAGTTAAATGTCTTGTACATCACTTGTATGTTAACTACACCTAGGTTAAATACATTTCTGAATATTGTAACCAACATGAATAGTGTACCCTTTAGGTTACCTTTAGAATGCCACTGATATCATGTCTTTTGGTTAGGTGTAGCTCCTTTTAGGTCACATCTAGTGAGACGTGTACAAAAGTGCATATGGTGGGTTTAGTGATTTGGACTCATACAAATACCTTGAAGATTTGTCCATGCCTTAGACATGGTAACAACCATCTCTAGTAAAGGATTCAACTCATGTGCATGAGTGGAATTCTCTGAACCTTCAAGTTGAAGCTTGGACTCAAGGGTGTAGGGAAGTTGGGTTGCTTTTAGTAACAAGGGGAAAAAGGTGATTTGGCCCATTTGCCCCATTGTGTGCCCTTGAAGATATGGTTGTGAGTTGGTGAGGATGAGGTACCTCACCCTCTGAGGTTGTAGATTTAATTGAATCCTCAACATAGCACTCGTAGTGTAAACCCTTATACGCACCCCAAATGTAATAAATGATAATTAAGGGTAAATACTTCTTGGAATAATATGAGACTTAGGATCTGGTGTATTTAGATCAATATTATGACACGGCGAATTTATCAGAATTTATAAGGTCATTAGTTGACAGTCGTTGTACAAATCAGTTCCGGCTCGTCTCCTATCATTTTGGACTGCGAATAGTAAAGCTGATTTATATGATTTAGACCACCACTGACCTTCACACGTAGAGTTATTAACTCCTTGAATAAAGACTCAGACTATTAGGGAGAGCATCTCTAAGGCCAACTTGGGAAGTACGGAGTGGGGTGCGTTTAGCAAGCTATAAGTGTAGGCATTTATAATGATAAGAAAAGGAAGTTAGACCTTGTCAAGGGCCCCACACACAACTCAACAGTACTAAGTGATTAAGTGAAAGTAGAACTGCCCTTAGCCGGGTGAGCCACCTTAAAGTAAATACTCAGGGGCGTAGTCGGGAAGTATCAAAGGCAAACCCTGGAATAAGGATGACGAAGTGTAGGAGCGTGGGTCCAAGTAAGGTTGAGAATCCTATGTGTATGTGTGCTAGTTCCTAGGTGAAGAAGGGAACACGAGCTTAGAATGTGACGACGGGAGAGTCAGCACCCGGTCACAGTTGGTGGTGTCGGAGTTCAAGTGAACTCCCCCACTCCTATGTGCCAAGCTTAATTCATCTTAGGGATTTAGGGTAAGTGGAGAGTAAGATGGGGATCGAGTAGAAGGGGTAGGTACCAACAAGATTAAGTGCCTTGGTAGGAGGAAGTTCGGGGTGTCAGCCCGTCACACTTCCTGATACCGCTGCGAGCCCCTCACCGGGTAACCCTCCGGAGATCCAAGGCAAACCCCAAAGCTTCTAAGATCAATTAAATTATAGACAAGACTAGTTAAGCAGGAGAACTCGACATGTTAATTTCTATCCCGAACCGGTAGGCTCGGGTTATAAGGATGGACTGGGATAGTCCGGCGAGCGGTAGGCTCGGGTTATAAGGATGGACTGGGATAGTCCGGCGAGCGGTATGCTCGGGTTATAAGGATGGACTGGGATAGTCCGGCGAGCGGTAGGCTCGGGTTATAAGGATGGACTGGGATAGTCCGGCGAGCGGTAGGCTCGGGTTATAAGGATGGACTGGGATAGTCCGGCGAGCGGTAGGCTCGGGTTATAAGGATGGATTGGGATAGTCCGGCGAGCGGTGGGCTCGGGTTATAAGGATGGACTGGGATAGTCCGGCGAGCGGTAGGCTCGGGTTATAAGGATGGACTGGGATAGTACGGCGAGCGATAGGCTCGGGTTATAAGGATGGACTGGGATAGTCCGGGGAGCGGTAGGCTCGGGTTATAAGGATGGACTGGGATAGTCCGGCGAGCGGTAGGCTCGGGTTATAAGGATGGACTGGGATAGTCTAGCGAGCGGTAAGCTCGTATTTTATTTATAAGACTTGTATAGTTTAGCGAGCGGTAAGCTCGTATTTTATTTATAAGACTTGTATGGTCTAGCGAGTGGTAAGCTCGTATTTTATGTATAAGACTAGTGTAGTCTAGCAAACGGTAGGCTCGTAGTCTAAACATAAGACCAGTATAGTCTAGCGAGCGGTATGCTCGTAGTTTAAATATAAGGCTGGTATAGCCTGGCAAGCGGTAGGCTCTACTTTATAAATGTCGATGTAAATATGTGAGCTGGGGGCTCAGTAGTAAATAACTAATACATGTTACTGTTGTGTAAGATGTGGTGGGTCTTCGGTTCTGTCTTAGTCGTCACACCGACATCAGTTCATTGACTCGGCAGTGCTAGTGGTTTTATTGGGGCCAGGTTGTTTTACTACGCGTCTGACGGGACGAATCCCCTAAACCCTGCCTGGCCAATTCAGTTTAGTACACAGGAGTTCGTGAGTACCGGGTACCGGTATCACAGCGTACGTTTGGGCCTAGGTCTGGTAGTGTGACTTACCCACCTAGGTGAGGAGACGCCCGCTCCTCTGCCACCGTTTGACCACGACGGGAGGTGCCCGAGAGGTTAGCTACCTCCGAAAAGTGGGAACTAAAGGTCTGTACATACAGAGTCGTGTGGGTGAGTTGCATGTGTATGAGATATTAATACAAACATTGCACCATTGCATTGCATATCATAGCATAGCATTTCTGCATAAATAGAGACCTCATCGTATAAATCAGTGTGGGCTCCTTTTATACGACGAGTTTATACTTTACAGATCCCTTAGCTTATGTGCCTTTGTGTGTGCATATAAGTTAAGGTTACTTTCGTGGATGCTCGTATTTATTTGCTTCTTATATTACATTGACTTTTACATATTGCATAAACAGAGACCTCATCGTATAAATCAGTGTGGGCTCTCTTATACGATGAGTTTATTGCTTGCCAGATCCCTTAGCTTATGTGCCCTTGTGCGTGCATATAAGTTAAGGTTACTTTTGTAGCTGCTCTTGTCTATTATACTTGCTTCTTATAGTGCATCGTCTTGTACATATTGCTGTCATACTTTACTCTGCTAGCGTAGAATCGTTACCATTTAATGTTCTGTAATTATATACATTGATAGTTTTACCACTTGTCACCTGCTTCTTGAATCACCCCTTGTTTGTCCTCCGCTTCTTCCTCCCGCACGGTGCCTAGGAGTCGCGGGTGGAGGCGGTGAGGAATATGCTGAGTCTTTTAGACTGACGGTCAGTGGACCTTATCACTTTAGGGATGATGTACTGGAGCAGCAGGACCCCGTTTAGGAGACAGGATAAGAAGATGGGATGGAGCACGTCAACCTCTACACGTCGTCGCAGCAGCAGCTACAGATGTTTGAAGGCAGAATTGATGGCTTCCGCATAGATGTAGAGAGAGAGAGAGTGTTGTAGCACTATACTTAAACATGTACTGGGCATAAGCCCTTTTTCGTTTAGTTCTCTTTTACTTTAATTCTCATCGTGGACATTGTAAACATGTAATTTAGATACTTATTGTGAATTGTGGACTTGTTGCTTTTATTTGCTTCCGTTACTATGAATTGTGGTTGGCCTGGACGATGTTGATTAGCCGGCAGGATCGGCGTATTGTGGCGGTGACCATCGGGTGTAATGGTCTCGCCGCAAGACGGCGGTTCTGGGCGGTAAGACCCGGTTTAAAAGCAAAAAAAGAGGGTCTTACAAGATATCTCTTCCCATATAAGCACTTTACTGAACTTGATACTAATTGAGATTGGATTCTATTCGTGATTCTACTATTTGCGGGTGAATAATAGTGCTCAAAGTGCATATAAAGCCACTAAGCAGGCTATAAGGTATAACTTAATATAGTTGCATTCTTCTTGCATATCTCATGGTAATCATTATTGATAGAGCCGTGACGGATATGATATAATACGCCATAGATGTTGATGGTACTAATACAGGACTTGAGTGTGGGGTTTGTGTGATAGTTTATCTTCCGCAAACAAAATTATGTCTTCCGCTTAGTCGCTATAAGACGTAGCTCTTAATGATGCCTTTTGCTAAATAATTGCTTCCATGCTCTTTTTAGGTATGAGGATATCCGCTTAACATCAATGTCGGGGCGTGACATCGGAGTAACCAATGGGAGGAGTCGAAGATGGTCGTGTCACCACTCTCATTTGTCACTTCGGTGTATGCATGGCGGTGGTGTGCGATAAGATCACCGGTCGGGCCATTAATTCAAGGGTTTTACATAATGGGCATCTGAACATCAAGGGCTATTGCGATTCCGACTAGGCTAGTTATGCTGATGATTGGAGGTCCACATCAGGATATTGCATGTTTATGGGGGAAATCTTGTCTCCTGGAAGAGAAAGAAGCAAATTGTAGTTGCGAGATCTACAGTCGAGGCAGAGTACATGGTTATGGCCTTAGGTGCGGGGGAGATGTTATGGTTGAAATCCCTACTGGTTGAACTCGATCAAGACGGATCAAGGAGAACAAAAGACATTGTGGTGTGACAGCAAATCATCTATTAACATTGCAAATAACCCCGTCCAACATGACAGAACCAAGCATGTAGAGATCGATAATTTCTTTATCAAGAAAGAGCTGGATAGTGGAGTACTGAAGGTGGGACATGTTACAAAAGAACAAGTTGTTGATTGTCTAACTAATGGACTTAGTTCGCCGGGTTTATCTTGGTTGTGTGACAAGATAGACTTAGTGGATATCTTTCTCCCTCCATTAGGGGGACTGTTGATATTTGATAATTGGTGTGCGTTTAGCACAAATTTGTGTGCATTTAGCGCCCTCCTCCTTTTGTAT
This sequence comes from Dactylorhiza incarnata, assembly GCA_033032865.1. Lineage (NCBI taxonomy): Eukaryota > Viridiplantae > Streptophyta > Magnoliopsida > Asparagales > Orchidaceae > Dactylorhiza > Dactylorhiza incarnata. The sequence goes on from JAWHQI010000134.1 coordinate 5,578,404, forward strand.
TTAGTCCCACGTCTCCAATCTCATATTTAGTCTCCCTCTTGTGTGTTTATATATGGGAAAATACAATGAGTAAATAATGTAGATTTTTCGTATTCTTAATGGAATGAGTAGAAGTAATGTTCCATTTCTTCATGGTATCAGAGCTAGGTTCCACAACAAGCCATGAATTTTTCAATCGTAGCTAATGTTTTATTATTAGCCGCGGGTTGAACTATCATGGCTAATACGTACTCATTAGTCATGATTTTTGACCTGTGGCTAAAAACCATTTTTCTATTAGTGATATGATATTTCATACTTAATTCTCTTTTTTCTTTGAAATCTCTTACAATTTTGTTGTTAGCACATTTGACAATTAAGTCGTCAATATAAATGCAAACATTGAGCTGCTCCTCTCCTTCTTTCTATATATACGCATAAGGTTCACTTGCTACTCTTCTGAAGTTCCTATTAGGAAGGTAAAAAACATTGTTGATGTTCGAGGCCCTTGAAGAATGTTTCAAACCGTGCAGAGATTTAATATCCTTGAGGCTACTCGAGATAGACCTCTTCATCCATTTCACCATTGAGGAAGGTTGATTTATCATCCAAGTAATATACATGCAATTCCTTTTGGGTAGCAAGAGCAAGGATGGTGTGAATTGTCTCCATCCACGCTACATGAGCAAACGGTTTTGAGCAAAGCCCTCGGCAAGTACATGTGCTCTATTCTTCTGCACTTCACCATCTTCATTGTATTTGGACTTATAGACCACTTTCAATCTTGTGATGTTTTTCTAAGGAGGTTTTTTGTCCAGCTCCTGGGTTTTATATTTATTTCCAGTGAGGCTGAGTTATAGTTTGATTAACTTTGACTAGTTCTGAGGCATGGATGGCTGCATTGCACTGGCCATTTAACTCTTCTAAGCTCTTCATCCGTGGGGTGGTGATGGTTCTGAACAAAGCTAGCCAAAATGATGAAATGGTGGCTCCAAATTCACTTGTTCAGAAATAGATGGGATGAAATTCGATTGTAATTCATCCTTCATCTTAGTCAAGGTAACAGTTTGTTCCTTATCTGAATCCCATTTCCACTACCCCCTTTTCATCAATGGTAACATCTCTACTGATGAATAACTCTTTTCTCTTTGGATGATAAAATCTATATACTTTTGAATCATTATTATAGCCCCGGAAAATACATTTTTATTGATCTAAGGTCAAATGCATGTAATAGTCCTTGCCTTTCATTGTTATTATTCACTTTACTGAAATTTTTTATTTACACACATAATATGGCAAGCCTTGCTAAGAGTCTGTTTGGCATATCAAGACAACGTGGTTATGAACACATGGATGAGAATCGTGAGGAGTGTTTGAGAAGTTATAGTAGCAAATGTTATTTCCTTAAAATTATATATTTTTTTTGGCAAAAACACACAACATGTAGGTTGACACACAAGCTTTAGCGATCGCAAACACTCAGATAAAAAAAATTGGGGATCTGAATTATTATTGCACGAGAGTTTCAAACTCATGTGCATTCCGCCGCTCTTTTTTATAAAACATTTCACATGGCCTCTGGATTATTTTTATAAATAGTGATATTCTCTTGTATAGTCATAAATGATATTTACCATTAATTATATACAAGTTCATTTCTCATTAAAATACTAACTCTTCACAGTTCATTGAAAGTTTCATTTTACAAGAAGTAGTGAGATCTCCTTGCATTGAATCCTTGGCTTTTTATTTGAAGAGAAATAAATATACTAATAGGCTAAATTTATCATGGCTCACTATTGGCCTGAATTAAATGCTAAGGTAATTAAGTCGAGAAGAAGGATTATTCCATAAGAAGGATCATAGATGTTCTGCAAAAGCAAATCACACAAAAGAAAACATGGACTGTAAAAACACGACAACAAACTTAATACATATGAAATTATGTATGTTAAATCATGACCACAATCAAAATATCAATATCTTAAATATAAAGCTAAAACTTAAGCCCGGAACCATTAAATTTCTCTTGAGTGATCTTCTCAAGCCGTTGACCCATCTCCGGATTGAGAAGATTTGCCCAATCCCCCACCTGGCCCTTTCGGAAGAAGAATGATTTTTTAAGTTTTAGATTCTCATAGATGATGCGCCCATGCTTATTCTCCTCGGTATTACTGAACCTATTGAAACCGCAAAGTCCTACTAATTCATCAGCCAACCTCATGTTCTCCTCTTCTTTTGAGAACTCACAACAAATGAATTGTGCTATCATCTTTATTGTTTTTCTCGGGTCCTCAATCATCTCTTCGTACCTCAAGAACAAAACCTTATTGGGTTTTTGTTGGCTTTCTCTCCAGTACTCGAGCACATGCTCCCATATGGGTCCATAAGGTACCACCCCACCACAGAAGGACTCAAAGACGTCGCCAAATATAGGTGGCTTCATCCCGATACTTTCATTTAATGTTTGATAGAAGTGCCACAAAGAAGTGAAGGCGTCCTTCGTCTCCCTACAAACATAAATTATCCGACAATTTGAGAAAGCATCGGTTATTGATGTCGGTAGCATTGAGGGGGTCAAATGAAATGACAAAATTCTCGGTGATGGCATGGACTATATATATGAGAGATCCATTCCCTGGAAGGTCACCTCCAAATAAGGAACGCATTCGTGTGGATTGAGGGTGAGCAGAGGATGTGGGGTCAAGGTTAAAGGACTATAGTTTGCTCTGTTGAGGGCAGCAAAGGCGAGGGCCTTGAGCCAAGTCGTCCCGCACTTTGGGTGAGATGCAATGAATACATCGGTGGGCCGAGAAGCGAAGCCTTCCCCCAGCCGCTCAACGTTGGTCACTATATTCTCTGTAAGCCAAAAACCTTTGTAATTGCGCAAAAAATAGTGTGGAGTGTCAATGAAGACTTGTTTCTTATTCCTCTCATCTGCTTCCAGAGACTCTTTAGAAGGCTTCATTTCTTTTCTTTCTTTTTCTCTTGTTGCTTTTCTTCCCTTGAGCGCTGCAGCTTTTATACAAAGGTACCAAGATGCCGGATGATTTTTTTGTTTTGTTTTTTAGATTCCATGTGGAAAAATAACAACTTAATTATTATGCAGAGGCCAACGAATTCTTCATGCAGTTTTATTTTCGCGTCGTCATATATCCGGACCATTTCTTTTCTAAATGATACAACTACGTCAACATATTATAATTATATCATTTATTTTGTATACAAGTTAAAATTAGGTTTAGGACTTTGGATTGTAGTAATGCAATATTAATCAAATAATATGTGTATAAGTAGTCAATGATGAATTGTTTCCAGCTATAGGCAATATTATTGTCACACCCTCCTATCACAACCCTCCATGCGGAGGCGACAGATCGACAATATGGGCGTGGAATTTTTTGGTTTCCCAGTCGGTCGTCGTGTTTCTTTAATATTTTCAAATTGGCTCTCCTCGTAAACTTCATTTTTTTTCTTCTTCCTTTTCTTCTCCGGCAAATGACGCCACACTTTATTTTTGGACCTTTCAACGATGAAGAATTTCTGTTACTCACACTAATCTTACCATCCATTGAGTATATAATAATCTCTCGCTAATCCTCTTAACAAAATATTTGCTGCTTTTACCAGTCATATGAGACATTCCTTAATAATGGTTGTTACTGTTTCTGAAAAATTCAACGATGAATTTTCTTGTTTCTGATTTAACAGAGGGTCTAAAACAGGTGATAAAATTCTGAAAAAATTTGGTTATTAAAGGACATGTTTACACCCACATTAATTATTTGAGGATTTATGGCCCAATTTAACTAATTTTAGCTAAATGATAAATGATTATTTATGGCCCAATTTAACTAATTTCCATATTTATAGAAAGTATCTGGAAAATTTGTGAGGTATCGGTGGTAATGCTATACACTCCTCATACAAGTTTGAGAGATTTGGATCACTTCAAGTATTTTTAATATTTAAAATAATATCTTGATTAGAATATATAATTTATTTTATGTCAATGAAAATTTGCTTTTGTTTTGTTGGATTCCAGCTTTTCCGGCTGCAAAAAGAGAGCTTTGTTATTGTAGTTGTAAAAGACAACTTAGTTATTATGGATGAATTGCATTAAAAGTTGTTGAACATTCAAATTATTCTGATGGAGCCAAATGTGACAGATGACCACCATTTCACTGAGTTAATTCAGAAAATACCAAAACATGTGTAAATTTGAGCACGTTTGATCGGTTTCGACAAGAGAAGTAAGATTACCCGAGCCTACCAGTTCGGTCGATTGTCTTCCTCCCGGGCTACGTTATGGTGAATACCCTATACTAGGTTGTAGAGGGCGCGACAGCCCATGCCCCCTACAAAAACCGTCGGCCACCGGTTGGCTAAAGTCCGATGACACCTCCACCGAACTTTCCAAACCAGTCATGATAGTTTTATTTGCATAGGTCATTTCGTATCATTGTCTAGTTTTGAACAATCGCCTAATACTATACACCTATCAGAAGATTCAACCCTTGATGAGAGGGTATCCAGTTGACCCTTCAAACTGAGGTCAATGAAGTGGGACTGATATTCACAATAACTGATCACAAATCCAACAATAAGCGTGAGACCAATGGTGTTCTCCATCCTTAAGTTGCCAAACCCGGTCATCCACTTTTGCGTAATCAAATCCACCCGCCGTTCATCCAACTCCACCGCATTGGAAACATACACCGCAAGCATGACATTTAACGTTGATCGGCCATTATAGATTCATTCATCATCGTTGTCATCAGAGAAGTATGTTTTCTTCGAGCGATTAGACGAGAGGTCCGATAAAGTTGGACGGGAGTTCGAGAGCATGAGTGTTGTTGCTAAAAAAATTCTTTTGGGTCATCAAATTATTGTCTTTTAGAGAAGCGATGATATCTGATATCATGGTGCTTGGTGGCAAAAGTGTTTCTGAAAGTGAGTTTGTGTGGTTGTCGGCAATCTTAACGTAGGAGAAGTTGTAAAAAAATTATAGACTAAAGAGACTTTTTATTGCATTTAGAAGTTGTGCATCACTTCTGAGTTCTGATTATACATTCGAGAGAACATTCTGGACACATTCAAAATACATATATTCAAATACTTATACCATTAGTCTTCTGTAGGCAGGAGCCTTTCAGCTACTAGATCGGGTCATGCAAATCTTGTTTACAATGCCTTGGTAGTATGGATAAATTTTCTTCTTCTTCTTTCTCTGAACTGCTTCTTTTTCCAACACACCCTCTCAGTTCAAAGGGTTTGATGCCCTTAGGCTTCTTCTCAGATTATAAAATCTTGCTCTTGGTACTCTATCAGTATGTCGGCGATCTGCTCATTGTTAAGGTAACATTTGATCTCAATCTCTTTCTTCTCAACTATCTCTACAAAATGATCTTTCAATTCTATGTACTTCGTATGGCTATGAAATACAGGGTTCTTGAAGATCTGGATAGTGGAGATATTATCGCAAAAGATTTTTGGGTTCTGTTTCTCCTTGCTCAATATCTCGGGGAAAATTTTTTGATCCATACTACTTCGAATGCAGTGGCATTAAGGTAACTTACTCTGCTTTTGTGGTTGACAAGGCAATTATAGGCTGCTTCCTTAAGGGTCATGAAATAATCTTGGTTCTGAGGAAGAGGCAAAAGCTTGATATGTAACATCCCCAGAACAAATAGACCCATGAGGTGCATTTTGTCATGGTCATCACATTGCTCTAAGAGGCCAAAATGGCCCTAAGAACCACGATGAATAGGTAAAAATCATCTTGGTGTGCAAATAGCCAAATTGGGCCCAAGGCTTAGGGTTTGTTTTTTTAGCTTCAAAATGACAAGTGGGCCCCATTAACACTCCCTAAACCCCTTGGGGAATCCCTTGGGTCATTTAGAACCCATTGGGGTCAACCCAATTGATCAATTTGGTTAAAGTCAACTCTATGCCTAAATAAGTCAAACCACTCAATTAACGGTCAATTAGGGTTCAAATGATCAAGTTAACCCCACCAATGTATTACAAACCCTAGTTGAGGTGCAATGGGCCCAAAATCCCCATCTATTGGTCATTAATTGGTCCAATTCGACCAAAGTCAACTTTCCCCCAATTTTGGTCAAAATCACACATATTGGCAAAATTGACCCAATTGGGGCACCACCATGACCCAATCAACATTGGGTGGTGTCAAGAGACTCAAGACCAACACATTGGACCAGTCAACTCACCTATTTGACCAAGTCAGCCTAAAAGTCAGCACTTGGTCAAATAAGCCTAAATTAGGCTCAAAGTGAAATTAAACCCCATCCAATTGGGCTAAGACCTTGAACCAAGGCCCAACCTACAGCCCATGTGTCAAATGACCTGGGTTTCCCTCTGAAATTGGATGGAGGTGCCATGCAAGAGGTTAATTTGGGAAAACCCCAAATTTGAATAAGAGACAAGAGGATTTCATGGAAATTGCTCCACATGGCAGCCCTTCCCCTCTGCCCAAGCCACCCACTGAACTCTAGATGTAATTCCCAGCCGAATTCCAGCAATGTGGGTGCCAAATGGCAGCTTGGTGACGCAACCAAGGCTTGGCCGACCCCTTCCCCAATGGTAGCCCCATATAAACACCTCCCCAGCCAATTTCGACCTCACCATCAGCTTTAGAAGCCTGAGAATAGTCGGGATGGAGCTTGAAGTGGAGAAAATGATGCTGAATTGGGAGATCGGCAAGGTCCTCTAATGGAGGTGTTGGCCATGGAAATTCTGGGAAAAGTCCACCATCAAGATCGATTGAGGAAAGTTTCCTTCCCCTCTCCATCTGTGCTAGCCTCTTAGATCTTCTAGGGTTCAGATCGAGCTCGATTCATTCTTTCATTTTCGGAAAAATTGGGCGTTTTAGCCCAAGCTCAAAACTGTCGTACGGGCCACCGTCGGTGGCGGTGTCGTCGGGGATCCATAGCCCCCACATCCACGATGGAGACGATGGTGTTTTCCGGCCGAAGGAGTGCCCAGGTGGCCGGGAAAAAGAGGTCAAAAACAGCCCTGCGAACTGAATTTTCGGGCTCAGGGAGGAAGAAGATGAACAGTGAAATTAAATAAATATTGCTATTAATTGTGTATAGTTTGTTTTTTGGTCATTTTTCATTCAGACTCATTCATGTTGATTTTTACCTATGCTACCCTCATTTCCTGAGGAAATGACAAACATAAAGTTGTAGATGGTTGAGTTAGCTTTCCAATGGCACATGTTTTAGGTAAATTGGTCAAATGAAGCTCCCTCAGCACCATTTTTGGTGGGACTAGTCTTATAGTAGATCAGAAATTAAAATGATAATATCTCTCAAATGAAAACTCCAATGAGGCTGAAATTTGGACCATGAATTTATATACCCTAGGACTACCTTGTGTCAAAAATTCGGATTCTTAGGTGCAGATTATTCTATAGTTTTATCCATTATTTGTTTTATCAAATTAATGTGATTTTGGGTGCTAGACACCTCAAGTTGACCACAAATTTTGGCGGTACACTTGTCATGTCATCAATTAACCCTGGTAAGAATTTGGGAGAAAATGTACTACTACATGTTGGTTAATTACACTTGCATGTCCCTACTTAAAAGGGGATAATGGTGTGCTAATAACAATTTTGACTCTTAGGTCTTTTAGTCAAATTGAAGGCCTAAATCACCTTGCATGTCACTGAAATTTTTTAACATGCTTGTTAGGGGGCTCAATAGCATGACCCCTTGAGTTTGGGGATTTTTGGAATAAAATTGTCTTGAGTTTAATATTTAAGTGTATTTGATCACACTTACAAATAAATGGAGTATTAGGCTCTAATCACTTAGGAAAAATCTAAATTTATGGAGCTATCTCTTTTATGACATGTCACACCAATAGTAATTATCTCAAATTATTTTGATGAAAATTTAGGGTAGGTCCTTCACAAACCTTGAAAAAACCCTAAATAGAATTTAATTTATTTATGGTGAAACTAATTGTTGCAAATTTATTATTCTCTGGATTTGGTAGTTTTTTAGTGTGACACACCATTAGTAATTATCTCAAATTATTTTAATGAAAATTTAGGGTAGGTCCTTCACAAACTTTGGAAAAATCCTAAATAGAATTTAATATAATTATGGTAAAAATAATTGTTGCAAATTTATGATTCCCTGGATTTGGTAGTTTTAAAGTGTGACAAACTAGTAGTAATTTTTTCAAATTGTTTTGATGAAAATTTAGGGTAGCCCCTACACAAACTATGAAATGTCTTCCACAGACATTTTAATTATTTATTGAAAAATTTAATTATAAAAAATTGTGATTCTCTGGAAATTGTAGTTTTATGTTGAGACACATCAGTGGAAATAATCTCATGTTGTTGTAAAGAAAATTTAGGGTAGACCCTTCACAAACTATGAAATCTCTTCCATAGGCATTTTAATTATTTATTGAGAAATTTAATTATAGAAAAATTGTGATTCTCTGGAAATTATAGTTTTATGTTGAGACACATCAGTGGAAATAATCTCATGTTGTTTTGATGAAAATTTAGGGTAGCCCCTTCACAAACTAAGAAATATCTTCCATGGGCATTTTAATTAATTATTGAGAAATTTAATTCTGGAAAATTATGAAAATTAGGAGTTAATGTTTTTAGGTCATTATTGTGCTATGTTAATTTTCTCAGAATTTTTGGAAGATTTGATCTAGTACTTGATGTGTAAAGTTGAAATCTAGTTAATACCTTGAGAAATTCATAACAGGAAATATATTCACTGGATAGAAATGTAATTTTGTACATAGACTTTTCCTATCAGTAGGAAGCTCTGAGAATTTTGTGAGAATTTAATCTTGATTATATGTCACGCTTCCTTCACAAAGTTGAAATCAAGTTAATAACTTGAGAAATTCATAACAGGAAATATATTCACTGGATTGATATGTAATTTTGTACATAGACTTTTCCTACCAGTAGGAAGCTCTAAGAATATTTTTAGAATTTAATCTTGATTATATGTCATGCTTCCTTCACAAAGTTGAAACCTAGTTAATATCTTGAGAATTTCATAACTTGATATATACTTGTTGGATTGTGATAGAATCTTGTACCCGGACTTTTTATAACAGTATGAAGCCATGTAAATTATGTTAGAATTATCAACTAAGTAAACTTCATACTTCTTTCACAAGGTAGTAATTGAATTATGACTTGGGGGATTAATTAATGGATTATAATTGTTGGAATATTATAGAAACTTGCACATAGAACCTTGACATCAATACAAACCTCTTAAATTAAAATGACCTCATGCTTAGTTATAATTCATATAGTCCCACTTTTAGGACATGGGGTTTCACTCTAAGATATGTCGGTCTGCGAATAGTAGAAACTGAAAACATAGATTTGGACCCCCCCTTATGGTCACCACCCCTAGAGTTATTAACTCTAAGAGATTTGCATATGCCTAGTTAGGGTGGAGGATTAATCACCAAAGGCAGTCATTGAAAGTAAAGACGAGGGTGCGTTTAGTAAAACTATCAATTCAGGAATTTGACAAGGACCTATTAGGGGAGGTGAAGAATGACTTAGCAGGAAGTGCAAGTTGTGATAGAGAGATAACACAAAGAAATAGTCGTTCACTAGGAATGACATGGTTCGGTGTTCAATAGAACACCGACACTTGTCTGCCCGAGTCAAATGGTATTCCACCCTAGGATTTTAGAGCAATTGAAGAGCAAATGGGCATACAAGAATGAGTAGTCACTAAATAAAATAAATATACTAGAAAGGGGGATTTGGGCCTCAGACACCATCGCATTCCCTAGTACCGTCGCGAGCCCTTCACAGAGTAGTCCACGGGATGTCCAGAATTCACCCCAAGCTTCTAAGATCAACTAACAATAGACAAGAGTAGTAAAGTAGGAGAACTTGAAATATAATCTCCCTCCCAAATTTGGGATGGAATGAATAAGGACTAGGATAGTCCCGCGAGCGGTAGACTCGAGATATAAGGAAGGACTAGAATAGTCCTGCGAGCGGTAGGCTCGAGATATAAGGAAGGACTAGAATAGTCCTGCGACCGGTAGACTCGAGATATAAGAAAGGACTAGGATAGTCCTGCGAGCGGTAGGCTCAAGATATAAGGAAGGACTAGAATTGTCCTGCGACTGGTAGGCTCGAGATATAAGGAAGGACTAGGATAGTCCTGCGAGCGGTAAACTCGAGATATAAGGAAGGACTTGGAAAGTCCTGCGAGCAGTGGGCTCGAGATATAAAGAAGGACTAGAATAGTCAAGCGAGCGGTAGGCTTGAGATATAAGGAAGGACTAGGATAGTCCTGCGAGCGGTAGGCTCGAGATATAAGAAAGGACTAGGATAGTCATGCGAGCGGTAGGCTCGAGATATGATATAAGGACTAGATAGTCCTGCGAGCGGTAGGCTCCAGATATGATATAAGGACTGGATAGTACTGCGAGCGGTTGGCTCGATTTTTATAAATGTTGGCTTAGAATTACGAGCTAGAGGCTCACCGGTAAGAGATAATACATATTTGCATATGTATAAGATGTGGTGGGTCTTCGGTTCTGTCTTAGTCATCACACTGACAACAGTTCATTGACTCGACAGTGCTAGTGGTTTGATTAGGGGCTAGGTTGTTTTACTGCGCATCCGACAGGAAGGATTCCCTAAATACTGCCTAGCCAAATCTAGTAGAGTACGCAGGATCTCGTGAGTACCGGGTACCGGTATTATAGCATACGATAGGGCCTAGGTTTGGTAGTGTGACATACCCACCTAGGTGCGGAGACACCCGCACCTCTGCCACCATTTAACCACAACGGGAGGTGCCGGAGAGGTTAGCTACCTCCGAAAAGTGGGAACTAAAGGTCTGTATGTACAGAGTCGTGTGGGTGAGTTGCTCCATTGCATTTCATATCATATCATAGCATTCTTGCATAAAATAGAGACCTCATCGTATAAATTAGTATGTGCTCCTTTATATGATGAGTTTACCTTAGTGCCAGATCCCTTAGCTTATGTGCTTTTGTGTGTGCATATAAGTTAAGGTTATATTTATTGCTGCTCTTTATTTTTTATACCTGCTTCTATTACTCGTATTGTCTTTTATTTATTATTGATATATTATACTCTGCTGGCATAGAATTGTTATCATTAATTGTTTAGTATTTATATACACTACTAGTATAACCACTTGTAACCTGCTTGATTCATTACCCCTTGATGTCCTCCGCTTCCTCCTCCCGCACGGTGCCTAGGAGTCGTGGGTGGAGGCGGTGAGGAATATGCTGAGTCTTATAGTCTGACGATCGGTGGACCTCATTTTAGGGATGGTGTGTCAGAAAAGCAGGACCCCATTCAGGAGTCAGGTCAGGAGGATGGGATGAAGCAGAGCAACCACTACCCGTTTTTGCAGTAGCAGCTACAGACGCATGATGACAAGAGTTCGACGGCTTCCGTATATATGTAGAGATGAGCAACTTTTGTAGTAAGGATGTTGATGTGCTGGGTATACGCCCTTATCCTTATTAATACTTTCTCATCGTGGACATTTGTATCATGTAATTTATATATTTAATATGATTTGTGGACTTGTTTCTTCTATTGCTTCTATTACTGTGAATTGTGGTTGGCCTGGATGATGTTGATTAGCTAGCAGAATCGGCGTGTTGTGGTGACGTCCAACTGGTGTAATGGTATCACCGCAAGACGATAGTTCTGGGCTGTAAGACCCGAGAAGAATGCCAAAAAAGAGGGTCTTACAAACTGGTATCAGCTTAGCCGACTTTCGATCCAAGTAAAAGAAGTCCACAAACCCTAGGGCAACCCCCGCTCGAGTTAGTTTGAGGACAAACTAGCAACGGAAGCAATGGTGTGCCCATACGGGAAATCACATAATCTTGTCCACTTAACGATGAGATTAGGCCAACGTGTCTAGTACACTGTATTGGTTTGACTTAGCGAGACATCTCATAAGGTATCCTAGGACACCAACCTCGATTATATTTTGTCCAGGTATCCTAGTCTGACACCAACCACGAGTATATTTTGTCCAAGCAGTAGAATACCCCAAAGTGACTAAAGGAAAGAGTCGAAAGCATGTGTAAGCATTCAGGGCTTACTCTCTGATATACCTACGTCACTTCCTAAGTGACATTAATACCCCTCACATGAACAAACAGGACCATCTTAAGAAGATTTGGTGCTTGTGTATCTACTATCAGATTAGTAGGAGACTCGTAGGTTTAACAAATGTGCCTAGAAGTCGATACTCCCCACTTCCATTCTCATAAAATCCATCACAAGGAGAGGATGTGGAATGTGGAATGAGAATTCCAGCCTAGAAGAAGACCATGTAATAGGATAACAAGCACACGACCCATGGAGAAGTTGCGATAAATGGTAGTTTTGAGGGCAGAGAACCATACTATGTCCACAAATCTAGAGGACTATGTATCCATAAGGATTATGTACGAACGTGAAATGTCCAAATTACCGGATATAAGAAACTCAGCACAAGATTTACAGGAGGCTAATCTTGTTTCTTCATTTATTGGGCCGCTATAATATTAACTTAGGTTATTTTAGAAACATAAAAGTCTCTACAATACAACTCCTTGGGCACCCATTTTGGTGCAGGGTATATAAAGTGAACCCTAGATCCAAATTTGTGTGCCCCCATCATCTGACTTATCCAGATAATCTGAATTTTACATCGTACATGTAATTTAGTACGATACATATGCGGTCCAAAAATCAGAATTTTGGAGATAAAGTTCTATAGATTTGAAGATGGTTTCATTACATACGATTGTGGTAGACCTAAGGCTTAATGAAGACCAATCCACTCAAATCTTTATGGACGGTAGGTCTCGGAAAAGAAGGTCCCCAGATAAATTTGAGGCCATTTAGACCCCCACATATTGGTGGGTCCCACATGTAAGACCAAGGTAGCTTATGTAACATCCCCAATCCTTCTAGGCCCCTAGTTGGTATTAGGGCATGGGTGGTGTGCTGAGTGACCACTAAGGCCCTTGGACCAAGTGGAGTGTGCTAAGGGCACACCAAGGGCACAAAATCAACATAGCCCAATACCACTCCCTTAGACCAATTGATCCTCAATTCACCAAATTGACCTCCCCCATACCACCCTAACCACTAAGGAAGACCATTACCTTGAGAATTGCACTTGGGTGGGACCCAATTGCATGAAATTGACCAAAGTCAACAATAAGTCAACAATAACCAAACTAAGTCAATTAGGGTTCAAATGACTCCACATGTTCAAATTGACCTTACCACCACACTCTAAACACTATAGGGAACTCATTGGGCCTAAAACCCCATCACTTGGTCAACCAATTGACCAATTTGACCAAAGTCAACTCTAGCTTAATTTAGGTCAAAATCACACCTTAAGGCTAAATTAGCCCAATTGGGGCCCCACCAGGGACCAACCAAGGTTGGGTGGTGTCAAGGAACCCAAGACCACCAAGTGGGGTCAACCCACTCACCTTGGTTGACCAAGGTCAACCATGGTCAACCTACCCCTTTAAGGTGAATTTCAAGCCTAAATTGAATTGAACCCCAACACCAATCAATTAACCATTACTCATGGACTTAGGCCTTGCCCATATCAGCCCTAGGACTGAACCCAAGCATGGCTTGATTAATCAAATGAAGGGGGGACCAAAAAGTTGATGAAAAAGTATAAAGTATAAAGCAAAAGCAAAAGCAAACACCCCCACCTCTACACTCCACCTCCAATCAGTTTGGGGCACCCCGCCTTGATTACAAAGCAGCTGGAGGAGATCAGAGTGCCAGCAGGGGCAAGAGTGCAGGAGGGTGGCAGCAAGGGGCATAACCGATGGAGCTTGATTTCAAATCAGCCTATAGAGGCCTCCCCATCCCAATCTGACCTCACCATCACCTTCAGGAGGTAGAGAGCAGTCGAGAACGACATCTGGAGCAAAGCTTTTGCTAGAGAAACGAGTTCAGGAGCAGGATCGCCGGAGCAAGGCAAATCCATGTCCAACCATCGCCGGAGCCTCCGCCACGCACCAATAACAGTTCATTTCTCCTCCCTTCCCCCCATGTTAGCTTCCCATCACAAAACGCTGAAGGATCGGGCTGAATTGAGCCCGGATCCACCTCTGAAATCCATGGATTTCGGCTCAAATCGAGACGCCCAGGATCGCCGGAAAATGCCTCCTCCGGCCGCCATGTCGCCGGGAAGTCGTAGCCCCGACCACCACGAAGGTGGTGGAGGTGGTGGCCGGTCGTGGTGGCCACCAGGTGGCCGGGAAAGGAGGAAGTAAGATGGCCCAGGTCGGGGCCAATCCTGGCCGTCGGCTCAAGGAGGAAGACGATCTGGATACCCTCCGATCTGCTTTAAGATCTGTGCAAGATCATTTTCTTTATATTAATTAATTCAATACATTTGAATTTCTGCCCCTAAATAATCAGTGCACTTCAATAATTAATTAGGGCATCCTAATTGCCGAATTAGAAAAAGTGCCCAACATGAAAGTTTTAGGCCTTGGTCTTGACTTTCATTAGGGCTTGCGTTCAAGTCATTTGGTGACCCACAGCTCCCTGGGGAGCTGTTTTACTAGGACTGGTCCTACACTAGGTCAGTCCACTAAATTAATTACCTAGCTCAAACCCCTCAAGCTTTGAGGCTGTGCTTTTAACCATGGGTTGGTATACCCTAGAGGCACCCCCTGCCCAAAGGACAGCCCTTGGTGAACAATTTTACCTAGGGTTTTTGTGGTAATTAGGATATTTAAATTATGTTGATTTTTGGAGCATATGATGTCCAAATGACACCAAATTTTTGGTGGCATGCTCTTTAGTACATGAGTAGTGTCTGCCTAAATTTTCACTCCATTTGGAGTTGATTTGTTGTGGAAAATGGGAAACCCTAATGAGGGCCTTTAAGGGTCAAATTAGGGTTTAGGTCAATTTGAGGAGTTGAGTGTGTTAGCCTCCTCCCATCCTGATGCTTATGTAGGTATTGATATTCAAATGCTTGTGACACACCCTAATGCGCCATTTGGAGCCATTATGGTGGTGTGACCTAAAACCCTAAAGGTAAACCTCATTTGGAGCCATTAGGGAGGTGTGACACACCCTCATGAACTTTTTCCTTCACAAGTCTGCATTTTTGACTTCTGTCTATGTTCGTCGATATTCGTCGGGAGTTCATGAGAACATTCGACGAATAGACTTAGCCGCAGAAATTTATTCTTTAAACTAGAAATTTGGCTTCTGTCTGGATTCGTCGATATTCGTCGGGAGTTCATGAGAACATTCGACGAATAGACTTAGCCACATAAATTTCTTCTTTAAACTAGAAATTTGGTTTCTGTCTGGATTCGTCGAGATTCATCGGAACTTCACGAGACATCTCGACGAATTGACTTAGCAAAAATTTCTTTTCGCCTGAAAACCTGCTCCACTCCTCAAACTTGAAAACCTTCAGTTATGAGTATATGAAGTACACCCCAATAGAGAGATTACACATGGACCAACACTTTGTTCTACACAATGAGGGATTACATTGTCTAGAACTGCGTCCATTAGGGTGGTGTGACCTAAAACCCTAAAGGTAAACCCTTAAGGTTGCAAGTAGGGATTTGTGAAGGACATATGACCAAATGTCCTTGCCTTGGCTCAGAACCTTGTAGACGTAAAGGGATAAGATGTCTTAGATAATTTAATGGGAATTTTTAGAGGCATTTAAGTATTTTTCTCCTAAATAATGAGATTGCCACACTTTTTCCTTAAATAAATAAAATACATGGTCATATGACCTTGTATGACTTTGAAACTTTATCAGTGGCTGGATAGGGATGAAAATGGACTATAGTAACTTTGTTATGATTTATTGAAGTATTATCTCTTGTGTAGGAAATTTTAAGTGCTTGCTAGCTTTAGGGAATTTAATTTTTGAAAAATGTCAAATCATGGGGCAAAATTGTGAAACTTGGTTATCTGTCATTCAATGCTATTATATGCCCATGATAATTATTTGGAAGCTTGTAGAATTATATTTCATATACCTCATGTAGAAATTGGATTTTTCAACCCTTGGGTATTAAATCATTTTAAAATATCAAATCATGGGGCAATGTTGTGATACTTGGTTATCTGTGATTTTGTGTTAATATATGCCCATGACAATTGTTTGGAAGCTTGTAGATTTGCTTTTCATGTACTTCATGTAGAAATTGGAATTCACATCACTTGGATATTAAATCTTTTTAAAATGTCAAATCACATGGTAATGACACAATATTTTTGCAGAGGACTCTAGGTCCCCATTTGGACACTTGGTAGTTTTTGGAGAATTTTAAGAAGTGAAATACTAATTTTCCTAATTATAGTGGCATTTTGATAATTATACAACTATGATGATTTAGTAGGCCCAATGACATCCTAGGGTCATGGAACTCAGTGAACCACCTTGATATGGGATATTACCTTACTGATAATTTTCATGTAGCTAGTAGAATCATGTTGAGGGTAGTTCATGTGTAATTGGACTTAAGGCCTTAACTACTTTAAATTATATTAAATACCAAATTAATATAGAAAATTATGGAAATTGGAGCATACCTTATTAAAGTCAGTGGGAGCCTAGGATAATTATTAGAGACCCTGGTGATGAGTTTTTATAAGGGTTCCCTTATGGGTTGATAGTTAGTTCAACTTAGTGGTCTGCGTTTAGTAAAAATAGAATTTTAAGTTTTAGACAATTTAGACCACTAAGTAGTGTTTAGAAGTTATATACAATCAGTAATTGAGTTATATCACACAATGAATCATGGAAGGTCAATCCTAGGGTTAGTTGTGAGGTTGTGTTAGGGTTAGTAGATGGGGTGTGGAGGCACGTCCAACTCGATTGGGTGGGACGGGAGATGAGCTAAGTCACATTAACTATATGAAATGATGAGGGGTGAACCAAACGTTAATCACCAACTAAAGTAATTGTCTTGAGGAGGATAGTGGGGTTGAGCCCATTGATCTGTAGTACCGTTAGGGGCCCCTTACAGAGTACACCACGGGAAGTCCAAGATTCACCCTAAATATAACACTAACTAAATTGTAGGCAAGAGTAGCCTAAGTAGGTCTGCAAACTGGTATGGATCTCCTCCGGGAAGGAGATGGGTTGGATCAGCTTGTGTGTTAGTCCCTGAGCCGGAAGCTCGGGTGGACTTGTTAACACCTGTTTCTTATGCAAATAGTGGCGAGTCTTCGGTACTAGGCCAGTCGTGTCACCGACGGTAATACGTTGACTCAGGTGAGGGTGAGGTTTAAAGGGCCGGTAAGTTTGAGTACAGCGGTTTGGAGGACAATCCCTAATAACCCACCCCGACCTTAAAGTCTGGTGGATTCCAGCAAGAGTATGCAGGAGCTCCGCTGTTGTGTTCTTAGCGTTGAGGCATACATGAGGTCTAGGCTTGGTAGTGACCATACCCGCCTAGGATGTGGAGTGCCCGATCCACTGCCACCGTGATCCACGACGGTCGGTACCCGAAAGGTTGGCTTCCTTTCAAACAAATTGGGAACTATAAAGGTCTGTGCGCATGGAGTCGTGTGGGTGAGTTGCATTGCATAGCTGCATAATACACATCATAAACATAGCATAGCATAACACACATTAGTATACCCCCATCATATAAATTAGTATGAGCTCTTTTATATGATGGGTTACCTGGACATCTTAACTTATATGTCGTATGGGCGTTCATATAAGTTAAGGTACGAATCTGTGATGGTAGTTTAGATTTACTTACTGCACCGCATTTTCTTTCTATTACTGCTTTACTTTATGCTCTATCTTACTGTCATTTACCTGCACTATACTGCTAGCTATTTTTACCGTTTTACACATACCTGCTAGATTAGTGTCATGTCATCTCTTCCTTTGGTTACCCCTTGTTGTCCTCCGCTTCTTCCTCCCGCTCGGTACCTAGGAGTCGTGGAGGGAGGCGAGGACAAAACAACTTAGTCTTTATGACTAACGGTCGGTGTGACCGCAGGAGTCCGAGGAGACGGAGTTGTCCCGCGCGCAGCAGGATGAGATGGCAGGACCTGAGCAGCCGATGCAGTGTACTACCACGACGCCACAAGTCGATGATTCGATAGTTAGATTTCCGCATTTGAGAGTTTGGTTGTAGTTTCCGCATCTTGTAGAGAGAGAGAGAGATAGTACTTACTTTGGATAAGTATCGGGCTTAAGCCCTTTTTACTTGTACTTCTTTTTTTTTTGACATTCTGTTTCATTATATATTCATATATGATGTTGTGACTTGTGGACATGCCCTTATTTCTGTACTTCACTTTGGCATACTTTACTTATGATTGTATAGCCGGCAGAGTCGGTGCTGAGTGGTGTTGACTAACCCGAGCGTTGGTGACACCGCAAGGCAGCGATTCTGGGCGAAGATCCACCTTGACCGTGCGATACGGGAGAGGTTCGAGTTTTCAAGTACCCGAACGGGTTTTGGAAAAGAGATCTTACAAATGGTATCACTGAACGAACGATCATAAGAGAACAGTCCACAACATACTGGGTCACCCCGCTCGAGTGTAGTTTGCGGACAAACTATACAGCGGAAGTTGTGGTGTGCCCATGTATGAAATCACATAAAACAATCCACTAAGCAGCAAGTTAGGTCACATTTGGACTTACTGAGCCAATTTAGTGACGCATCCTATTCTAAAGAGCGACCTCGGGTCTAGATTTGGTTGAAGGTTAAGGATACCCAACGTAGCTAAGGGAAGAAGTTAGTATAAGTCTTGACGTTGAGACTTTCACGCTAAAGATTACGCTTTACTACCAAGTGGTAGGACCATCTCAAGGAGATCGGGTGTCTGTAAGCTTCTTTAGAGTAATAGAAGACCCATAAGCATAACCCCCATACCATAACTTGATACTTCCCATTACAGTACGTTGAGTCAACCACCATAAAATACCAGAGGTCGAATTAGAAGTGGAATATATTTTTTTGATAAGGCACCTTTCCTAGTTAATCACATAGGGAACTCGGAAAAGGTAGCATAACTTATAACATTGGGAGCCTAAGTCTTATCATAACAATATGTCTCAGGGTGGAACACCAAGCCAGAGATTTTATGCCCTAAAGATTATGTACTTATGTAAGATGAACAGACAGTAGAAATATTGAAGAGACTTAGCCCAAATCGGTAGGGGCTTATCCTTTTGTTTATTGGGCCAATAAAATACCGACTTGGATTGCCTCCTAGACTTTATTTAGAAAATGTTGTGACATTTACGTAGTAAGCTCGAGGTTTGGAGTATTAATAATACTCGGGTGATGACGAGATCTCATTCATACACTTTTGGTTTGCAGACCAACCCTCCTTAGAAGTTTGAGACCCTTGGAGAATTACTTCACCTTAAATAGCAGGGATTTTCTATACCAAGTTGGGACTGCTGTAGTTTTGCTGGCAAGTTAGGCGAATAGTGCACTTCAAACGTGAGTGTGTGCTCATCTTATTGCTCCAAGGCTGAATCTAAGTCGACAAAAGTGATCAACTTGTTAATCATTTGGTTATACGTAAAGGGTTGTCCAGTGTATGGGCATAACACTCTCGGAATCAAGAAAGTCGGGTTAAGAATTTAGGGAATTTCACTAACTTCCTGATCCAAGCAATGTCGCCTTGTCTTTTATAAGGACGTTTGGTCATCAAGCTCTTACCGGTCACAAGGGAAGGATGTCATAAGCAGCAAATTCAGTGCAGGACCAAGTAAGATTTAGATTGGATAGAAGTAAGACTGGGCTATAAGTTCTCATGACCATAAGAAATAATCAGTTTATCGTAACAAAATTGCTAGTGTATTGTTAAATACACCTTCTTAACCTCAAGACATCGATTTGTAGAGTTACCGGAACAATTAATAAACATTGACGTCCGATCAAATGCCTCGTTTTAGTCAAGTACTGAAAATAAGAAGAATACCAGGTTTAGTAGCTTGGGATAAATGTGTCACATCGTGAAATTTTGAGGATTGGAATCAAGTTTTCGCAAGTAAAATTATAACTATAGTTTCTTACACTTCAGGGCTCTCAAAAGTAATTTTCAGATAGTATTTTTAATTAAAATTCAAGCCCTCTCCTTGGTGAAAAAAAATTTAGTTAAGATCTTTTTACTCTTAGAGTTGGTTTATGCACAACCAGAGAGCTTAGGAAGGTGACTCTTTGGATCGTGTAATATGATGGTATAAACTACTTAGGGCTAAGATGGAGAATCTTACTATGTTCGGATCTCGGGAAAAATGGCAACGACCATCATGTACTAAAATGTTGAGGATTTGAGAGTTGAATTAAACGGTTAGTTGTTGTTACCATCAACTCCCGCTTGAAATTATTAAGATTACTTAATGATATTTACCGATGTAATTTTGGACGACACAACTAAGAGAAGGGTCGTTATGATGAATCCTTTAATCCATAATTTATAGCTTAAGTGAGATGAGACTACTTGGCTTTGAAAGTTTAGCCCACTCGATATTGGAAATCTAAAGCGAAAGTTGACGAATGATATATTGAAGATATATAATTTACATATAATCCTCCGATCTTAAGAACCAAAATTTACAATTTCTCCAAGAATTATAATCCCAGTTAGGAAGATTCAAAAATAAGGGAGACATGTTTGATTTCCAGATATAAATGATGAAACCTCTCGAGGATTAATGGGTTTTTATGAGACACCCTTCATGTTGAAATCAATTTGTGTCAAATCATGTCATGATAAAAAGGGTTTTACCCTCGTGAGTTATGAACCAAATGGATATGGAAAGTAGATGGGAGTCATTTCACGAGCATCATTTTAAACTACAGACGTTATGTTCCTCAAGGAAAGCATGAAGGTTATTTACATTTATTTAACATGTATAAGCGTTAACCTCATGTAACATTCGTAGGTCATAAGAGACTCTGGTCCAAGTGTAATCAAGATTTATGTTAATGTTTTGTAGCTGATAAACCTGACCGTATATCCGCGGAGTCAGAAACGGTTTATCAGCAGAGATCTCTTAAGTTAAGGGATAAGGTCTCTTGGTGTAGGTGGTGGTGAACACCTACGTGTAAGGGAATCATATAGTGAAGAATCAGAAGAGACAATGTCGGTTGGCTAAATGATCACGTCCTGGCCAATCGGTTTATGAGCAGAGTATTATGTAATCATGGTTCGTGAATATAACCTTATGAAGTTAAGATGAACTAGAAGAACTTCGGTGCCATCTAGCGCGGCATGATAGTATAAATTAACTCGGTAGGATCATATGTATTATAGGTAGATCCTCCTCCATGGGGATGTAGTGATTTTGATAACACCCACGCCTGGTTAACTTGTTTTGATTTTTGAAGTGTCTACTTCCTATTTATTACGGAGATGGAGCAAGTAGAACCCGCATTGTGATTAATGGCACGATGGTCTGAGCGGCGGGTTAAACCTTCAATTAACCCCTAGTGGGAATATTGCCGACAATCTTAGCAAGGAATGGTAGAAGTGCCATGATAAGTCTTGGTAAAGAATGTTGCTTCAGTTTAAGTTCTCATATAGTAGAGGTCTGAGTTCTTCCATGGAAGGAGGTTCTGATGTCCGACTATTACAGTTCAATCATGGGCAAGAGGAGCACAGCTGGGTGCCCTTGGACTTCATGCAACAACGTTTCCCGGAACTCATCCCCTCAGGTACAATTTAAACGTCTTTGAAATCCTTTACTCATATAAGTACTTGCAACCCGTAGACCCGAACCTAAATTTTGAGGACGAAATATTTCTTTTGTTTATTGGGATTTGTAACATCCCCAATCCTTCTAGTCCCCTAGTTGGTATTAGGGCATGGATGGTGTGCTGAGTGGCCACTAAGGCCCTTGGACCAAGTGGAGTGTGCTAAGGGCACACCAAGGGCACAAAATCAACATAGCCCAATACCACTCCCTTAGACCAATTGATCCTCAATTCACCAAATTGACCTCTCCCATACCACCCTAACCACTAAGGAAGACCATTACCTTGAGAATTGCACTTGGCTGGGACCCAATTGCATGAAATTGACCAAAGTCAACAATAAGTCAACATTAACCAAACTAAGTCAATTAGGGTTCAAATGACTCCACATGTTCAAATTGACCTTACCACCACACTCTAAACACTATAGGGAACTCATTGGACCTAAAATCCCCATCACTTGGTCAACCAATTGACCAATTTGACCAAAGTCAACTCTAGCTTAATTTAGGTCAAAATCACACCTTAAGGCTAAATTAGCCCAATTGGGGCCCCACCATGGACCAACCAAGGTTGGGTGGTGTCAAGGAACCCAAGACCACCATGTGGGGTCAACCCACTCACCTTGGTTGACCAAAGTCAACCATGGTCAACCTACCCCTTTAAGGTGAATTTCAAGCCTAAATTGAATGGAACCCCAACACCAATCAATTAACCACTACTCATGGACTTAGGCCTTGCCCATATCAGCCCTAGGACTGAACCCAAGCATGGCTTGATTAATCAAATGAAGGGGGACCAAAAAGTTGATGAAAAAGCATAAAGTATAAAGCAAAAGCAAAAGCAAACACCCCCACCTCTACACTCCACCTCCAATCAGTTTGGGGCACCCCACCTTGATTACAAAGCAGCTGGAGGAGATCAGAGTGCCAGCAGGGGCAGGAGTGTAGGAGGGTGGCAGCAAGGGGCATAACCGATGGAGCTTGATTTCAAATCAGCCTATAGAGGCCTCCCCATCCCAATCTGACCTCACCATCACCTTCAGGAGGTAGAGAGCAGTCGAGAACGACATCTGGAGCAAAGCTTTTGCTGGAGAAACGAGTTCGGGAGTAGGATCGCCGGAGCAAGGCAAATCCATGGCCAACCGTCGCCGGAGCCGCCGCCACGCACCAATAACGGTTCGTTTCTCCCCCCGCCCCCCATGCTAGCTTCCCATCACAAAACGCTGAAGGATCGGGCTCAATTGAACCCGGATCCACCTCTGAAATCCATGGATTTTGGCTCAAATCGAGACGCCCAGGATTGCCGGAAAATGCCTCCTCCGGCCTCCATGTCGCCGGGATGTCGTAGCCCCGACCACCACGAAGGTGGTGGAGATGGTGGACGGCCGTGGTGGCCACCAGGTGGCCGGGAAAGGAGGAAGTAAGATGGCCCAGGTCGGGGACAATCCTGGCCGTCGGCTCAAGGAGGAAGATGATCTGGATACCCTCCGATCTGCTTTAAGATCTGTGCAAGATCATTTTCTTTATATTAATTAATTCAATACATTTGAATTTCTGCCCCTAAATAATCAGTGCACTTCAATAATTAATTAGGGTATCCTAATTGCCGAATTAGAAAAAGTGCCCAACAGGAAAGTTGTAGGCCTTGGTCTTGACTTTCATTAGGGCTTAAGATCAAGTCATTTGGTGACACACAGCTCCCTGGGGAGCTGTTTTACTAGGATTGGTCCTACACTAGGTCAGTCCACTAAATTAATTACCTAGCCCAAACCACTCAAGCTTTGAGGCTGTGCTTTTAACCATGGGTTTGTATACCCTAGGGGCACCCCCTGCCCAAAGGACAGCCCTTGGTGAACAATTTTACCTAGGGTTTTTATGGTAATTAGGATATTTAAATTAAGTTAATTTTTGGAGCATATGATGTCCAAATGACACCAAATTTTGGTGGCATGCTCTTTAGTACATGTGTAGTGCCTTCCTAAATTTTCACTCCATTTGGAGTTGATTTTATATGGAAAATGGGAAACCCTAATGAGGGCCTTTAAGGGTCAAATTAGGGTTTAGGTCAATTTGAGGAGTTGAGTGTGTTAGCCTCTTCCCATCCTGATGCTTATGTAGGTATTGATATTCAAATGCTTGTGACACACCCTAATGGGCCATTTGGAGCCATTAGGGTGGTGTGACCTAAAACCCTAAAGGTAAACCTCATTTGGAGCCATTAGGGAGGTGTGACACACCCTCATTAACTTTTTCCTTCACAAGTCTGCCTTTCTGACTTCTGTCTGCGTTCGTCGATATTCGTCGGGAGTTGATGAGAACATTCGACGAATAGACTTAGCTGTAGAAATTTCTTCTTTAAACTAGAAATTTGGCTTCTGTCTGGATTCGTCGATATTCGTCGGGAGTTCATGAGAACATTCGACGAATAGACTTAGCCGCAGAAATTTCTTCTTTAAACTAGAAATTTGGCTTCTGTCTGGATTCGTCGAGATTCATCGGAACTTCACGAGACATCTCGATGGATTGACTTAGCAAAAATTTCTTTTCTACTGAAAACCTGCTCCACTCCTCAAACTTGAAAACCTTCAGTTATGAGTATATGAAGTATACCCCAATAGAGAGATTACACATGGACCAACACTTTGTTCTACACAATGAGGGATTACATTATCTTGAACTGCGTCCATTAGGGTGGTGTGACCTAAAACCCTAAAGGTAAACCCTTAAGGTTGCAAGTAGGGATTTGTGAAGGACATATGACCAAGTGTCCTTGCCTTGGCTCAGAACCTTGTAGACATGTTTGTAAGGGGATAAAATATCTTAGATAATTTAATGGGAATTTTTAGAGGCATTTAAGTATTTTTCTCCTAAATTATGAGATTGCCACCCTTTTTCCTGAAATAAATAAAATACATGGTCATATGACCTTGTATGGCTTTGAAACTTTATCAGTGGCTGAATAGGGATGAAAATGGACTATAGTTGTACAACCCGTATTCGCTGAGTGGGTCCCTCATGCCAACTGGTGAGATCGGGGTCAGCCAGATCAATCGCCCAGACTGAGACAGGAGGGAAGACCCCCGGGTGAGTAGGGGCGAGTCGCAGGCGAGAGGGAGAAAATTGGCGAGTGGCGCCCTCGCGGACCACTCGCCCAGGAGTGCGTGCATTCGCCCAGCCGAGCGGGAGCTCGGCGAGTGGTGCCCTCATGGACCACTCGCCCCCCAGGGCTTGAAGGAGGAAATGACCATGATGCCCCTTATGGGCAGCAAATAGCCCTTCAGAACAGCGGAGTCAGGCTATAAGCAGACCAATTTGGGGTGCGGTTAGCAAAATTAAAAGGCGGATTCATGTTATTTGCAGACCAGCCTAGAAAAATCTATAAATAGACCCTTAAGGGCACCTTGGAGGGGATCCGATTCTGAGAGAGTCCTCTCCTCTAGGCTAGTCTTCATCGGCTGCTAGTGCCCTCCAAGGTGCCCGGCTGAGCTTTGGTTTGGGAGGGGAAGCTCTCTAAGATCTTCCGGGTGTGTGGCGGGACCTCCTCGCTGCAGCCTTGGGTCTGTTCCAATTTCCTCATCCACCAGTCAGAGAGTTTAGTGAGGGAGAAGTAAGCGTCGGCTACACCCCCCGGTGGGTCCGAACTCAGGAGACCGGTTGCCGGTTTCAACATTTTTGGTGCGGTGAGCTTGGACCGTAGCCGGTGAAGGAAAATCTCAAGCTAGGTTGGATGACAGGAGATGGGGGAAATGGTTCTGACTCAGGTCACTCGCAGCCACCGGCGACAGGGGAGTGGTTGGAGATGTTCGAAAAGTTCAAGCGAGAAGTCCTGCAGACGGTTCTCGCAGGGAGAAGCGAGTGCGAGACGCCGGCAGTCCCCGTGGTTCCGCCCCAGCAGATCGGCGAGAATGCTCCAGGGCAGCGACCTGGGAAGGAAGTGCCAGCGGAAGGAAGCACGCGAGATCTCCCTGGGCGGCAGCTGTTCAGCAGCCCGGCGAGTGCGGAGGTCTGCGAGTTGGCTCCGCGCGAGAGGACCACTCGCCGAGCAGGGGAAGGGAGCCCTTTTTGCGAGATGATCCTCTCGGCCCCAGTGCCGGAGGGGTTCCGAGGGCCGGAGATGTCCTATTATACCGGCAAGGACGATCCAGTCGTGCACCTGCAATGGTTTGAGGACATGGTTTGAATTCTGCCCATGTCGGATGCCTTTCAGTGCCGACTCTTCGTGACCACTTTGAAGGAGAAAGCTAGGGACTGGTTCCACCAGCTCCACGTAGGTTCCATCTACGCGTTCGACGATCTGCGCCGGAGCTTCCGTCTGTGCTTCTCGACGTCGAAGAAGAGAAAGAAGGATGCGGAGGCTCTCTTCAAGATCAGGCAAAGGGAGGGGGAATCACTGGCGCACTATGTGGACAGGTTCCAAGAGGAGATACACCTCGTGAAGGAGGTGCCAGGGTTCGCCCTCAAGATGGCATTCATCGTAGGGTTGCGAGATGGGTTCTTCAAGATGGACCTGAAGAGAAGGGCTCCTCTCTCCTTTGAGGAGTTGATGGAGCGAGCAGCGGAGGAGATAGAAGGGGAGGCGGCCAACCCAGAATTCTACAAGAGGTTGGCAAAGATGAGAGAGCCTGAGGTGAGGCAGCAAGAAGGAAGAAGGAGAGAAGAACCCAAGGGTCAGGGGTTCGAAAGACCGCATCGGAATGGGAGGTATCAGGAACCCAATAACAGGTTGGGTTGGAGGAACCAGGAAGGACCGCTGAGAGGTCAGGAAGGAATGTACCAAGGAAGGGAAACGGGGGGAATCAATCCGGGGTGGAGGCAGGGCCCCAGACCCCCTCACCCTCCGCGGGAGCAAGCTATGGCAGTAGGCCGAGGAAGAGGAGGTAGAGGAGCCAGAGGAGGGAGAGGAAGAGCAGGAAGGGGGGACAGGGTGGCGTTGCCCTATTGTGACATCCACCAGGAAGAAGGTCACGCGACCGCCACCTGCCCAGAATTCTTGGAGATGAGAGGGAGAGGTCAGCCACGGCGGCAGCATGCCAGGATCGAGGAAGTGCTCCCAGAGGCGGAAGAGGACCGATGCGAGGACAGGGTGGATATAGGAGCCAGGGGGAATCAGGGTGATTCATGGTGGGGTTGGGATAGAGGCCTCTCGCAAGAGGAGCTTCCAGGCGATGTTCCGGAGAGACGTCGCGTCAACTTCCCAGACCCCACCCCCCACAGAGAAGCTCACCTTCTCCTCGGAAGATATGCCCGATTATGAGGACCCGTTCTGCGACGCCCTGGTGATCCAGACGGCGATAGAAAACTTCACGGTCTCCCGGATCCTGGTGGACAATGGTAGCTCAGTGAATGTTATCTTCAAGAAGGCTTTCGATGCGATGGAGGTGGAGAAGAAGAGGGTGCATGCCTCTGATGGGCCGCTGTTCGGTTTCTCAGGAGAAAGGAAGGAGGTTGAGGGAGGTGTCGGCCTCCAGGAGGGCTCCCAAGGAACTGCCGGTTCGTCATCGTTGACTCTCCGAGCAGCTACAATGCCATATTCGGACGCCCCCTCATCAGTGACTTTCGATGTGTGCCCTCATCATACCACCAGTGCTTGAAGTTCCATAGTGGAGGAGTCCAGATCCGAATCCGGGGAGATGCAAAGGTGGCAAGGCAATGCTACGTGACTCCCGTCAACACCATCTCTTGGATGGCGGAGGCTGAGAAGATGGATGAAGAGATGAAGAGGCCGGAGGGGCCAGGGAAAGGAGTGGAGAAGAGGGGAGAAGAGGGGAGAAGAGGAAGAGGGCAGTACCCGAAGAAAGGAGATGGAGGTAGCCCAGGAGGAGCAGGTCGAACCAATGGAGGAGGAAGGTGCTGCAGAGGAGGAGGCCCGGGTAGAAGGGCGAGAAGCGAAGGGCAGATGGGAAGAGCCGGCCCGGCTTGAGGCGGCAGAGGAAGTAGTAGAAATGGAGGTCATCACCCAAGAAGGATGGGTGGAGAAGGTGCGTGTCAGCGGGGGCCTCGGCCAGGAGGACAGGGTAAGGATGCTGGAGTGCATCCAGAAGAACGTGGACATCTTCGCATGGAGCGTAGCAGACATGCCAGGCATCGAGGCGGACGTGGCTTGCCATCGTCTCAACCTTGAGCCAGGAGCCCGCCCCATCCAACAGAAGAGGAGGACCTTCGCCGACAAGCTCGAAGAACCGATCCGCGAGGAGGTGGCCAAGCTCCTCGAAGCAGGTTTTGTATCGGAGATCCAGTACCCAGGATGGGTCTCCAATGTCGTCATGGTAAAAAAGGGCGATGGTTGCTGGCGTATGTGTATTGACTTTTCTTTGTTAAACAAAGCCTGCCCTAAGAATTGTTATCCTCTGCCTCAGATCGACGCGCTGGTTGACTCAGCCATCGGTTTTTCTGTGATGAGTTTTTTGGATGCTTTTTCAGGTTATCACCAGATCAGGATGCACCCCCCGGATATCAAAGACGTCTCATTCATCACCCGGGAGGGGTGCCACTGCTATAAGATGATGCCCTTTGGGATGAAAAATGCAGGAGCAACCTACCAGAAAATGATGGACCGGGTTTTTAAGGAGCAAAGAGGAAGGAACTTGGAGGTTTACGTAGATGACCTCACAGTGAAGAGCAAGAGCATGAGCATTCATCTCCAAGACCTCGAGGAAACCTTCGCCACCCTACGCAAGTACAAGATGCGCCTGAACCCCCTGAAGTGTGTGTTCGGGGCCAGCAAGGGGAAGTTCCTGGGACACCTTCTCACCCTTTCAGGGGTAGAACCTAACCCGGACAAGGTCAGAGCCATCATGGAGTTGGGATCGCCTCGGAATGCTAAGGAGGTTCAGCGCTTGACGGGAAGGCTCGCGGGGTTGAGCAGGTTTTCTCCCGGGCCGGGGAGAAATGCTCCCCCTTCATCAAAACGTTACGAGGAAACCGGAAATTCGAGTGGACAAAAGAGTGCGAGGAGGCCTTCCAGGCCTTGAAGAGCCATCTCACCCAGGCTCTGCTGCTCCAGGGTCCTAAGGAGGGGGAGGACCTAGCCTTGTACCTCGGAGTCGAGGCTGAGGTCGTAAGCTCCGTCCTGGTCCGAGAAGAAGGCAAGAAACAGCTGCCCATCTACTACGTAAGTAGGGTCTTGAGGGAGGCGGAACTCAGGTACCCAATTTTAGAGAAGCTGGCCTTCGCTCTGGTCGTCGCGACGAGAAAGCTCAGGCCATACTTCCAGGCTGATTCAATTCAAGTGGTGACTGATCACCCCCTTCGCCAGATCTTCGAAGGAGTAGAGCACTCGGGGAGGCTCGCGAAGTGGTCAATAGATGTTGGGTATTGTAGCCACAATTACCTTGATTTGAAGAAGTGTCCCTTGAACTAAGATGAATTGATGTTGTATTTGATATTTCTCTAGTTATGTGTTTGCAGATTATTCCACACTAGGTACAAACCAATGTCAGGTTTCAATGAGTCGTCAAACAAGGCCTGTGCAATGTAATCCCTCATTGTATAGACCAAAGTGTTGGCTCATGTGAAATCTCTCTATTGGGATGTATCTCATTTCCTAAGTGCAAGAGAAGGAGGACTGGAGCTGATGGTGGAATCTTTTAAGAAAGGAATTTTTCTTAAGTAAAATTCGGTTATATCATTTAGGACATATAGTCGAATTCGACTATATGGTCTGAATGAATATAACCGAATTCGGTTAATCATAGATCGAAATTTCTTCAAAGTAATAGAATAACCGAATTCGGTTATTGAAATTCGGTTATTGTTTTTTCGGTGAATGTGGTTAACCGAATGTTGAAATCTGTAGAATTCAGTTATATCATTTAACCGAATTCGAATCGGTTATTGCCATTCGGTTATTCCATTTAGTCGAATCGGTCTGCGTATCTCTGGTTCAGTTCTTCCGGCCTGATCTTTTAGGGATTTCTCTTTAACGATTCGCGAGGTGTCTTTCTCGATGCTCTCAGATATAGCCGTTGGAGTGAAGAAGCTATAAATAGCTAAGGGTTAATTCCGTTTAACCCTAATCGTGAATCCAAGAAGAAAAACATCGTTCTCTCCGTCCGTCGGCTGACTGTTATCGCAAATCTTCTGCTGTTGCCGAAAATGTTTTTGAACGATTCTTCTTGAAGAAAAGGGTCAACTAGATCTCTGATTTTAGATCTCTTCAAGTTCCTTTTAGATCTAGTTGTCTCCTAAGTGTTCAGATCAAGTTCTCTCAAGGCAAGATTTCTTCTTCCTTCTTTCAAGATCCAGAGTTCCGATTCAATCAAGGAAGAAGAAGATCTTTTATTTTCAGATATGATAAAGTTAAAATCTCAAGGAGATTTAAAGTAGATTGTTTCTCAATCTAAAGTTGTGTAAGAGTTTATTACATTATTCTTGTAGGAAGCTTGCTTCCGAGTTGTAGGAGCGTTGTCTCCGAGTTTGTAGGAAGTTTCCCTTCCGAGTTTGTAGGAGAGTTTGTTCTCCGAGCTTGTAGGAGTTTTGACTCCGAGTTGTAGGATTATTCTTAATCCGAGATCAGTGAAGTAGCCTAGTCTAGCCGGTCGTGCTAGATAGGTGAGGTGGAAAGTGGACTACCCAAGATCGGGGAACCACTATAATTTTCTGTGTTGTGCTGTGCTCTTTTGGATTCTGTGTGCTTTTATTTATAAGTTTTTAATTCCGCGTAAAGACATAGAATCCACCTATTCACCCCCCTCTAGGTGATTTAGGCCGCAACTAGATACTTTCAATTGGTATCAGAGCTAGGTTGTTCGCTATAAGGTTAACACCTTGAACAAGATCTTTAAATCTAGTTGCAAGAGCAAGTTTGTCTGAAATGGAAAAATCCAAGGATTCTCTCAAGATGCTCGTCTGTTCTAAGGAGAACTTCCCTATGTGGAAGGAAAGAATGAAGTTCTACATGGAAGCCACCGACCCAAGAATTTTTCAGATAGTAGAGGAAGGTCCCCATGTTCCTATGAAGCCATCGTCTATAAATTCAGCTATTATGATTCCCAAGAAAATGTTGGAGCTAGACAAAGATGAGATTGCCCTCGTCATCTTGGACAAGAAGGCAAAGAACATTATTGCTGGTGCAGTGGACGATTCAATGCTACAAAATCTTATACACTGCAAGTCTGCCAAGGAAATGTGGGACTCCATAGTTGTTCTTATGGAAGGAACCGAAGAAGTAAGGGATGATCGAAGATCATTGCTGAATCAAGAATATGAAGCATTCAAGCAAGATCCAAGAGACTCCATTTCTGATACTTATGAGAAGTTCTTTAAGATCGTCAATGGTCTTAAGAACTATAATCGGGAATTCACCGTTGGAGAACTAAATGACAAGTTCTTGAGATCCCTAACGAAAGAATGGGATACCAAGGCTATTGCTATCCGGGAATTCGGAAAGTTGGCTACGATGGAGCCACAAATTCTGTTTGGCAAGCTCTTATCACATGAGCTCAAGCTGAGTATTAGAAAAGCTGAAGAAGAGGGATGCTCCACCTCTGGAAGAGAGAAGACCGTGGCACTGAAGGCCAAAGAATCAAGAAGACATAAGGCCTCGTCTTCTGTCAGAAGAAAATCCTCAGATGAAGATGATGAATCAGATGCTTGCCCCTCAAGCTCTGATATGTCTGATGGAGAGTTCTCTTCTCTCTCCAAGCAATTCAAGAGATTGCTCAGAAAAAGAAGCCAGAGGAAAAGTCAATCCTCATCAGATCATAGAAGATCAAGGGGTGATGATGAACATCACAAGAAGGAACACAACAACGACAGGTATAAATCTAAACCAAATAAATATATTTCGACTGATATTATTTGTTTTTGTTGTAATAAGCCAGGACATTTAAGCACGGAATGTCCATACAAGAAGAAATCCTTCAAGAATAAGAGGAAAGAAGAAAAGAGCTTCTTGGCAAAGGAGTCCAAGACTCTTAGTGACAGTGACTCAGGGAAGTCAAGCTCAGATGAAGAAGCCTATTTTGGGCTTATGGCACATTCAGATGAGGAAGGAAGTGTCTCCTCATACAAAGGGAAGGTAAACTCGCACACTCCTCTTTCTGCATCTGAAACTGATTCCGTTGAAAATGAAGGCTATTCTTCAGAGGAAGACTTAGATCTAATGGTTCAGTATAAAGCTATGTTGGAGGGATTTGACAAATGCCGCAAGGTAGTCAAATCTCAAGCACATGAGATTGCATCTCTCAAGATGGTGGAATCAGCTTTGAGGGAGGAAATTAAACAATTGACTCCTCTCAAAGATGAAATCCAACCCTTGAAAGATGAAATTAAAAGCTCCGCTGAATTATTAAATCTTAAGGAGAAGTTTATCAATGATTTAGAAGAAAAGTTAGTGGTGGAAAGGAAGATAGTTGAAAGCTTCTCCAAACCAAAAACTATCCTTCCAATCATTGAAAGATTTTCTGCTCCTGCGAAGGTTAGTGGTCTTGGTCATAAGGCCGAAAGTAGTAAGGCTGCTAAGAAAAGAGTTGTTAAAGGTAAGGGCAAGGTTGACCAAAATCAAACCCGTCCCCGATGCTTCGAAACAACTGCTTTCAAGGGACCTTATGAAAAAGTAATCCCCAAGGATTATGGTTCATTTGTACATGGATCAGTTATTAAGAAAGCACCAAAGATTAAATCAATTGTTGCTAAATCTCATGAAGAGAAGAAGGAGTCATGTGTGTGTTGCAACCACGAGACTTCTACTTCTAAGAATATTGCTCCTGCTAAACTCCCCGTTCAAAAGTTAAAACAGGAAAACAAGAGAAGATACAATCGATTTGATTGTTGGTGTTGTGGCAAGATTGGTCACTTCGCCATAGATTGTTGGTTTAACCCCAGAAATGTCAAGACTCCACGGGTTAACAATGTAAGAATGACCCCTTGCAATGTTAACACTCCGAGTGGTGTTAATCTAACCAGAAACCTAGGACCCAAATCCTTTTGGGTTCCTAAGGGAAATTAATCTGTGATTGCAGGTATGTCTAAAGGCCAACCAAAACTCTAATCAGGCACTTGGACAAGTGGATGTTCATGGTACATGACCAGAACATAGAAGAAATATAGTAAGGTTGTTGAAAAGCTTAGGAATTCAGTCCAGGCACTGAAATTCTAAGGGGGAGATAAGGCTAAGGGGGAGAAAAGATTGAGGGGGAGCTGGTTCAATACTCTCAAAGTTGTCTCCCAAATTATGCCTCCTATGCAGTTGCTGAGGGGGAGCTTTGATCTCTCATGCTTTTCCTTCCCTATCTGAAGCAGTCAGAAAGGGGGAGAGGAATTGTAAGGGGGAGAGAAGTTGAAGAAGAGAAAGTTGAAAGCGAGAGAAGGTTGAAAAGCTAAGTTTTCTAACTCTCCTTATGTTTAATGTATTTCTCTGTACATTTATTTCTGTTCAATTCACCTTAGTAGATAGGGTTCTGACTTCTTCAAATAGGGGGAGATTGTTGGGTATTGTAGCCACAATTACCTTGATTTGAAGAAGTGTCCCTTGAACTAAGATGAATTGATGTTGTATTTGATATTTCTCTAGTTATGTGTTTGCAGATTATTCCACACTAGGTACAAACCAATGTCAGCTTTCAATGAGTCGTCAAACAAGGCCTGTGCAATGTAATCCCTCATTGTATAGACCAAAGTGTTGGCTCATGTGAAATCTCTCTATTGGGATGTATCTCATTTCCTAAGTGCAAGAGAAGGAGGACTGGAGCTGATGGTGGAATCTTTTAAGAAAGGAATTTTTCTTAAGTAAAATTCGGTTATATCATTTAGGACATATAGTCGAATTCGACTATATGGTCTGAATGGATATAACCGAATTCGGTTAATCATAGATCGAAATTTCTTCAAAGTAATAGAATAACCGAATTCGGTTATTGAAATTCGGTTATTGTTTTTTTCGGTGAATGTGGTTAACCGAATGTTGAAATCTGTAGAATTCAGTTATATCATTTAACCGAATTCGAATCGGTTATTGCCATTCGGTTATTCCATTTAGTCGAATCGGTCTGCGTATCTCCGGTTCAGTTCTTCCGGCCTGATCTTTTAGGGATTTCTCTTTAACGATTCGCGAGGTGTCTTTCTCGATGCTCTCAGATATAGCCGTTGGAGTGAAGAAGCTATAAATAGCTAAGGGTTAATTCCGTTTAACCCTAATCGTGAATCCAAGAAGAAAAACATCGTTCTCTCCGTCCGTCGGCTGACTGTTATCGCAAATCTTCTGCTGTTGCCGAAAATGTTTTTGAACGATTCTTCTTGAAGAAAAGGGTCAACTAGATCTCTGATTTTAGATCTCTTCAAGTTCCTTTTAGATCTAGTTGTCTCCTAAGTGTTCAGATCAAGTTCTCTCAAGGCAAGATTTCTTCTTCCTTCTTTCAAGATCCAGAGTTCCGATTCAATCAAGGAAGAAGAAGATCTTTTATTTTCAGATATGATAAAGTTAAAATCTCAAGGAGATTTAAAGTAGATTGTTTCTCAATCTAAAGTTGTGTAAGAGTTTATTACATTATTCTTGTAGGAAGCTTGCTTCCGAGTTGTAGGAGCGTTGTCTCCGAGTTTGTAGGAAGTTTCCCTTCCGAGTTTGTAGGAGAGTTTGTTCTCCGAGCTTGTAGGAGTTTTGACTCCGAGTTGTAGGATTATTCTTAATCCGAGATCAGTGAAGTAGCCTAGTCTAGCCGGTCGTGCTAGATAGGTGAGGTGGAAAGTGGACTACCCAAGATCGGGGAACCACTATAATTTTCTGTGTTGTGCTGTGCTCTTTTGGATTCTGTGTGCTTTTATTTATAAGTTTTTAATTCCGCGTAAAGACATAGAATCCACCTATTCACCCCCCTCTAGGTGATTTAGGCCGCAACTAGATACTTTCAATAGAGTTAAGTGAGCTTAATATCACCTTCGTCCTTCGACTATCCATGAAGGAACAGGCAGTGGCATATTTCATGGCAGATTATGTGGCCGAGATGGAGGAGGATCAAGCCCCTCGTCATGTTCCATGGAAGCTGCTGGTTGACGGGGCCTCAGGCAAAAATTCTCTCGGAGGAGGGGTGGTGTTGGAGAGCCCCCACGGGATGAAGATCGAGCAAACACTCGTAATACATTTCCCAGTCACTAACAACCAGGCGGAATATGAGGCGGTGATTGTCGGCCTGCGTCTGGCTCAGGAACTGGGAGTCCATGACGTGGAGGTCCTCACCGACTCGATGATAATAGCCTCTCAGATCAAGGGAGAGTTCGAGACGAGGGAACCTACACTCATAAGATACTTAGCCAAAGTGAGAAGCCTCATTGGAGCGTTCAAGACTTTCTCCATCAGACACATCCCTCGGGAGGAGAGCACCCCAGCAGATCGCCTGGCCAAGGCCGGTCCTCGAGCCGGAGGAACCCTGACAGACCTGTTCCGTCCTTCGATCGAGGAGGGGGAACTCATGGAAATAGAGCAGCGGCCCTCTTGGAAGGATCCCTTCGTTACCTTCCTTGCAACAGGGAAATTCCCGGAGGAGGTTCCGGACCAAAGGCGCTTCCGGTACAAGTCCGCCTACTACGTGCTCCATGAGGGGGATTTGTATCGGAAGACCCTCTCGGGTCTCCTGGCCCGATGCATCTCAGAAGACGAAGTCCCGAGGATCTTGGAAGAAGTTCACTCCGGCGAGTGTGGCAGCCACTCGGTGAGCAGGATGTTGGAGGAAAGGATAATGAGGCAGGGGTACTTTTGGCCGACCTTGAGTAGAGATGCGGCGGCCTTCGCTAAGAAATGCCAAAAGTGCCAGATGTTCGCCCCGCTTCAGCTCCTGCCTGCTCAGAGGCTAAGGAGTATCACGGCGCCCTGGCCATTCGCCATTTGGGGGACGGATCTGGTGGGACCCTTCCCCCAGGCCAGTGGGCAGAGGAGATTCCTCTTGGTCATGATCGACTACTTCTCGAAGTGGTTGGAAGTCAAGGCGCTGGCCAAGGTCACCTCCCAGGTGATCCGCAACTTCATATGGGGGGAGATCATCTGTCGACATGGGCTTCCGCAGGCCATAGTCACAGATAATGGCCCGCAATTTGCCAGCGAGGAGTTCATCAGTTTCTGTGGCCAGTTGGGGGTAGACCTCAGGTTTGCATCCGTCCACCATCCCAGGAGCAACGGGCAGGCGGCAAACAAGATTATCGTGAACTTGCTCAAGAAGAAGGTGGAAAATCTTAAGGGCAATTGGGTGGAGCAGCTCCCCTCGGTCCTGTGGGCTTTAAGGACTACCCCCAACACTGCTACGGGAGAGACCCCTTTCAAGCTCTCTCACGACTGCGAGGCCATCATCCCCATAGAGTTCGAAGTCATGACACCACGGGTAAAGGCTGCCACGAATAGAGAGGAATATTGGAGAGCTGGGAACGAAGAGGAGTTGCGACTCTCCCTCGACCTCATCGAAGAAGCACGGGATCTGGCAGCCATTCGCCAAGAAGAGGTCAAGCGGCGGATGGCCAAGTACTTCGACAAGCACATCAGGGTCAAGCAATTCGAAAAGGGGGACCTAGTACTCAAGAAGGTCGACGCGGCTGGAAGGTATGCCGCAGTGGGAAAGCTTAATCCCAACTGGGAAGGTCCCTATGTCGTGGAAGGGGCGCTAAAGTCTGGGCGATACCGCCTTCAGAATGTGGAGGGCCAACCCCTCAGTCACACATGGAGTGGTGACGATCTCAAATGCTTCTATCCCTAAAAACTATATAATGCTAATGCTTTTGAAATGAGAATATTCTGTTTAACCTGTGTGTGTGAAAGTAATGCTGCAGCTTGTGGGGAAGCCCTGAAGGTTCCAGAAAATGGCCCCGAGCAGACCCGCTGTCCAGGCTCTCATCTAGCTAGCAGGTCCGAAGGCTCACTCGGTGGCAGGTTCTAAGTTGTTGGGAAGATGGCACCGAGCAGACCCGCTGTCCAGGCTCTCATCTAGCTGGCAGGTCCGAAGGCTCACTCGGTGGCAGTTTCTAAGTTTTTGGGAAGATGGCCCCGAGCAGACCCGCTGTCCAGGCTCTCATCTAGCTGGCAGGTCCGAAGGCTCACTCGGTGGCAGGTTCTAAGTTGTTGGGAAGATGGCCCCGAGCAGACCCGCTGTCCAGGCTCTCATCTAGCTGGCAGGTCCGAAGGCTCACTCGGTGGCAGGTTCTAAGTTTTTGGGAAGATGGCCTCGAGCAGACCCGCTGTCCAGGCTCTCATCTAGCTGGCAGGTCCGAAGGCTCACTCGGTGGCAGATTCTAAGTTGTTGGGAAGATGGCCCCGAGCAGACCCGCTGTCCAGGCTCTCATCTAGCTGGCAGGTTTGAAGGCTCACTCGGTGGCAGGTTCTAAGTTGTTGGGAAGATGGCCCCGAGCAGACCCGCTGTCCAGGCTCTCATCTAGCTGGCAGGTTCGAAGGCTCACTCGGTGGCAGGTTCTAAGTTGTTGGGAAGATGGCCCTGTTGGGTATTGTATCCACAATAGCCTTGATTTGTAGAAAGTCAACTTTGAACCAAGATTGAATTGTTTGTGTATTTGATATGCTTTTCTAGTAATGCTCTTGCAGGTTCACTTTGCTAAGTGTAGACCAATGTCAGGTCACAATGGGTCAATAAGCACAGTCTCATGCAATGTAATTCTTCATTGTGTGAGGTATGGGGTTGACTCATGTGTGGTCTCTCAATTGGGATACACTTTATGATCAAGACATTAAAGGTTCAAAGCTTAGGTGTGCAGCATTGGCCTGAAGACAAAAGAAGAAATTTCTCTATGTAAACTTTTCGAAAAGTAAGGAGATTTTCCGAGAAGTCTTTCTGTGTTTTCGAAAAGTCCTTATGCTTTTTCGAGAAGAGTTGTTTCAGATGTTTCTCGAGAAGTTGTTGAAATTTCCGAGTAGTTTCTTGTATTTCTCGAGATGTCTTTGTTCTCTCGAAAGGTCTTATTTGTTTTCGGGAAAAGCTCTTTTTCCAGGTGATTTCGAGAAGTCTGTCTCAGCTCAGCTTTCGAGAAATCTTTTATCTCTCGAGAAGTATTCTTGTTTTCGAAGAACTCTCTGGTTCTTTCGAAAAATCCTTTTCTCTGAAGGTTGTTCTCGAAATTGTTCTGAAGCTTTCGAGAAGTTTTCTTTGTTCTCGAGAAGTCCTGTATCTCTCGAGAAGTTCTGTCATAAATCTTTGTTCTCTCTTTCTAAAGCTGTTTTTCGAGAACTAGTCGTTTCTCTCGAGAAGTCTTGGAATTCTCGAGAAGTCTAGTCCTATCATTTCTCGAAAACAACTTTGTTTTCCCATTTTGACGACAAGTCCTTTCCGTCAATTTGACGTGACGTCTTTCCTCGTCTTAAGGTTAAATCGTTAGGATGTCATCTATATAATGATTGCTCCTTAAGAATGAGTAAACAAGTTTTTGAGATTCATAAGATCAGAGTTCGTATTTTTCCTAACCCTAATCTGATCCAAGATTGTCGTCAAGTGCCACGCATCGCCTTTGTTGGAGTTCAATCGTGAGTTATCTGAAATCGTCTTCAAGTGGAAGAGGAAGGTCAATCGATCATTGCCTTACATGTTCTGATTCTATCGGATTGATCAAGACCTTAGAAGATCTGATTTGTGTCGTTTCGATTCTTCATTTTCTACATCAAGCCGAAGTCATTTTTGTCGCAAGAAGAAAAGAAGATTTTCAGATCTATTTGTGATTTGATAAGTATAATCTCATTATCAATTTTATATTTGATTGTAGGAGAGATTGTTCTCCGAGTTGTAGGAGAGGTGTTCTCCGAGTTGTAAGAGAGGGTTCTCTCTGAGTTTGTAGGAGATTGATCTCCGAGTTGTAAGAGTTTTGACTCTGAGATTTGTAGGATCGTTCTTGATCTGAGATTTAGTGAAGTAGTCAAGTCTAGCTGTGGTGCTAGATTGGCGAGGCCGGCAAGTGGAGTACCCAAGATCGGGGAACCACTATAAATTTCTTTGTCGTCTGTGGTTGTGGTTTGCATTTTGTGCGTTCTTTATTTTCAAGATTTTCAATTCCGCAAAAGACGCTGTTATCACCTATTCACCCCCCTCTAGGTGATTTTGGTGGGCAACTAGATATTTCAATTGGTATCAGAGGTAGGTTGTTCTTAAAAGGTTAACACCTTGAACAAGATCTTTTCACTCTATTTGCCTTCAAATCATGGAAAAGTGCAAGGAATCGTCTTCGTTGAAATTGCCAATATGCACAAAGGCTAACTTTCCTATGTGGAAAGAAAGAGTCAGATTTTATATGGAAGCCGCAGACCCAAGAATCTTCCAAGTTGTGGAAGAAGGACCTCATGTGCCAATGACTGCCTCAACAGTCAATCCTACGGTTCAAGTACCAAAGAAAATGTTGGACTTAACAAAGGATGAGATCGCTCTCGTTGCCTTGGACAAAAAGGCAAAGAACATCATTGCCAGTGCAGTGGATGATTCTATGTTGCAAAATCTAATTCACTGTAATTCTGCAAAAGAAATGTGGACGTCCTTAATAGTTCTTATGGAAGGTACCGAAGAAGTAAGAGATGATAGAAGATCTCTTTTGAATCAAGAGTATGAAGCATTCAAGCAGAATAAAAAGGAGTGCATTGCTGATGCTTATGAAAGATTCTTCAAGATCGTAAACGGCCTAAGAAACTATGGTCGGGAATTCTCAAATGGTGAACTGAATGATAAATTCCTGCGTTCCCTAACGAAAGATTGGGATAGCAAGATTGTTGCAATCAGAGAATTTGGGAAGTTACCAAATCTAGACCCTCAGAATCTGTTTGGGAAACTGTTGTCCCACGAGCTACAAATGAACATTCGGA
The DNA here is from genome assembly GCA_033032865.1 of Dactylorhiza incarnata. Taxonomy (NCBI): domain Eukaryota; kingdom Viridiplantae; phylum Streptophyta; class Magnoliopsida; order Asparagales; family Orchidaceae; genus Dactylorhiza; species Dactylorhiza incarnata. The sequence goes on from JAWHQI010000134.1 coordinate 5,617,947, forward strand.
AAACAGAAGAAGATGGGAATAGAGGTTCAAGCAAGGAAAGAACCTTGGCTATGAAGGCTGAGAGTTCTAGAAAATGCAGAACTTTGTCTCCAATCAGTATACAAGAATCTACTGATGAAGAAGAATCTAAGGCCGGCTCCTCCAGCTCAGAAATGTCTGATGGGGAATTCTCTCTTATCTCCCGTCAGTTTAAAAAACTGCTAAACAAAAGAAGACACATGAAGAACAAGTTTTCCTCTGAAAATAGACAGTCTCGACGTGATGGTGATCATCACAAAAAGAGTTCTAGCAATCATGACAGGTATAAATCTAAAACTGGTAAACATATTTCTTCTGACATAGTTTGTTATTGTTGCAATAAGCCAGGGCACATGATTGCTGAATGCCCTTATAAAAAGAAGGAGGGTGGAAGAAAAGAAGAAAAGAAATCCACTCACAGAAAAAGGAAGACTGAAAAGAGTCTAGTCGCTAAAAAGAACAAAACTTTAAGTGACAGTGACTCGGAAAAATCAAGTAGTGAAGAAGAAGCCTACTTCGGGTTGATGGCTATGACTGATGATGAAGAAGAACCTCCATACACTGGGAAGGTAAATTCTCACACTATGCTATCTGATTCGGATTATGCTTCTGCTGAACAAAAAGATTATCTCTCTGATGATGAATCTAAACTCATGACCCAATACACCGAAATGCTCAAGAGCTTTGACAAGTGCCGAAGGATTGTCAAATCTCAGACCAAGGAAATTATGTCTCTTAAGGAAATGGAAACCAATTTGAGAAAGGAAGTTGAACAACTTTCTTCCTTCAAAGAGGAAGTCCAAGTCTTAAAAGACAAGATCAAAAGCTCGGATGAGCTCCTTGATCGGAGAGCGAACTCTATCAAAGTTTTGGAAGAACAGCTAGCCGCTGAACGAAAGCTAGTTGAAAAGTTTTCACAACCCAAAACAATTCTTCCGCTCATTGATAGATTCACTGCTCAAGCAAGTACTAGTGGATTAGGTCATGTGGCAGGTCCTAGTAACACTACTAAGGGCACACATGCCAATAAGAAATTCATGAATGCTAAGAAGGCCTCCATTGAAGAGAAAGGGAAAGCCCATCAAAAACATGCACCATTTCAGAAAGTTATTTTTCCCTCAAACATTTATGACATGCAAAGCACTTATGGTCACTTGACCCGACCAATTAAGTTTGGACCTGTCAATGACTATAAGGGATGGACTAGTCCCCGAAACTTCGAAGATAGTGTTTTCAAAGCATCTCATGAAGAGATAAATCTAAGAGATTATGGTCCTTATGTTCACGGACATAATAAGAAGAAAGCACCAATAGTAAAGACTATTGTACCTAAGCCAGAGGAGAAAGCATTACCCTGTGTATGCTGTACTCATGAAACATACTCATCCAGAAGGATTGCTCCTGCCAAAATCAACGTTCAAAGAATTAAGCAGGAAAATATTAAGAGAAGGTACAACAGGTTTAACTGTTGGTGTTGCGGCAAAATAGGTCACTTTGCCGTAGACTGTTGGTTCAATTTCACATATTCCAAGAGACCACAAATTAACAATGCAAGAAAGACCACTCGCAATATTAATGCTCCTCGTGGTACTCAACTAACAAGGGACCAAGGACCCAAAGTAGTTTGGGCTCCTAAGGCAAAATAATTTGTTTTTTCAGGTATGTCCAAAGGCCATCAAAAATCCTATCTGGTATTTGGACAGTGGTTGTTCTCGGCACATGACCGGGACTAGAAGTCTACTGCAATATTTTACTCCAGTTGAGAATGGACCAAAAGTTATTTTTGGGGGATCAGACCGTGGAGTTACAAAAGGCTATGGTATGATTTCTAATGGCAATGTATCTTTCTTAGATGTGGCTTATGTGGAAGGATTAGAACATAATCTGATAAGTATAAGCCAACTCTATGATAAAGGATACATAGTTGATTTTTGTAAAGACAAGTGTTTGATAAAGTCGGCAGAAAATTCTGAAACAATTCTATCAGGCACTCGTCATAGGAATATTTTCTGTTTAAATTTTATTTGTTTATCATCTTCTACACCAGTATGTCTTTTAGCAAAAGATAGTGCATCTCTTGCTGATCAATGGCATAAGAGATTAGCACATATAAACTTCAAAACTATACATAAGTTGTTTTCACAAAACTTAGTACGTGATGCACCTTATGTTATGTGCATTAAAGATAGACCTTGTCATGCTTGTGTAAAAGGCAAGCAAACAAGAGCTACCTTTAAAAGCATTATAGGCAAAGATTCAACTAGGTGTTTGCATCTACTTCATATGGACTTGTTTGGTCCTTTGCAAATTAGGAGTTTAGGAGGTAAGTCTTTTACATTAGTTATTGTAGATGATTACTCACGTTTCACATGGGTATTCTTTCTTAAACACAAGTCAGATACGTTTGCCATTTTCACTAAGTTTGTCAAGCAAATCCAGAACGAATTTGAATGCACCGTGGTCAAAATCAGAAGTGACCATGGAACAGAATTTGAATCTGGGGCTATGACAGATTTTTGTGAAAGTCTAGGTATCTTTCATGAGTTTTCCTCACCTCGAACTCCACAACAAAATGGGGTAGCTGAGAGAAGGAATAGAACACTCATTGAGGCTTGCAGAACAATGTTGAGTGACACTTCTCTACCCGAATATCTTTGGGCTGAAGCCGTCAACACTGCATGCCACGTGCAAAACAGAGCACTCATAAACAAAAACCATGAAAAGACTCCTTATGAACTACTAAAAGGCAAGAGACCAACCATCTCTTATTTTAGAATCTTTGGCTGCAAATGCTTTGTACTTAATAATGGAAAGCATTACAAAACTAAGTTTAGCGAAAAGAGCTTTGAAGGTATTTTCGTAGGCTATAGCAGCCATAGTAAAGCTTATCGTATTTTTAATAAGAAAACTTTGGTTGTAGAAGAGTCTATTAATGTTGTATTTGATGAGACGAGCATGCTTCAAAGCAGCTCTTCAAGTTCTTCTATTGAAGTTGCAGGTTCAAAGTTGCAAGATACACACTTGCATAAGCCAGTTAAAGACGACGCTCAAACCTTCGTCAAAATCTCTCCTCTAACCTTAGCTGATGAGGAAGATCACCAAGATGAAGAACCAACTCCAGTGGAAGAATTTGTTCCAGTTGAAGAAGAAGTAGTTCCCGTTGTTCCAAGCGATGCGAGAAATCTTGAATTTAGACACATGAGGGATCACCCTATTGATCAAATCATAGGAGATCCTCATAATGGCATTAGAACAAGAAGAGGTACTACTAACGAAAATTTGCATTTGAGCTTTCTTTCACAGGTAGAACCAAAGAAATTTCAAGAAGCAAATGAAGACCCATACTGGATTATTGCAATGGAAGAAGAATTAAACCAATTCAAGCGTTGCAAGGTCTGGACACTTGTTCCAAAGCCTAAGGATAAGAACATAATTGGAACAAAGTGGGTGTACAGAAACAAGTTGGACGAAGATGGAACAATCATCAAGAATAAAGCAAGACTTGTAGCAAAAGGCTATAGACAGGAAGAAGGGATCGACTTCGATCAAACTTATGCTCCGGTAGCAAGGCTTGAAGCGATCAGAATGTTCTTAGCCTTTGCTGCATTCAAGGGTTTCACCGTATATCAAATGGATGTCAAGTCAGCATTCCTCAACGGAAATATCAAAGAAGAAGTATACGTGGAACAACCTCCAGGTTTTATCAATCCAGACTTTCCTAATTATGTTTATTTACTTCAGAAAGCTTTATATGGTTTAAAACAAGCTCCTCGAGCTTGGTATGAGACGCTGTCTAACTTCCTTCTTGAGAACAAGTTCACAAGAGGAAAGATAGATAAGACATTATTTCTTAGGGAAGTAAAAGGCAAGATTTTGCTAGTGCAAATCTATGTTGATGACATTATTTTTGGCTCTACGGACGACAATCTTTGCAAAAAGTTTTTAAAACTTATGCAGGGAAAGTTTGAAATGAGCAGTATGGGCGAGCTGAAATATTTCTTAGGACTTCAAGTGAAACAATCTGAAGATGGAATTTTCATCTCACAGACAAAATTCACCAAGGAGTTGATTAAGAAATTTGGAATGGAGAATGCAACCTCTATGAGGACTCCAATGAGCTCAGCTATGTCTCTGGACAAGGACGAGAAAGGGAAACCTTTTGATGAAACCAAATACAGAAGCATAATTGGCTCTTTGCTCTACCTTACTGCCAGTAGACCTGACATAATGTTTTCTACATGTGTATGTGCTAGATATCAGGTGAACTCTAAGGAATCTCATTACACTGCTGCAAAGCGAATCTTGAGATACATTAAAGGCACACCAAATCTTGGCTTATGGTACCCAAGAAGTAATGATAGCGAACTAATAGGCTATTCAGATGCAGATTTTGCAGGTAGCAGAGACGACAGGAAAAGCACTTCCGGAACATGCCAATTTCTCGGAAGAAGACTTATTTCCTGGAGTAGCAAGAAGCAGAATTGTGTTGCAATTTCAACCGCCGAGTCAGAATATATTTCTGCAGGCAGTTGTTGCGCACAACTTCTATGGATCAGGAACCAGCTTCAAGATTATAATTTGAAGATAAAGAATATTCCAATGTTTTGCGACTCCTCTAGCGCAATTGCTATAGCAAATAATCCGGTCTCACACAGTCGGACAAAGCATATCGAATTAAGATATCATTTCATCCGAGAGCATGTGGAGAATGGGGATATCAACTTAAGTTATGTCTCTACAGATAAGCAAATAGCAGATATACTCACGAAGCCGCTGGATGAGACCAAGTTCTCTTTCTTCAAGACAGAACTTGGAATGCTCAACATGGAATAATGATCAAACAAAGGAAAAGGGAAGAAGATAAGTGAATTTTCTTAAGTTTATCTTATTTTTTTTATGTTCTAAAATGAAGCACATGATTATCATTTGGAGACAAGAAAAATTAAAGAAGGAAAATTCAAGTCATTATTAAACTTCTCGAGAAATGAAGTTAATGTCTCGAGAAATGACTTGCTGTTGTTTGAAGATAAAATATTTCGAAAAATTTGACATCATCTCTCGAAAAATGAATTCACACTTCTCGAGAAATGGGTTATCCCTCGAGAACTTTAATTATCTTTCGGAAGAAGATCGGCAAAGTTCAGAGACCTCTCGAGAACTTTAACAACCTCTCGAGAAATATCTTATACTTTTCGAAATCATTAATTTCAATTCTCGAGAATACGAAGAGCCAGGTACGCATGAACTTTATTTTCTTTAACTTAATTAAAACCAAATTAATTGTCACATCAGAACCACACTATAAATAGAGTCTCGAAATGAATTAAGAGGTCACGCGAAGTACTTCCATTTCCTCTCGAAAAGTGTCGTCGGTTCATCTTCTTTTACGCAAAATCGACGTTCCAGTTCAGACGATTCTTCACTCTTTCCAGTCCTCATCTCAAGTTCTCCTCACAATTAATGGCTCCTTCCGGGAAACCTAAGATCGGCGTGGGCAGTGAACTTGTGCGAGAAGGTCTCCAGTCTATGTCAGATGAGTTTCAAAACCTTTTTTATCTTTTAGATGCAGCAGGACTGTCATTCATACTAGAACATCAATGTCGAATTCTATTTCAAGAGGTAGAGGATCTGTTTATCAATGTAAAAGTTCACAAAAACGGAAATAGGATGAAATCAATGGTTGGAAATTTCAAAATCAAGATTAATCCAAAATCTCTTTCCAAGTATTTGAAAGTTCCATTGGAAGAAAATGAGGACACTCTAAGTAATGAGGATTGGGCTCATGCCCTAATCTTTTGTGGACTAGATAAAGGAACTTCAACCATTCGTAGACAAAAGATGAGCGATGTTGGAAAATTGTTAGTGGACATTATTTCAAAAGTCTTACTTTGTCATACTGGCAGTCTGGGTCATGTCTCTTCAGATGTTTTCAGTTTAGTAGCAATGGTGGTTTGTGGAAAAAGGTTCAGCTGGGCAGATTTCTTATTCAATAAGATCAAAGAAAGCATATTGAGCCCCAATTTTGCAAGAATCCTGACACTCTATTTAAATCAGCTTGATCCAGTTGTGTTTGACATGTCCAAAGGAGCTATTATTCATCATTTGAAGAAGGTAGATGTTGTCACAATGAAGAGGTGGAATATCAGAATTAATAAGCCAGCTGCAGGTGCAGGTCCCCAGGGGGAGCCTATTACTTCAGCTCAATCAGTTCCTGAATTTGAAGCTCCTGCTCCTCCTCCTCCAGAAATATCAGCAACTCCAGCTCCACCTCCAGCTCAACTCAGTTCATTTCCAGATCCAGATCCATCTCCAGCTCCACAAGACACCATTCCTTCAGCAGAACCAAGTCTCCCTCCTTCACCAAACACAGTTCTTTCTCCATCAGCTCAGGATCCTTCAGAACAAGTTCCTTCAGATCTAGCTTCTTCCAAAACTCCATCAATCCCAGATGATCAAGTCTTGTCAGATACTCCTATGGAAACTACTGTTCTTTCACAAGTTCAAGGAGATCATTTCTCACCTCCTCCAGCTATAAATGAAGACAGAGTAGATTCCACCTTAGCAGATGTGGTGAGTGAAATTCTAAAAGGTGCTGATGATGTGCTTAGCACTAGTGACCACATGGGTGGGTCAGGAGCAGATTTTGATTTTACTCTAGAAGGAGATGATGTTTCAGTGCATGATTCATCTCCTCCCCCAGTACATATTGAGGGGGAGCAAGATCCTTGCTTAGAAACAAACAAGGAAGCTCAGGAAAAGCTTGTTGTTTTATCTCCTGTGAAGCTCCAGAGTTCAGTTGTTCTTGAAGATCTACCAGAAGAAGCTCTGCCAATCCCTCCTCTTCCATCTCTTTTTGATGAACAAACAATTCTTGGTAAAATTGAACTTATGCTTCAAAGACAAAGTGCCAAAATAGATTACTCCTTCAAAGAAGTTCATGCAAGAATATCTGATGTTGAAAAGGAAATGTCAAAGAAGTTGAAAGAATTCAAAACCAGTTCAGATCAACTAAAAGAGGTTGTTATTCAGGGAGGAAAGGCTATTGATCACACCATAGAGGGTGTAGCCACAGTGCTAGCTGAAGTTATTCAAGTAAGAAAAACTCAAGAAAACATGGCTTCAAGGGCTGAAGATAATACTTTCAAAGTTATTGATGAAGTTGGCCAGTTTAAGGAGTCTATTCTCCAAACCCTCTCTGTAGAAGTCAGAAAGGGGGAGGACAAGTTGATAGGTTCAATTGATGAAAATTTATTTGCATTTCATAATCATATGAGTGAGAAGTTTGATCAACTGTCTCAGGAAGTCCAGAAGCAGGTAGCTGATATCAAAGAATTCACACAAAGGTCTACCACTTGGCTTCATAGTGAGATCTTTCCAGATTTGGGCATTGACCCTGCTGTTCCCCCTCCTCAGTATGAGCCTCCTCAGTTCTCTCCAAGACAAGCTGTGTCTTCTGATGTAGAAGTTGCTTCTTCTAAGCAAGGTTCAAGAAAAAGAAAATATGGTGAAGGACCTTCTGCTAAGAGATCTGTTCCTGAATCTAGTTCAGCGGGCTCTGGCAAAGCTGCTGCTACTGATCCTGTGAATTATCCAGAGATTTGGAGTCCTATTTCAAAGGCTATCATTCTTGATTCACTCAGATTAGTTGAAGAAGGAGGAATGCAAGTTCAAGACTATTACAGCTCTTCTGAATGGAAACTTTATCAAACCAGCAAGACCAAAAGGAGATTACATTACAGGATATATAAGTACAATGATCCTACAGCTCCTCCAGCTCCTCCAAAGTACCATCCTAAACCTTTTGCATACTTCAAAAGACAGGAACAGAAAAGAAGAGACAATGCCAGAGGTTGAAGATCATCAAATTCTATTGTCATATGCTTGTGTGAACTTTAATTCATTAGACAATCTTAAATCTAAATATAGTTTTTGATTCTGATGTGACAATCATGTTCTTATATTTAGATATTGCTCTTAATGTTCTTTCTAGTATATTCTTTTTATATTTAATATGGCTACAATTCATCTTGGTAAGAAGGGTTCTGACTTCTACAAATAGGGGGAGATTGTTGGGTATTGTATCCACAATAGCCTTGATTTGTAGAAAGTCAACTTTGAACCAAGATTGAACTGTTTGTGTATTTGATATGCTTTTCTAGTAATGCTCTTGCAGGTTCACTTTGCTAAGTGTAGACCAATGTCAGGTCACAATGGGTCAATAAGCACAGTCTCATGCAATGTAATTCTTCATTGTGTGAGGTCTGGGGTTGACTCATGTGTGGTCTCTCAATTGGGATACACTTTATGATCAAGACATTAAAGGTTCAAAGCTTAGGTGTGCAGCATTGGCCTGAAGACAAAAGAAGAAATTTCTCTATGTAAACTTTTCGAGAAGTAAGGAGATTTTCTGAGAAGTCTTTCTGTGTTTTCGAAAAGTCCTTATGCTTTTTCGAGAAGAGTTGTTTCAGATGTTTCTCGAGAAGTTGTTGAAATTTCCGAGTAGTTTCTTGTATTTCTCGAGATGTCTTTGTTCTCTCGAAAGGTCTTATTTGTTTTCGGGAAAAGCTCTTTTTCCAGGTGATTTCGAGAAGTCTGTCTCAGCTCAGCTTTCGAGAAATCTTTTATCTCTCGAGAAGTATTCTTGTTTTCGAAGAATTCTCTGGTTCTTTCGAAAAATCCTTTTCTCTGAAGGTTGTTCTCGAAATTGTTCTGAAGCTTTCGAGAAGTTTTCTTTGTTCTCGAGAAGTCCTGTATCTCTCGAGAAGTTCTGTCATAAATCTTTGTTCTCTCTTTCTAAAGCTGTTTTTCGAGAACTAGTCGTTTCTCTCGAGAAGTCTTGGAATTCTCGAGAAGTCTAGTCCTATCATTTCTCGAAAACAACTTTGTTTTCCCGTTTTGACGACAAGTCCTTTCCGTCAATTTGACGTGACGTCTTTCCTCGTCTTAAGGTTAAATCGTTAGGATGGCATCTATATAATGATTGCTCCTTAAGAATGAGTAAACAAGTTTTTGAGATTCATAAGATCAGAGTTCGTATTTTTCCTAACCCTAATCTGATCCAAGATTGTCGTCAAGTGCCGCGCATCGCCTTTGTTGGAGTTCAATCGTGAGTTATCTGAAATCGTCTTCAAGTGGAAGAGGAAGGTCAATCGATCATTGCCTTACACGTTCTGATTCTATCGGATTGATCAAGACCTTAGAAGATCTGATTTGTGCCGTTTCGATTCTTCATTTTCTACATCAAGCCGAAGTCATTTTTGTCGCAAGAAGAAAAGAAGATTTTCAGATCTATTTGTGATTTGATAAGTATAATCTCATTATCAATTTTATATTTGATTGTAGGAGAGATTGTTCTCCGAGTTGTAGGAGAGGTGTTCTCCGAGTTGTAAGAGAGGGTTCTCTCTGAGTTTGTAGGAGATTGATCTCCGAGTTGTAAGAGTTTTGACTCTGAGATTTGTAGGATCGTTCTTGATCCGAGATTTAGTGAAGTAGTCAAGTCTAGCTGTGGTGCTAGATTGGCGAGGCCGGCAAGTGGAGTACCCAAGATCGGGGAACCACTATAAATTTCTTTGTCGTCTGTGGTTGTGGTTTGCATTTTGTGCGTTCTTTATTTTCAAGATTTTCAATTCCGCAAAAGACGCTGTTATCACCTATTCACCCCCCTCTAGGTGATTTTGGTGGGCAACTAGATATTTCAGGCCCCGAGCAAACCCGCTGTCCAGGCTCTCATCTAGCTGGCAGGTCCGAAGGCTCACTCGGTGGCAGGTTCTAAGTTGTTGGGAATATGGCCCCGAGCAGACCCGCTGTCCAGGCTCTCATCTAGCTGGCAGGTCCGAAGGCTCACTCGGTGGCAGGTTCTAAGTTGTTGGGAAGATGGCCCCGAGCAGACCCGCTGTCCAGGCTCTCATCTAGCTGGCAGGTCCGAAGGCTCACTCGGTGGAAGGTTCTAAGTTGTTGGGAAGATGGCCCCGAGCAGACCCGCTATCCAGGCTCTCATCTAGCTGGCAGGTCCGAAGGCTCACTCGGTGGCAGGTTCTAAGTTTTTGGGAAGATGACCTCGAGCAGACCCGCTGTCCAGGCTCTCATCTTGCTGGCAGGTCCGAAGGCTCACTCGGTGGCGGGTTCTAAGTTTTTGGGAAGATGGCCCCGAGCAGACCCGCTGTCCAGGCTCTCATCTAGCTGGCAGGTCCGAAGGCTCACTCGGTGGCGGGTTCTAAGTTTTTGGGAAGATAGCCCCTAGCAGACCCGCTGTCCAGGCTCTCATCTAGCTGGCAGATCCGAAGGCTCACTCGGTGGCAGGTTCTAAGTTGTTGGGAAGGTGGCCCCGAGCAGACCCGCTGTGCAGGCTTTCATCTAGCTGGCAGGTCCGAAGGCTCACTCGATGGCTAGTCCTAGATTCTCAAAGGTCGACCTCGGGAGCACTTGCGAGGACTGCACACCAGTAAGGTAGTCTCTTCTCTCCCTTATAACCTATCCATGCGGGACCCCTGACCTGGGCAAATGGTCAGAGGGGGCGAGTGGAGCGAGTAGCGGAAGATCGGAAAGGGCAAAGCATCCTAGGTCACCTTCGAGCATCCGCCGAGTGGCCAAGACAATAACACTACGACCCAACCTCCTAATGAGCCTGGCGAGATACAGTAGCAAATGAGTAAAAATCAAGATAGCACAAAAATTTGTAATCAATATATATGCCAAGGGGACTCGCCCCAGTTCATGATTACATCCAAAATGAAAGGCAAAAAGAAAGCAAAAAATCATGAGGGCCCCTCTCAGGGGTCGGCAGGCTTCTCGCCAGAAGATCCATCACTCTCGCCCGAATCCGTGAGGAGGGCGCCTTCTCGCGGCTCGCCGTCCTCATCTTCCGGGAAAGGGATCGGGATGTAGAGCTCAGGGACGACCTGTCGGGCAGAGAGGCATTCAGCCTCCTCCTTCAGGTACCCAGCCTGCCGCAGCACCTGCAGCGCATGCTTCACGACGCTTTGAGCGTTCTCCTGCATCAACTGCTCTAACTCATGGTGAGGGTAAAAGTGCCCCTACTCCCTGAGGCGAGTGCCAAAGCATCGGTTTCCCGCGACTGTTGGGCCTCGACTTTAGCCAGCCGGACTTCCTCCTCAAGGTTAACCACCCGCGCGCGAAGCATCTCGGTGATCGTAGTGTCCTGAAAAAACAAAGGTGGTGAGAAGAAAGTGCGGCAGTCAGCAACGGTCATTCGCGGGCGGGGGGGGGGGGGGTGGAAGGGTATACCTCTCTGATGGGGCGGCTGGCGAGAAGGGCTTCCGCAGCTTCCAGCTTCACCCTGAGTTCACGCGCCTCGGCAGAAATAATAGCCCTGGTCTCCTCAACCTCCGCCAGACTCCGCGCCAGATTAACGCTCCGGCGCGAAGACATATGCGCAAGCTCAAGGGCCCGCAGCAGGGCTCGAGCGGTCTCGTGGGCGAGAACTTGTGTCTTCTCGGCATCAAAGACCTCGGCATCTTCACGACCGTAGAGGGCATACGCAATGGCGTATGCCTCACCACTGGCGAGGTCGCTCTCTATCCATGATGGATGGAGGTTGGAGAGCGAGACCCTATTCGAATTCCTGTCCCACTTCACAAAGGGAGCCCCTGAGGGGTCCACATACTTCTCGCCCTGGGGGAAGTTCCGGTGGTCCCTGGGCAATGGCGGCGGCGGCAACGACGGCCCCGCATGGAGAACATTCCCGTCCGACGCACCCATTCCCGGTTTCTGGGCCGGAGCTTTCGCCCTTGGGATCTCACCCAAAACCCCCTTCCCTTTGACGGAAGGAGGACATCTCGACTTCTTGGAAGAGGAAGAAGGGAGCACCCCGGTTTTTCGCTTCCGGCTGCTAGACTTGGAGGAGGAGGGCTCCTCCCGACAGGCATCCGCGACGGCTTGTGCAAAAGACACAGAAACCCCAGAAGGACGCGGCGGATGAAGAGGGAGGTCTCGCACGCCTATTTTTGAACACGAACGGCTCAGCGAATGGTATGAAATCAACAAAACCAAGCGAATGGAGAAGGTTTAGAAAACTCACCCTCACCCTGCGGAATGGGCGGGAGCGAGTTGACGTTTCGCCGGAGGTAAATGAGGTCCATCCCGTGCTCCAGGATGTACTGGTGCAGTTTGGCCTCGTGCCCCCCCAGAGTCGGGGGCCAGAAGGTTGATTCCTCCTCCTGCACTGGGGCGAGAAGGGTGTTTCCGAGGCTCCCGCTGACGAAGATGAAGCGGCGAACCCAGTCATGGTTCTTGTTCGGGAGACCCTGGTGTTTGAGTGGACTCTGACCAGAGAAGAAGTAGATGTCGTGTGAACAGCGGAAGGTGTACAGCTTACAGAAGACGGGTACCGAAAACTCTATCCCCTCTTCTCGCAGGAAGCACGCGTACCCGACCAGCATAGCGATGGAGTTGGGGTTGAGTTGGGCGGGCACAACCCCATAATACTGAAAGGTCTGGCGGAGTTCCGGAAAGATGGGGAGGCGAAACCCCACCTCGAAGTGCTCCAACGGGATCGCGAGAGCACACGGCGAGATGGAGTTTAGACGATCCTCTGGCCCGGGCTTTCGCGCTTCAAATCCCGGCGGGACGTAGTCCGCGACGGCGGTTAAATAAGCTTCATCGGAGAGGTCGCAGGAGTCGAAGACGTGGTTGACAAAAGCGCTGGCACACTTCGCCCTTCCTTCGGTCTCGCCACCCATTTCGCGAATGCTGAGGAGGACCGGAGTCACAAAGAAGAAGGAAGCGCGAGTGCTAGCGCAAGGAGAGAGAGGGAGCGGATGGCAGGATAATCAATACAGTAGTTGGGACCGCATATTTATAGGAATACTAAAAAACGCTTGGGCTTTCGAGGCAACGGGGGTGCGGATAGCAATCGCGCCTTCCCGGCGCCTCGAAACCCGGGCCGGTCCCTCTCGCCCATTAATGGCAAATGCCCTATGACCACCCGCTCGACGACCCGTGCGAGGGTTGAAAGAAAAATATTCGGCAGTAAGATATCATCCGGCATAACCAGGCAAGCTGCTAGAAATATAAAAAAAAGCAAAGCATTCGCAAAGCACAGAGCAAGAATTATTACAGACGTGAATAAGCCCAATGTCCTCAACATCGTAAATGGAAAAGAGAAATAGTACAAGAAGCGAATGATGACCAGCCTAGCGCTCCTCAAAATACCACTGACCCTGCCCTCGCGGCCCAGCCTTCGGAGGCATTCGCGGGCGATAGTACGCGAGCATGGAGGTGATCTCATGAGAGGCCAACTGAAGCTGGTCCCGGGCTCGCGCGGCATGTCTCCCTGGAGATAGCTCCCCACCTTCACCTCCCAGACGCTCCACCGCTGCAAGGAGGCGCGAGTAGTCCTTTTGAAGGGCCTTCAGCTCGCGCGTGACTTCGATCCGCACACCATTCACCTGGCCGACGATGTCCCGCTGCGTACAAATAAGCTTCCCCAATACCTCCGTCATTCGCTCCTTCAGGGTCGCGTGGTCTGAGGGGTCGCTGAGGAAGTCAGATAGGTCCCCAGGAGAAGGGAGAGGCGAGGGCATCCCGTCTCCCCCCTCGTGATAGGACCCAAAGGGAGAGGCTTCCCGATAGCCTGCGAGATCACAGGCTGGTCAGTCGCGTTAAATCAAAATGGATGTGCTACATACGGATGAGGTCACTAACCTGGTATGGGTTCCCCATGACCTGGGGGACGTGACGAATAGGAGTGCGCTTTAAACAATCCAGCAGCGGGAGTTAGGACTTTTCCTTTCCCGGGGCGGTAGGGCTGTAAAGAAGGAACTGAAGCATTCGCGTGGTCATCTACGCGGTCTTGCTGACTGGGTTCCCTTTCAGGGGGGACCCTCTGCTCATTCGCAGGCACGGAGGGGTTCTGTTGAACAGGGGAACCCGGAGGAACGGTGTCCCGTGGCGGAAGGTCGGGGTTGAGGGCTATAAAAAAACAGCAGCCAGTAACGCACAGCGTGTAGGACAAGAATTCATAACCTACCAGATTGTCGTATGGTTTCGCCCGGAGGGGGTGGAGGAGCAAGATCCAGATTTGGAGGAGGCCTCGCATCCGCGAGAGGTGGCACCACGGCACTGTTCGAGACGGACCCATGGCCGTCCTCAAGCGCCAAAATCCCCTGCGAATGGTCAGAGTGATTGCAGGATGAGGAGGCAGGAGCTAAATAGAAAGACGGGAGGAATTCCCATACCTGCGTTCTAGGGTCCGGAGGAGCGTTCGCCGGAGACTCCGAGGAAGTCTCGCCTCCATGACGATTCAACCGAATCGCCTTGGCTCGACGCGAGACGTAAGGGGCACTCGGGTCACACTTGGACGTAAGCCAGGGAGCAAACCTTGCCGTCTTGGGGGCAGTTGCGCTCTGGGCCGCAGCCAGGCGTTCGATCACTTCTTGTGAGAGGGGTCTCGCGGAAGGCTTGTGAAAAGACATTGGAATTGGCGAAAGGTCAAGGGAGAGAAAAGGCTTTGAGCCGAAGAATAAGAGCGTTCCAGGAAGGTCTGACATGAAGAAGTATATATAGGGTGACGGTGGGACCCACATAATCTTATGGGTCCAGTCAGCAAGCACTCACCGAATACAGGGTTGGACTGTTCTTTCCGAGCGCAGGAACCGCTCGCAAAGAGCGGGGATTGTGTACAACCCGTATTCGCGGAGTGGGTCCCTCAAGCCAACTGGCGAGATCGGGGTCAGCCAGATCAATCGCCCAGACTGAGACAGGAGGGAAGACCCCCGGGTGAGTAGGGGCGAGTCGCAGGCGAGAGGGAGAAAATCGGCGAGTGGCGCCCTCGCGGACCACTCGCCCAGGAGTGCGTGCATTCGCCCAGCCGAGCGGGAGCTCGGCGAGTGGTGCCCTCATGGACCACTCGCCCCCCAGGGCTTGAAGGAGGAAATGACCACGATGCCCCTTATGGGCTGCAAATAGCCCTTCAGAACAGCGGAGTCAGGCTATAAGCAGACCAATTTGGGGTGCGGTTAGCAAAATTAAAAGGCGGATTCATGTTATTTGCAGACCATCCTAGAAAATTCTATAAATAGACCCTTAAGGGCACCTTGGAGGGGATCCGATTCTGAGAGAGTCCTCTCCTCTAGGCTAGTCTTGGTCGGCTGCTAGTGCCCTCCAAGGTGCCCGACTGAGCTTTGGTTTGGGAGGGGAAGCTCTCTAAGATCTTCCGGGTGTGTGGCGGGACCTCCTCGCTGCAGCCTTGGGTCTGTTCCAATTTCCTCATCCACCAGTCAGAGAGTTTAGTGAGGGAGAAGTAAGCGTCGGCTACACCCCCCGGTGGGTCCGAACTCAGGAGACCGGCTGCCGGTTTCAACAATAGTAATTTTTTTATGATTTATTGAA
Organism: Dactylorhiza incarnata; assembly: GCA_033032865.1. Taxonomy (NCBI): domain Eukaryota; kingdom Viridiplantae; phylum Streptophyta; class Magnoliopsida; order Asparagales; family Orchidaceae; genus Dactylorhiza; species Dactylorhiza incarnata. The sequence continues at coordinate 5,633,313 of JAWHQI010000134.1, forward strand.
GTATTATCCCTTGTGTAGGAAATTTTAAGTGCTTGCTAGCTTAAGGGAATTAAATTTTTGAAAAATATCAAATCATGGGGCAAAATTGTGAAACTTGGTTATCTGTCATTCAATGTGTTGAAACCGATTTCTCGGTCTCGTGTGGAGCTCGGGGCCCTCACCGAAATGAGGGGCAGCTAGCCCTTACCGGTCCCTCGGGAGAGGTAAGGCCGATGATTTGAGCAAGGAACAAAGACCCTAGTCCCAGCGAGGAGGTCCCTCCACTAACCCGGAAGATCGTTGAGCGCTTCCCCTCCCAAGCCAAAGCTAAGACTCTCACATCAATAACTCGACCCCTTGCACCTATAGGTAGTCTTAGAGAAGTTTCCTTTGAAGTGGATACCTGAATACCAAGTATAGCTCGTAATAATCTATCCTCCGGAGCATATGATGATTCGTTCGCTGTCTGAGGTGTTAATTTACCTACTAAGATATCGCCCGTTTCTATCCAAGATCCCAGGATCACAATTCCATTTCTGTCTAAATTGCGGAGTAAATGAGCCTCTAAATGCGGGATCTCCTTAGTGATTTTTTCAGGGCCTTGGCTTGTTACATGAGTCTGAATTTCATATTTACGGATGTGAAAAGAAGTATAAATATCTTCATAGACCAGACGTTCGCTAATTAGTACTGCATCTTCACCTTGGAGAGCTAGAGAGCCCAACCCAAAGCGACCTAGGGAGAGAAGAGCTCAAAGATAATGAACCGCCCTCTCCTCTAAGGTGCCCTTTGAGGTCTATTTATAGATTTTAGTTTGGTGGTCTGTCAATAACCAAATCCCGCTGTCCATTCTTACTATCCGCACACCGGATTGGTCTGCTAACAGCCAAACTCCGCTGTTCGGAGAGGCTAAATGCAGACCACCGGGGGCCCCTTGGTAAAAAAAATCCCTTCCTGGACTTTTGCGGGGCGAGCCAGCCCGCTTCGCGACCTCCCTCGCGAGTGGAGCTCGCGAGCCTCTGGGTCGGCGAACCCCAGGGGTATTATCGGCACATTACATGGCTCGCTCGCCTGCACTACCTCGGCGAGTCCCAAGATGACTACCCGCTCTCACTCTAGGCGGGCTCGCCTAGCGAACTCCCTCCTCGACAGGTTGGGCTCGCCAATAGCGACCCGGCCAAGCCCCAAAATGGCTATCCGCACCCCAAAATGGCTAACTGTACCCCAAAATGGCTAACTATACCCCAAGGTTCCGGGCTCGCCTAGCGAACTCCTTCCTCAACTGGTCGGGCTCGCATGCATTACCCTTGCCGAGCCTCAAAGGAGCCGGTTACCTTCCCTCCGCTGGGCTCGCTCGCCTGCGCAGTCTCTTGCTCTTCCTTGGCCTGCCTCGCCGGAGTTCAGGGTTCGCCCCTCTTGGCTCGCCTCCTCGAGCGCGAGCTGCTGATTTCTTCCTGGAGAACATCGGGGTTGTACACAATCCCCGCTCTTCGCGAGGTTGCCCTAAGATCGCGAAGATACATCCAACCCCTGGTGTTCGCCGATTCTGCTGACGTGGCGGGAATCTTTTGGTGGGTCCCCTGCCCGAGACTATAAATACTGTCCACCGTGGCTAGTGATCAAGCCTTCCCTTTTGCTCCTTTCTCGCCGAAATCATTCTCCCTTCAGAATGTCTACCAAGCAGAGCGCGTTGGAACGACTGAAGGCTTCTAGGGAGATGGCGAAAGCTCGGGCCGCCGAGCGCAACGCCTGGATGTTCAACCCTGCCACCTCTCCCCAGACCAAGAAAGCCATGACGGTTAGGAGGTCGCCGGGGGAGGACATGACATTGCCTCCTGATTCCCCCCCTCCGCTGAATACCGTGCTCGCACAACAGGTATCCTCAATCTAGATTCTTTACATCAGCCCCTTGCTCATTTCCTTTCTTCTCGCAGAATCCTCCTCCTGAGGACCGCCTGGCGAGCCTTACGCTGACAACGTTCTGTGCTCCGTCCCCCGCGAGGCTGGGATTGCTAGATGCTGGGGTCGGGACTTCGTCCCAACAGGCACCTCTCTCGCAACCTCGTAAGTCATTCGCACCCTACTTTATCTCCGCTTAAGTCTGTGATATCTAAACGTTGGTGGCCTAAGCAGATACCCCATCGTCGAGTCCCAAGGAGAAAGTCCCCACCCCGGTGAACTCGCCGGTCCCGCCTAAGGTTAACGTGGCGACCCCTGGCTTCGGTCTGATGGGCAGGCGAAGTCTAGGCGGCTCGCTTCTCGACGGCTCCCAAGTCGCGGAGAGAGTGGTATACCCTCCTGGTCTGGGGAAACCCCACGTCTCGGGATTCCGCGAAAACTTCCAGGGTCGGCCGGAGTCTTCGCGTAAGCCCCGTCGCGAATCCCCCTCCTCGCCAGGTCAGCATGTTTTCGCGAGCTCCCATCTCTTGCTCGCCCTCGGACCCTACTAACTCTTCCTTCGTTGAAATCCCAGGAGCCACACCTGAGTCAGAGCACGGGAGGATGGAGATGTCACCACCGCCTTCGCCTAGCCAGATTGAAGACTTCTTGGGTGACCCTGGCGACCCCGTGCGGATGAAGAGTCGGGTGTCCGAGGTGCTCCAGAAGCACGACATGATGTTACGCGAGTTGGAGGAGCGGTATGACGCGGACCGGGCTGCCTTTGACGAGAGATTCGCCGTGTTGGAAGACGCGAATGCGCGCTTGATCGCCGAGGCGGAGCCGGTGCCTCGCGCAGATGTTACCTCGCCCGGCGTGCACATCTCGCGGGGCGAGGATCAAGCGCACCTAATCCTGCGCGAGTTTAAAGCGCTTCGCGAATACCATTATCCGAGAGTGCCGCCGCGTGCGGGCAAGCGGGGTCGGGGTCGCTGGAAATGGCTTCCTTATCCCTGAGGCTGCAGCGGGTTTAATTCTACTACTCTTTTGCTTTTATCTTTCATGACGTCTGTTGAACAATATCTGGTGTGGTAATATTCGTGAGTCCGTCGCGACTCGCCTTTTATCGTTTTTCCTCTTTAATTTTTCCCTTTATTTCTGTGGTGTGCCTGTGGTTTATTTGGCTCGCCCGCTGTGTTTGATATGATCGCCCTCGCGGAGCGCTCGCGAGCTTCTGTGCAACGCTATGCCCGGACCTCTTTTCCTCACGGGCCGGCCTTGGGCGGGACTCAATTACCGCGCGACGGCGAGCCCCGGCTCGCAAGACTGCAGTCCCTTTGAGCAGAAATCCACTTTATTTTAGCTATCCGCACTCCTGACGCTTCGATTCCCGTGCCCCTCCGAATTTCTTATAAATAGTCCGGATTCACTCTCCTACCCGTCGCATTTATTTCTCCAGCCTTCTCGCGTCTGCGCTCATCTCCGTTCTCGCAAGATCGTGCTCGCGTTCGCTGCTTGTAAGATGCCTTTTCCTGACTCGATGCGGACGAATCAGCAAATGGGAGCGGAGGGCGAGAGCGAGGGGCGGTCAAAATGCGCCTCAGCGTTTCAAGCCAACGAGTTCTACTGCGCGAACATCACAGCCGAGGAATATAAACTCGCTGTGGACCGCTATCTCCCGGAGGGTTATTCGGCTCGCTGTCCGAGTGAGAGATCCACATTGAACGAGACCGGGGCCGACGAGCTCGCGATCCCCATCGCGCACTTCGAGAATGGGTTGCGACTCCCTTTGTGGACTGAAATTCGTCAGGTACCTCGCCCAGCCTTCTCGCTGCTTCGTGCCCGCTATCGCAACTTTCTCATCGTTCTTTGTAGGTGTTGCAGTATTATGGGGTGTTACCGAGCCAGTTGACCCCAAATGCGATCGCGGATATTGTCGCGTTCGCCAGTTACCTGCGGGAGGAGAGGATCGAGTTCTGCCTCCTCGTCTTCCGCAAGGTGTTTTCCTTCCGCGCCTTCCGAGACGGGACTACCTATTTCGCGAGTCAGCACGTCACCATCTGCGAGACGGTGAACAAGAGTCACTATTGGACCCAGAAGTTCCTCCTGGTGAAAGGACCCTTCGGCAACCTCCACTTCACCCCCCTCCAGCGGGATGACGCTACTTACCGCCCTCCGAGCTCGCTGAGCGGCGCCGACTCCAAACTCCTCCAATACCTCTCCGGCAAGAATTTCGAAGTCGCCTATCTGCGGCGCAACGTCGATTCGTTACTCGCCGTTCCTCAAGGGGAAGGTAGGGCTCGCTCGCGCCCCACTCTCCTTTCCTCTCTTCGTTGTATAACGCTCTTACTTTACAGGCGAGCGTGAGATCCCTGTGAATCCCCCGCATGCGCAAGGCATCACTCTCACGGCGGACACTCTCGCGACCACAGCGGCAGAGGCTTGCCGCGACCTTCCCGCCGTCGGGTCCGGCAAGAAGCGGCCTCCTTCTGCGAGTCAGCCGGGTTCGCGGTCCTCCAAGAAGTTGAAGGGAAAGACCATCGCTACCAAGGATAGGAGCGCGGTCGTCTATCTAAGCGAGACCGACGGCTCGCCTCCTTCCCCTGCGAAAAAGCCTGACCCCCCGGCGGACCAGGGCGTTGGGAGTTCTTCCGTGACCCCCCAACCCAAAGGCCACAGGAACTTCGGTCTGGGCGAGAAAGTTTCTGATATCCTCGGCGAACCCCTGCTCGCATGGGACCCCAATGCCAACCGGATTTCCTGCTCCACCCTTCACCCCTCCTGGGTGGAGCTCGGTAAGGCCGGGGAGGAGGCGTTCTCTCTCTCCTTCGGCTTATATGGCCGCGAGGACGCCGCTGCTTATAAAGACATGGGGCCACGGCAACTGGTCTGTGAAGAAATGCGAGCCCAGTTCCGCTCGACGGAACTCGCGCACATGGCGGGGCGCCGCTATCTGCAGCGGACAGGGATATTCGCGCGTACCGGGAGGAGCTCAAGAGAGCTCGCGAAGAGATCAAGGGTCTTAAGGAGAAGGAGGAGGTGACGGAAAGCCTTCTCGCCGGGATGCAGGGCAAGATGGTAAGTGATCCTTGGGTCTCTTTTCTTTGCCGTTCGCGACCTCTAGCCTTCTCCTAACTCGTTTGACGCTCAGGATGCCGACGTAGCCACCAAGCTTCTCGCTCGCAACGACGAGCTGGTTCGCAGCGTGCTACCTCCCTCTCCTGGGCGAGTCGGCCCCCAACAGAAGGCTGCCGAAAGTGAGGAGCAGAGGCGGCGAGATGCACAGGAGGTCGCCAACCTTGTCTTTACGACCCTTAAGGATGCGAGCCTGCTGGCCGAGGACGCGATGGAGTTCACAGCGGAAGACGTCTGCCCGGACCTCTTCGCCTTGGCTCCATGGTTGGGGGCTCGCAAAGATGGCGAGGGCCCTCCGGAATGACCTCCCTTTTTCCTTCCCCTCTTCTTGCAAATGTATATTATTCTTTTTGGGCTGGCGAGATTGCCGCCGAACATAGAAGGACCTTGTGATAGTTTTTCTTTCGTTAACATTTATGATCATGCTTGTGTTCATTTCTTTCCTCGCATTGGGTTTCTTTTCAACCTCTCCTAGCTAATTGTTACGCGGTAGTGTTCTCGGAGGGCTCGCGAACAGGCATGCCTGGGCTCGCCTCGCCAAGGTTTTCTTCTCACGGACCGCGTGAACCCGGGTTGTCGTTGCCCGCGGACACTGCCCGGTGAACCTAACCTTGGCGAGCATGGACGCTGTCATCTCGCGAGCTGAACTTCTCTGACTATAGTATTTCAACACGCTACCTTAGGCTTCACCTGCCTCGATCCAAACCCTTCTGGCTCTAACACCTCAACCTATTAACATAGCCCTTGACCTTTGTTAGTAGCCTCTCCAGAGATCAACCAGAACCCCCCGTCTAGGTGAGAGCCCGGGGGTGGAATCGATTTGGGGCATTCCAGCACCAATGTGTCCAACCTTGCTAGCCTCTCCAGAGATCAACCAGAACCCCCCGTCTAGGTGAGAGCCCGGGAGCAGAATCGATCTGGGGCATTCCAGCACCAATATGTCCAACCTTGCCAGCCTCTCCAGAGATCAACCAGAACCCCTCGTCTAGGTGAGAGCCCGGGAGCGGAATCGATCTGGGGCATTCCAGCACCAATGTGTCCAACCTTGCCAGCCTCTCCAGAGATCAACCAGAACCCCCCGTCTAGGTGAGAGCCCGGGAGCGGAATCGATCTGGGGCATTCCAGCACCAATGTGTCCAACCTTGCCAGCCTCTCCAGAGATCAACCAGAACCCCCCGTCTAGGTGAGAGCCCGGGAGCGGAATCGATCTGGGGCATTCCAGCACCAATGTGTCCAACCTTGCCAGCCTCTCCAGAGATCAACCAGAACCCCCCGTCTAGGTGAGAGCCCGGGAGCGGAATCGATCTGGGGCATTCCAGCACCAATGTGTCCAACCTTGCCAGCCTCTCTAGAGATCAACCAGAACCCCCCGTCTAGGTGAGAGCCCGGGAGCGGAATCGATCTGGGGCATTCCAGCACCAATGTGTCCAACCTTGCCAGCCTCTCCAGAGATCAACCAGAACCCCCCGTCTAGGTGAGAGCCCGGGAGCGGAATCGATCTGGGGCATTCCAGCACCAATGTGTCCAACCCCGGCACCGCAGCAGTTAAAAGCATAACAAACGAAAGTAAGATATTGATTGAATAACATAATAAAGTTTTCAAGGGTAGAATCGTTTCAAATCATCCCCACTCCGAGCCCGGTCAAGAGGTATCCCTTCCACATCCTGGAGGTGATACCCCCCCGACTTGAGCACCTCGCTTACAATATATGGGCCTTCCCAGTTGGGGTTAAGCTTACCCACTGTGGCCCCTCTGCCGGCCGCATCGACCTTCTTCAGGACTAGGTCCCCTTTCTGAAAGTGCTTGATCCGGATATGTTTGTCGAAATATCGAGCCATCCGCCGTTTGACCTCTTCCTGTCTGATGGTGGCCAAGTCCCGGAGTTCTTCCACCAGGTCCAAAGACAGCCTCTGCTCTGCGCTGTTGCCCTCTAGCCACCCTTCATCCCCCTCGCTTGCGGCGATCACCCGGGGGGTCTTCACCTCAAACTCTATGGGGAGGACGGCCTCGGACCCGTGAGAGAGCTTGAATGGATTCTCCCCGGTGGCGGTATTCGGAGTAGTCCTCATTGCCCAGAGGACGGAGGGTAGCTGTTCCACCCAGTTTCCTCGAAGGTTCTCCACTTTCTTTTTTAGTAGGTTGACGATTATTTTGTTTGCCGCCTCCACCTGCCCATTGCTCCTCGGGTGGTGGACCGATGCGAACCTGAGATCAATGCCGAGCTGGGCGCAAACACCGACAAACTCTTCACTAGCAAACTGCGGCCCGTTGTCCGTTACTATAGCTAGAGGGAGTCCATGCCTGCAAATTATCTCCCCCCACATAAAATTCCTCACAACCTGAGAGGTTACCTTAGCGAGTGCTTTCACTTCTACCCACTTAGAGAAGTAGTCGATCGTGACCAGCAGGAACTTCCTCTGGCCGCTGGCTTGGGGGAAGGGACCGACCAGATCCAGCCCCCATATGGCGAAGGGCCAGGGAGCCGTGATGGTCCGGAGTCTTTGGGCTGGGAGGAGCTGGAGTGGAGCATAGAGCTGGCATTTTGGACATTTCCTTGCGAACTCGGCCGTGTATTTGCTGAGAGTGGGCCAGAAGTAGCCTTGCTTCAATACTCTTCCTTCCAGGGTCCGACTCCCGGAGTGACTGTCGCACTCCCCAGAGTGGATTTCTTCCAGCACTCTCGGGACCTCCTCCTCGGAGACACAACAGGCCAGGAGTCCTGAGAGAGTCTTTCTATATAGTCCCCCTGCATGCAAAGAGTTTTAGGCGGACTTGTACCTGAAGCGTCTCTTGTCCACATCCTCTCCAGGGAACTGCCCGGAGGATAGGAAGGTGATGAACGGATCCATCCATGAGGCTTGTTGATCTACTTCCATCAATTCTCCTTCCTCGATGGAGGGCCGGAAGAGTTCCGAAGTCGTCCCCCCCCCCCCCCCCCCCGCTCGGGGACCGAACTTGGCTAGGAGGTCCGCCTGGGTGCTCTCCTCCCTCGGCACGTGCTTGATTGAGAAGGTGTGGAACCGCCCGATGATTCCCTTAACCTTCTCCAGGTATAGTAGGAGGGTTGGATCCTTTGCTTCAAACTCTCCTTTGATTTGGCATGCTACCACCATGGAGTCCGTGGAGACCTCCACATCCTGCACACCCAGTTCCCGGGCCAGCCGAAGGCCCGCTATCACTGCTTCGTACTCCGCCTGGTTGTTGGTGATCGGGAATCGGATGTTTAAAGCTTGCTCAATCCGAGTTCCCTGAGGACTCACCAGGACTATTCCCCCTCCATAGGAGCATTTTCCCGACGCTCCGTCCACCAACATCTTCCATGCTTCTGGGGGAGGTGGCTCGTGCTCCCCCACTTCGGCCGCGTAGTCGGCCATGAAGTCTGCCACTGCTTGAGCCCGGATGGATGTCCTGGGTGCGAACGTGATGTTGAATTCGCTTAACTCCACGGACCACTTCGCCAACCTTCCTGAGTGCTCCACCCCTTCCATGATTTTGCGGAGCGGATGGTCCGTCACTACTTTGATTGAGTGGGCTTGAAAGTAAGGCTGGAGCCTCCGGGCCGACACCACCAATGCGAAGGCTAACTTTTCTAGGATCGGGTACCGGAGTTCCGCCTTCTTCAGCACTCGGCTGACGTAGTAGATTGGGAACTGTTTCTTCCCCTCCTCCCGGATCAGCACGGAACTTACTGCTTTGGATCCTACCCCCAGGTATAGGGACAGGTCCTCCCCTGGCTTCGGTCCCTGGAGCAGAGGGGTTTGAGTGAGCTGTTCTTTCAGAGCCTGGAAGGCCTTCTCGCATTCTGGGGTCCATTCAAACTTCTTGTTTCCCCGCAGTACTTTGAAAAGAGGTGCACATTTTTCTCCCGCCTTGGAGAGGAATCTGCTGAGCCCAGCCAATTTCCCTGTGAGGCTCTGAACCTCCTTCGGATTTCTCGGCGACTCCAACTCCATCACCGCTTTAACTTTGTCTGGGTTGGGTTCCACCCCTGTGGGGGTGAGCAAATGGCCCAGGAACTTCCCTCGGCTCGCCCCGAAGACACACTTCAAGGGATTGAGCTTCATCTTGTACCGCCGCAGGGTCCCAAATGTCTCTTCGAGGTCTCGGAGGTGGGTCTCGAGATCTCGGCTCTTAACCATGAGGTCGTCGACATAGACTTCTAAATTTCTTCCTTTCTGCTCGCGGAAGACCCTATCCATCATCCTTTGGTACGTAGCCCCTGCGTTCTTGAGCCCGAAGGGCATCATCTTATAGCAATAACATCCATCCCCCGTGATGAAGGAAACATCCTTGATGTCCGGGGGATGCATGCGAATTTGATGGTAACCTGAAAAAGCATCTAAGAAAGACATTGCAGAAAAACCAACGGCTGAGTCAACCAGCGCGTCGATCCTGGGCAGGGGGTAGCAATCTTTCGGGCATGATTTATTAAGAAGCGAAAAGTCGATACACATACGCCACTTACCTCCTCCCTTCTTCACCATAACGACGTTGGAGACCCAGCCTGGATACTGGATCTCCGATACAAACCCGGCCTGCAGGAGTTTGCCCACCTCCTCGCGGATGGGCCCTTCTAGCTTCTCCGCGACGGCCCTCCTCTTCTGACGGATGGGGCTGGCACCGGGGTCGAGGTTGAGGCGATGGCACGCCACATCCGCGTTGATCCCGGGCATCTCCGCGGCGCTCCAAGCGAAGATGTCCACGTTCTTCTGTACGCAAGCCAGAATCTCCGCTTGATCTCCTGGGATGAGTTCTCCGCTGACCCGGACTTTTTCCACCACCCCCAGCCGGGTGGTGACCTCGAGCTCCACGACCTCGTCCACAGCCTCCAACCGGGACTGCTCTCCCCAAGCCCTTTCCTCTTCGGCACAAGCGGGGGCTTGGGTCTCCTCCTTGACTTCCTTCCCTACCACCATCAGCTCTTCCGCCCTTCCCTCCTGGGCCTTCTCCTCTTCTTCCTTTCTCTCCGCCCGGGGTACCTCAGCTACCCCTTCTTGGGCATGAACTTCATCTCCCTCCTTCTCTTCGGCCACCTCCAAACCTCCGGCTTCGGCCACCTCCTCCATCACCTTATCCCACTCCTCAGCTTCTCCCATCCAGGAGATGGTGTTGACAGCCGTCACGTAGCACTGTCTTGCCACCTTGGGATCCCCCCTGATCTGCACCTGGACCCCTCCGTCGATGAACTTGAGGCACTGATGAAAAGTGGAAGGGACGCAGCGGAACGCGCTGATGAGTGGCCGTCCGAAGATGGCGCTGTAACTGCTCGGGGCGTCCACTATGACAAAACGACAGTTCCGGGACTGCCCACCCAGGGTCATATGGAGCCCTACTCCTCCTTCTACTTCCTTCCTCTCCCCCGAAAATCCGAACAGAGGGCCATCTGAGACCAACACCCTTCTGGGTTCCACCTCCATCTTGTCGAATGCCTTCTTGAAGATGACATTGACCGAACTCCCATTGTCCACTAGGATTCGGGAGACGGTGAAGTTCTCGATCGCCGTCTGGATGACTAGCGCATCGCAGAACGGGTCCTCGTAGCTCGGCATGTCCTTTTGGGTGAAAATAATTTTTTCGGCCGGGGGGTGGAGCGGTGGATGTTGACGCTACGCCCCACCGGTAGATGGTACGGAGACTAGCCTTGCGGGTTGCCTCCACCCCTACCCCCCCCATGGATCACTCCGATCCCTCCTCTATTCCCAAGATCTGCTCTATCCTCACATCTTTCCTCCTCCTCCTCTCGAGGTTCCACCTCCACGATCCTTAATGGTTGCTGCTGTGGTGGCGCGGGCGCTCTGCCCCTCTTCACCTCCAGGAACTCCGGACAGGTGTCCGTTGAGTGGCCTTCCACATCGTGGAAGATGCAATATGGCACCGCCACTTCCCTTGCCCCGGTCTCTGCTATCCTGTTCCTTCTTCTCCTAGCGGCCGCCGTCTCCGCTTCTCCTCCCCTTCCCCTTCCTCTTCCCCGGCCAATTGCCATGGCCTGTTGAGGTGGGGGAGGTAACTGCATCGGGCCCTGCCTCCACCCCAACTGGGGGGGTCTCCATTGTCCTTCGAAACGGTTACCCCTTCCTGGGCCGTAACCCCTTCCCTGCCCCTGCATTCCTCCACCTTGCGGCCTCCATCCCCCCTCCGGGGCCCGGGGTTCTTCCCTTCTTCTGACCTCTTGTTGCCTCATCTCAGGCTCACTGAGCTTTGCTAGCCTCTTGGTGAGCTCTGGGTTGGCTTCTTCGCTTGCTACCTCCTCGGCCACCCTCTCCATCAGCTCCTCATAGGAGACGGGGGCCTTCCTCTTCAACGCCATCTTGAAGAAACTTTCCTTCAACCCGACTGTGAAGGCGAGTTGAAGTGCAAACCCAGGCACCTCCTGAGTGAGCTGCACTTCCTCCTGGAACCGATCCGCATACTGAGCCAACGTCTCCCTGGACTCCTGCTTCACCGCGAAGAGGGAATCAGCGTCCTTCTTCCTCCTTTTTGAAGTTGAAAATCTCAACAAAAAACTTCGGCGCAGGTCCTCGAACGCATAGATAGAGCCTGCCGGGAGTGAATGAAACCAGTCCCTGGCTTTCTCCTTGAGAGTGACGGCGAAGAGCCGACACTTGAATGCATCGGACATCGGCCTGATGGAGACCGAGTCCTCGAAAGACTGCAGATGCTGAACTGGGTCGTCTCTGCCATTGTAGTACACTCTATCCCATTCTCCGAATCCCGCTGGAACGGGTGCAGACAACACCAACTCGCAGAAGGGACTTCCCCCTCCTGCCATCTTTTCTCGCTTGGCTCGCGGACCTAGCTCGCTCGCCAGGCTTGGGATCGCACTCGCGAGGGCGACGCTCGCCTGAACCACCCCGACTGTCGCGCCTCCTCCTGGCGTGCGCTCGCCTGCGCCGCGCTTGCTGGGGCAGAGCTTGTCGGCACCGAACTCGCCGGCGCGGAGCTCGCCAACACCGGGCTCGCCGGACTGGCGAACAGCACTCGCCCTTCCCTGTCATGTCCTGGTTCAACGACAGCTTCTTTTCCAGCCCTTCCTCCTGGTGCCCTCTCGCCGACTGCTGTTGGGGGAGTGGTCGCCTGAGGTTCCGGGGTCGCAAACTCACTTCGCAGAGCCGTGACCGTGAACCCCAAGGTGTCGAGCACCTCCTTCCTGAAATCCGCGAACATCCTAGCCATTGCTTCCTGAGGGGTCTTGCCGAACTCCTCGCCCTGCTCTTCGTCTCCAGCCATAACTCTTCTCTGGGACTTTCTTGAACCAGCCGCGCTCCACGCTCACCGCACCAAAATGTTGAAACCGATTTCTCTGTCTCGTGTGGAGCTCGGGGCCCTCACCGAAATGAGGGGCAGCTAGCCCTTACCGGTCCCTCGGGAGAGGTAAGGCCGATGATTTGAGCAAGGAACAAAGACCCTAGTCCCAGCGAGGAGGTCCCTCCACTAACCCGGAAGATCGTTGAGCGCTTCCCCTCCCAAGCCAAAGCTAAGACTCGGGCACCTTGGAGAGCTAGAGAGCCCAACCCAATGCGACCTAGGGAGAGAAGAGCTCAAAGATAATGAACCGCCCTCTCCTCTAAGGTGCCCTTTGAGGTCTATTTATAGATTTTAGTTTGGTGGTCTGTCAATAACCAAATCCCGCTGTCCATTCTTACTATCCGCACACCGGATTGGTCTGCTAACAGCCAAACTCCGCTGTTCGGAGAGGCTAAATGCAGACCACCGGGGGCCCCTTGGTAAAAAAAATCCCTTCCTGGACTTTTACGGGGCGAGCCAGCCCGCTTCGCGACCTCCCTCGCGAGTGGAGCTCGCGAGCCTCTGGGTCGGCGAACCACAGGGGTATTATCGGCACATTACATGGCTCGCTCGCCTGCACTACCTCGGCGAGTCCCAAGATGACTACCCGCTCTCACTCTAGGCGGGCTCGCATAGCGAACTCCCTCCTCGACAGGTTGGGCTCGCCAATAGCGACCCGGCCAAGCCCCAAAATGGCTATCCGCACCCCAAAATGGCTAACTGTACCCCAAAATGGCTAACTATACCCCAAGGTTCCGGGCTCGCCTAGCGAACTCCTTCCTCAACTGGTCGGGCTCGCATGCACTACCCTTGCCGAGCCTCAAAGGAGCCGGTTACCTTCCCTCCGCTGGGCTCGCTCGCCTGCGCAGTCTCTTGCTCTTCCTTGGCCTGCCTCGCCGGAGTTCAGGGTTCGCCCCTCTTGGCTCGCCTCCTCGAGCGCGAGCTGCTGATTTCTTCCTGGCGAACATCGGGGTTGTACACAATGCTATTATATGCCCATGACAATTATTTGGAAGCTTGTAGAATTATATTTCATATACCTCATGTAGAAATTGAATTATATTTCATATCTGTGATTTTGTGTTAATATATGCCCATGACAATTGTTTGGAAGCTTGTAGATTTGCTTTTCATGTACTTCATGTAGAAATTGGAATTCACATCACTTGGATATTAAATATTTTTAAAATATCAAATCACATGGTAATGACACAATCTTTTGGCAGAGGACTCTAGGTCCCCATTTGGACACTTGGTAATTTTTGGAGAATTTTCAGAAATGAAATACTATTTTTCCTAATTATAGTGGCATTTTGGTAATTATACAACTATGATGATTTAGTAGGCCAAATGACATCCTAGGGTCATGGAACTCAGTGAACCACCTTGATATCGGATATTACCATACTGATAATTTTCATGTAGCTAGTAGAATCATGTTGAGGGTAGTTCATGTGTAATTGGACTTAAGGCCTTAACTATTTTAAATTATATTAAATACCAAATTAATATGGAAAATTATGGAAATTGGAGCATACCTTATTAAGGTCATTGGGAGCCTAGGATAATTATTAGAGACCCTGGTGATGAGTTTTTAGAAGGGTTCCCTTATGGGTTGATAGTTAGTTCAACTTAGTGGTCTACGTTTAGTAAAACCAGAATTTTGAGTTTTAGACAATTCAGACCACTAAGTAGTGTTTAGAAGTTATATACAATCAGTAATTGAGTTATAGCACACAATGATTCATGAAAGGTCAATCCTAGGGTTAGTTGTGAGGTTGTGTTAGGGTTAGTATATAGGGTGTGGAGGCACGTCCAACCCGATTGGGTGGGACGGGAGATGAGCTAAGTCACATTAACTATATGAAATGATGAGGGGTGAACCAAACGTTAATCACCAACTAAAGTAATTGTCTTGGGGAGGATAGTGGGGTTGAGCCCATTGATCTGTAGTACCGTTAGGGGCCCCTTACGGAGTACACCGCGGGAAGTCCAAGATTCACCCTAAATATAACACTAACTAAATTGTAGGCAAGAGTAGCCTAAGTAGGTCTGCACACTGGTATGAATCTCCTCCTGGAAGGAGATGGGTTGGATCAGCTTGTGTGTTAGTCCCTGAGCCAGAAGCTCAGGTGGACTTGTTAACACCTGTTTCTTATGCAAATAGTGGCGAGTCTTCGGTACTAGGACAGTCGTGTCACCGACGGTAGTACGTTGACTTAGGTGAGGGTGAGGTTTAGAGGGCCGGTAAGTTTGAGTACCGCGGTCTGGAGGACAATCCCTAATAACCCACCCCGACCGTAAAGTCTGGTGGATTCCAGCAAGAGTACGCAGGAGCTCCGCTGTTGTGTTCTTAGCGTTGAGGCGTACATGAGGTCTAGGCTTGGTAGTGACCATACCCGCCTAGGATGTGGAGTGCCCGATCCACTGCCACCGTGAGCCACGACGGTCGGTACCCGAAGGGTTGGCTTCCTTTCAAACAAATTGGGAACTATAAAGGTCTGTGTGCATGGAGTCGTGTGGGTGAGTTGCATTGCATGGTTGCATAATACACATCATAAACATCTCATAGCATAACACACATTAGCATACGCCCATCATATAAATTAGTATGGTCTCTTTTATATGATGGGTTACCTGGACATCTTAACTTATATGTCGTATGGGCGTTCATATAAGTTAAAGTACGAATCTGTGATGGTAGTTTAGATTTACTTACTGCACCGCATTTTCTTTCTATTACTGCTTTACTTTATGCTCTACCTTACTGTCATTTACCTGCACTATATTGCTAGCTAGTTTTACTGTTTTACACATACCTGCTAGATTAGTGTCATGTCACCTCTTCCTTTGGTTACCCCTTGTTGTCCTCCGCTTCTTCCTCCCGCTCGGTACCTAGGAGTTATGGAGGGAGGCGAGGACAAAACGACTTAGTCTTTATGACTAACGGTCGGTGTGACCGCAGGAATCCGAGGAGACGGAGTTGTCCCACGCACAGCAGGACGAGATGGCAGGACCTGAGCAGCGGATGCAGCGTACTACCACGACGCCACAGGTCGATGATTCGATAGTTAGATTTCCGCATTTGAGAGTTTGGTTGTAGTTTCCACATGTTGTAGAGAGAGAGAGAGATAGTACTTACTTTGGATATGTATCGGGCTTAAGCCCTTTTTACTTGTACTTCTTTTTTTTTGGACATTTTGTTTCATTATATATTCATATATGATGTTGTGACTTGTGGACATGCCCTTATTTCTGTACTTCATATTGGCATACTTTACTTATGATTGTATAGCCGGCAGAGTCGGTGCTGAGCGGTGTTGACTAACCCGAGTGTTGGTGACACCGCAAGGCAGCGATTCTGGGCGAAGATCCACCTTGACCGTGCGATACGGGAGAGGTTCAAGTTTTCAAGTACCCGAACGGGTTTTGGAAAAAGAGATCTTACAACTTAGGGTAATACACATGTTGTTACACACATAGAGTTTTATGAATAATAATTATTTCCTTGGTCAATTCTCTTAGAATTGAAACACGCACTTGTTATCAAGAGATCGTTCATCTCTTAAGGAATCAACGACTTTGAGGATTGAGTTCTGTAAGAAATCGGGGTTTGTGAACTCTGGTTACATTAAGCACAATTGAGAATTCCAAGGTCAACTTCCCCTAGATCATTATGAAAATCTGAAATTTTTCTCAGAGGGTGTAATTACACCCTGGAAACTCCGTTTGGAATTTATAGACATTATAGTCCACAAAATTGCTCTTACTCAAATTGCCCCCAATTACAATACCCCACCTCTTAATGACCAAATGAAATTTGAAAAATCATGAGATTTGGGCAGTAGGTCTGATTGGAGCACAATAACGCCCTAGTGTTTTTATTATAATTGATCCCTGATGATTTGCAGTAGTTCCTTCATAACGAGTAAATAATTAGCCCCTAGGGTTATTAATTATTTTTCTGAAGAATCTTTAGGGAGAAAACTATGAATTTCTGCTGAACACCGTCTTGAATCATGAATAGTCTCTGGAAATTATGTTAAACCTATTGGCCTGATAACTGATACTTGGTGTACGAGATGGGGACCCCATGATTATGAAAGAAATAAGAATTGGGCCAAAAACAAATATGACATTATGAAGAGTTGAAATCTGTAGAATTATCACTTACAAAACTCTGGGAATGATTTAGAGACCAATTTACGACATATTCACGATAGTTGATTCATAGGTGATAGGTCTCGTGCAAAATTTGAGCTTGGTTTGCACTTAACAAAAATGAGGACTATAAATTTGACCGTTAATAACACATGATTTGGGATAAATATCAGGAATGAGGTTTCAGGACGTTAATGTGATTGGGTGCACTTCAAGAATTAATCTTGGAGGATTTTATAATATATGAATTTTATGAGCCTTGGAATTGATGACTCACATGAATTTATGTACCAGAACTAAGCTTTATTATTACTAGAGTATCTTTTTAGTTTAGTAAATGACCATGGACTTATTTACATTTATTAAATATCATTTCAGATCTTAGAAGCATGATTAAGCGTTGACTTAAAATATTAAAAGAATGACGATGTCATGAAAATTAGGAGAACCAATATTGCCCAAGCCATAAGCATATCATGATCTTGGAAGACAAGTCTAAATTCTAATTGCAAACACCTAACAAATAATGGTACAGACATCACCTGTACAATGGTTGTGAACCACAGGGAGCTTAGGTCCAAAATGTTATTGAGGTTGGTATCGAAAATATTGACGGTAAACTTGACGATATACCCTCTGGATCGAGAACTGTATACCTACGAAGACATCATATTATGGATTATAAGACTCGGTGTATTCCTGCACTCTCCTTGTGAATATGCAACTTTACTTCAACTTATGTCCTCCCTCCACTCTGTATATCTTCATCAAACTGATAAATATTTAAGGACCCCGAAGATCTTGGTTACGGACATAGTAAGATTTAACGAAAGTGCACTTGCGAGAAGACTGAGGATGAGGCGATGTGAACTAGACCTAACCGTTTCCAATATTACTTGGGAGTCGCGTTGCACAAAAACTAATAAATCTTCCCGGTATATTCTGAACTCTGACTCTCAAAGACCCAACCTAAATTTTGGGGACGAAATTGTTTCTTCGTTTATTGGGATTTGTAACATCCCCAGAACAACTAGACCCCCGAGGTGCATTTTGTCATGACAAGGTCATGACATTGCTCTAAGATGCCAAAATGGCCCTAAGAACCACGGTGAATAGGTAAAAATCATCTTAGTGTGCAAATAGTCAAATTGGGCCCAAGGCTTAGGGTTTGTTTTTTAGCTTCAAAATGACAAGTGGGCCACACTAACACTCTATAAACCCCTTGGGGAATCCCTTGGGTCATTTAGGACCCATTGGGGTCAATCCAATGGATCAATTTGGCTAAAGTCAACTATATGCCTAAATAAGTCAAACCACTCAATTAAGGGTCAATTAGGGTTCAAATGATCAAGTTAACCCCACCAATGTATTACAAACCCTAGTTGGGGTGCAATGGACCTAAAAGCCCCATCTATTGGTAATTAATTGGTCCAATTCGACCAAAGTCAACTTTTCCCAAATTTTGGTCAAAATCACACATAGTGGCAAAATTGACCCAATTGGGGCACCACCATGACCCAATCAACATTGGGTGGTGTCAAGGGACTCAAGACCAACACATTGGACCAGTCAACTCACCTATTTGACCAAGTCAACCTAAAAGTCAGCACTTGGTCAAATAAGCCTAAATTAGGTTCAAAGTGAAATTAAACCCCATCCAATTGGGCTAAGACATTGAACCAAGGCCCAACCTACAACCCATGTGTTAAATGACCTGGGTTGCCCTCTGAAATTGGGTGGAGATGCCATGCAAGAGGTTAATTTGGGAAAACCCCTAAATTTGAATAAGAGATAAGAGGAATTCAAGGAAATTGCTCAACATGGCATCCCTTCCCCTCTGTCCAAGCCACACATTGAACTCTAGCTATAATTCCCGGTCGAATTCCACCAATGTGGGTGCCAAATGGCACCTTGGTGAAGCAACCAAGTCTTGGCCGACCCCTTCCCCAATAGCAGCCCTATATACACACCTCCCCAGCCAATTTCGACCTCACCATCAGCTTTAGAAGCCTGAGAGGAGTCGGGATGGAGCTTTGAAGTGAAGCAAACGATGCAAAATCGGGAGATCGGTAAGGTCCTCTAATGGAGGTGTCGGCCATGGAAATTCTGGGAAAAGTCCACCATCAAGCTCGATTGAGACAAGTTTCCTTCCCCTCTCCATCTGTGCTAGCCTCCTAGATCTTCTAGGGTTGCGATCGAGCTCAATTGAGCTCGATTCATTCTTTCATTTTCGGAAAAATGGGGCATTTTATCCCAAGCTCAAAACTGTCATACGGGCCACCGCCGGTGGCGGTGTCACCGGGGATCCATAGCCCCCACATCCACGATGGAGATGGTGGTGTTTTCCGGGCGAAGGGGTGCCCAGGTGTCCGGGAAAAAAGAGGTCGAAAACAGCCCTACGAACTGAATTTTCGGGCTCAGGGAGGAAGACGATGAACATTGAAATTAATTAAATATTGTTATTAATTGTGTATAGTTGGTTTTTGGTCATTTTTCATTCAGACTCATTCATGTTGATTTTTACCTATGCTACCCTCATTTCCTGAGGTAATGACAAACATAAAAGTTGTAGATGGTTGAGTTAGCTTTCCAATGGCACCTGTTTCAGGTAAATTGGTCAAATGTAGCTCCCTCAACACCATTTTTGGTGGGACTGGTCATAGAGTAGATCATAAATTAAAATGGTAATATCTCTCAAATGGAAACTCCAATGAGGCTGAAATTTTGACCCTTCATGTATACACCCTAGGACTACCTTGTGTCAAAAATTCAGATTTTTAGGGGAAGATTTTTCTAAAGTTTTATCCATTATTTGATTTATCAAATTAATGTGATTTATGGTGCTAAACACCTCAAGTTGACCCCATTTTGGTGGTACACATGTCATGTCATCAATTAACCTTGGAAAGAATTTGGGAGCAAATGGACTACTGCATGTTGGGTAATTACACTTGCATGTCCCTACTTAAAAGGGGATAATGGTGTGCTAATAGCAATTTTGGCTCTTAGGTCTTTTAGTCAAATTGAAGGCCTAAATCACCTTGCATGTCACTGAAAATTTTTAACATGCATGTTAGGGGGCTCAATAGCATGACCCGTTGAGTTTGGGGATTTTTGGAATAAAATTGTCTTGAGTTTAATATTAAGTGTATTTGATCACACTTACAAATAAATGGAGTATTAGGCTCTAATCACTTAGGAAAAATCTAAATCTTTGGAGTTATCTCTTTTATGACATGACACACCAGTAGTAATTATCTCAAATTATTTTGATGAAAATTTAGGGTATGTCCTTCACAAACCTTGGAAAAACCCTAAATAGAATTTAATTTAATTATGGTGAAAATAATTGTTGCAAATTTATGATTCTCTGGATTTGGTAGTTTTAAAGTGTGACAAACCAGTAGTAATTATCTCAAATTGTTTTGATCAAAATTTAGGGTAGCCCCTTCACAAACTATGAAATATCTTCCATAGACATTTTAATTATTTATTGAGAAACTTAATTTTAAAAAAATTGTGATTTTCTGGAAATTGTAGTTTTATGTTGAGACACGTCAGTGGAAATAATCTCATGTTGTTGTCATAAAAATTTAGGGTAGACCCTTCACAAACTATGAAATGTCTTCCATAGGCATTTTAATTATTTATTGAGAAATTTAATTATAGAAAATTATGATTCTCGGGAAATTATAGTTTTATGTTGAGACACATCAGTCGAAATAATCTCATGTTGTTTTGATGAAAATTTAAGGTAGCCCCTTCACAAACTAAGAAACATCTTTCATGGGCATTTTAATTAATTATTGAGAAATTTAATTCTGGAAAATTATGAAAATTAGGAGTTAATGTTTTTAGGTCATTATTGTGCTACGTTAATTTTCTCAGAACTTTTGGGAGATCTGATCTGGTACTTGATGTGTAAAGTCTAAATCTAGTTAATACCTTGAGAAATTCATAACAGGGAATATATTCACTGGATTGATATGTAATTTTGTACATAGACTTTTCCTACCAGTAGAAAGCTCTGAGAATTTTGTGAAAATTTAATCTTGATTATATGTCATGCTTCCTTCACAAAGTTGAAATCTAGTTAATACCTTGAGAAATTCATAACATGAAATATATTCACTCGATTGATATGTAATTTTGTACATAGACTTTTCCCACCACTAGGAAGCTCTGAGAATTTTGTTAGAATTTAATCTTGATTATATGTCATGCTTCCTTCACAAAGTTGAAACCTAGTTAATATCTTGAGAATTTCATAACTTGATATATACTTGCTGGATTGTGATAGAATCTTGTACCCGGACTTTTTATAATAGTATGAAGCCATGGAAATTATGTTTGAATTATCAACTAAGTAAACTCCATACTTCTTTCACAAGGTAGTAATTGAATTATGACTTGGGGGATTAATTAACGGATTATAATTATTGGAATATTATAGAAACTTGCACTTAGAACCTTGACATCAATACAAACCTCTTAAATCAAAATGACCTCATGCTTAGTTATAATTCATATAGTCCCACTTGTAGGACATGGGGTTTCACTCTAAGATATGCCGGTCTGCGAATAGTAGAAACTGAAAACATAGATTTGGACCCCTCCCTTATGGTCACCACCCCTAGAGTTATTAACTCTAAGAGATTTGCATATTCATAGTTAGGGTGGAGGATTAATCACCAAAGGCATTCATTGAAAGTAAATACGTGGGTGCATTTAGTAAAACAATCAATTCAGGAATTTGATAAGGACCTATTAGGGGAGGTGAAGAATGACTTTGCAGGAAGTGTAAGTTGTGATTGAGAGATAACACAAAGAAATAGTCGGTCACTAGGAATGACATTGTTCGGTGTTCAATAGAACACCGACACTTGTCTGCCCGAGTCAAATGGTAATCCACCCTAGGATTTAAGAGCAATTGGAGAGCAAATGGGCATATAAGAATGGGTAGTCACTAAATAAAATAAATATCCTGGAAAGGGGGATTTGGGCTTCAGTCACGATCATATTCCCTAGTACCGCCGCGAGTCATTCACAGGGTAGTCCACGGGAAGTCCAGGATTCACCCTAAGCTTCTAAGATCAACTAACATTAGACAAGAGTAGTAAAGTAGGAGAACTTGAAATATAATCTCCCTCCCAAATTTTGGATGGAATGAAATAAGGACTAGGATAGTCCTGCGAGCGGTAGGCTTGAGATATAAGGAAGGACTTGAATAGTCCTGCGAGCTATAGGCTCGAGATATAAGGAAGGACTAGAATAGTCCTATGAGCGGTAGGCTCGAGATATAAGGAAGGACTAGGATAGTCTTGCGAGCGGTAGGCTCGAGATATAAGGAAGGACTATAATAGTCCTGCGAGCGGTAGGCTCGAGGAATAAGGAAGGACTAGGATAGTGCTACAAGCCGTAGGCTCGAGATATAAGGAAGGACTAGGAAAGTCCTGCGAGTGGTAGGCTCGAGATATAAGGAAGGACTAGAATAGTCCTGCGAGCGGTAGGATCAAGATATAAGGAATGACTTGCATAGTCCTACTAGCGGTATGCTTGAGATATAAGAAAGGACTAGGATAGTATTGCGAGCGGTAGGCTCGAGATATGATGTAAGGACTAGGATAGTCCTGCAAGCGGTAGGCTCGAGATATGATATAAGGACTGGATAGTCCTACGAGCGGTTGGCTCGATTTTTATAAACGTTGGTTTAGAATTACGAGCTGGAGGCTCGGCGGTAAGAGATAATACATATTTGCATATGCATAAGATGTGGTGGGTCTTTGGTTCTGGCTTAGTCGTCACACCGACAGCAGTTCATTGACTCGGCAGTGCTAGTGGTTTGATTAGGGGCCAGGTTGTTTTACTGCGCGTCCGATGGGATGGATTCCCTAAACCCTGCCTGGCCAAATCTAGTATAGTACGCAGGAGCTCGTGAGTACCGGGTTCCGGTATCACAGCGTACAATAGGGCCTAGGTCTGGTAGTGTAACATACCCACCTAGGTGAGGAGACGCCCACTCCTCTGCCACCGTTTGACCACGACGGGAGGTGCCCGAGAGGTTAGCTACCTTCGAAAAGTGGGAACTAAAGGTCTGTACGTACAGAGTCGTGTGCATGAGTTGCACCATTTCATTGAATTGCATATCATAGCATAGCATTCTTGCATAAAACAGAGACCTCATCATATAAATTAGTATGGGCTCTTTTATACGATGAGTTTACCTTAGTGCTAGATCCATTAGCTTATGTGCTTTTGTGTGTGGATATAAGTTAAGGTTATATTTATAGCTGCTCTTTATTTATTATACCTGCTTCTTTTACTCGTATTATCTTTTATTTATTGCTGATATATTATACTCTGCTAGCATAGAATTGTTATCATTAATTATTTAGTATTTATATGCACTACTAGTCAAGCCACTTGTCACCTGCTTGATTCATTACCCCTTAATGTCCTCCGCTTCCTCCTCACGCACGGTGCCTAGGAGTCGCGGATGGAGGCGGTGAGGAATATGCTGAGTCTTATAGGCTGACGGTCGGTGGACCTTATTTTAGGGATGGTGTGTTAGAACAGTAGGACCCCGTTCAGGAGACAGGTCAGGAGGATGGGATGAAGCAGAACAACCACTACCCGTTGTTGCAGTAGCAGCTATAGATGCGTGATGACAAGAGTTTGACGGCTTCCACATATATGTAGAGACGAGCAACTTTTGTAGTAAGGATGTTGATGTACTGGGTATATGCCCTTATCCTTATTAATACTTTCCCATCGTGGACATTTGTATCATGTAATTTATATATTTAATGTGATTTGTGGACTTGCTTCTTCTTTTACTTCTATTACTGTGAATTGTGGTTGGCCTGGATGATGTTGATTAGCCTGCAGAATCGGCGTATTGTGGTGATGACCAATTGGTGTAATGGTGTCACCGCAAGACGGCGGTTCTGGGCGGTAAGACCCGGAAAGAATGCAAAAAAAAGAGGGTCTTACATGATATGCATCATTGGACATCAAAATACCCTCCCCGGTTTGAATCCAAACCCCTTCACCTTGGAATCTTATTCTTTCATGCATCAAATTCCCATTATTTTTGTTCCATGGAGATATTATAATATTCTCTTATATTCAACAAAATGTACATTACCTAGATTTTGCTTGAATTCAGATACAATATCGACTGAATTTTTAATGTTAGGTCTTGTATTAGTCAGGTATATTAAGAATCCTACTAAGCTGGGGTATAATTCTCCATCTATTCTTTCTTCTTTTGATTCTTTAGCAAGTTTTTCACTTATGACAATTGGAGTAATAGTAGGATTGGATTACTCCATCTAAATTTTTTTAAGCTTGTTGATTGCATACTTTTCTTTTGATATAAATAATTCTTCCAGGAGATTGCTTGATTTGCAATCCAAGAAAGATTTTCATTAAGCCAAGATTTGATATCTCATAATTAAATTTTTCTTCTTCTTTGAAATCACTAACTTTATCCTCTTTTTCTCTAAATAAATATCCTTAAGGCTGCTCGACATAGACCTTTTCATCCACTTAACCATTGAGGAAGGTTGATTTAACATCCAAGTATTGTACAAACAATTTCATTTGGGTAGCAAGAGCAAGGATGGTGTGAATTGTTTCCATCCTAGCTACAGGAGAAAACAGTTTTGAGCAAATCCCATGACAACTACATGTGCCTTATTATTTTGCACTTCACCGTCTTCATTGTATTTGGATTCATAGACCACCTCCAATCTTATGTTGTCTTTCCGAGGAGGACGTTTTGTGTCCAATTCCAAGGTTTAATTTTCAGTCGTTATAATGTCCTCATCTGTTGCTCTTTTCTAGTGAGGCCGGGTTATAGTTCGATTAAATTTGATTGGTTCTAAGGCATAGATGGTTGCGTTGCACTTGCCATTTAACTCGTCTAAGCTCTACCTCCTTGCAGTGGTGATGATTTTGGACAAAGTGAACCAAAATGAGGAAATGGTGGCACCAGATTCACTTGTTCTGAAACAGATTGGATGAATTTGATTGTAATTCAATATCTAACTCAGTAAAGATAACAAATTTTTCTGTATTTGAATCCCATTTCCATTATCGATTTTTATCAATGTTAACATCTATTGCATTTGATAAATGGTGTGCGTTTAGCACCTTCCTCCTTTTGTATTTAGTCCCACACCTCCAATCTCATATTTGGTCTCCCTCTTTTATGTTTATATATGAGAGAAAGGTAATGAGTAAATAATGTAGATTTTTCCTACTCTTAATATATGGAATGAATAGAAGTAATGTTCCATTTCTTCATGGTATGAGAGCTAGGTTCCACAACACCCCTAGCCAAACACAATCTTTTCCATGATTTCGAGCGTCGTCATCGATCATCCTGTCAAAATAGATGTCCTCATGCCAAAGGAGGGAGTGAAGACATCAAAGATCGAGTCGACCGAGGCCACTGGATAGGAGCGCAATAAGGTGTGGGACTGTGGACCCGCGAGGAATATGAGTTAAATTGAGAGAACTTAGTTGCTGCGATTATAATAGGGAGGGTGTGAAGGTGGTGCGAGCTTGAAGACCAGTCGAACTCAGAATTAGCGAAGTTACGGGCTCACGTCAAGAGCTCGATGCAAGCTCTTGACTCCAAATTTGAGGAGTTGCGGACTCACAACAAGAGCTCAATACAAGCTCAGGCGAACTCAGAAGTTGCATACTCACGACAAGTTGAGGACTCCATGCTATGTGAATTTGAGGAGTTGTGGACTCACAACAAGAGCTCACTGTAAGCTCGAGCGAATTATGAAGGAGGCGCTAACTAAAGGAGCTTGCTACAAGCTCTGAACCACAACAAGTGTTGCGATTAGAAGCGGGAAGGAAACCAAAATCCTTGTCGATCTCCAAGCAAGACCTTTTGGTTAGTAGGTAGAGTTGGCGATCCCTTCATGGAGAAGCTAGCTACCAAGATGGAGGAGGAGGACCTAAAGGTGTTCTTTGAGTTCTTACAGATGTCCAAGGGTGAGGGATTGGCTCAGACATAGTTGCCTCCGACAAAGTTGGATCTTCCTTCGGTGCAGTTGAAACTTCATGGATCAGCTATGTACTTAAGCTTATCACATCGAGTGAGGAGGGCACTTTCTGGGAGGAACCTGGAGGGCTACCTAATTGGTGAGAAGGGGGATCCAGAAAAGGACTTGGTTGGATACAATGAGTGGAAGACTACACATAGTCTGCTACACACTTGGATACTAAACTAAATGGTTGCATCTATAGCAATCACGGTGGATTGCATAGAGGCTAGGATTGATGTATGGGGAGAGTGAGGATCTATGTGAGAGTTGACAACATCACGAGGGTGTTTTAGATCTAGAGAGAAATTGAAATAGTAACGCAAGGAGATCGATTGACCTAGGAGTATGCAGTAAATCTGGAGTGATTGTAGGAAGACTATGATTATTTCTCAACAGTTTTATGTTGCAAAGATCCTGAGTGCAGCAATGGGGAGCGAGATGCTCAGGATGGATTATGCATTTTATGGGAGGGTTGAACCTGACATTTGAACCAAGGTGTGCAATGCTACTTGATCAAACAAAAATTCAATCCTTGGATGAGATGATCTCAGTCGTGATGCGGATGGAGAGTCGGATTCGACTCCAGTATGATACTTCTGCACTTTAAGGACTGAAATCGGCTATTGTGGTCACCAATTCAGGGCACGCAGAAAAAAAGTGGGACACGACAGTGTTTCAATTATGGTGAGATAGGTCATCTCCGACAGGCTTACCCAGGCCACCAAAGGAATGAGATCCGGGTGAACAGGGATAGTTTGGGGGATGTGGTAACGGTCGCGAAGGTTGTAGAGGTGGCAGAGATCAAGGAGGCTACCGAGCAAATCTTAGGATATCATATGAAGAGGAAGAAAAGAGTATGGATGATGCGAGTTACTCAGAGGAGCAGAGAATTTTGGATACTTACTCTCAGTTGATTCATAGGAAGCAGGAGGCTATGGTTGGTCACACAGTGTATGCAGGTTCATCTAGGGGTAACATTGCCTCTTTCGCTCACCCATCCACAAATACTTAGGATACACTTGCCCTCACATCTATATCCACCACTAGCTCACTATATTGGATAGTCGATTTGAGAATGTCTCGACATATTACTAAGGATGTTGGGGAATTTCTTTTGTACACTCCCCTACTGTCCAAAAGTACATTCAGATTGTCGATGACTTAGCTCAGCCAATGGTTTGTAAGGGTGTTGTGCAATGTACCAACACTTTAACTCTGTCTAATGTTTTGCATGCTCCTTCCTTTCTCGTGAATATCTTATCTATTAGTGTCATTATATCCCAACTAAAATGTGTCATCTTGTTTGATATCTGAAAAATCATTTTTGAGGAGAATGATACTTGGGACTGACACATGACATAATAGCTTGTGGTACCTGGATAAGGAGAATATTAACTCAGCTCATTCAATACTGGTAGAGGATGTTGCATAGGGTGGAAGAAGCATGGAGAACTTGCTTCTACTTCATCATCGACGTCTTAGTCATCCTTCTTTTTCTATTTTGAGGAAAATGTATTTCCTTTTGATTGAGAAGTTAATCGTGACAAATTTGTATATGATGCATGCTAATTGGGAAAACATACCAGAGAATCTTATTCTAGTTCTGGTAGTAGGAGTTCTTATCCTTTTAATCTAGTGCATTCTGATGTTTGGGGACTATAATGCCTCGAAATTTAGGATAGATTATTTGAAATGAAAATAATAAAAATTATTTTAGATTGAATGTTTAATTCGAAGTGTTGATGTGAGGGCGTTATCATTTCGGACGCGTCGTCATGATCCGACGAGTTTTATAAGTTAAATATATGTATATATATACACAGTAAGTATATGTATATACACTAAGTATATATATATTCTGAATATATATAATAACTTTATAAATAATATATATATATAATTAGATATATGTAAAATTTTAAAAATCCACTAACTTCAATATAAATCTTCTTGGCAGCCAGCTGTATGCCATGATATTTAACTTATGTAGAAAATAAAAGCTGCAGGTTAATTCTCCTGCCCGAGGAAGTTCCAGCGATTTCTTCCTTTTAGCGAGAGAAAAAAAGAGCAAAGGAGGGAGAAAGCTAGGGTTCAATCGGAGAGGGAGTTTTGGGAGGTCGATCTCATCGCCGGAGCGAGGGATCAGAAGGTCATCGTCAAGATCGTCAAATTCCGACGAATCATCGTTTGAAATCGAGGCAAGTGCAGTTTTTATGATCTTGATCTTGCCTTTTTCTTTCCCAGGAAATTGTTTACTAAGTCTTGTTGTCAAAAGTTTTCTGAACTTCCTGAGAAATTTCATATTTCTAGAAAATCTGTATATTATCCTGAGTTTTGCTTCAAGTTAAACTCTATACACTGGTTTAAATTTCCTTTTGTTTTGATTTCTGCTGTTTGAACTTCCTGTAAGTATGTTCCAGGAAGAAAGTTGTTGTTGATTATGCTCTTACTGGAAGAATGTTGTTGTGTCTGGATTCTGAGTAAGTCAAAATCAACGGGGGATCCTGTCAATCGACGGGACCTCCCATCGATCGACGGGACCGCCCGTCGATCGGCGGCAGCAGCGGGGAAAATTGCTTCCCTGTGTCGCTAAGTCAAAATCGACGGGACCGCCCATCGATCGGCGGCAGCAGCAGGGAAAATTGCTTCTATGTGTCGATAAGTCAAAATCGATGGGGGATCGACGGGGGATCCCGTCGATCGATGGGATCGCCCGCCGATTTTTTTTCCTTAGTGCAATTTTTTGCTCTAATGCTTGCTTCTCTCCCTTTGAGCTTTGAGCATCTAGTTGTCTCCCTCTTGGTTCCCTATATTGAGTTCTTTGCACATGTGTTTTTTTCTTTGTGAGGAGTATTTCTAGCTTCTTCCTCACTATTTTTTTTGTAACCTGACTGTTTTATCTTGAGACCTTTTGATTAGTTTATTAAACCTAGTAATGAGGTAGTTACTTATTTTCTTGAGTCTTTCTGGTCATATAGTGGGATATATTCTCTTTGATTCCTCTTGACTCCTCTTATAATATTGTGAATCCTTTCAGTTATTATACCGACTTTTCAGCTGTTTGGAAGTACTTCTTTGGTTATTCCAAGGTAAGAATTACCTTATGATTCCTTTGTATGGGCCTGGTTTGCCACCATTAAAAAATGCTAAACTAAGTAAGCTGCTGATAAGTATAAATTGAAATGGTTTTTTTATTGGAGTGTGGGTGGATTTTTCAGGCCCCCACCACAGTGGGTTTTTATACTGGAGTGTGGAAGGATTTATCAAGCCACCACCACAATGGTTTTTTTATTGGAGTGTGGGTGGATTTATCAGGCCCCCACCACAGTAGCTATTTATACTAGAGTGTGGGTGGATATGTCAGGCCCCCACCACAGTGGACTTATACGTTGGAGTGTGGGTAGATGTATCAGGCTCCCACCACAGTCCTTCCTTTCAACTTATCATGCAAGCAACTTGGTAGGGTTTTGTTTAACTTTCTATTCATGTACGAACTTTGTTCTTTGGCATTGCTACTTCTGTGCCTTACTCCTGACTGCATATCACTCTTGTTATTTAATGTTGTTCTTATTATTACTGTTACTTGCTCTCTTTTGGGCTGAAGCATTATTTTTCGTTGAGTGCCCCAGGTTCAGGTTCGGGTCAGTAGTTCCGGCAAGCGGTAGAGCTGCGCTGTCCAGTGCCCGGTAGAGGATCTTCCTGGTGAGTAGAAGCCCTAGATGTTTTGCCTTCATGTTGTCAGCTTGTGGGCTCATTTCAGTTGTAAAAGCCCGTAAGGTTTCTTTTGTTTATTCAGTGGACTTGCGGGATGCTACTATTTTGTACTACCCTTGAGGTAGATTGCAGTTGCTCTTTGGGAAATGTGTATCTTGTTAAATTAGATGAGATACTTTTTGTAAAGATTGCATAGCATACTTTTTTCTTAGTATGTAACATCTATTGTGAAATCGGGCTAAGTATTTTATTATATATATATATATATATAATCTAGGCATGTGTTATTCTTGAAGACAGACTTGGTCTTTGTGTTATATAGGGTAAATGAACCTATATTTCCGCCGCGTATGTATATTTTCTATTTGTGGACTATGTATTCCACAGGACCGAGGGACATGGTCCCAACCTAAATGAAGCTCAAATTATCTTTTGACTTAAAGATACCTATATTTTGTATGAAGGTTCATAAAGAGTGTTTGCCTGAGCATCTGTAGTTGTCCCCTGCATGACGTGACATCATGACACGTATGTTCCCCTACTCTGATAATACGTAAAATATATTGGGAAAATACGGTTTGTGATAGTTGGTATCAGAGCTAGGTTGGCCGGGTTACTGGGATAGTCTGGTTGGCCCGACCAACCACCTGGTGAGAACGTTATTCATTGCATACACCCACCAAAGGATCATCGGTAGATCTCGGCTAAAGCATGGACACTACACTCATAAGTATAAAAAAGTATACGGGGCATATTATGTAGTATGGGATGCATAATATGTGTCTGTATATGTATCTTCATAGGTGACAACATCCGACTGTTATGTAGTATGGGATGCATAACGTAGGTTGAATGCGTGTCCATTAGATTTTCTTTTTCGTTACATGCGGTAATATATAGAATGTGATGCATAAGATCGCATGTGTATGCCACTCATAGCATGAATTAAGGTTTTCTTAGGTTGCTTAGCACTACATGCATTGCATAACATTGCATAAGCACACGTGCCAAGCTGGAGATCTACATGATGACACATGTACACTCATGGTTTTAAAAGAAAGATGTTAAACCTCCGTGCATACGGGAGAGGTGCACGAGGGATTCAGGGGTGATGATTTATCATCCTGAGTATAGCGAAATATTATATAAAACATTTCCCAGAGCAAGGTAGTAGCAAGAGCAAGCGTTTGTATGTTTTTTTGTATGTCTTCTCTTCCTAGAGGGTTGAGTCCAGTTTTGATAGGTTGTTTGTTCTTGTCTTTCTTAGATATGGCCCCAAAGTGTCAGCCCGTGAGACCTGTTCCCCCATCTGAGGGAGAGTCATCAGGTGTGCATAACGAGGCTATGTTGGAGGAGTTGCGTCTTAGCAATGAGACTTTGACGCGATAGTTGGTCGCAATGCAGGAGCAGATGCAAGTATTGTCGACTGCCACTCAGCGACAATAGCCAGTGACGAATCAGTCGAAGCCCATCCTTGATGCACCCCTTATTCCCCTGTAGCATTGCCGCCATAGATGAACTTTATTTCGCACTTCCAGAGGCTAGGACCCCTGATTTTATGGCACTTGATTATTGGATCCTAGCGATGGAGGAGATGTTCTCGTGTAAGACCCCCTCCCCCTTACTAGGAGGGTTACCCGAGCCTTATGCCCCAAAACCGCCGCCTTACAGATGACACCAACACACGGGTTAGTCACCACCACAAGACGCCAATTCTGCTGGCTAATACGATCATTTAACCTTTTAGGCCAATAGAGAATAGAATAAGAAGATATAGATAAACAAGTCCATCATCACAATATTTCATAAAGAAATGTAAAAGTTCAGCAATGAGCACAAAAAGAGAGTAAGGGCTTATGCCCGATACATAACCAAATGAAATACAATAAAGTAACTCTCTCTCTCTCTCTCTCTCAACAACTCTATG
This sequence comes from Dactylorhiza incarnata, assembly GCA_033032865.1. Lineage (NCBI taxonomy): Eukaryota > Viridiplantae > Streptophyta > Magnoliopsida > Asparagales > Orchidaceae > Dactylorhiza > Dactylorhiza incarnata. The sequence goes on from JAWHQI010000134.1 coordinate 5,664,460, forward strand.
TGGAAGCCACTCTCATCATCCAACACATGTCTCGTAGTGGAAGCAATGTGTGGCACCTGCTCCTCAATTCCTGTCACCTCGTCCGGTTGATCGTGCTGGTGCTCCATCTCCTCTGGCTCCTACGGTCACAATCGACCGTTAGTCATAAATACTAAGCCAATTTTGTCCCCGCCTCCCACCGCGACTCCTAGGCACTGAGTTGGAGGAAGAAAGCGGAGAACAACAAAGTGGAATAACAAATGCAGGTGACAAGGGAATCTATACTAGCAAGTATATACATAACAAGGTAAACTATACTATCAGATATATATACATCACAAGGTAAACTATACTAGCAGTATAAGCAGGTAAGCAGTATTGAACGGTAAAATAAATAAGTAATGAAGTGTGTGCAAGTACAGTAAACAAGTAAAGTATACTACCATCACATGAGTATCTTAACTTATATAAATGCCCATACAAACTTATAAGTTAAGATTTCCGGAATTATAACTTATCATATAAAAGAGCCCATACTAATTTATATGATAAGGGTCTGCAAATTATGATCTAAGATTTATGTATGATATGATATGCATGTTATGATATGATTCATACAACTGCTACTCACCCACACGACTCTGTGATCACAGACCTTTTGTTCCCAATTTTGGAGCTAGCTTCACTCTCTGGTACCACCGTTGTTGTTACGGCAGCAGTGGAGCGGTTGCCTCCACTTCCTAGGTAGGTATACACACTACTAGGCTTAGACACTTCGAACGCCTCTGTACACGTCCTAGGTGCACTCTAGAGTCTTGCGTACTCTTTGTTGGAACCCACCAGTCTTTAAGGTCGGGTGTGCGTTTTCGGGGTTTGTCCTCCAGACCGCAGCATAAACAACCTACTGCCCCCTCAAACCCTCACACCTGCCTAAGTAAACGTACTGTCATCGGTGTGATGACTAGTCCAGTACCAAAGACCTGCCACTAAATATGCACATGCAAGTTATCACAACCCGAGCCTCCAGCTCGCAGGACTGACCCGTCCTGATATACAACTTCCCGAGCCTCCAGCTCGCAGGACTAACACATCCTAATATACAACTTCCCATCCCTTAACTCGGGGTGAAGTTACCAAACCTCTTATTCATTTAGTTAGACTACTCTTGTCTAATTATTGTTATGCATAGAAGTTTAGGGTGAATCCTGGACTTCCCGAGGTTTACCCGGTGAAGGGCTCTCAGCGGTACTAGGGAATGCGATGGGCTGAAGCCCAAATTCCCCTTTCCAGGATAATTACTAATATTGGTGGCTACCTTTTTTTTCTAAAGACCCACTCTCCTTATTACTCTTTATAATTTAGATGCTTTATGACTTATCCTTCACTATATTCTTAAGCAAACGTTCTCTTGAACGATGCTCAACACTTAAGATTTCTCATACTCTAAGTGGTGTAGGTCTGAAATGATTCACAAATGTCTCTAATCATACACCAGTGATACATCATGAACACCTTACCATGATGAAGGATTATTATGATTCTTGTATAGTAATAACTGCCCCTTTATGTATAGTGCGACATGAATCTGAATTATTCTCTAACCTATAGTACGAATGTTCTCCAAAAATTTCATAACTTCTAGGGGCTGATATATTTGATATGTTACTGCTATGATCCAAATTTTACTGATTTTCTAGGTGATCTTGCTGATTAAAACATCACATTATGTTTTTACTATTCGCAGTCCAAAATGAGGCTGAACTAGATTTGATTCCTATGATGCTGAGGTTGAGTTCACCAAGCTGAGCAGATACGCCCCAGATTTAGTTGCCACTGAGGTAAGCAGGGTGAAGAGGTTTCTAGGAGGTCTCCGCAGTGAGATCCAGCTGCTAGCTAGTGCTTACCGATCCATGAGCTTTGCACATGCGGTGGATGCCGCATTGAAGGTCGAGGCGATCGAGAATGAAAAGAATAGGGGGAAGGAATTAAGAAAGGAGAAAAGAAAAGCGGGCGATGGGGGCATCCTTGCTCCAGGTAAGAAGGGCAAGGTGGTGTGTTGTTTTTGTGGCCATGTGGGCCATCCTTTTGAGAAGTGTTTCAAGAGGTTAGGGGAACAGAAGCAGCTGCAGGTGATGGCTCTTCAAGGTGCTCTGAAGAATGATAGGCATTGCACTTTTTGCAGACAGATGGGGCATGATCTTAACCAGTGTTGGAAGAATGATAAGCCATGTGATTATTGTGGGCAAGGAGGTCATGATGCGACTCGATGTCGGTTGAAGGATATGACGTGCTACCAGTGCGGGCAGAAGGAACATATGAAGACCCAGTGTCCACATTTCCAGATCGTCGGCCAGCACTATGCCCTTCCAGCTCTGGCACCGCCACCGCCTCAGCAGCGGCAGTTGGATCACGGAAAGGCCAAGTTAAATATGATAACGAAGGAGGAAGCGCAGTGCTCAACCCAGGTCATATCAGGTTTGTCTTCGCTCTCCTGGTAGACCAACTTTTGTGTAGAAACTTAGACATTGTATCTTTGATATATCTTTTGTTCATAATGATTGGGTAGGTGAGTTTAAGGTCCGAGATTGTTGGGAGCGTGTCCTTTTTGATTTGGGTGCCACTCATTCCTTCATGGTTAGGAAGTTTGTAGATCATCATCGCTGGGCTATCGAGCAAGTTGATGACCCGCTTTACGTTAAGTTTTCCTTCGGTGATTCGATGGTATCAGACCAGTGCATTGAGCAGTGTCCGATTCTTTTGAAAGGATTCTTGGCCTACGCAGATTTGAAGGTTATAGATTTGGAGGATTTTGACGTGATTCTGGGTATGGATTGGCTGGCCCGCTATGACGATGTTATCCAGTGCAGGGATAAGAGTTTGGATTTTAAGAGGGATAATGGCCAGCCCATGAGTGTGTTGGCTTTCCGCGTCAAAATTCCTCGGTTATGTCTGTCGTCTGCGCTCAGGCTTTTGTGGGGTTTGGTGGTCGTGCTTGTTTTGTTTCTATTTTGTTTGCAGCTTGTGCATCATCGCCTTGTGTCGAGGGCATACCGGTGGTGCGAGAATACCCAGATGTGTTTCCCAACAACCTTCCTGGTCTTCCTCCTGAGCAGGAGACAGAGTTTGTGATAGATATGGAGCCCGGAACTCGTCTTATTGCAAAGGCACCTTATCGTATGGTGCTGCGTGAGTTGGAGGAGCTGCGTGCTCAGTTGGACGAGTTGTTGCAGTTTGGTTTCGTTAGGCCGAGTACGTCTCCTTGGGGTGCGCCAGTTCTGTTTGTGAAGAAGAAGGATGGTTCGATGCGGTTATGTATTGATTACCGAGACTTGAACAAGGTTACAACCAAGAACAGATATCCGTTGACGCGGATTGATGACCTGTTTGATCAGTTGCAGGGTAGCTGTGTATTTTCCAAGATTGATCTTCGGTCTGGTTATCATCAGTTGAGGATCCGGGTGTCCGATGTTCCGCGGACTACTTTCCATACGCGTTACGGGCATTTTGAATTATTGGTGATGTCATTTTGGCTGACGAATGCACCATCTGCCTTTATGGATTTGATGAACAGAGTATTTAGAGATTATCTGGATCAGTTCGTGGTGATCTTTACAGATGACATGTTGGTTTATTCGCCAAATGAGGAGGAGCATGCTCGGTATTTACGCTTGGTGTTGTCGACCCTGAGAGCACACAAGTTGTATGCCAAGTTGAGCAAGTGTGAGTTTTGGCTTTCCTAGGTTTTCTTCTTGGGTCATGTGGTGGGCAAGGATGGTATTTCTGTGGACCCAGCAAAGGTTATTGTTGTTTTGGATTGGAAGAGACCGACAACTCTTAAGGAAATCAGGAGTTTCTTAGGGTTGGCAGGTTATTATCGAAGGTTTGTGGAGGGATTCTCAGGAATTTCTGTGCCTCTAAACAAGTTGACGCATAAAGGAGCAGTTTTTATTTGGAGCCAAAAGTGTGAGGAGGCTTTTCAAGAGCTAAAGAGAAGATTACGTTCTGCCCCAGTTTTGGCTCTTCCTGTTGAGGGGGCAGAATTTCAAGTCTATGTTGATGCTTCGCGGATTGGTCTTGGATGTGTTCTTATGCAGGATGGGAAGGTGATTGCATACGGGTCGAGGCAGCTAAAGGTTCATGAAATGAACTACCCTACGCATGATTTGGAGTTTGCTGCGGTGATTTATGTCTTAAATATATGGAGGCATTTCTTGTACGGGGTGTCATGCAAGATCTATTCAGACCATAAGAGTTTGATTTATGTGTTTTCTCAGAAAGAATTGAATTTGCGCCAGCGTAGGTGGATGGAGTATGTTGCAGACTCTAATGTGGATATCTGTTATCACCCTGGTAAGGAGAATTTAGTGGCGGATTCCCTAAATAGAAAGTCTGCTTCTATTTTCAGCCTCTCTGTGCAGTCGCTAGTGGAGGAGTTTCATCTGATGAGCATAGTGGTGAAGTCCAATGATGGACTGTCTAGTATGGAAGTTGAAGAACCCTCCTGAATTGCACTGATAAGGTTGCATCAGAAGTATGATCCTGATTTGCAGCACCTCCGTGGTAAAGCTGAGAAAGGTGAGTTGCCGGATTTCTCGATCGATGAAGAGGGTACCTTGAAGTACCGTGGCAGGTTCTGTATCCCCGCTGTGGAAGAGATTCGAGCGAAGATTTGCTAGGAAGCTCATGATTCCAGTCTTGCATATCATCTTGGTTATACGAAGAAGCTCCCGATTTGAAGTAGATCATTTGGTGGTCAGTCTTGAAGAATGATATTGCAAGGTTTGTGTCGAAGTGTTATACTTGTAACGCATCAAGGCAGATCATAAGTGTCTCGGTGGCAAGTTGACACAGTTGGATATTCCGATGTGGAAATGGGAAAGTATCTCCATGGATTTCATTACTGGTTTACCGAGATCTCCTCGCGGTCATGATGCGGTGTGGGTGATTGTGGATAGATTGACCAAGTGTGCTCACTTTGTGCCGTACAAGACTGGTTATTCTATGGAGAAGATTGCATCAATGTACGTGCAAGAAGTTATTAGATTGCATGGTGTGCCCGCGAGCATTGTGTCTGATCGAGATTCCGGGTATACCTCTCGCTTTTGGCAGCGTTTGCAGGGGGCTTTGGGCACCAACCTTCGGTATTTTACCGCATACCAACCGCAGACGAATGGGCAGACAGAGAGGGTAAATTAGATTGTAGAGGATATGATCAGGTGTTACATTTTGGAGCATGGTGGAGCTTGGGATGAATGCCTGGGGCTTATGGAATTTACGTACAATAACAGTTATCAGGAGAGCTTGTAGATGGCTCCTTTCGAAGCTCTGTATGGGAGATGATGTCAGACTCCCCTGTTTTGGGTTGAAGTGGGTGAGAAGCCGGTTTTGGGTCCAGAGTCCTTGGTAGAAATGAGCGTTGCTGTAATGCAGATCCGTGAGAAGCTTCGTCTAGCTCATGAGCGCTATGAGAAGTACGTCAATCGGCGAATGGTCGATTTAGAATTTGCAGTTGGGGACATGGTGTTCTTGAAAGTATCTCCGATGGCCGGTGTTAAGAGGTTTGGGAAGAACAATAAGCTAGATCCCAGGTATGTCAGACCTTTTCAGATCATGGAGCGCATCGGAGTTTCTGCTTATAGGTTATTGTTGTCTGCCTCCTTCCCTGGTGTTCACGATGTATTCCATGTGAGCCAGTTGCGAAAGTGTATTCTCAGTGATAGCCATGTCCTGGATCCTGTGCCTGAGTTGCAGCCAATTCTGTCATATGTGGATCAGCTTATGCGTATCTTAGAGAAGCAAGATCAGGTATTGCGAAGGAAGACGATTCCTGTGGTGAAGGTTCTCTGGAGCAATCAGGATGTTTGGGGCGCAACTTGGGAGCTGGATTCAGTTATGAGAGAGTCTTATCCTCATCTGTTCGTCTAGATTTTACCCGGTAGGCTTTCCCCTTTTGTGCTTTCCATTTGTGCTGAATATTGCAAAGTTTCGGTCCGAAACATTTTGGTAGGAGGGGTGGCTGTAACGCCCCGAAATTTCGGATATAATATTTGAAATAAAAATAATAATTATTTTAGATCGAATGTTTAATTCGAAGTGTTGATGTGAGGGCGTTTTCGTTTCGGAAGCGTCGTCAATATCCGACAAGTTTTATAAGTTAAAGATATGTATATATATATTTTGTATATATATGTATAATTTTAAAAATCCACTAACTTCAATATAAATCTTCTTGGCAGCCAGCTGTATGCCATGATATTTAACTTATGTAGAAAATAAAAGCTGCAGAATAATTCTCCTTCCTGAGGAAGCTCCAGCGATTTCTTCTTTTTAGCGAGAGAAAAAAAAAAGAGGAGGAGGGAGAAAGCTAGGGTTCAGTCGGAGAGGGAGTTTTGGGAGGTCGATCTCGTCGCTAGAGCGAGGGATCGGAAGGTCATCGTCAAGATCATCAAAATCTGACGAATCGTCATTTGAAATCGAGGCAAGTGCAGGTTGTATGATCTTGATCTTGCCTTTTCTTTCCCAGGAAATTGTTTGTTGAGTCTTGTTGTCAAAAGTTTTCTGAACTTCTTGAGAAATTTCATATTTCTAAAAAATCTGTATATTATCCTGAGCTTTCCTTCAAGTTAAACTCTATAGTCTGGTATAAATTTCCTTTTGTTTTGATTTCTGTTGTTTGAACTTCCTGTAAGTATGTTCCAGGAAGAAATTTGTTGTTGATTCTGCTCTTACATGAAGAATTTTGTTGTGTCTAGATTCTGAGTAAGTCAAAATCGATGGGGGATCCCGTCGATCGACGGGACCGCCCGTCCATCGGCATATTACTCTTGTTATTTAATGTTGTTCTTATAATTACTATTACTTGCTCCCTTTTGGGTTGAGGCATTCTTTTCTGTTGAGTGCCCCAGGTTCAGGTTCGGGTCAGTAGTTGCGGCAACCGGTAGAGTTGCGTTGTCCGGTCCCCGGTAGAGGATCTTCCTGGTGAGGAGCAGTCGTAGATGTTTTGCCTTCATGTTGTCACCTTGTGGGCTCATTTCAGTTGTAGAAGCCCGTAAAGTTTCTTTGGTGTATTCAGTGGACTTGCGGGATGCTACTATTTTGTACTACCCTTGAGGTAGATTGCAGTTACTCTTTGCTTGTTAAATTAGATGAAATACTTCTTGTAAAGATTGCATAGCATACTTTTTTCTTAGTATGTAACATCTATTGTGAAATCGGGCTAAGTATTTTCTTATATATATATAATCTAGGCATGTACTATTCTTGAAGACAGGTTTGGTCTTCATGCATATATAGGGTAAATGAACCTATATTTCCGCCGCGTACGTATATTTTCTATTTGTGGACTAAGTATTCCACAGGACCGGGAGACACGATCCCAACCTAAAAGAAGCTCAAATTATCTAGTGACTTAAAGATACCTATATTTTGTATGAAGGTTCGTAAAGAGTGTTTTCCTGAGCATCTGTAGTTGTCCCCTGCATGACGTGACATCATGAAGCGTATGTTCCCCTACTCTGATAATACGTAAAATATATCGGGAAAATGCGGGTTGTGACAGAGACCATGTCCGACACCCACTATAAATGGTTTTTGGTATTTTGTGTCTTTTATTGATTGTTTCTCGAGTGTGACATGACATTACCTAATAAAAAACAAGATTGATGTGTTTGCCTGCTTCAAGGATTTCCACAAAGGGGTTCAAACTCAATACGTTGTTGTCATAAATGTGTTGGGGTCTGACAATGTGTCAAAGTACACCAACATGACATTTGAATAGTACTTGCCCTCATAGGGAATTCAACATCAAACCACTTGTCCATACATACAAGAGTAGAATAGTGTAGCCGAATGGAAGAGAATACACCTTCTGGAAGTGACTCGTAGTGTGATGACATCGATGAAAGTGCCAAAGTACTTGTGGGCGCAAGTTGTTCTATCAGCGACCTATTTGATCAATTGGATGCCCACACGAGTATTCGATTGGAAGTCTCTGATTGAGATGCTGTGAGGGAAGAATGGATATATTCTTCCCCTCAAGACCTTTGGTTGCGTATGCTCCGGGCAGGATAATAGAAAAAAAGTGGGAAAGTTGGATGCAAGGGCTATGCAGTGTGTTTTTATTGGGTATTCGGTGTAACATCCCGATTCGAGCTAGACCCCTTGTGCGTGTTTTTGAGTCGAGCGAGTTGACTCGAGCTCGTGGTGTATTGGGGGCCCGGCTTGCACCTGAGCCGGAGGAGTGCACTCGACGAACACGGCGAATACCACTTCTATTCCTTGTCTCGATGTTTGCTGTATCGGGATCCGAGCTGTCCGGAGAGTATAATTTGAGCAATAAAACTCGAAGGAGGCGTACCGCCTTGAAGGAATTATAGTGCGTACGTTAGCTCAAATGACACGGTCTACGAATAGCATATTTATCCAAAAGGCGATATGCAGCAGACGGTCTCGGTATTCACCCCAGTCAGTTTTTTTAGACTCGTGAAGCCTATACGAGTTCAACAAAACTGTCCGCGCTCGATTCTGATGAGAATCGGCGAATCTATTAATGTGGTCTGCGAATAGCGTATTTATCCAAATTGGTGAAATGGACCAAACAATCTCGCAACTGACCCCAATCAGTCTTGTTAGACTCGTCACAATAGTATGAGTTCAACGAATTTATCCATTTGCGATTCCGACGTCGTTTGAAGGAGTTTTGACGTTTAAGTATATTAGGCCGTAAACGCTCCGACAAGCATAAAATGAGCAAACGAACTCGGAATTGATCTCGGATTATTTCAGTGGGTGCGTGTCAGCGAGACGATCGTAACGAGCCTGTCCGGAGCAAATTTCGAGCCCTATAGAGTGAGGTACTAGCATCTGAATTCATTTTTAATAATAGAAATGATAATAATAATAATAATATTATTATTCTTATTATATAATATATATTTTATATATATGCTTAAGTTTAGGTTTAGAAAGGAACAGAACCCGATCCCCCTCCCTGCTCCCTTTATCTGGCGGCGTTTCCCTCCTCCACTCCCGATCTCGGCTCCCGCACGCGAGATCCGGCAACCTCACCTGTTGTCCCTCTCTCTGGCAGCAACTCTAGCGGCCGCACGAACTCTGACCATCCCTCACCTCCCCGTAAGCCCTCCACGGCTCCAGTCCTCCTCGCAGCTCTGGCAGCTTCTTCGGCAACTCCTCCGGCACCGCTCATCTCACAGCGAGCTCACTCCGGCGCACCACCTCACTCCCGGCAACTCTTCATTTCCAGTAAGGTTCCCCTCCGGCGAGCTCTCCCGTGGCCTCCCTTCACGAGATCTTCATCCAGCGCCTCCGCCTCTCCTCTTCGTCCATGGCAGCTGGCGAACTCCCAGATCCATCTCCCTACAAATCTCTCCATTTCCCCTCTCTACACTCTAAGCTCCATTTTCAGCGAGATCCAAGACCGATTCCTCCGTTTGTGGTGGGCCGACCCGAGATCCTTGCGGATCAAGTTCCAACTGCGCCCTCGACTTCATTCTCCGGAGAGCACTGCTTCCAAGGCCGAAAACAGCGAGCTCTCGCTCTCCAAACCAAAAACCATAGCCCATACCTCTAAAATTACTTAATTGCCCTTTTGGGCCTTAATGAAGCAACTAGGATCTAAACACATATTTAGACAACCAGACTTCATCCCTAGGTAGGGAATAGTGCTATAGGGCTAGGATAATCATCATGAGACTTGTTAGAGGCACATAAGTACTTTTCTCCCTAATAATGAAATTGCCACCTTTTCCTTAATAAAATAAAATGCAAGGTCATATGACCTTGTATGACTTTGATATACTATCAGTGGCAGTACTAGGATGAAATAAGGCGATGGTAATTTTGTTATGAGTTATGGAAGTGTTATTCCTTGTATAGGAAATTTTGAGTGCTTGCTAGCTTAAGGGAATTTAATTTTGAAAAAAATGTCAAATCATGGGGCAAAATTGTGATACTTGGTTAACTGTGATTTTAGGTTAATATATGCCCATGATAATTGTTTGGAAGCTTGTTGAATTATATTTCTTGTACCTCATGTAGAAATTGATAATTGCCACCCTTGGATGTTTAATCATTTTAAAATATCAAAACACATGGTAATGACACAATCTTTTGGCAGTGGACTCTGGGTCCCCATTTGGACACTTGGTAATTTTTGTAGATTTTTCAGAAGTGAATTACTAGTTTTCCTAACTATAGTGGCATTTTGGTATTTATACAATTATAATGATTTAGTAGGCCACATGACATCCTAGGGTCATGATACTCAGTGAGCAACCATGATATGGAATATTATCTTACTGATAATTCTCATGAAGCATGAAGAATCATTTTGAGGGTAGTTCATGTGTAATGTGACTTAAGACCTTAACTACTTAAAATTATATTAAATACCAATTTAATATGGAAAATTATGGAAATTGGAACATACCTTACTAAGGCCAGTGAGAGCCTAGGATAATTATTAGAGACCTTGGTGATGACTTTTTAGAAGGGTTCCCTCATGGGGTTGATGGTTAGTTCAAATTAGTGATCTGCGTTTAGTAAAAACAGAATTTTGAGTTTTAGATAATTCAGACCACTATGTAGTGTTTAGAAGTTGTATACAATCAGTAATTGAGTTATAGCACACAAGGACTCAAGGAGGGTCAATCCTAGGGTTACTTGTGGGGTGGTGCTAGAGTTAATGTAGAAGGAATGAAGGTACGTCCAACCCGATTGGGTGGAACGGGAAATGAGCTAAGTCACTTTAACTATATGAAATGATGAAGGGTGAAACAATTGTTAACCATCAACCAAAGCAATTGTCTTGAGGAGGATGGTGGGGTTGAGCCCATTGCGTCCCCTAGTACCGATGAGAGCCCTTCACCGGGTGTACCTCGGGAAGTCCAAGATTAACCCTAAATTGCAATAACAATTAAAGTAGGCAAGAGTAGCCATAGTAGGGTAAGATTGGATTTATGTATCTCCTCCCAGTTGCGGGAGTGGCAGGATTGTGGTGCCCGGTTAGACGAGCGGGAACCTCGAGGGGATGATTATCCCGGTAACATTCTCAGAAATGTGGCAGGTCTTCGGTACTAGGCAGGTCGTCACTCCGACCATGGTACGTTGACTTAGCGGGTGTGTAGGGGTCTAAGGGGCCAGCTTGGCTGCGTGTCGGGATGACAGTTCCATGATGAAACCTCTCACTTGGCTCACAGTCTGGTGGACTCCAGCAAAGAGTACGCAGAGCTCCGCGGTTGTTTAGCGTCGAGGCGTACGTGTGGTCTAGGCCTGGTAGAGTGTATACCCGCCTAGGAGTGGACAGCCCGGTACGCTACCACCGTGTGTCACAACGGTTGGTACCGGAGAGGTTGGCTTCCTTTCAAACAGAGGGAACTACAAAGGTCTATGCGCATAGAGTCGTGTGTGTGAGTTTCATTGCATAAAACATTCATGGCATAGCATAGCATACGCACTTGCGGATCCTCATCATATAAATTAGTATGGGCTCTTTTATATGATGAGTTGTAATTCCTGGAAATCCTAACTTATAAGTTTGTATGGGCATTCATATAAGTTAAGGTACGAGATTGATTACTTGTCGCTACTGTTCTTACTGCCTTGCTTTACCTGCTTTACCTGCTTTACCTGCTTTACTTACTATTTATTTACTGATGTACACCTTTATTATACTCCTACTTATACATGATTAGATTAGCCCATTTTACACTTGTGTAGCTTAGAATTTATGTATACACTACTTTACTTTCCCCGTCACCTGCTTGTATATTACTGTTATATTGCAGCTTTTCTTCCTTTCCTTTCCCCCGGTGCCTTGGAATCGTCGGGGGAGCGGATGGGAAGCCACTTAGTCTTTATGACTAACGGCTGCTACGTCCCTCTTTTTAGGAGCACATTCAGTGGTATAGCAACATTCAACACCGGAGGCCAGCCAGGTCAGGTGTGCAGGGCTGGGGTTTGTAGTCCCTTAGCTGCCGTCAGTGACAGAGGCGGGTGAGTGTTTTGAGATGTAGCCCTTGGGGCATTTAGCTGGTTACTCAGATGATTTGCAGGAGCTTGTTTAGCTTTCTGCTTTTCTCTGTTCTGGACTTTATTACTTATTGTGAACCTATGGCTTTAATACTTTCTATTATTGATGGGTTGGCGCTGTTCAGTTGGTTTGGCTGGCAGGATAGGCGTCTTGTGGTACAGGTTAGCCCGTGTGCTGACGCTACCGCAAGGCGGCTGTTCTGGACATAAGACTTCCCTCGAACGTGTTTTGTGTTCCGGGAGGGGGATCTTACAAATGGTATCAGCTTGCAACGATCCTGAGATAAAGAAGTCCATTAGACCACTAGGCTACCCCTGCTAGCTAGATCAGTTTGAGGACAAACTGATGCAGCGGAAGCAGTGGTGTGCCCATGTGTAATTCACAATAAGTACGTCCGCTTTTTCCTATAGAAAGTGCCAACCTAAGCCAAACTCGTACCCTTATGTATTGATGCTGGCTCATTCCGAGACAGTATTTGCTTTCCCATTCCAACAGTCAGAGTTGGTTTGGCATATGATACCATTTTGGTCGACTTGGCAGGATAGGTCATGACGTATCCTAGCCTTATACGGATCTTGGGGATGATTGAGCCAAGCAATAAGTGACCTTGAGTGACTAAGGGAAGAGTTTAATGTGAGTGTAAATGCTAAAGATTCGCACCCTGAGATTTCTATCCCAGATATGGAGTAATATTATCATCTTACCGAAAAATTTTAGGGCAATCTCAATGAGATTGGTGCCTGTAGTCCATTATCAGCTTAGTAAGAGACCACCAAGCATGCCTTTTATACTGTATGTCGATACCTCTCACTTCTATTTATGTAGAAGGTTTCATATGGAGGAGATATAATAAGAATTCGGATCCAGAGAAGACTCATTTTGGGACGAATGTGTTATATTGGTGGTCGAAGAGACATAACTTAGGTGTATGGGGGCTAACCCTTTTTCTTCGTTTATTGGCCTAGCTAATGGACCAACTGAGGTTTCACCGGGAGTTAAAATCTTTGCAGACCGCTTCACTTAACCTTGCTATAATGAGGTTTTCTCATTTAAGTCGCTACAAGTCGACGATATTAGAATTAGGTACACCTTGATGAATGAGTCATTTTAAGCAAGGTGGATGGGTAAGTACCAAGTTTTGGATTACGTTGAGTCCCCTACCAGAATGACAGATGTGAGTACCTAAAGGATGGTTATGTCTTTGCTCTGATCGAAGGTTATGCGGAGAAGTAGACCAAGGAGAAATGGTGATCTAAAACCTTTTGGGATGTACACCGAGGTTGTCGGGTTTTTATACATGAACTCCTGGATAAATCATATAGCTGGGTAATTGAGGATATGAACACACCCTGCTGAGTGCCAATTAGGACCTTTGTGGGTGACGTTGAGTAGAATTTAACACGGTTTTAGATGGATGTCAATACTATGTGAAGGATGCAATGACATCCTGATGTGATGGTAAGGACTTGAGTTGGCAGTCCTTGAGTGCTGTTATGCGCTAGTCGGATCTTGACAAGTGCTTGGATGACTTAAGGACTTGGTGGTAGTCCTTAGGTTCTATAGCATGAGTTCCATCATTAGAATCTCATGGGTGTAGTTATGTAAAATCTTGAATCCTCTTGATAGTGTTGTAGTGCCTCTCAGTGATCAATGGTCGGTCCGATGACCGCGCGACAAATTTTGGGGGACGCCTTGAAATTTGTTAAGTTGGAGTTGTATTTGATTGTTAATCAAAGAGGTGTGTTTAAAAGTGACATATTTAGGATAACCGGTTTAAATCGTAGCACTCTTAGTGCCAAGGTTTTACAACGTGGTTGTTAAGTTAACAAATTCACAACAATGATGTATATGCACTGATTTGCGTACATAATGTGATGATATTGTAAATTAAATAAAATTACCGAGGATGTGTGTCGGCGACTCATGACAGGAAGATATGATATTGATGCAAGACAACTGTTGATGACACTTGCTATAGAGATAGTGTTTTGAGATCTAGTCCTGCAAGGTGTAAACGAGCTGGTGGCTCGACAGTCTTGTTGGTTCATAGAACCTGTACAGCGATAGATGTTGGTAGTGGTAGCCTGCTGCATCGTGGTTCTATAAACGAGTAGCATGCTTGATGACGTTCATACCGAGTCCTTGCTAAATGTTCCCTTGTATGTTGTATGCTTGAGATTAAATCACAACATAATCAGTTAGACTGATGTAGCGATTTTTGAAATAGTGTGTGTCATTATTAGGTCGTATGACTTCACAGGGCAAGAGTGCGCATGCAATCTAGTTTCTATGTATAAATCGCAACAATTGAGAGTGCATACATACGCTTGAAATTATTATGGATGAAGTGCCCACGAATGAATATGATGAGTATATTTTAGTCTCATCCAGAAAATCCTCATAGCCTCACCTAATATTTCGGGGACAAAATTATTTCTTCGTTTATTGGATTTGTAACATCCCGATTCGAGCTAGACCCCTTGTGCGCGTTTTTGAGTCGAGCGAGTTGACTCGAGCTCGTGGTGTATTGGGGGCCCGGCTTGCACCTGAGCCGGAGGAGTGCACTCGACGAACACGACGAATACCACTTCTATTCCTTGTCTCGATGTTTGCTGTATCGGGATCCGAGCTGTCCGGAGAGTATAATTTGAGCAATAAAACTCGAAGGAGGCGTACCGCCTTGAAGGAATTATAGTGCGTACGTTAGCTCAAATGACACGGTCTGCGAATAGCATATTTATCCAAAAGGCGATATGCAGCAGACGGTCTCGGTATTCACCCCAGTCAGTTTTGTTAGACTCATGAAGCCTATACGAGTTCAACAAAACTGTCCGCGCTTGATTCTGATGAGAATCGGCGAATCTATTAATGTGGTCTGCGAATAGCGTATTTATCCAAATTGGTGAAATGGACCAAACAATCTCGCAACTGACCCCAATCAGTCTTGTTAGACTCGTCACAATAGTATGAGTTCAACGGATTTATCCATTTGCGATTCCGACGTCGTTTGAAGGAGTTTTGACGTTTAAGTATATTAGGCCGTAAACGCTCCGACAAGCATAAAATGAGCAAACGAACTCGGAATTGATCTCGGATTATTTCAGTGGGTGCGTGTCAGTGAGACGATCGTAACGAGCCTATCTGGGGCAAATTTCGAGCCCTATAGAGTGAGGTACTAGCATCTGAATTCATTTTTAATAATAGAAATGATAATAATAATAATAATATTATTATTATTATTATTATTATTATTATTATATAATATATATTTTATATATATGCTTAAGTTTAGGTTTAGAAAGGAACAGAACCCGATCCCCCTCCCTGCTCCCTTTATCTGGCGGCGTTTCCCTCCTCCACTCCTGATCTCGGCTCCCGCACGCGAGATCCGGCAACCTCACCTGTTGTCCCTCTCTCCGGCAGCAACTCTAGCGGCCGCACGAACTCCGACCATCCCTCACCTCCCCGTGAGCCCTCCACGACTCCAGTCCTCCTCGCGGCTCTGGCAGCTTCTTCGGCAACTCCTCCGGCACCGCTCATCTCACAGCGAGCTCACTCCGGCGCACCACCTCACTCCCGGCAACTCTTCATTTCCAGTAAGGTTCCCCTCCGGCGAGCTCTCCCGTGGCCGCCTTCACGAGATCGTCATCCAGCGCCTCCGCCTCTCCTCTTCGTCCATGGCAGCTGGCGAACTCCCAGATCCATCTCCCTACAAATCTCTCCATTTCCCCTCTCTACACTCTAAGCTCCATTTTCAGCGAGATCCAAGACCGATTCCTCCGTTTGTGGTGGGCCGACCCGAGATCCTTGCGGATCAAGTTCCAACTGCGCCCTCGACTTCATTCTCCGGAGAGCACTGCTTCCAAGGCCGAAAACAGCGAGCTCTCGCTCTCCAAACCAAAAACCCTAGCCCATACCTCTAAATTACTTAATTGCCCTTTTGGGCCTTAATGAAGCAACTAGGACCTAAACACATATTTAGACAACCAGACTTCATCCCTAGGTAGGGAATAGTGCTATAGGGCTAGGATAATCATCATGAGACTTGTTAGAGGCACATAAGTACTTTTCTCCCTAATAATGAAATTGCCATCTTTTCCTTAATAAAATAAAATGCAAGGTCATATGACCTTGTATGACTTTGATATACTATCAGTGGCAGTACTATGATGAAATAAGGCTATGGTAATTTTGTTATGAGTTATGGAAGTGTTATTCCTTGTATAGGAAATTTTGAGTGCTTGCTAGCTTAAGGAAATTTAATTTTGAAAAAGATGTCAAATCATGGGGCAAAATTGTGATACTTGGTTAACTGTGGTTTTAGGTTAATATATGTCCATGATAATTGTTTGGAAGCTTCTTGAATTATATTTCTTGTAACTCATGTAGAAATTGATAATTGCCACCCTTGGATGTTTAATCATTGTAAAATATCAAAAGACATGGTAATGACACAATCTTTTGGCAGTGGACTCTAGGTCCCCATTTGGACACTTGGTAATTTTTGTAGATTTTTCAGAAGTGAATTACTAGTTTTCCTAATTATAGTGGCATTTTGGTATTTATACAATTATAATGATTTAGTAGGCCACATGACATCCTAGGGTCATGATACTCAGTGAACCACCATAATATGGAATATTATCTTACTAATAATTCTCATGAAGCATGAAGAATCATTTTGAGGGTAGTTCATGTGTAATGTGACTTAAGGCCTTAACTACTTAAAATTATATTAAATACCAATTTAATATGGAAAATTATGGAAATTGGAACATACCTTACTAAGGCCAGTGAGAGCCTAGGATAATTATTAGAGACCTTGGTGATGACTTTTTAGAAGGGTTCCCTTTTGGGGTTGATGGTTAGTTCAAATTAGTGGTCTGCGTTTAGTAAAAACAGAATTTTGAGTTTTAGATAATTTAGACCACTAAGTAGTGTTTAGAAGTTGTATACAATCAGTAATTGAGTTATAGCACACAAGGACTCAAGGAGGGTCAATCCTAGGGTTACTTGTGGGGTGGTGCTAGAGTTAATGTAGAAGGAATGAAGGTACGTCCAACCCGATTTGGTGGAACGGGAAATGAGCTAAGTCACTTTAACTATATGAAATGATGAAGGGTAAACCAATTGTTAACCATCAACCAAAGTAATTGTCTTGAGGAGGATGGTTGGGTTGAGCCCATTGCGTCCCCTAGTACCGATGAGAGCCCTTCACCGGGTGTACCTCGGGAAGTCCAAGATCAACCCTAAATTGCAATAACAATTAAAGTAGGCAAGAGTAGCCATAGTAGGGTAAGATTAGATTTATGTATCTCCTCCCAGTTGCGGGAGTGGCAGGATTGTGGTTCCCGGTTAGACGAGCGGGAACCTCGAGGGGATGATTATCCCGGTAACATTCTCAGAAATGTGGCAGGTCTTCGGTACTAGGCAGGTCGTCACTCCGACCGCGGTACGTTGACTTAGCGGGTGTGTAGGGGTCTAAGGGGCCAGCTTGGCTGGTGTCGGGACGACAGTTCCCCGAAGACTCCTCTCACTTGGCTCATAGTCTGGTGGACTCCAGTAAAGAGTACGCAGAGCTCCGCGGTTGTTTAGCGTCGAGGCGTACGTGCGATCTAGGCCTGGTAGAGTGTATATCCGCCTAGGAGTGGACAGCCCGGTCCGCTACCACCGTGTGTCACAGCGGTTGGTACCCGATAGGTTGGCTTCCTTTCAAACAGAGGGAACTACAAAGGTCTATGCGCATAGAGTCGTGTGTGTGAGTTTCATTGCATAAAACATTCATGGCATAGCATAGCATACGCACTTGCGGATCCTCATCATATAAATTAGTATGGGCTCTTTTGTATGATGAGTTTTAATTCCTGGAAATCCTAACTTATAAGTTTGTATGGGCATTCAAATAAGTTAGGGTACGAGATTGATTACTTGTCGCTACTGTTCTTACTGCCTTGCTTTACCTGCTTTACTTACTGTTTATTTACTGCTGTACACCTTTATTATACTCCTGCTTATACATGATTAGATTAACCCCTTTTACACTTGTGTAGCTTAGAATTTGTGTATACACTACTTTACTTTCCCCGTCACCTGCTTGTATATTACTGTTATATTGCAGCTTTTCTTCCTTTCCTTCCGCTCGGTGCCTTGGAGTCGTCGGGGGAGCGGATGGGAAGCCACTTAGTCTTTATGACTAACGGTTGCTACGTCCCTCTTTTTAGGAGCACATTCCGTGGTATAGCAGCGTTCAACACCGGAGGCCAGCCAGGTCAGGTGTTCAGGGCTGGGATTTGTAGTGCCTTAGCTGCCGTCAGTGACAGAGGCGGGTGAGTGTTTTGAGATGTAGCCCTTGGGGCATTTAGCTGGTTACTCTGATGATTTGCAGGAGCTTGTGTAGCTTTCTGCTTTTCTCTGTTCTGGACTTTATTACTTATTGTGAACCTA
Source organism: Dactylorhiza incarnata (assembly GCA_033032865.1). Classification (NCBI taxonomy): domain Eukaryota; kingdom Viridiplantae; phylum Streptophyta; class Magnoliopsida; order Asparagales; family Orchidaceae; genus Dactylorhiza; species Dactylorhiza incarnata. The sequence continues at coordinate 5,682,932 of JAWHQI010000134.1, forward strand.
TGGCTTTGATACTTTCTATTATTGATGGGTTGGCGCTGTTCAGTTGGTTTGGCCGGCAGGATAGGCGTCTTATGGTACAGTTAGCCCGTGTGCTGACGCTACCGCAAGGCGATTGTTCTGGGCATAAGACTCTCCTCGACCGTGTTTTGTGTTCCGGGAGGGGGATCTTACAAACTGAGCTCAGTTGGTGATGAGAAGTGAAAGAACTCCGTAGTTAAGCGTGCTCGGGCTGGAGTAGTCACGGGATGGGTGACCTCCTGGGAAGTCCACGCGCTGCCGCTTAACTGGCTCAATTCTCATCAAAGGGAGGGCGTGGGTTCGTGACCCCATCCAACAACCCGCTGTGCCCTGTGGCAGGCCAGAGAGGGGTTGGGGTGTACGGCCTGCGGGCTTGTTGTTGACCAGGTGTGGTCAGGCTGAACCGGCGTTACAGTGTCCTAGGGCGGGGCCAGTGACCCGGATGGGCTTGGTCAGGCCGTCCCAGAATGGGCCTGGGCCGTCGGTGCCGGCAGTTCCTGGGGTTGCCAGTGACCCGGATGGGCTTGGGCCAGGACTGTTATATTCGGCTCCTCAAAAGGGTATGCATATTGTAGTCTAGTGGAGAGAAAGTTATTCATTAGTATGGATGTCACATTTAGAGAGATTGAGCCATATTACTCCTCTCCGGTTAACTCGCCTCTTGGTGAATCACTCACTACAAATAGTATGAGGCGAGAGGGGGAGGATAGTAATGGTGGTTAGAGGTGGATAGTGAGTATACCTTGTCCTCTTATGTCAAAGGGAGTGGAGTCAGTTGTAGTACCGGTTCATGAGGAGAATGAATCTGTAGATGGTGGACCTCAGGCTCAGGGGGAGTTGAGAGTGTATACGAGAAGAAAACAGCTGAGTGAGGCTATAGTTCCTACAAAGTGCCACATGTGCCAAGTTCGTTCCTCTACCAACTCCAATTCTTGATACACCTACACCGTCCACCTCAAGCTCAAAAATCCCAGGTGATATGATCCCTCATCTCTCTACTTCCACTCCCTTGCTGGTAAGGCGGAGTTCCAACAGGAATGCGGGAGTCTCACTTGATGGATATTGTTTTCCCCATGACATTTCCCAGTTTGGTTCCTACTCTTATATATGCCATGTGCATGGAGCATTCATTGCATCTTTGGACATTGTTTCTATTCCTAAGAGGTTGTAGTTTTGCAAGGAGGATCCACAGTAGAAAGTTGCATTGCTAGAAGAACTTGGAGAATTGGAAAATAATAAAACATGGTATCTTGTCGCCGCTCAGGGGGAGAATACCTCCACGTCCACTCGGTAACCCCCTGGCTCTCGTCCAAGAGGGATCCTTCCAAGCCCTACCAGATAAAGAAAGCCAGGGTAGTCTGGCGAGACCTGACAGTAAGGGAGTCTGTGTCAAGACTCCTCCACTTTCCAACATCCCTCCCGACAATACCGCGGAGGTATTATGATCTATCTCGCTTTAAAGCTAACCACTGTGGTTCGATATCTTAACAATTTCAATCACTCGACGAACCTGTAGGTGGCGGGAGGCGACCTTGGGATCAACCAGGAGGATGCCGACATCCCCCTTCCTGCCCTCGGAGGTGCTCCACCGGATCAAGAGCCCACCCCTCTAGTTACTCTTGGAGGAATCACGCCTGTGCCAGGTAAGCTCTTTATTACCTTCCCGCATACCTTTTATCCTTTGCCAACTTATCTATCATGTTTCCTTTTCGCAAAATCTACCTTCGGGACTACAGAGCTTTCCACGACATCGCATGATCCTCCCCTAACGCCGCGAGATCTTCCTCCTACGCCACGCATCTCACCCGCTCCCAAGACTACCACCCTCGCGCATGAGCTGGAATGCCCAGGCGGGAGGGCCACTGACCACAACCCCCCGGGTACTGACCACGCCACCACCTCTGCCATTAACTAGGCATCACACCTCCCCGGGATGGGGAAATATCTTCACCCACCTAGCCAGCCATTCGCAGGGCAACCTAGCCCCTCTCGTCGGCATCAAGACAGAGAACCCGTGCCAGGTTAGTCACTTCTCTCACAGTGACTCTCTTTTACCAAGGTCCACTCCATATTTATCTAGCGTTTTCTTTCACAGGCTTCCGAGAGGCCTCGCCGATGGACCCTCAATATAAGGATGGAGAGGAAATGTTCTCGCCTCCTCCTTCCCCTTGTGATCTTTCAGACTTCCTGGGTGATACTGTTGACTATGGGACGATGAAGGCGCGAATGACGGAGGTTCTCGGCAAGCTCATCTGGTTACAACGAGACCTCGCCAACCAGGTCGAAGGGCAACAGGCAACTTTTGAGCGCCGACTAAGCGTCCTCGAGTGAGATTATACGCACCTCATCGGAGAGATGGAGATCTAGGGGGGTGGGTGCGAGGAGACTTCTCTTGAGAGGCATATTATGCGGGCTAGGGACCAGATGCGTCTGGTCCACCAAGAGCTCGCAGCAGTAAGTGCATATTACTACCCGCGAGTGCCTCTGAGGACAGGGAGGCGAGGCCGGGGTCGATGGTAGTGGGTACAGTACTAAGCCTACCGGCTCTCACCCCCTGTATTCTCTCGCCCCTATATAACATTAAAATAGACAAATTGTTCGCGAGACGCAGATGATCTCGTCTTGTTCAGTACATAAAAGAAAAGAAGAAATAACAAATGTGCGAGAGAATACAAGGGGCAAGAGCCAGTAGGCTTAGTACTGTACCCACTACCATCAACCCCAATCTCGCCTCCATGTCCTCGGAGGCACTCGCGGGTAGTAATACACGCTTACTACTGTGAGCTCTTGGTGGGCCAGACACATCTGGTCCCTAGCCCACGCGATATGCCTCCCAGGAGAAGTCTCCTCGCACCTGCACCCTGGCGCTCCATCTCTTCAATGAGGTGCGTATACTCTTGCTCGAGGATGCTCAGTCGGCGCTCAAAAGTCGCCCTTTACCCTTCGACCAGGTTGGTGAGGTCTCGCTGTAACCAGATGAGCTTGCCGACAACCTCCGTCATCCGCGCCTTCATCGTCTCAGAGTCAGCAGGATCACATAGGAAGTCTGAAAGATCACGAGGGGAAGAAGGAGGCGAGAACATTTCCTCTACATCCTCGTATTGAGGGTCCATCGGCGAGGCCTCTCGAAAGTCTGCGAAATAAAACACTAGATAAATATGGAGTGGACCTTGGTAAAAGAGAGTCACATTGAGAGAAGTGACTAACCTGGCAAGGTTTCTCTGTCTTGACGCCGGCGAGAGGGGCTAGGTTTCCCTGTGAATGGCTGGCTAGGTGGGTGAAGAGATTTCTCCATCCCAGGGTAGTGTGATGCCTGGTTGATGGTAGAGGTGGTGGCGTGGTTAGTATACGGGGGGTTGTGTTCAGTGGCCCTCCCATCCGGGCGTTCCGGCTTGAGCACGAGGGTGGTAGTATCGGGAGCAGGCGAGACACACGAAGTAGGAGGAAGATCTCACGGCGTTAGGGGAGGATCGCGCGATGTCGTGGACAGCCTTGTAGTCCCAAAGGTAAATTCTGCGGAAAGGAAACAGGATAGATAAGTTGGCGAAGGATAAAAGGCATGCGGGAAGGTAATAAAGAGCTTACCTGGCACGGGCACGATTATGCCAGGAGTAACTAGAGGGATGGGCTCCTGGGCCGGTGGAGCACCTCTGAGGGCAGGAGAGGGGACGTCGGCATTCGCCGGGTTGATCCCAAGGTCGCCTCCCGCCACCTGCAGGTTCGGCGAGTGAATGAAATTGTTAGGATATCGCGCCACCGTGGTTAGCATTAAAGCGAGATAGATTATAATACCTCGGCGGTATTGTCGGGAGGGATGTTGGAAAGGGGAGGAGTCTCTGACGCAGACTCCCTCGCCGTCAGGTCTCGCCGGACCACCCTGGCTTTCTTTAGCTGGTAGGGCTTTGAAAGATGCCTCTTGGACGAGAGCCAGGGGGCATACCGAGTGGACCTGGAGGTATTCTCCCCCTGAGCGGAGGAAAGGCGCTCCATCAGTCCTTGCGAGAGCGGTCTCGGCGTTGGCCTCATGAACGACATTTTGAACGGCGAAAGCTCAAGGGTGAAGAAGAGAAACAGTAACAGGAAGACGGGCACTCTCAAGACAATGACCCGGGGCATATTTATAACAGAAGGGAGGGGCCCACCAAAAAGATTCCCTCCAGGTCAGCAAGACACTCGCCGAATGTTGGGGGTTGGACTGTTCTTTCTGAGCGTAGGACTCGCTCGCAAAGAGCGGTGATTATGTACAACCCCGTATTCGCCGAGTAGGTCCCAAATGTCCAAAAGGCAGGTAAGATAGGTCAAGAAGGACACTCGCCCATGTTTGGAGAGATAGGGGAGCCTCAAGGAGAGTGTGAGCCTCATCCGCAAGGCACTCGCCCTCTCAGGAGTGCGAATACGCTGTTGGCCAGGCGAGTGAGGGTGAAACCCCAGTCACCAGGCGAGCCAGGTATCAGGCGAGTGGTGCCCCCATGGACCACTCGCCCAGTGGAATCTAGCATGCGAGAAGCCTGGCGAGTGGTGACTTCACGGACCACTCGCCCAGAAGGTTTAGTGAGAAAATTACCTAGATACCCTTTTTGGGCTGCCAATAGCCATTCAGAACAGCGGAGTTAGGCTGTTAGCAGGCCAATTTGGGGTTCAATTTGTAAAACCAAAAGGTGGATTTAGGCTATTTGCATACCATACTAGAGAATCTATAAATAGACCCTTAAGGGCACCTTGGAGGAGATCAGATCTTTTGAGCTCTCTCCTCCAGGATAATTTTGGGGTTGGTTGTTAGTGCCCTCCAAGGTGCCCGGCTGAGCATTGGTTCTGGAGGGGAAGCTCTCTAAGATCTTCCTGGTGTGTGGTGGGATCTCCTCGCTACAGCCTTAGGTATGTTCTAAGTTTTCCATCAATTGTCAAGTGGGCTTGTGAGAGAGAACTAGGTGCGGGCTACACCCCCAAGTGGGTCCGAACTCAAGAGACCGGTTGCCAGTTTCAACAGTGTGGACAGTAATCTCCTTAGAGGAGAATGAGGGATGGAAACTGTACCAGTTCGATGCGAAGAATGTCTTTCTTCATGGGTATCTATTGGAAGAAGTGTGCATTGAGGTACCACCGGGCTTTGGCATTAACCAAATGGTAGGCATGGTGTATATACTTATGAAGTCTATATATGAGCTAAAACAGTCTCCTCGAGCCTGGTTTGACAGGTTTAAGAGAGCCATGGTTGACATTGGATATTAACAGGTCAATGCTGATCATACAATGTTCTTTAGGCGAAGTGGAGTTCACACTACAATGCTTGTTGTGTACGTGGAAAATATGATTATTATGGGCAATAATGAGAGGGAAATTACTCAGTTGAAGATTAGATTGGGCAAGGAGTTTGAGGTAAAGAATTAAGGCATCTAAGATACTTCCTTGGAATTTGAGGTAGCTCGCGGTGCAAAGAGGATCGTTATATCTCAAAGAAAATATGTGTTAGATCTGCTCAAAGAGACGGGTATGCTAGGGTGCAGGCCTACAGTTGCTCCCAGAGATCAAAAGTCCAAGCTCAGTGTTGAAGTAGGAGAGCCAACTGATAGAGAGAGGTACTAAAGGTTGGTAGGCCGCCCGATCTACTTGAATCATACCTGTCCTGGCATATCTTTTGTCGTGAGTGTGGTAGCCTGTTATATGCATGATCCAAGGGAGGGTCACATAGATGTTGTGTATCAAATTCTTAAGAACTTGAAGAGTGCACCAGGAAAGGGACTGATCTTCTGGAAGAATGTGTAACATCCTAACGTCGATAAGGGGCCTGGACGGTTCAACTGAACCTTGCAAGAGTTTAGTCCGGGTCAAAGTGAACCACGACCCGACCTTCATCTCATTTAAATGTCAAATTGTGGTGTGAGGACAAGATATGGACAATTGGGTAAATCACCTCGGAATCGATCTTGGCCAATGACAGTGCTTTCGAGAGATCAAAATAAACTAAACGACATCATTCACACCTTGTTGTCTAATTCAGGTTAGGTAAGCTACGTGAAAACCTCAACATGATGTTTTGAGCAAATACGCTCAGAATTGACTTCTGTCAGTTGTGTTAGACTCGTAAGATCCATACGAGTACATCATAACTCATTTCATTCAAATCTGATGTCATTTATTGAAAGTTTCCATTTTTAGTAGCGTTGTTCGACATAATGACCCTGAAATATCATTTTGAGCAAACAAACTCAGAATTGACTTATGTCAGTTGTGTTAGACTCATATGATTATCTATACGAGTGCAACTCAACTCGTTTCGCTCAAATTCAATATCGTTTAGTGAAATTGTCTAGTTTAAGTAATGTTGTTCGACACAACGACCTCGAAATGACATTTTGAGTAAAAAAATCAGGATTAACTTATGTCTATTGCATTAGACTCATATGATCCATACGAGTGTAACTCAACTTGTTTCGTTCAAATCCGAAGTCATTTAGTGAAAGTGTCCGTTTTAAGTAAAGTTGTTCGACACAATGACTCTGTAACGTCGTTTTGAACAAACAAACTCAAAATTGACTTTTGTCAGTTGCGTTAGACTCGTATGATCCATATGAATGCAACGCAACTCATTTCGTTCAAATCTGAGGTCATTTAGTAAAAGTTGTTTTAAGTAATGTTGTCTGACGTAACGACCCCGTAACATCGTTTTGAGCAAAAAAAACTCAGAATTGATTTATACCAGTTGTGTCAGACTCGTATGATCCATACGTGTGCAACGCAACTCATTTCGTTCGAATCTGAGCTCATTTATAAAAAATGTCCACTTTTAGTAACGGTGTTCGACATAACGGACCCAAAATGATATTTTGAGCAAATGCGCTTAGAATTGAATTTTGTCAGTTGTGTTAGACTCGTATGACTCATAGGAGTGCAACACAACTCGTTTCATTTGAGTCTGAGATTGTTAGTGAAAACGACCGTTTTAGTTCATGTCGATCGAAGCGATCACCCCATAATCACGTTTTGAGCAAACGAGCTCGGAATTGACTCCGGTCAGTTGCATTGGAACCGTATGGTCAATATGAGTGCAACAGAACTAATTTCGCTCTATTTTGACACCGTTTATTCGAGTAAATAAAAGTAAATCCCGTAAAAATTTGGGACATCTCGAAAAGCGTGAACGCTTAAATTCAACCCAGTCACTTCAACATTAACTCAACACATGATGAATAGGATCCCACATTGACTTTGACCTACATGAGGGACCTGCCCTAAGGTTGACTTTAGTCAACACTCACTAAAAAGAGAGTTTTAAGCCTTTAAAATTGTACTCCTAACTCTCTCCATCAAGCCACCCCCTCCATCTAATTTCTGATTAGAACTAATCCCAAGGCAGTAAGCAAGTGGGAGGAGATATTTTCTAGGGTTGGAACCAAGGCTAACTCCAAGCCTAGCCTAAAACAAGCCAAACCCAAACTAAACCCTCATCCCCCAAACTAACCCTTGCTGTCATTAACCCTGGCAAAGTACAACCTCTCCACTTAAAAGGTGCCAGCTGCAACCTCCACCTCAACCGAGATTATCGGCAACCCAACCCCAGTCCAAGCTTAACTAGGAGAGAGAGGAGGTGAGAAGGTATCGGCCTCATCTTTATTTAGCCCCCTTGGCTTCAATGGGGAGGGGAGCACCACCGACACCAAACGAAGACAGCTCCGGCGAGTTGGGGCCTTGTCGATACCGGAGAAGAAGAAGAAGAAGATGGAGTTCCGCCACCTTCCATCCACCACGCACGGGGAAAACTCCCTAGTCCTTCCCAGACCTTTGGAGAGCCCCACTTCGCCGAAGAGGGGCCGACGACCCTCTCCGGGAAGACCCCGGGCGAAGGCACCGCCGGATAACCAAGCTCTGGCGGTGCCCGGTTTCTGTTTCACTATCTAGCCTTCTCCCGATATCCGGCGGCGGCGATAGGCTGCCGGACCACTGCCGGGAGGTGCGCCTGCCTCCGGCGAGCCGGCCGGAGGCGGTGGTGCGGGGATTTGGCGGCAAAGAGGGGATGATTATTTCTGTTGTCGGTTGGCTACAGGAACTGTTAGATCTTATGATCCATTTGTCATGTTATTATTAAATAAAGTATTTAATCATTTGCCCCCACAATGGATAGACGATGGATTGTGGGGGAGTAGTTTTCTTTCGGTATGGCTCTCAGTCCAGGCTCTGTTATAAGATTCGCGCAAGCTCATTTTTATTTAATGAAACGTTATTTTGATTTTAGGGCAAACACAGGGCTCTGATACAGAAACTTTACATCACAGTTGTATATATTAATGAGGGCTACCTCCGGGAATATTTTGGAAATTTTATGTGATCATTTGGTGTTTTTAATAATTAAAAAGATGGGATATTTCTATGATTTTAATTAACATGGGGCCTTAATCTGGCAATAAAATTATCAGATAATTTGGGTAGAATTGAAATACTAATTTACACCCGCACAAATTATTTGATGATGGAAGAGGGGAAGGGGTAGCTTCCTATTTACTATGTGAGTAGGGTACTCCATAAAGCACAAATGTGATATCCATTACTCGAGAAGCTGACCTTCGCGTTAGTCTTCTCAACGCGGAGGCTCAGACCATAATTTCAATCTCATTCAATCTGCGTGTGACAGATCATCCTCTTTGAAACATTATGAATGAGGTGAATCACTCGTGGCGGCTGGTGAAATGGTCGGTGGAGCTCAGTGAGTTCGACATTATCTTCTTATCTAGGGTAGCATTCAAAATGCAAGCAGTGACAGATTTCTTGGCTGACTTCTCGATGGAGGCAGAGGAAGGAGGGGTACCCTCCAATTTAGTGTCATGGAAGATGTTCGTGGACGGATCTTCGGGGAAGAACTCTGTAGGAGTGGTTATCGTACTAGTGAGTCCGTAGGGGACGAGGTTCAAGCAAGCTATCAAAATCTTATTTCCTGTCACGAACAATCAGGCGGACTATAAGGCAATAGTCCCAGGACTTCCCTGGCAAGGGAGATAGGAATCCAGGATCTACTTGAGCATATAGATTCGATGGTTTTCACATCTCAGATCTGTAGGGAGTTTGAGATGAGAGATAGCTTTCTGCAACAATATTAAGTAAAGGTGAAAGGGTTGATGGGAACATTCAGATGATTCTTCGTTTATCATATGCCAAGAGAAGAAAACTCGGCGGCGGATCGACTGACCAAGTACAACCTAAGAGCAGGAGGCACGATCACTGAGTTATTGCGAATGTCGATCAAAGAAGAAGAGATGATGGAGATCGAGCAGCACTCTTCTTGGATGGATTCGTTGATAACTTTTCTCGCTACCGGCTAGATTCGAACGGAGGAGGAAGACAAGAGAAATTTTTAATACAAGGCGACCTAATATTTAATGCACAGTAGGGAATTATATTGCAAGACTATCTCGAGTACTTTGGCTTGATGCGTCTCGGGGTCCGAGGTTTCATAGGTGCTCAAGGAGATCCACTCCGGAGAGTGTGGAAGTCACTCTGGGATCCACTCGAGAGAGTGTGAAAGTCACTCTGGGACTCGCACTCTGGTCCACTCTAGTATGAGACAGGGATACTTCGGGCCCACCATCCGAAAGAATGTCGAAGCATTCACAAAGAAGTGTTGGAAGTGTCAACTCTTCGCTCCTCTCCATCTACAACCAGCTCAGCAAATTTGTTCAATCACCTCCCTGTAGCCATTCACCATTTGGGGAATGGATTTGATTGGTCCCTTTCCTTAGGCAAGCACACAGAGAAAATTTATCTTGGTAATGATTGATTATTTCTCGAAGTGGATCGAAGCCAAAGCGTTAGCCAAGATGACATCATAGATAGTAAAGAACTTCATATGAGAAGAGATTGCCTGCCGGTTTGGGGTCCCTCTCATGATTGTTACCAACAATGGACTGCAGTTTGCCAGTATGGAGCTGACCGACTTCTGCATTCAATTGAGCATAGATCTTTGGTTCACCTCTGTTCATCATCCTAGAAGTAACGGGAAGGTCAAAACCCCAAACAAGCTGATTATAACTCTGTTAAAGAAAAATGTGGAGAACATGAAAGGGAACTGGGTAGAACAGCTTCCCTCAGTCCTATGGGCCCTCAGAACCACTCCCAACTCGGTCAATGGGGAGACACCTTTCATGTTGTCCCACGAGTTAGAGGCTCTTATCTCTGTGGAGTTTAAGGTTAGAAGTCTGAGAGTATTTGTGGCAGAAGAGGAAGACGAGGAGTGGCACCTCGAAAACAAAGAAGCTCAAAGAATATCCCTTAATTGCATTGAAGATCTTTGATATCTTACATCGGTCCGGAAGGAAGAGATCAAGAGAAGGATGGCGAAATATTTTGACAAACACATTCACATCAAGCAATTTGAGGAAGGAGATATAGTTGTGAAGAAAGTTGATGATGTTGATAGATCGGACGCGATCGTAAAGTTGAACCCGAATTGGAAAGGCAATTCATTGTGCGAGAAGCGCAAAAAACTGGAGGATACCGCCTACAAAATCATGATGGGGAACTCCTCAGAAATACTTGGAGTGGAGATGTCCTGAAGAGGATCTACCCATAAAAGAGGAAGGTTATGTTTGTCTTTTATGTATATATAAAAATTGCTCATTCACACTCTGAAACATGGAATGTATTATACTTTTTTAAATAGTTCAATATACATCAAAGGAAAAAATCCATCCCCCGGGACGGGTTGGGAGGTGAACCTCTGACTCGACTCTCATAAAGCCCATTACGGGTGATGTGACAGTGTCTCGGGATAATAGCACATCCTCCTAAGTCTAAGCCTTTGCACTGACAATTAAGATCAACTCTCCCTTTTGCATGTTGGCCTTCGATCCCTCGATTACACTTCTCATCCATCTAGGGACACTGTCGAGGCGGGGGTACTGCCGCGCGGGGCACAGGGGGCTACCCATGCACTATCAATTGACCGAGCGTTCTAGAGCGAGCGAGTTTGGGCGGAGGTACCGTCGATGCTGGGGTACTATCGAAGCAAAGAGCATAGAGCACAGGTGGTAGCCCGTGCGAAGATGCACGTATTTATATACGATTATTTTTATCACAAATGGAACCTCCATATATGAACCCCCGTTCGAGCTGGATCGACCATATCAGATTGGTCTTATTAGGTTTGAATTGTGATGCATTGGTCAGCTTAGATTTGTGCTCCTTTAAAATTTAGAGATAATTTGGCCTCACAATCTCAGTGGAGCATCAGCGGATTTCATGATAACCACATGTGTCTACAAATATCTTTATTTTTTCTCCTTAAGTGGTTATTGAAGATCAAATTTATCTTGAAGATGTTGGATGTTCATGTTATGAAATCAAAATCAGATCGAGAGATAGTTATTTTTTTAAATAGTAGATAAGATGGATATATCGATCGAAAGAGTTTTTCTTATGATCTATGTTGGCCTAAATTTGTAGACCTAAAGAAATCCAGGTCCACTTTCAATGACTAATTGTTGGGAAATTGGTGATTGATCAACAAATTATACTACATTATCTTCAAATAGGTGAGATGAAGGTTTCCAGACAAATTTGGCTTGATACAACCAATTTTATTTTCAACAAAGTGGCCACCATCAACCGCCTTTGTTTGATGATTTGTAAATATAAATTATCCAAAGCTTGGACTTTTTATGGGGGGGGGGGGGGCGGGTTCCACTCTAGTATGAGAGGGAGAGAAGGGGGAGGGAAGAGAGAAAAGAGGGGGAGGAGAATGAAAGGGGGAGAGAGGGAGAAAGAGAGAAGAGAGTGGGAATGGAAGAAAAAAAGGGGAGGGAGAGAGGAAGAAAGGGAGCCGGGTTCCTCTCCCTAGGTGAGGTCGTGCGGTCATGAACGCGGTGAGAAGCAGAGGCAGAGGAGCTTAAGATTTTTGTCCAAACTCACCGGAGCAAAAAAACCGCGCCAAATGGAGCCTAAGATTCATTTCATCATTCAATATGGAGCGACTCATTTTTATAATTTAAACTCTGTTTATGTGAACATTTTTATGAGAAAAAAATCACCAGAGTTAGCCCGTGTGTTTGATATACCTTATGAAATGGGACACCAGCAAGAAATACAAAAAAACTACTTTTTAGCTCATTCTGCTCATTCTCACGACACGTGGGAGCTCTCATTCCCACCGTAGCTCTTAATTTATTCACCATTCGAACAAAAAGAGACTTAATCTGAAATGTTATATAAATTGCACAATACATTGCTATTTGAAAAGAACTAGAGAGTTGTCATCTCTATTCTTTTTAATGACCATTTGAAAATATTAGTGCAATTACATTTTGATTGGATAGTCTAGTAAATAGGAATTTATGTTAAGGCATTGCAGTCTCTCAATATGGATCTGAGTCCTCCCATCTATAATTTATTGCTTCAATTTAGATGCATAGATTCGAATCAATCATAAAGATTAGAGTTTTGAAAATATTATGGAGATTAAGTCATAAAGATAAGCATTGCAGTCCAAAGATAATAGAAAATGAAAATATGATGATGTTTCTATTATTTTTTAATTGAAGTGTTCAAAGCATATTGATTGAATAAAATTAGATTTTTAATATAGTGCTTTACCGATCTGTAATAATATTGAATTCTTGCTATTGTCTCATTCATAGTATTAGGTTGTTGATCACTCCAAACCTCCAATGGCATATATGGTGATGCTCAATTGTAACAGTATATATACATATTATATAGGTTACCTGAAAAACGTATAGTTGCTAATAATGGGAAGTGTTGTACAATAGCGATGCAATGTGTTTTTTAAGGTGCCAATCTTGGGCACTTATATTAAAGAAGCGTAGCAAATTTATGAAGAACATGAATTTCGTATAATTTCTGCATAATATGTTGGAGCACAATCCTATTACCTAGACTACAACAAATGATGCAACCATCCAAACTCCGTTATTTCGAAATACATTCAAGGAGGAACTGTAGTTTATAGTAGTTTAAGGTGGCGTTTGGTTCGGCTTATTTGCTCCGGTGAGTTTGGACAAAAACGTCATTGTCACACCAAACATTTTATGTTTATAACTAGTTTCTTTTCTTGGTAATGATAGTAACATTTGTCATACCAAACATACATTCTATGGCAATGACGATTTTGTCCAAACTCACCGGAGCAAATAAGCCGAGCCAAACGAACCCTTAATTATATAATTAGTGTCGAACTGGGCAGGAAGTGGTCGAGTCACGGTGATATATGTTGTCAACCCGTGTAGGAGTGGTGTTGGCATGTATTAGAGGTGTGATGTGTGTTTAGGAGTGATGTGCGTTTAGAGATATTGTAAAGCCTCGTCACGGTTGGAGGGAGCCGTCCTCATCGTCACTGGAATCTCGCTGGAGATTGACACCGCTACAGTCGTCCTCGTCGTTACTCAACGATTTCTGCTATCCTCGTCGTCACTGGAGCCTCTTCGACGATGACGACCTTCGTCCCTTTCTCTAGAGCCGACCTTCGACCCTCGTCGTCACTGGAGGACACTCGACTACACTCGACGAACCCACACTCGACGACATTTGCAGGCACTCGACGAATACAGGCACTCGACAAAAACAGGCACTCGACGAACCAGCACTCGATGACATTTGCAGGCACTCGACGAATACAGGCACTCGACGAACCAACACTCAATGAATACGAAGGCTCTTAACGAACCAGCACTCGACGAATACAGGCACTCGACGAACCAGCACTTAACGAATATGAAGGCTCTTGACGAACCAGCTAAGGGGACTTGTGTTTGCTTGATTTGTGTGGGCGCTAGTAAGTGACGACGACGAAAGGAAGGAGGAGATCCTCAAGAAGTTGGACCCGGTATAGAGGTGGTTACTTTGTTGAAGCTGTTGGGTTCATCACCCCAACCGATGAAGTTGGACCTTCCACCGGTTGACCCGAATCTCGAATGACCGACCACCTATCTGGGTTGGTCGCACCGCGTGAGGAAGACTCTTACAACGCAGAAGGTTGGGGGTTTCTTGACAGGGGAGTTGAAGAAGCCAGAGAACCCAACTGCAGGAGATGAGTGAGAATCAACCCACATGACGGTGTTCATGTGGCTACTCAGCTCGGTTGTCTCATCGATTGCTGCCACGGTTGATGGCCTGGAGACAGTCATGAAAGTTTGGGACAGGCTGCAAAGCACATATGATGGAGTGAGGAACACTCTCAGGGTCTTCTAGGTGAAGGGAGAAATTGATGACAATGTTCAAAATGAGAAGACTGTGCAGGAGTACGCATCAGAGTTAGAACGACTATGAGTGAACTATGACCATGCTTCTGGTGGTATGTGTTGCAGTGACCCACAATGTAAGGCTTCCAAGACTATAGTAGAAGAGAGGACCATACGGTTCCTGAAGGGGTTAAATGAACGGTTCAATCAGATGATAGCCTTACTTCTGTCGAGTACGAAGATCCTTACTCTGTCAGAGGCCATCTTGGCCATGTTCCAGGAGGAGACCCGGTTCAAACTCCAGGCAGGGACGGGAGATTCCAATGTCATAAAGTCTGCACTAGCAACTACTGGCTCGGGTATTCCAAGACCACGAGAGGAAACACGACAGTGCTACAAATGCGGGGAGACGAACCATCTGTTGTATGTTTGCCCCATACCACCCAAGGAAGGAGATTTTGGTGGTCGTGGACGTGGTCGTGGAAGTGGTCGTGGTCGTCGACGTGGCCAGGGTCGTGGTGGCAGAGGTGGCTATCGTGCCAATCTAGGCATTAGTGGATGTGATGAGAATACTGTTGTGATTTACACCGAGGAGGAGCAGACTCTACTAAGTATGATGAGCATGACGGAGGGCCTCAAGAGGAAACAAGCTGGTTAAGGTAGCAAGAGTGGAACCGGGGGGGCATCAGCTTCAGCTATGTATACCCACCCTTCCAGGACATCGGATTGGATCATTGACTTCGGTGCTTCGAGACATGTGACAGGAGATGCTGGTGAGTTCTCCTTCTACACTCGCCTAGCCACTGCTGATAGCATCCAGATAGTAGATGAGACCTTTCAATCAGTGGTCGGTATGGGAATGGTCAATTATACAGGTTCGGTATAAAACTATCCAATGTCTTGCATGTGTTGGATCTTGAGGCGCCCTTAGAGGGGGGTGAATAAGGGTTTTAGAAAATTTTAAATTTTTATACAATACTTTTGATATTTTATTTGAATAAGAGTGAATCAAAAACAAAGAGCAGTAAATCAATTTTATTAAATAGAAAATACATGATTATCATTAATAAAATTTGGTTACAAAATCTGATTTCTATGACGCTAAAAATTCAAAGCGAAATATAAAATACACTTTTTATTTTCTATTCCGACTCTTCTCACTAAGAACCGATTGGCTTTGACCGATCCCTCCCTAGATACGACATCAAGCCACTCTAGCCCTTCTATCCCCAGAAAGGCCTCGAGCACCACCTAGATCTACTTCCTAGACCCAGTCGCCAACATATATGAGACGAATTTCTCCATAAGTCCTACCCGGACCGAGTCGCCAACATGAGAAAAATTTTACTCCACGATTATAATAAAAGTGTTACAAGCAGAAATACAAAAACACAAATAAAAACTCCCTAAGAAGAATTTTGGAGATGCCGAAGGCTCACTGAATATTGTCGAAGTCGAAGCGTGCATTCTTCGCGTTGTGTAAGCGTTGATCCGATCCTCCTTGAAATCTTCTCTTGAATTTGTGTGGGAGATGGTGATCACAAAAAAATATGGCCCTTGCAGAGTTTCAGAAGTGCCAGAATAGGGCTCAATACGATCAGTAGTTGGAGAAGACGAAATCCACCTATTTATAGGATTGGACGCTAACGCCGATGTTAAGGCTAACATCTAGCGTTGACGCAGTATAGAATTGTTTTGATGGATTAGATCTTCAAAACAGGAAGGAGATTCTGCACTTTAGGAAACATTCATTTTAGACAACCCTAGCGCTGGCGTTGAGGCTAACGATGGCGTTAGGTCAGATCATTCCTAAAGCGCTCCTTCAATCACGACAGCTTCCCTCCTTGCCACATTTGTCTTGGTGGGAACGGGAGTCAACGCCGGTGTTAAGCCCTAAGGCCTGGCGTTAGACATCATTCCACTTTTCAGCTTGTGGGCAGGTCCAGACCAATAATGTAGCATCATAGTGTCATATATGTTCAAGCCTGCATGCTAAAAACACAATGACAGCCATGATCAAATACAAGCAGGATTTGTTATTCGCAAATCAAAGGGATGTGGAAAACCATGTTCCAACAATCTCCATCTTTTGATAATAACAAATCTAATAAAGATAAATCAGATTCATATATAAGAGAGATGTGTTTTTAGAAGGATATATGACACTAAGTAGTATAGAGACAATAATAAAAATTATAGATTGTTTACTTGTGCCCCCCTACATAAGTACTCCCCCTTAGTGTATGTATCAAAAGATTAGATTCATGCTCCCCCTTAATCTAGTGAATCCTACTCCATTATGATTTATAATTTTATTCTCCCCCTTTGTTATTAGCAAAAGATGGTGGAGTGAAACAAAACTCGAATAAAGTAGACAAAAGTTGGACATAACTAAGAGAGGATTAAGATTTTTGATTAGACATAAAATATGTCGTGATCGAGCTAAGGGGGAGAGTAGCACAACGTAGAATGGATATGATATGTGTTAAAAAAAATTGAGAGGGTTGGAGGTGAAGCAAATTAAGCGGAACACTTCACAACTTTCCACAAGTGTAGCAATACAATGACAATGAGAAGACAGGATGATGCACTTGAAAATTGACTACAGTTCCTTCTTTACAATTCGAGGTATACATGGCGAGACATGATTCTTAAGAATCACGAAGGAGGGAAGCACAAAACAACAAAAGCAACAAATCCACCAGATCGCACGGCTTACACCTGAGACCGCGCGAACAGAGGCAGGCGTGATGACATGTGAGCTGCCAGACCGCAATACCAGATCGCACGAACTGCTGCTTTTATTCACTGCTGATAAAAAGAACCTGTCCGCACGTCAGACCGCCAAACCAAGAGGTCGCTCGATCACTGAGATGCCCGCTAACAGAACCAGAAGAAACTGCTCTAACTGTCGCCTACCCGCAACTCGAGATCGCCTGACCGCCGAGGTCGTCTGATCGCAAAGCTTGCTGCGAACAACATAAGAACTATAAAAATCCAGATCGCAGACGGAGACCGCTGACGAACTGATTATTCAAGCCGCTGGAAAGTCACCAAGGAAACAAACCGCTTGCTGATGGCCGCAGACCAGCGAACAGAACAAAAAAGGTCAAACTGCTTCCAAGACCGCACGACCTCAAATTGAGACCGGCACAAACAATCCAGGCTCTAGTTCTTACAGTTCTCTATTAGAAATGATGGGCCCTGCACCCCTATTTATAGGCAAGAGGACGGATGTCGTCACCGCCGAAAGAGGGATATAATAACCGCCCATCAACCCGCATGCGGTCTCGCAACAGACCGCCCGGACTCACAAACACTTAGACAACAACCGTCTAAGGCAACCCGTCTAGAAGCATACCCGCGATCAACTTTCCTTATTGAAGCACACGGTCTCCAGAACCAGACCGCGCGGTCTCTTCAAGACTTTATTGAACTAAGGCACAACTGTCCAAGAAGGACAGCTCGCCAACAACCCGGCAGACCTCCCGGTCTAAACCAGAACAGGATTACTTGGGCAAACCAGCAGACCAATACAAGTCGCCAACACCAGAGACAAGCTGCCAACCAGGCCGCGCGGTCTCTGCGGTCTCCAAGAACAGACCGCCCGACTTCCCTCTTCCACTTCAAAAAAATTCAACACTCCCCCTTGAAGTGGGAAATGGAAGTCAGCCCAAGTAAACTCCTTAACCGAGTAAACGGTCCCTTCGACAATGGCTTCGTAAAGATGTCCACGATGTTATCCTTGCTCTGCACATGCTCCACAATCAGAGATCCCTCCAACACCTTCTCACGACTGAAATGGTGATGAAACTCAATATGCTTGGTCCGGGCGTGACAAACAAGATTATTCACCAACTTGAGAGCGCTCTCATTGTCACCCCGAAGCAGAGTAGGACCTCGCACCTCTCCATGAATTTCCTCTATAAGCCTCCTAAGCCAGATGGCTTCCTGAGGTGCCAATGCCAATGTTTTGTACTCTGCTTCTGTAGTAGAGACAAACATAGAATCCTGCTTCTTACTACACCACGAGATCGCTGAAGGCCCAGCCATAAAGACGTATCTAGAAGTCGACTTTCGATCATCTGAATCTCCCTCATAATCAACATCCATGAACCTGTGCAAACAGAAGCCTGAGTTTTTCCCATAGAAGATACCCAGATCAGAGGTAGACATCACATACTTCAAAATGCTCCTTGCCGCCAACCGATGAGGTTTTCGTGGCTCTGTCATATACTGACTCACCCGGCCCACCGCAAAAGCAATATCTGGCCTCGTGATCGTCAAGTATATCAGACTCCCGACCAAAGCCCGGAAAATTAAAGGATCGGGTAAAACCTTCCCCTCATCTCGTCGAAGATGTATTCCAACTTCTAGTGGAGTAGAGCTGCTCTTCCCTCCTTCCATGCCAAATCGCTTCACGATTCTCTCAGCATAACCCTTCTGTGAAACAAGCACACCGCTCTCTTTCCTCTCTACCTCGAGTCCAAGGAAATGGTGGAACTCACCCAAATCCTTCATCTCAAATCTGATAGCTAGCTCTGCACGAAGCCTAACTACCTCCACTTCAGAATTCCCCGTGACGATCATATCATCAACGTATAGCAGCACCAAGACCTGAAGCTCCCCCGTCTTCTTTACGAATAAGCTCGAATCATAATCAGAAGCAAAATATCTGCAGAATTGGAGGTATTCTGCGATATTCCCAAACCACGCCCGAGGCGCCTGCTTCAAGCCGTAAAGAGCCTTCTTGAGCTTGCACACATGTCTTAGGTGCTCTTTGGAAACATAACTGATCAACTTGCCCCACCGTCTAATGTGAGCTCGGCAGCGGAATCGATCTAGGGCACTCCGACGCCAAACACTTGCTACCTTGTCAGCCTCTCCAGAGATCAATCTGACTCACCGTCTAATGAGAGCCCAACAGCGGAATCGATCTGGGGCACTCTGATGAGTCCGAGAATTACACTGTTTTCGGGACACATCTGGGCTATTTTTTTCACGCATGTGCACTACACTTTTAGCTACTTTTCATTCATATTGATCTATATAGGATTTCACGCACGAGTGCACTATTTTGCCAAGTGTTTGCATGTTATTAGTAATTTCCTAAGTTTTTATTGTTGAATGCCTAATTTCTGGAATCCTTGGGAGTTTTCATTGCAACCTGGAGGCATTTGGGAGAGATCGGGCCGTTTCGAGCACTTTTGACCAAACGCACGGTTTGCCGTCCGTTTGCGAAGAAGGGCTTAAAAACGGGGGCTGTCTTTACCCGTGCATTTTTGTTCTGACGTTTCTCTTCCTATAAATAGGGGTTTGCCCTAATTTCGCAAAAAAAAAGTCCATCTCCGCCCCGTAACCGCCCATCCACGGATTTTTGGGAGTTTTTCTTCCCCCATTCGCCTCCTTTCGTCCATCCATCCTCCGTTCAAGATCCGGGCATCGATTCATCATCCAAACGCTCTGCTTCCTCCACTCCGGCAAGTTCTCAACCACGCAATGCTATTCCGGTGAAAAGACGAAGAAGACGCAGAGATTCAGTGCAAGTTTCAGAGGTTCAAGTGAAGAAGACGGGACGTTAGCGGAGGATTGACAACCCTTCGAGTATCCCGGATGTTAGCCGAAGCCGAGCCCGGATCCGGATTGACAACTCAGAATTCCGGCCGAGAACGACGGCGAGTCTTCCTCCTTTGGTGACGAAACCTCTAACTCTCGTTTTCATATTATTATTCCTTGTGTAATTTCTGAGATTTTGATGTATTGAACAATTAATTTTGATAATATAATCATGTCTCGTTATGTTATTGGTTGATGATCTCGCTGTGATAATCGTTCTGCTTCATTCACGTTCACAATCCACGCTATAGCAAAAGTGCTATTAGCATTTGCGAAGAGGTGCTTTCGACCCTCAACACTTCCGCCCTTGCAATCGCCCATCCGCGTGCCTTCTCATCCATTCGCGATTCGAAGCAGTGCGCTCAAGGCATGAGTAAATCCATCCGCGATTCGAAGCAGTGCGCTCAAGGCCTGCGTAAATCCATCCGACGTGCGAAGCGGTGACTGCGACCCGCATAGTTTTTAATTTTGTTGTTAACTAAGGAAAACAAAACCAATCCAAAGCCCTTTATTTTATTTTTACGTAACGCTCGTAATCGATTTTAAATTCTAAATCACACTTACCAAACCAGCATTCCTTGAGAGACGATATTCGGGGAGTTACTCCCATCTTTATTACTTGTACGACGGGTGCACTTGCCGAAATCGCATCACACTCCAGCACCAAACACTTGTTACCTTTTGCCAGCCTATCCAGAGATCAACCTGACCCACCATCTAATGAGAGCCCAGCAGCAGAATCGATTTGAGCCACTCTGACACCAAACACTTGCTTGAGGACCCATGGTTATAAAAAGTGTTGAAATCAGCATATGATGAATAGAACATGTAATTGATTATCATAAAAACTCAAGGGTAGAAACGTTTTAGATCATCCCCGCTTCAAGCCAGGCTGAGGGGTACCCCTTCCACATCTCGGAGGTGGTACCCTCCTGACCTGAGCACCTCATCTACAATGTAAGGCCCCTCCCAGTTGGGGTTGAGCTTCCCCACCGCGGCTCCGCTTCCGGCCACATCGACCTTTTTAATACCAGGCCCCCCTTCTCGAACTGCTTCACCTGGGTGTGCTTGTCGAAATATCGGGCCATCCGTCGCTTGACCTCCTCCTGCCGAATGGTGGCCAGATCCCGAAGATCCTCTACCAAATCCAAAGACAACCTTTGCCCTTCCTCGTTGTCCACTCGCCACTCTTCGTCTCCTTCGCCCGCGGCGATCACCCTAGGTGACTTGACATCAAACTCGAGGGGGAGGATGACCTCGGATCCATGGGAGAGCTTGAATGGAGTCTCCCCTGTGGCGGTATTTGGCGTGGTCCTCAAGGCCCAGAGGACCGAGGGTAACTGTTCCACCCAGCAACCCCTCAGGTTCTCGACCTTCTTCTTTAATAAGTTCACAATGATCTTGTTCGCCGCCTCCACCTGCCCATTTCTCCTCGGGTGGTGGACTGACGCGAAGCAAAGGTCTATACCAAGCTGGCCGCAAAAACTGACAAACTCCTCGCTGGCAAATTGTGGCCCATTGTCCGTATCTATGGCTAGTGGAAGCTCGTGCCTGCAAATTATTTCACCTCATATAAAATTTCTCACCACTTGGGATTTTAACTTGGCCAGCGCCTTCACCTCCAGCCACTTGGAGAAGTAATCGATCATTATTAGTAGGAACTTTCTTTGACCATTCGCTTGGGGGAAAGGACCCACCAGGTCCAACCCCCATATTGCAAAGGGCCAGGGGGCTGTGATGGTCCGGAGTCTTTGGGATGGCAGGAGCTGGAGAGGGGCGAACAACTGACACTTTGAGCACTTCCTCGTGAACTCCGTCGTGTCCTTACTGAGGGTAGGCCAGAAGTAGCCTTGCCTCAACACTCTCCCCTCCAAGGTTTGGCTCCCGGAATGGATGACACACTCCCCTGACTAGATCTCCTCCAGGACCCTCGGGACCTCCTCCTCTGCCACGCAACGGGCTAGGAGCCCCGAGAGTGTCTTCTGGTATAATCCTCATGCATGCAAAGAATAGTATGCCGACTTATACCTGACGTTTGTCCACATCCTTCTCGGGGAATTTCCCCGACGTTAGGAAGGTGATGAAGGGGTCCATCCATGATGACCGCTGGTCCACCTCCATTAGTTCCCCCTCCTTGATGGACGGTCTGAAGAGGTCCGACACCGTGCCCCCTGCCCTGGGACCGAACTTGGCCAAGAGGTCTGCCGCGACACTCTCCTTCCTTGGCACATGATGAATCGAGAAGGTGTGGAACTGCCCTATGAGCCCCTAGACCTTTTCTAGGTATCGCTGAAGAGTCGACTCCTTCATCTTGAACTCCCCCTGACTTGGGAAGCCACCACCATGGAGTCCGTCGAAACCTCCACATCTTTCACACTCAACTCTCGGGCTAGGCGGAGGCCTACTATCACAGCTTCGTACTCAGCCTGATTGTTGGTGAGGGGGAAATGGATGTTGATCGCCTGCTCGATCTTTATCCCTTGAGGGATTACAAAAGCCACCCCTCCCCCAAAAGAATGCTTCGTTGATGCCCCATCTACCAATATCCTCCATGCCACCGAGTAGGGTACCTCGGACTCTTCCACTTCGGTCACATAGTCTGCCAAAAAATCCATACCGCTTGCGCTTTTATGGATAACCTGGGTACGTACGAGATATCGAACTCGCTCAACTCCACTGACCACTTAGCCAGCCTTCCCGAGTGCTCCACCGCCTCCATGATGTTGTGAAGGGGGTGATCAGTCACCACCTTGACTGAGTGTGCCTGAAAGTAGGGCCGGATCTTCCTGGCCAACACCACCAGGGCGAAGGCTAGCTTTTCTAAGATGGGGTATTTGAGCTCAGCCTTCCTCAATACTCGACTAATGCAGTAGATCGCGAGTTGCTTTTTTCCTTCTTCCTGGACTAGCATCGAGCTTACCGCCTCGGGTCCTACCCCCAGGTACAGGGATAGGTCCTCTCCTTATCTCGGCCTTTGCAACAATGGGGCTTGGGTTAACTATTCCTTCAGCGCCTGAAAATCCCTTTCACACTCAGGGGTCCACTCGAACTTTTGGTTCCCTCGCAGCACTTTGAAGAAAGACGAGCACTTATGTCCTGCCCTAGAGAGAAACCTGATTAGCCCGACCAACTTCCATGTGAGACGATGAACCTCTTTCGCACTCATCGAAGACCCTAGCTCCATGATTTCCCTTACCTTGTCCGGGTTAGGCTCTACCCCAACCGGGGTAAGCAAGTGACCTAGGAACTTCCCTCGGATGGCCCCAAAGACACACTTCTGGGGGTTGAGCTTCATCTTGAATTTTCACAAAGTCCTAAAGGTCTCCTCAAAGTCATGGAGATGGGACTCGAGGTCCTGACTTTTGACCATGAGGTCATCCACATAGACCTCAAGGTTCCTTCCCTTTTTCTCTTGGAAGACCCTGTCCATCATTCGTTGGTATGTCGCCCCTGCATTCTTTAAACCAAATGGCATCATTTTATAATAATAGAACCCCTCCCCTGTGATGAAGGAGACATCCTTAATGTCGGGAGGGTGCATGCGGATCTGGTGGTAACCTGAAAAAGCATCTAAGAAACTCATTAGAGAAAAACCAACGGCTGAATCAACCAGCGCGTCGATTCGAGGCAAGGGGTAATAATCCCTAGGGCATGATTTATTCAATAAGAAGAAATCAACACACATCCTCCACCTCCCATCTCCTTTTTTTACCATGACCACGTTGGAGACCAAGCCTGGGTACTGGATCTCAGATACAAACCCTGCCTTGAGGAGCTTGCTCACTTCCTCCCGGATGGGTGTCTCCAGCTAGTCAGCGATGGACCTCTTCTTCTGGCGGATGGGGCGAGTACCGGGGTCGAGGTTGAGGCAATGACACGCCACATCCGCATCGATCCCAGGCATCTCCGCGACACTCCATGCGAAGACATCCATGTTCTCTTGGACGCAAGCCAAGATCTTCCTCCGGTCCTCGGGGCTGAGCTCCCTACTGATCTTTACCTTCTCGATCGCCCCAGCCCTGGTGACGACCTCCAGCTCTACCACCTCCTCCATGGCCTCCAGCCTTGACTGCTCTGCCCAGTTATTCTCCTTCCTCTCGCTGTAAGCAAGCGCTTCGGCTCCTCCTGTTGGATCGGTCGGCGCCCTTAGAGGGGGGTGAATAAGGGTTTTCAAAAACTTTAGATTTTATTTAGAAAAACTTTGGAATATTGCAATATTAAAACAAGAAGTCAAGTAAAACAAAAAGAGAGACAAGCTTTATTAATATTAAATAAGTTTTACAAAACTTGATCTCAATGACGCTAGAGATCTGAGGCGAATAATAAAAGCTCTTTTCGTTTTCTATCCCGACTCGCTTCCCCACGAACCGGTGGCCCTAGCCTTCTCCTCCCCGGATTCGGCCTCAAGCCGCTCTAGCCAATCCTTCACCGGATGTGGCCTCGAGCACCACCTAGACCTAGCCTAGATCTAGTCGCCAACACGAGGCGAATTTCAGCCCTAAGTCCTACCCCAGACCTAGTCGCCAACACGAGGCGAATTCACTACCGTTTACAAAGAAAAAGAGAAATAAAATAGAAGACAGCAATAATAAAAACTCCCTATATGGATCTCTTGGAGAAGTGGACGAAGGACAGCAGAGTATGATCATAGTCGATGCGGTCTTTTGTCATGATGATGACGCGTGTTGAAATCTTCTCCACGGATCTCCTTCTGGCTTTATGGATTTGTGGGAGTATCTCTCCGAACTCTCCTTTCTATGCTGTGGCACGAGGCTCTGGAATTTGGGATCTCTAGAGGATGATGAAGATGGAGCCAAAGTGTCCATTTTATAGCCTCAGCGCTAGCGCTACCGCCGTCGCTAACCCGGATTAAGTAATGTTTTGCGCGGCAGGATCTTCAATCTGCGGCAACATTTTGCTCTATGCCTCTTGTGCGCCACGCTACTGCCAGCGCTAGTAGCTACCGTCGGCGCTATCCCTGATTAAGTAATGTTTTGCGAGGCAGGATCTTCAATCCGCGACAACATTTTGCTCTATGTCTCTTGTGCGCCATGCTACCCCCAGTGCTAGTAGCTACCGCCGGGCGCTAGCTCCTTCTATATAAGCCGCCAGAATTGCGTTAATCATCGCTAGCGCCAGGCGTTATAGCTACTGCCGGTGCTAGTGGCCATGTTGGAATTCTGGCCTCAATTTTGGGGACAACCATCCTTGAGTCATGTGGACTTTGTTTTCCTGCACACTTAAACACACAAGATCAAATACACATAGGATTTGTTATTCTCAAACCTAGGAGTTGCGGAAGACCATGTTCCAACAAAGTCCCCCTTTTGATAATAGCAAATCCATTAATGATAAATCAAAGCATTAATAAATAAGCATGATGAGACTATACTTGTGTGTGTGAGAGAGTGATGACATTAGGATAATTTTTGATTTTAGCATTTAGAATTGCTCCCCCTAAATACATGCTCCCCCTCAGTGAATGCTCCCCTAATATGTAAGCTATCATCTTAATTGGTCATGTTGGGTTTTTGATAGCGGGTTATATTTATCATGTTAGATCTCCCCCTTTTGTTATTAGCAAAAGTGGGTAGGGAAACAAAGCACCAAAAAAGTTTGTAAGTAGAAAATAAGGCATGATCGAGCTTTTGAAGTAAATGATAAGGAGTTTTAGAATTGTTTTTCATTTAAATAGATCAGAGTTATAAGCATTACAAAAATTTTCATAGAAGGAAATCGAAGTTTTTAGCATAAAAAAGTAATGATTTTCCCTTTATATAAAAGTTTTAAGCATAAAAATAAGGATTTCCAAATAACCAATCTACCCAGACAGTATGTCTTCACCCTAGCCCCGTACTAAGTGACGGATGGGCATGAGGAGATGCAAACATGCCGTAGGTTGGGGTGTTAGTCCCATATGCAAACACTAGACAATACTCAACCTAGCACTCTTTCCCCCCAGTACTTCGCAAGGCCCCACTGGAACCCTCCCCGGTTAAGGACAAAACATGACTAAAGATAAGTTTATCTAATGTCTACAACCCTACGCCCCCGCTATGGTGAGATATGAAGTCACGGATAATAGTTTTTTGAAACATGAAGCTTTTAAATCTAATGGGAAGAATCATAATTGATATTTTTTTTTGAAATAAAACTTACTTAGCTATATTGAAATTCATGAATGTATCAGAGTTTGAGCATTGCGGAAGATTTTGAAAAAGAAACACCCTAATACTAAATAAGAGTTTAAGCTAAAAAAGGAGATGTTTTTGAGTTTCAAAACTAACTTTATAAAGATAATAGTTGAAGCATTTTGGAAGAAAGAAACAACATCCTTTTAGCAATGTTTCACTTATTGGAAGAGCGTTTAGCATACACGTTTATATTGAAATAAATCAGAGTTTGTTACTATAAAAATGATGTGCGTGTTAGAGCAACCAATATAAATTTTACCAAGCAAGTCTACCACTTGTTTTTAAGAAAAAAATTGAGATTTAAGACGATATAAGCATGAAAGTGCAAGGTAAAAGTTATATGGTGATGATGCGGAAGACTTGTAGAAATACATGAAACATCTTATTGTAATCAAGAATAATCCATAAAAAGATATATGAGTTTAATTTCAAAAAGAAGATGTTTATGTAATTCATGTTTCAATGAAAATCTTTTATGGTTGACAAAAATAACCAAGCATGAAATACTATTATCACAAAGAGATTACTACAATGTTATTTCAATTCACAATTTCAAATTATACAAAACATTGTAGAACACATGCTAGGTTATCTAGTGCATTTCATAAGTAAAGAGTAATATAGAATTAGCATTAGGATCCAATACTCATGAGAAGAAGTGTTATGGAAGATAATGATGTGTACATAAGAGTATTTTTGAGTAGTGTAAACAAATGTTTTAATCAAAAATACAAGAAATATGTAAAGTAATAGCACAATAAAACACAGATAAGATTACTTCCACACACTTAAATGCACAATAAAAAGTACAACTACCAAGGTGCTCTGCACACACAATGCTCATTAAGACTTATCAGGGTGCAAAGTAGTGCTTGGAGGATCACATATTTTATTTTCAATTTTGAGACTAGTGATCCGGTGTACTTAAGAGTAAGTGGTTTTTATTATTTTTGAAAGAAAGATTTGATTTGCACAAGATACTTTACTATTCTTTCAAAGGTGCACAACCTCACAATGCTTATTAAGACTTATTAGGAGGTTCAAGTAGTGCTTGGTGGAGTTATCTTTGTCATTTATTTTATAATTTTGTTTTGTACAAAGTTCTCCGAATACACTTGTTTTGCAAATCAATAGAATTTATGAAAAACATAACCACTTTTCTTAATTTTTTTAAGAGTGCAAAATAAGGAGTGTAGGTAAGATACTTGTGCAATTTTAATCCATTGTACTAATACAAAACATACACAAGTATTCTTAGATTAAACCCATATGTAGACAATGCCAAAAAGGGTGAGTGAATAAATATCATTATCAAACATAAAACATTTACTCATACTTAGAGGCATGCTAAGCTTAGTTCTACACAACCTTTAAAATATAATTGATGCACATATTAATAGATATATCAAAGCATGATGAAAACAATGTTCAGCGTAGTTTGAAAAGATAAATTGCAACATTGTAGAATTTCTAAATAATAGACTAAATCATGCTTGATTATCACAGGAAAGTCCATACAGTATTTTTGATAGTTTTAGTGTTTTATATTTTTGTATTTTGATTTTAGCAAATAAAAGCATATTTTTGTAATTTTTGCTTTTGTAATTTTTATATTTGATTTTTGCATAAAGATGAACTTTAAACAAAGGAAACAACACAAGCGAAAAAGAAAAACACATTTTTTGTAATTTGGTTTTTTTGTTTTGTATTTGATTTTTCAAAAACTAAAGAAACACACAAGTGCAAAACTAAGTAGAAAATATAGATTAATATATTTTTAGAAATTTTTCAAAATTTTAAAATCACAAAAAAATGAACATGGACGCTAACGCCTGCGGTAGCGCTAGCGCGGGAAACAGTGAACGATTTTTTGTGATTTTGAATATTTTAATTATTGATTTTGATTAAGTGTCCCAATAGCAGTTCCATGCTGAAATATCAGATTTTTAGGAGATGTTTAGATAGTGCAAATTGCATGAAATATTAGCGATTTAGTGTATGACTTGACAACGCATGATGTATATTTTCTTATATTCTCATTTTCATTTTTCTAAGACTCATATTTATCAATATAATGTAAATTGAAACTGATAGGAAATGTAAGCACAAGATATCATGTTTGAATAAGCCAAATGATATATGTCCTAATGATTAATCCATAAACTATGTGTTTGATGGAATTTTAGTATTCTATTATGATTTCAAATCACATAACATCATAAATGTTGTACCTAGCATAGATACACAAGCATAAACCAAAAAGTGATGCTAAGATGATGAGTTCGGATGCGGATTAATCATGCATTTTGTGAAAAATATTTTTCTTCATTATAAGGGCTAACATAATCAACAAAACAAGATCAACACATTTCGCATCTTAATCTTTAGCCTAAACCCTTTAATAAACCATTTAAATCCATTAAAATATTATCATTAGTCTTGGCAATAATTTCAATTTACAATTCATAATTCAAGACATTTAAGAGGTAATGGATTTAGAAGGTAAAAAAAAAAGATAAGTAGATCACTAAACAGAATGATATGACTTTAATTCACTTTTCTTGATTCATTTATGAATTATGGTTTATGAAAGTCATATCACAAGATATATAGAGTGATCATATCATGTTAGTTTAAACAAAACAAAAGAAAATAAACATACGAAAGTTTAAGCATATCATGAAGTAGAGAAGTGATATTTCATTTTTAGTTGATTTCTACTTCATGCAAATGATGGGATACTAATGAATGAGAGATTTAGGTATCCAAAGAGGACCATGTGGGATGGTTCCTTTGGGTACCCAAATATAGCGAGATGGCTTTTGGGGAGACAAGTACGAATGGACCCTTTCAAGTGGAGTTAATGTTTCATCTTTAATTTTGGGTCTCCACTCATACTTATGTTTAATATTATAACTTTGCATTAAATTTCCATATTCACTAAACTTAGACTTAAAATAATGATGACATTTGAAATCATTTTTCATAGGAAATTTTTGCATATTTGATTTTACTTTAGGAGATACTTAATTTTGTAAATAATGGTGATTTTGATTTAGATTAACAAATCCTTTATGTTCCTTACTCCCATTATTAAACTTAGTTAAGATGTTCATATTCATATTCAACTTGTTTTTAGATATAGTTGGATATTGTGAATTTGTATTTACAATTTTCATAAGCAAGTTGATTTTTTATTTTAATTCATCATTCTTGATCTTTAAATTATGTCTAGCTTTATTATAAGCGATTGTGCTATTTTTAAGAGTGGAAACAATTGAATCAATATGATCTTGATAGTTGTTTCTATATTCATCAAATGTTTCATCCATCTCTTTAATTTCAATTTTATATTCTTTACACTTAGCACAATCATTTATCAAAGATGAATTTTCTAAACATAATTTTTCATTTTGTTCTTTTATAAAAATAATTTCTTTTTCAAATTCCTTAAGTTTTTCCTTAAAATTATCACAATCAAAACAAGGTTTTGTGTTTTCAAGTAAAGGACAAGATGGTGAAACCACATCACAATTTGATTCTAAATTAACATTAGCTTTTAATCTCTTATTTTTTAAACGTAAATTTTTATTAGTAATTTTCAATTTCTTGATCTTACGTTCAGCAGTTTTTAGTATATTGAAACTAGAAATGGAAGTTATCACACAAGAAGAAGATTTTGACTTTCTTACAGTGCTATTGGTAGAGGCAAAATGTGTGCATGAAGTTCCTTCGTTATCTTTTGCGTCTTCCTCCATTATAGATGAATTTTCATCTTCTTTTTCTTTTGATGTATTGCTCTCTTTTTCCAAGTTAGTTTCCATGATTTTCATGGCTTTGCAACGAGAGAGATATTCTTGAATAGTAGTGGATGCTTGTATGTTCTTCTCCTCCTGTGTTTGATTTATACCTGCGAGAGAAAAATCATACATTTCTTCAAGAAATTGCCAAACTTTGTATGCACTAGAAAAGCATTATATTAATTTGAAAATTTCATTTGATAGAGCACAAAATAAATAATGTTTGGCTTTTGCATTTAGTTGACATTCTTTTTTATTTAATTCATCCGCAGGTCTTACAATGGCTAAATTCCATACTTCGATATCTAGAGTCTTAATAAAATTTTCAATTAAAATTTTGCATCCTTTATAATTTCTCCCTTCGAATAAAGGTGGTGTAGGAGATCATGAGACGCCATTATTCTGGGTTGTTAAGCCGATTTGAATAACCTACCTCTGATACCACTTGTTGGATCGGTCGGCGCCCTTAGAGGGGGCGTGAATAAGGGTTTCAAAAACTTTAGATTTTATTTAAAAAAACTTTGGAATATTGCAATATTAAAACAAGAAGTCAAGTAAAACAAAAAGAGAGACAAGCTTTATTGATATTAAATAAGTTTTACAAAACTTGATCTCAATGACGCTAGAGATCTGAAGCGAATAATAAAAGCTCTTTTCGTTTTCTATCCCGACTCGCTTCCCCACGAACCGATGGCCCTAGCTTTCTCCTCCTCGGATTCGGCCTCAAGCCGCTCTAGCCAATCCTTCACCGGATGTGGCCTCGAGCACCCCCTAGACCTAGCCTAGATCTAGTCGCCAACACGAGGCGAATTTCAGCCCTAAGTACTACCCCAGACCTAGTCTCCAACATGAGGCAAATTCACTACCGTTTACAAAGAAAAAGAGAAATAAAATAGAAGACAGCAATAATAAAAACTCCCTATATGGATCTCTTGGAGAAGTGGACGAAGGCCCGCAGAGTATGATCGTAGTCGATGCGGTCTTTCGTCATGATAATGACGCGTGTTGAAATCTTCTCCACGGATCTCCTTATGGCTTTATGGATTTGCGGGAGTATCTCTCCGAACTCTCCTCTCTATGTTGTGGCACGAGGCTCTGGAATTTGGGATCTCTAGAGGATGATGAAGACGGAGCCAAAGTGTCCATTTTATAGCCTCAGCGCTACCGCCGGCGCTAGCCCGGATTAAGTAATGTTTTGCGCAGCAAGATCTTCAATTCGCGGCAACATTTTGCTCTATGCCTCTTGTGAGCCACGCTAACGCCAGCGCTAGTAGCTACCGTCCGCGCTATCCCTGATTAAGTAATGTTTTGCGCAGCAGGATCTTTGTTGGGGAAATGATTTATCTTAACCCCTAGAATTAAGAACAATATAAATTCTAAGTATGAAAAATTAGGCTAAGTAAATATGCGTCGAATAATATTCGACGCAACGACGAAATATAGTCGACGTTTCTCTCAGAATGAGTCGAAGCAACTCTTAGAAGAATTCGACGTAATCTTAGTCGACGTACCTCTGACTTCTAGTCAACGCATCTAGTGAAGTCGACGCTCCTTCCTTATTCTCCTCTCGACGTTCAGCCAGGATGAATTCGACGCTTACGTCGAATAGTAATCAACTCACGTCGATATCTATAAGAAATTCAAAATCACGCCAGATCTCTTTCCTTCTTTCTGTAGATCTGATTTTTATGGAATGACATTATTCTTTTGTAGGCGTTATGAATCAGTCTTTCCTTTTATTTGATTCTTGGCTAATTTGATTAAAATTATTATGGATATTATTTGAAAACAGAATGAATTCCTTTCCTTCTACAGAAATATTCATTATGGAAACTCTTATCTCTTTCTAATTCTCTGTTTGCTAATTGATTAATCTCTTTTAAGCAATATATTTTAAACAGAGCTATAAATAAGAATGAGGTCGGCAGAGAAAGACAAGAAGTGATCCACCATATACATTTGAAAAAGAGGAAGAGCTCCCAAGTGAAAAGTGAGAAAGTTGAGAAAAGAGATAGTGTGCTGCAGTAAAAGAAAAATCCTTCATCTTCTCCTTCTTCTTTTGAAGTCGTTCTGCTGCAAATTCTGAAAGCTCTCACAAAAGAGAGAAAAGCTTACAAATCTCCTTCTCACTATAGAAGAGAGATCATATTCACTATACTTGTGCTTCTAATCTTCTTGCTAGGAAGAAGATTCTTTCTTATATATATTGTCTTCTATTTTTCTACTTGTTCTACTTCTTCTTCTCTTTCTAATTTCATTCTCAAATATTGTAAAAGAGTTTTTAGAATCTCTCTTCAAAAAATTCAGTTGTACTGGTTCTAAGAGTCTCCTTTTTAAAAGACTCAGGCTGGTTCTAAGAGTCTCCTTATCAAAAGACTCAGTCTGGTTGTAAGAGTCTCCTTATCAAAAGACTCAGTGCAAGTTAGTGAATTCCTACCAAGGGGGTAGAAGAGTGGACTACCCAAAGTTTGGGGAACCACTATATTTCCTTGTGTTGTGCTGTGATTTTCATCTAGTTATCTTTCTTCTTTACTTGCTTAATTCTTGTTGGTGTGTGGGAAGCTTAAATCTGTGATCATTACACACATATATATATATAATTATTAACTTTGCACAAAAATATTTTTTAATCTCTATTCACCCCCACCCCCCCCCCCCCCCTCTAGAGAATTCTAGTGAGGTTAACTGTGCACTTTCAATTGGTATCAGAGGGAGGTTGATCTAAAAAGGTTAACTCCTTGATCAAAGATCCTACCTCATATATATATATTTCTAAAAATTATTTTTCACATGGCACAAATCAAAGACTATGCTTCCACCAGACCACAAATTTGCAACCTTGAAAAGTTTGCACTTTGGAAAACAAGAATTAAAATTTATCTAAACTCTATTGATGGAGAATTGTTTGATGTAATTATGACAGGTCCTCCCAAGCCATACAAGGACTCAAGTGGAAAGGTCACACAAACACTTGCTCCAAAGGCTGAATGGACAGATGAAGAAAAGAAAGCTCAAGCATGTGATGCCAAGGCTATGAATATCTTAGTCTCAACCCTCTCAGATGAAATCTTCCAAAAGATTGCTGAATGTGAGTCAGCTAAGGAAGTATGGGAAGCTCTCACCAAAATGGTAGAGGGAAGTACTGATGAGAAAAAGGATAGAAAGGCACTACTCATCTCTCAATATGAAAACTTCCAGAAGAAAGAAAGTGAAAGTGTTGCTGACATGTATGCCAGATTTAGCCTCATAGTAAATGAGTTGAGAACACTTGAGAAGGACATATCTCTCACTGAGATAAATGACAAATTGCTAACTTGCTTCCCAAGCTCTTGGGATTCAAGAATCTGGCCAATTAGAGACTCCAGAAGTCAAAGAGAAATCTCAACAGATGTCCTGTTGGGTAAACTAAAATCTTATGAACAACTGTTGAAAACAAGAGCTGAGAAAGAAGAGAAGGAAAAGGCTCCTTCACTCTCAAAAGAAAAGAGTATTGCATTGAAGGCTGTTGAAGGTGAACCCTCTACAAGTGATTAGGAGCTGATCAGTCTACTGGCCAGAAGGTTCAAGAAGTGGATCAAAACAGAAGGATCCAGAGGAAGAGACTCAAAAACCAGCTATAATAAAACACCTACTAAAGAGATTATATGTTACTCTTGCAGGAAACCTGGACACATTGTACATGAATGTCCTAAAGAGATCAGCAAAAAGAAAGATCTGAAAAGAACAGATCTAAAGAAGAAGAAGAAGAAGAAAGAGAAAGGTTTCATTGCTCAAACATGGAGTGATTCAGAATCTGAAGAAAGTACCTCATCTGACAATGATCAGGAAGAGGCCAAGCTAGAGGAAACCTGTTTGATGGCCACTGAGAAGCCTGAGGATACATCTATGGTAAATATATTTGATGATATAGATTTTTCTTCCACTGATTTCAAAAACAATTTCAAAGAATTCTGTTTAGATCGAATCAAATCTAAAAAAGAAATAAAAGAACTAAGAAATGAATTAAACAATCTCAAACAAATGAATACACAATATAAAAACTATGAGCTCAGTCTAGGACTCTCAGAGGAGGAACTAGATAGAATCCATACAGAAAATCTAACACTAAGAAATGAGCTAGCAAAGGCAAAAGCCTTTGAAGACTCTCTAAATGGGAGAAGTCAGAAGCTCAAGAATATTTCTGAGAATCTCACTAATAGATTTAGACAACTAAAGTTTAACACTAACGAAGAACCCAAACCTCAATCATCCAGCAAATCTGTCTGGAAACATCCTATTCACTTCACTAGGGAGATTCATTCAACAGGAGAGAGGTCACTTGAAAATCCAGAAACAACCACTGTCTTTAATAAAAATAATCTCATTACATATGAAGGAATCCTAGGTAAATATCCTCAGAAAAGAAATAAACATGTGTCGAATTCTTATCAACGTGCGTCGATTTCTAATCGACGCTTACACCAAAGTGTGTCGACTTCTACCCGACGCAACTTCTCCCATGCTTCGACTAAAAGTGAACGCAGAATGAAGGAAACATCGACTTCTACTTGACGCAACCTCAAGCCTACGTCGAATTCATATCGACGCAACCATAAGCCTACGTCGAATTCATATCGACGCAACCAATCTGACAGAAATTTCGCTTCTTCCAAACAGTCCTCTAAATCCATGTCCTTGTATTATGAACACTATTTCTGCGACATTACCAAAGAAAATTGGTATGATAAGCCAATACCCCTAAAAGAGGAAGGATATTCTGAAAAACCCACTTATTCCTTCATTGAATCTTTCACTGTTGGGAGGAAGGGACCCCAGCTCAGCAGGGTCCAAACTAATGTTTAAAATCTTATGTGCAGATGTATCACATCTCCAGGCTGGTGTGGTACTTAGACAGTGGATGCTCTATGCACATGACAGGGTACATAAACCTGTTAACCAATTTTGAGGATAGACATGGACCACCAGTGACCTTTGGAGACTCTAGCTGTGGGCAAACCAGGGGCTTTGGAGATTTTAAAGAAGGAAAAGTTACCTTAAAGAATGTGGCAGTAGTCAAAGGACTGAAGCACAATCTGATAAGTATAAGTCAAATATGTGACAGTGGTAAGTATGAGGTAAAATTCACCACACTACTTTGTCATATTATTGATGTCAAGTCTGGTGCCATAGTACTCAATGGAATTAGAAAAAGGAAAGTATATATAGTGGATTTTAGCTCCTCACCCACAGAAGTTTGTTTGTTTAACAATATTATTGATAAAAGTGAATTATGGCATAGGAGACTGAGTCACCTAAACCACAAAACCATTAGTAAACTAGCAAAGAATAACCTAGTCAGAGGCCTACCAAAGGGTAGGTACTCTAAGGATTCTCCATGTAGACCTTGCCAACTAGGAAAACAGACCAAATCATCCTTTAAACCAATTGGTAAGGATGACTCTCCCAGGATTCTCTACTTACTGCATATGGATCTCTTTGGTCCCATATCCACTCAGAGCTTAGGTGGAAAATCTTATACACTAGTCATTGTGGATGACTATTCTAGGTTTAGCTGGGTATTCTTTCTAAGAGCTAAGTCTGAAACCCATAAGATTCTCTCAAAATTCATAAGACAGATTCAATCTGAGTTTAACACTCATGTTTCAATTATCAGAAGTGATCATGGGACTGAATTTGAAAATCAGTTGATTTGTAGTTTCTGTGAGGATATAGTTTAAGTTTCTCAGCCCCTAGAACTCCTCAATAGAATGGAGTTGCTGAAAGAAAGAATAGAACTTTAATTGAATCAGGAAGGACCTTACTTGCAGAATCAGGATTACCAAAAACCTTCTGGGCTGAAGCAGTCAACACTGCCAACTATGTTCTAAATAGAAGCCTCATTCACAAAACTAAATCAAAGACTCCATATGAGCTCCTGAAAGGAAAAAACACCCATTGTTAAATATTTTAAAATTTTTGGATGTGCTTGCTTTATTCTAAATAATGGGAAAGATCATCTTGCCAAATTTGACAAGAAGTCTGATGATGGAATATTTCTGGGATACTCATCATCTAGTAAAGCCTATAGGTGCTATAACAAGAGAACTCTTAAAATTGAAGAATCTATGCACATTATATTTGATGAAACTAACATGATGTTTAAGGGGGAGGAAACTCCCACCAGTTCTTTTCCACAGGAAAACAGCAGCATAAAAACTCAGCTTGAGCAACTGGTTCTAGAGAACACAGATAATGGAAAAGAAAACCAGCTAGAGGAATCAAGTGAGGAATCTGAACAAGAACATTCAGAAAAGAGCATTCAAAACCAACTCCCACAAGAGAACATGGTTCAGGAAGAACAGGTGGACAATGATCCCATTGCTAATAAGGAAGAAGAACATCTGACAAGTCCAAGCAGGACAGGGGTCAATTTGAAAGATCATCCACAATCTCAAGTAATTGGAGACCCCAATACAGGAGTAAGAACAAGACACCAAGTCTCCAATGGGATGATGCTCCAATGCTTCTTATCACAGGTTGAACCAAAGAAGTTTGAGGAAGCAAATTGTGATCCTCACTGGATTATGGCCATGCAAGAAGAACTAGGCCAATTTAAGAGAAACAATGTGTGGAACTTAGTTGAAAGACCAAGAAACTACCCAGTGATTGGTACAAAGTGGGTATACAGAAACAAACTAGATTCCACTGGAGTAATTGTCAGGAACAAGACAAGACTTGTAGCACAAGGATATAGACAAGAAGAAGGAATAGACTACAACCAAACCTTTGCTCCAGTAGCCAGATTGGAGGCAATCAGGCTCTTTCTTGTCTATGCAGCTTTCATGAAGATGAAAGTCTATCAGATAGATGTCAAGAGTGCCTTTTTGAATGGTGACCTTCATGAAGAGGTATATGTGGAGCAACCACCAGGTTTTGTAAATCCCTCCTCTCCTAACTTTGTTTATAGACTTAACAAAGCACTGTATGGTCTTAAGCAAGCACCTAGAGCTTGGTATGAAACTCTCTCTAACTTCCTTTTAGAAAATTCTTTTGAAAGAGGAAAAGTGGATAAAACACTTTTTACTAAGAACCATAAAAATCAACTCCTTCTTGTTCAAATCTATG
Source organism: Dactylorhiza incarnata (assembly GCA_033032865.1). Lineage (NCBI taxonomy): Eukaryota > Viridiplantae > Streptophyta > Magnoliopsida > Asparagales > Orchidaceae > Dactylorhiza > Dactylorhiza incarnata. The sequence goes on from JAWHQI010000134.1 coordinate 5,719,844, forward strand.
TAGATGACATCATCTTTAGCTCAACTCATCCCAAACTTTGTAAAAGATTTGTTAATCTAATGCAATCTAAATTTGAAATGAGTCGTATGGGAGAACTCTCTTATTTCTTAGGACTACAAGTAAAACAAAGTAGTGAAGGAATCTTCATCTCACAATCTAAGTACACTAAAGAGTTAATCAAAAAGTTTGGTATGGAATCAGCTTCTACAATGAAAACACCTATGGCAACTAATGTCATTATAGAAAAGGATGACAAGGGAAAATCAGTAGATCAAAAGACATACATGGCAATCATAGGATCCCTTCTATATCTAACAGCTAGCAGACCTGACATTATGTTTGCCACTTGCATATGTGCTAGATTTCAGGTTGAACCAAAAGAATCCCATCTCACCTCTGTAAAAAGGATTCTTAGATACCTAAAAGGAACCCCTGAACTAGGTCTGTGGCACTCAGCAAAAACCAACTTTGAATTAATAGGTTTCTCAGATGCAAATTATGCTGGATGTAGGGTTGATAGAAAAAGTACATCTGGTACTTTCCAATTCCTAGGTGACAAATTAATATCATGGTTTAGTAAGAAACAAACCTCAGTCTCAACCTCAACAGCTGAAGCTGAATACATAGCTGCTGGGAGCTGTTGTTCACAAATCCTGTGGATGCAAAATCAGCTTCTTGACTACAAATTGGAGGTCAATAACTCTAAGATCTATTGTGATAGCTCTAGTGCTATATCCATAGCATCCAACCCAGTACTTCATAGTAGAACCAAACATATAGAGATCAGACATCATTTCCTTAGAGACAATGTAGAAAAAGGAAAGATAACCTTAGAATATATTCCTACAGACAGTCAAAGAGCAGACATCTTCACAAAACCCTTGGATGAAACTAAGCATAATCACTTCATCAACACCTTAGGAATGCTAGATGGAAGCCTGTAACCACCATTGTTGGGGAAATCTAAAAGAAATCAGAAAATCTAAGAAAGTATTTGAAGATACGTCGAATACATATCGACGCACCGTCGAGAAGAACTCGACGCCGGCATTGATTGCTTTCAGGCAAAGCTACATCGATCCCTTATCAACGCACCGTCGACTTTATATCGACGCAAGTCTATGAACACGTCGACAAAACGCTAGGCTGACAAATCTCCACGGAGCGTCGACTCCATATCGACGCATACGTCGACATCAATGACCATGCGTCGACAACAATTCGTCGTAACATCGACCTCGTGTCAAAATTAGAATCAAATCCTTACTTCCTCTTTTGACGATTGGATTACCAGATATACCTTGATTTCTGTTTCCTTCTCGACGCTTCACCTTCTTTAAATAATACCTCTTATTTCATAACATATACTCTCCTCAACTACCAAAACTTCATCTTCTACCTCTCTCTCTCTCTCTCTCTGCGTCAATGGCACCAACTCCTGATCAATCGGCCCTCATCAAAGCAATGAACGATGCTCTTGAACAACTAGTCAATAACTTCCAGACTCGACTGAACCACTTCTCCAACGAGTGTGCTGCCATGCTCAACACCTGTGCAGCCAAACTGGCAAACCTCTCTGCCTCTCTTCCTGAGCTTAATGCTCTCATTCAAGAACAGCCTCTGTCACCAGAAGGGTTTAAATCCTTTATGCAGGATATAAACCAGGGGGAGAGTTGCTCCAGAAACCCCCCTTGTCAGGTTCTCTATCTCTCTTAAAAGCTCAGGGTTAATTTTCTCTCCAACTCTAAATATTATCTCTAAAGTATTACACCAACTTCCTTTCTTACAATAGGCTCCAATCTTCTCAAATCACTCTGACTACACCTTCAACAAATACTTTGGAGATACCTCATCTTACCATACTGAAGGAGATCATGCTGTGGATTCAGCATTCAGAGCAGATGCCCCACATACCCAGGGGGAGATTGCTGTGGTAAAGAACACAAAAGTCCAGGGGGAGGAAGAAGCAGCCTCCTCTGATGACTGGAGAGGACAAGTGTGGATTGATGCCCCATGTGAGGAAGAAATTCAGCATCACTCTCCTAGCTTCTCTGCCAGTTATATCAAACTGAAGACACCCCTACTTGAGGATATCCCTTCAGGAGAGATTGAAGGAGACAAACATCCTTCAGCAAAAATTGCCCTACCAGAGGGCATTCTGCCTTTCACTACAGATCAAACTCCTCTTCTTGAAGAAGTTCCTTCTCCACCTAAAAAGAAAACTCCATCTCCTTCTTCTCATCTTCCTCCACTTCAACCTTCCTCTCTACCTCCACTGCTACCTCTACCTCCACCAGTAACAAAACTTACTGAGCAGCTTAAAGCAGCAACCCAAATCCTACCTAGGCAAAGTCCAGGAGGAAAAATAAAAAGAAAAGGAGAAGCCACCCCCACTGGCAAAAATTCTCCAAAGAAGAAAGGAAAGAGTATGCAAAGGAAAGGAAGTATAGAAAAGCCTGTGAGGAGATAAAGAGGTTTGGAAAAATGCCTAATATCACTCCTAACAGTCCTATTAAGGAGTACCATGATCCTGACATGGAAAAGTTGCATGAAGAAATAAGAGAAAGAGAGATGTATGAATATGAAGCAGCTATGAAAGAAGTAGAAGATAAGAGGAATGCCTGGTTGGAAAAGATCAAAAAGGGGATGACTAAAGAACAGATCCTTGCAGAATCTTCCATCAAACTTCCAAAGAAACTGTTTGATGTTGAAGCTTATCAAAAGAAAAATCCTCAGGCAGGACTAATCCTAGAAAAAGGACAAAAACACAAGAGGGGTGTAGGGTGTGATGAAGATACTTACATTCCCTATACGAAGCCCAAAAGACCTGCAAGATTAGACAAATGGCATGACTCACCCTGGAAAGGGAAAGGAAAGATGACTGAGATCCCTGAGAAACAGCAATCAGAAAAGAGAAAATATAGGCCAAAGGTTGACAACAAAGAACCACCTGAGCCCAAGCCTACTCAAAAGAAACCTCAAAATATTACAATTGAGATGATTGATGAAAAGGCAGCAGTCATCATCAGCAAGGGCTATTCTCTAAATGACACTCTCCCTGATGCTGACAAAGTCCTGGAGAAATTGCACACAATCATCAGAAATGTCCAGGAGCATCCAGATAGAGCCAGGGGCTATATTTTTGATGCTATTGAAAATTTATCTAGAAAACTCTATTCTGCCTTTGTCAATTTCATGTATAACAAGAAGTTTCTAGTTTAAATCTTGTGAAAAACAATTACTTGTTATATGATTTCTTCTGATTGCTTAGCATATTTCTTCTCTATATAAATGCTTTGCTTTGTTAATTAAAAGCTGATACAATTTCTCTCTATATAGGGTTAAGACAAATAGGGGGAGATTGTTGGGGAAATGATTTATCTAAACCCCTAGAATTAAGAAGAATATAAATTCTAAGTATGAAAAATTAGGCAAGTAAATATGCGTCGAATAGTATTCGACGCAACGACGAAACATAGTCGACGTTTCTCTCAGAATGAGTCGAAGCAACTCTTAGAAGAATTCGACGTAATCTTAGTCGACGTACCTCTGACTTCTACTCGACGCATCTAGTGAAGTCGACGCTCCTTCCTTATTCTCCTCTCGACGTTCAGCCAGGATGAATTCGACGCTTACGTCGAATAGTAATCGACGCACGTCGATATCTATAAGAAATTCAAAATCATGCCAGATCTCTTTCCTTCTTTCTGTAGATCTGATTTTTATGGAATGACATTATTCTTTTGTAGCCGTTCTGAATCAGCCTTTCCTTCTATTTGATTCTTGGTTAATTTGATTAAAATTATTATGGATATTATTTGAAAACAGAATGAGTTCCTTTCCTTCTACAGAAATATTCATTATAGAAACTCTTATCTCTTTCTAATTCTCTGTCTGCTAATTGATTATTCTCTTTTAAGCAATATATTTTAAACAGAGCTATAAATAAGAATGAGGTCGGCAGAGAAAGACAAGAAGCGATCCACCATATACATTTGAAAAAGAGGAAGAGCTCCCAAGTGAAAAGTGAGAAAGTTGAGAAAAGAGATAGTGTGCTGCAGCAAAAGAAAAAGCCTTCATCTTCTCCTTCTTCTTCTGAAGCCATTCTGCTGCAAATTCTGAAAGCTCTCAGAAAAGAGAGAAAAGCTTACAAATCTCCTTCTCACTATAGAAGAGAGATCATATTCACTATACTTGTGCTTCTAATCTTCTTGCTAGGAAGAAGATTCCTTCTTATATATATTGTCTTCTATTTTTCTACTTGTTCTACTTCTTCTTCTCTTTCTAATTTCATTCTCAAATATTGTAAAAGAGTTTTTAGAATCTCTCTTCAAAAAATTCAGTTGTACTGGTTCTAAGAGTCTCCTTTTCAAAAGACTCAGGCTGGTTCTAAGAGTCTCCTTATCAAAAGACTCAGTCTGGTTCTAAGAGTCTCCTTATCAAAAGACTCAGTCCAAGTTAGTGAATTCCTACCAAGGGGGTAGAAGAGTGGACTACCCAAAGTTTGGGGAACCACTATATTTCCTTGTGTTGTGCTGTGATTTTCTTCTAGTTATCTTTCTTCTTTACTTGCTTAATTCTTGTTGGTGTGTGGGAAGCTTAAATCTGTGATCATTACACATATATATATAATTATTAACTTTGTACAAAAATATTTTTTAATCTCTATTCACCCCCCCTCTAGAGAATTCTAGTGAGGTTAACTGTGCACTTTCAATCTTCAATCCGTGGCAACATTTTGCTCTATGCCTCTTGTGCGCCATGCTACCGCCAGCGCTAGTAGTGATAGTTTATATAGGTGTAGTCAATAATACCTAGAGGGGGGTGAATAGGTTTTATTTAATTTCTTTCTATAAACCTAATGTTTCTAGTTGCAGAAAGTACAATCACAGAAAACACACAAGGATGTATAGAGGTTCCTCATGACAGGGTGTCTTGAGTAATCCTCTTTCCCCCTTCACCTTTCTAACAATGAGTTAGAATAGGCCAACTCCTCCAAACTTCAATCTCAGCTCCTTGAGCTTACACCACAAGTTCCTCAGAACTTCTCAGATCAAGAGTGATCCTACACTCAGGCTCAGCAGCCCTACACCTCAGGCACAGCAGCCCTACACTCAGGCTCAACAGCCCTACACCTCAGGCACAGCTGCCTGACACTCAGGCTCAACAGTCCTACACCTCAGGCACAGCAGCCCTACACCTCAGGCTCAACAGTCCTACACCTCAGGCACAACAGCAGCCCTACACTCAGAGTTATGAACTCCTACCACTCAGAAATCCCACAGATTTCCTACCTCAGACCTATCAAGAAGTCCTACCACTCAAGCTGTCAACACAGCTTTACACACAGGCTCAACAGCCTTTTACTCAGGCAACAATGCCCTACAAAGATACAATAGAGTTTGTTTTGATTACAGAAGATAAAAGAGTTACTCTCAGGTCTTCTATTTTCCTTCTTCAGATCTGAAAGGCAGCAGCTTCAGATTTGAATCACCTTGATCTTATCCTTCAGCAAAACAGAAGATCAACTTGCCCTTCTTGAGTGAGTGCAGGAAGAGCTATCTAATCTCCCTAGGAAGATTAACTTCAGCTTCAGAGAATGACTTCAACTGGCTGAATCGCGAATGCTCGATTGCGGCGTGTAACAAGAGCTTCTCAATGGAACAGTACTCGTTGTTGTGCTCTAGCATCTCCTTTTATACCTCCAGAAGGCTTCAACGGCTATATTGATCCTCCTGACACGGTATGGGGCTGATTGGACTTGCTTTTTCCTCTCAAATGTCATTTGCGCCAAAAGCAGATCCCGTCAAGACATTTGGATCTGTCTCAGCGGTTGGGCTGAGACAGCTTCCAGTCTCAGCGGTTGGGCTGAGACAGCATCCAGTCTCAGCGGCAGCTCCAGTCCCCTTCTCAGCGGTTGCTCCAGTCTTCTTCTCAGTGGACCCGCTGAGACAGCTCCTCGTCTCAGCGGTTCTGACCCATCGTCTCAGCGGTTATGCTGAGACAGATCTTGATCTCCTTGTGGATGATTCCTTCTTGTCTAAGGCCATGTTTGGCCCTTTCTTTTGAGTCACCTGTTCCTGTATATTCTACACAAGTATAGCTTTGTCAAATACAATATGTCCTTAGTATTGAGGGTGATGCCTCTTCAAATCAAGGTAATATTGAGGGCAATTTACCCAACAATCTCCCCCTATTTGAAGAAGGCGGAATATCCCTAATGCTAAGGTCCATTAACAATATTAATCTTTTCACAGAAAGAGTGATCTACATAGAAAAAGCATCTGTGAAGTTATTTGTACTGGTCCTATCTCCCTTTCACACTATCTCCCCCTTTCACTCTTTTCTTCAGCATTGGTTCTGGCCCTATCTCCCCCTTTCTGGTTTCTTCAACCCTTCTATGGATAGAGGGACAATATCTATTGATCCCTTTGGATCAACTTATAGGCTAGCCTATCCACGTTTTAGCAGTTGCCAACTTCCCTTCAACCTGAGTAGGGACTGTACTCCCCCTCAATTAGAGAGCTATTTTCTGTAATAGCTGATTCATTTCAAATTGAATTTCTCTTTTAAGATACTGAATACTAAGAATAATAAATACATAGTACATATATCAATAGTAACAAACACAATATTATGAGCAGAATAGGAAATTTCATGCCACTTTAGATTGTCAGTACAGATATATAAAAGAGAATTCAACTTATAGTTGTACATGCAAGAATAACAAAATAAATGGCAAGGCTGATTCTTCTAAGATGGACCCTGTGAAGAGCTTTCTCCAACAGTAGACTTTCTTTTCCTAGCTTCTTCAGCAGCCTTCATCTGCTCCTTTACTTTGAAATACAGAAGTGGCTTGGGAAGATATCTTGGGGGAATCCTTAGAGGAGTTTCCCTTCTTACCAGGTTTTCTTTGAGAATCCTTTCCCTTAAGGATTCCCTTTCAAGGTGTTTGATCCACTCTACAGCTGAGTAGACATGGTCAATGTCCTTCATTAGATTGTCATGGCTCACCCAGGTATTCACAACAATTGTGTCCAACTCCAGATTGTCATCATCATGGAGTGGGTCCTCTAGTTTTTCCATTCTTTTCTGTGCCATGTATTCTTCAGCAGTTTGAATACCTTCTACCCTTCTCCTTTTTGCTGCTCTCTCATCAGCAATCAGATTTGATTGACTTTGGAAGTCAAAATCTTCATCTCTACTATAGGGTTCAGGATTGGTAGATTCAAAGCAACTCTTGTTCCTTGCAGCACTTTTAGACTTGTGTCCCATTGAGTGTCAGTGACCTTTCTGACCATTGCAAGGATATTTTCTTGAATAGTGCTGGAAGCATTGTTGACCACTTCCACCACTTGCTTGCTTGCTGCTTCTTGGTTGGACAGTATCAGTTTGTGTGAGGATTCCATGTTGTTATATAACTGGATGTGTGCTCCTTTCATCTTAGCATGTAGATTTGTAATCTTCTCCTCCCCTGCTTTGCTGTTTTCCACTATTTTCTTCTCTATTTCAGAGTGTTGATGAATTATGGATTGGGAGAGAGTCTGAAAGGTGCTGTCCACATCATCCAAAATGAAGTTGATCCTTTGCCTTGTCAATGTGGGATTTTACTTCGCTGCATGATGTGTTGACCACTTGTGTCATGCTGGCAACAGCATTTTCCCAGACATTTTGGTTTTTGTAAAGGTGATTCTTTACATATGTGATGTCCTTTGTGGAATCCCCTTGGTGGTCAGCAATGTCCTTCAAGATTGTGTGCTGGGCACCTACATTATTTTTGGCCATTTCAAACCATCTTGTCATCTGCAGAAGGATATGATCTGATGCAGTTTTGACATCATTGACCTGGTCATTCAGCTCAGTTATTACTCCAGCCACTCTTAACTCCATTCTCTGCTCACTGGCCTGGATCTCCTGAGTCAATGCAGCTCTTGTAGCATTTAGCTCATCCCTAACTTGAGCAGTAGCATCTTGTATTCTTTCAGCAACCAGTTCTTTTACTGACAGCATCTGACCCTCAATCATGGTTTGTATTGAGTTTAGCAAGTCAGATGTGTCTAGAGCAGCAGCTGGTCTTTCTTGGGCCAAGTCTTTTGCAAACAGCTTTGTAGCTCCACTCTGAGCTATAGCCCTTCCAGCATCAGGGATCTGCTCGCCCTCAGATGGGGCATTTAGAGCATTTTGTAGATTGGGATTGGTTGGTTCCTGTTGATGTTCTTCCTCACTAGCAGACCCACCTTCTCCTGCATAGACTGGGCTATGCTCCCCCTCACTTAGGGCATCCATTGGAGGAGAGTTTTGTCTAGGGTCACCTAAAAGAATGATTGATGAATTAGACACCTAGACTATACAATTGAAAGAGAGGAGAGGCCTAACTGAAGTCTTGATTTACCATGGGTATGTGAATTGGGAAATTCATCTTCAGCTTGAGCAACAGCTGGATCAGCATTCATTTGAGTTGGCTCAGGATTGGGCACATCTCTTCCTTGGGACTCCTCATCCATTCCTGTCCTGGGGATATCTTCATTATCTATATTCACTGGGCTGCTTGCAGATCTATGGTCAGACCCATGAATGTCCTCATTGTCAGACCCATCTGATTTTGAGGATGAATTTGATTTCTGCTGGGATACATCTTTCTTCTTTTCCTTTGCCACAGATGGCTGGCTCATAGGGAGCACCCTGGAGAATCTATCCAGAGCCTTAATGTCCATTCTTTTGAGGTAATGGAGATTTGACCCCTTGGAGTTTGCAAAGATCTCTGAATAACTATTCTGTAGGTACAGAGATAGTATTCTTCCCATATTGGGGGCTTGTAGGGATTCCTTTCTCCTTTGAAAGATGACTTCTCCCCATGAGGTTCTCTTGGACAGAATTATCCTTGTCAATGAACTGTGAGACAGTGTCATGTGAACCAGGCTTGCATAGGATAGCTTTGCCTACAATATCAGACAACAGCTTCCCTTGTTGATTGAAGAACTTTCTCCTGAGACAACTGGTTTTAGTATCACTGTATCCTGTCCACTTTAGGGCAGTCCTCTTATCCTTTTCAAATATTTCCTCCTCTTCAGATTTACTGCAGGGAGTTAATTTCAACCCCTTCTCCAACCTTTTAACTGTAATCTTTATCTTCTCACCTCCTATCTTGGACATCAGGATGGTTTTGGATGGAGACAGTTTGACATGGTTGAACCATTCCAGAACTTCAGTTTTGAGAATGCAGCACGGTTCAGACAGTATGTGCTCCAGACCTTGAGCTTCCATTAGATGAATCACGTGTCGAATTTCTTCTGAGGCATGAGAGAATCCATTTCTTACGATTTCGTAGCCCTCTAGGAGATCTTTCGAGCTTTTTGGCGCCATGGAAGCAGAGAATCGATGCGCTGAGACGGAAGAGAAGATGAATCGTCTCGACGGCTAAGGGTTTGGCTTTGTGGTTTGTTTTAGGTTACAGTGTGTCTATTTATAGGTTTTTAGTTTCCTAGGTTTTTAGACTTGATTACCTTATTGTTTCAAGGATTTCGGGGTTAATTAACAGATGTCATGTTGAACATATCCCGTCTCAGCGGTTCAGCTGAGACGGAGACCTAGGCCGCTGGGATAGTAAAGTGTCAACCGCTGAGACAGTTTCCTCATCTCAGCGGTTCAGCTGGGATTTTCTCAGCTAATTCAGCTGAACATACTACTGCACTTTAGCTGATCTTAAGGTTTGGACCTAGTCTAGATATTTTGGTTGAATAATTGTCCTAGACATGTCACTGAGTTGTAGGGTAGAGTAAAGTAAAGTTTCATAATGTACTATTTAGAATGGATTATAGTGACAGATACTACATTTTGGTCTATTCCATACTAAGCATGCCAAGTTCAATTTTGAAGGCATTAAACTTAGATTCATCCAATGGCTTTGTAAAGATATCAGCTACTTGCTTGTCAGTGGGGACAAATTCAAGACAAATATCTTTACATTCTACATGTTCTCTAATAAAATGATATCTAATCTCTATGTGCTTAGTCCTGCTATGAGAGACAGGATTCTTAGCAATAGATATTGCACTGGATGAATCACAATACAAAGGAGATTCCCTTACCTTGAGGTTGTAGTCCTCCAACTGATGTTGTGTCCAAAGGAGTTGTGCACAACAGCTTCCTGCAGCAATGTATTCAGATTCAGCTGTGGATATTGCCACACTGGTTTGTTTCTTGCTGCTCCAAGATATCAATCTTCTCCCTAGGAATTGACAGGTACCACTTGTACTCTTCCTGTCTTCTTTGCAACCTGCAAAATCTGCTTCTGAAAAGCCTGTTAGTTCAAAGTCATTGTTCTTAGGGTACCAAAGGCCAAGATGCAAGCTGCCCTTAAGGTATCTCAAAATCCTCTTCACAGAGGTGTAGTGAGATTCCTTGGGACAGGATTGATACCTAGCACAAACACATGTAGAATACATAATGTCTGGCCTACTAGCAGTTAAGTACAATTGAGATCCAATGATACATCTGTACATGGACTCATCAAAGGCCTTCCCCTTTTCATCCTTATCTAATGATACATTGGACCCCATGGGTGTCCTCATGGAGGAGGTTGATTCCATCCCAAATTTCTTGATGAGCTCCTTAGTGTACTTGGTCTGGGAGATGAAAATTCCATCATTAGACTGTTTCACTTGGAGCCCAAAGAAATATTTGAGCTCACCCATACTGCTCATTTCAAACTCCCCCTGCATTAGATTGGCAAATCTCCTGCAGAGGTTGTCATCAGTAGACCCAAAGATTATGTCATCAACATAAATTTGGACTAAGAGACACTTGCCCCTTGTTTCCCTAAGAAACAATGTGCTATCAATCTTTCCCCTCATGAACTTGTTCTTGAGGAGAAAGTTGGACAAAGTCTCATACCAAGCTCTTGGAGCTTGCTTGAGACCATATAATGCTTTTCTTAAGAAGGTAAACATGTGAAGATAGGGTTGGATGCACAAAACCTGAAGGCTGTTCAACATGTACCTCTTCCTTCAAGTCTCCATTGAGGAAGGCTGATTTGACATCCATCTGGTAGACTTTGAACCCCTTGTGGGCAGCATAGGCAAGGAATAGCCTAATTGCTTCCAACCTTGCAACTGGAGCAAAGGTTTGATCAAATTCTATACCTTCCTCTTGCCTGTATCCTTTGGCAACTAATCTGGTCTTGTTCTTGATGATTGTACCATTCTCATCAAGCTTATTTCTGTATACCCATTTGGTGCCAATCACATTGTGTCCCTTAGGTCTTGGCACCAGCTTCCAAACTTTGCATCTCTTGAATTGTAGGAGCTCTTCTTGCATGGCTTCAATCCAGAATGTGTCTTGATTGGCCTCTTCAAACTTCTTGGGCTCCATTTGAGAAAGGAAGCTCAAGAATAGTGCTTCATTATGAGCTCTACTTCTTGTCAATATGTCTTGGGTATGATCTCCAATTATTAAATCTCTTGGATGATCTCTTAGGTGCCTTGTAGCAGTTGGAAGAGGGTCCTCTTGTGGCTGTGGCTGTTCCACTGGTTCAGTTGTGACTTCACCATCTTGTACCTCTTCTTCTTCAGGAATTGCAGCAGCTGTTTGTGTTTTGCTGCTGCTGGGCTTGTCTTGGACAGTCAGCTCATCCATCCCTTCTTCATTTCCTGTCAAAATAGAAGAACTAGACCATTCTTTGTAGAGAAGGCTGGTCTCATCAAACACAACATGCATAGATTCTTCTACAACATGGGTTTTCTTGTTATAAACTCTATAAGCTCTACTATGTGAGCTATACCCAACAAGAACCCCCATATTGCATTTTTCTGCAAACTTTGTTAATTGAGATTTTCCATTATTTAGAATGTAGCATTTGCAACCAAAGATTCTAAAGTAAGAAATTGTAGGTTGTTTGCCTTTCAGAATCTCATAAGGGGTTTTCCCAAGGACCTTATTGATGGAGGCTATATTGAGAACATAACAGGCTGTATTGACTGCCTCAGCCCAGAAGTATTCTGGGAGTGAGGAGTCACTAAGCAGTGTTCTCCCAACTTCTATCAAGGTCCTATTTCTCCTCTCAGACACACTATTTTACTGTGGAGTCCTTGGGGAGGAGAACTCTTGGGTGATACCAAATTCTTGACAAAATTTTGTCATGGCTTTAGATTGAAATTCTGTGCCATGGTCAGTTCTAGTTCTGACCACAGTACATAGTAGATCATTCTGAATGGCCTTGACAAAGTTTATAAAGACATATAAGGTATCTGACTTCTTCTTAAGGAAGAATACCCATGTATACTTTGAATGATCATCTACAATCACCAAGGTATACAACTTTCCACCTAGGCTCTGAATTGGCAAAGGACCAAACAAGTCCATGTGCAATAGGTATAAACACCTTTCAGTATCCTTGGAGCCAATACTTTTAAAGGTGGTCCTAGTTTGCTTACCCATTTGGCAAGCATGACAGGGGCCACTTTTAACACATTTTAGATTAGGACTATTTCTAACAAGGTTTTTAGAAAATAATCTATACATTGTCTTGTAGTTAATGTGGGCAAGTCTCTTGTGCCATTGGACACAGAGAGACTCACTTTCATTAGCTACTAGACACACAGAGGAGATAGAATAATTGCAAATGAAGTCTAAGAAATAAACATTCCCACTCCTAGTGCCCGAGAGAATGGTCTCCAAGTCATTAGACTTTTTGATCAAGCACTTGTCATTGTGGAATTCAATGACATAGCCTAAGTCACATAGTTGGCTTATGCTTACAAGGTTGTGTTGCAATCCTTCAACATAAGCTACCCTTGTGATTGAGACTATGCCATTTGAAATCATACCATATCCTTTGGTGACCCCCTTTTCTGATCCACCAAAAATAACCTTAGGTCCATTCTTCACTGGATGGTAATCCTTTCGAAGATCCTTAGTTCCTGTCATGTGCCTTGAGCACCCACTGTCCAAGTACCATATTTGGTTGAGACTGGTAGTTGAACTAACCTGCAACACAAAATTTAATGTACCTTACGACCCCAACTGACTTTGGGTCCTAGGTTCTTGTTAACACCATAGGAAATATTCCTAGAGAGGGCTGGTTTGGCTTGAGGTTCAGTCCTTGCCTTTGGCACATTGGGGTTGTGCCAACAATCAATTGCAAAGTGTCCAACCTTGCCACAGCACCAACAATCATGAATATTGTATCTCCTTTTCTGAACAGTTTTCTGAATTGATACAGCATTTTGTACATGTTCAGCAGAAGAGATATCAGCAATCTTCCTTTTTCTTTCAGCAATAATCTGACTGAAGGATAATCTGTGGACAGTCTTGCTACTCTTTGTCCTGATAGCCTCAGCTTGCATTGACTTGGAAATCATACAAGATCTGATGGAATCAGACACTGGGCAGCAGGCCTTGTCGACAGATTTGATAGCAGTCTTGCTTTTTGCTGAAGCAGATTTGGAAGAGCTTGCTTCCATGTTCTTGACTGAAGATATTGAGACACCAAACACAAATGGTCTAGGTTGGGCCATTTGTATTTCCTCATGTGCAGCTTTCATTGCACTCAATCCCATGCCCTTTCTATTTCCATAGCTGTGAGCATTCCTGCTTAAGTTATAGGAACTTCCATTTAATAAGTGACCATGAATACTTTCTTGGTCATACTTGTTTGAGGGCATCAAGACTTTCATAAAGGAGGTCTTAGATTCTTTTGAGTCCTTGACCTTTCCCTTAGTGTTGCTAGTAGATGCCTCATTGTTGAAACCAATGCCTCTCTTGCTCTGGGAGTTGAAGGTGTCAATAATAGGCATCACTGTCTTGGGCTTGGAGAAATTAGCCACTAGCATCCTCTCCTTGAGGAGCTTTTCTTCAAGATCCTTGATGATCTTGTTCTTGTGGCTTATGGTGTCCACATGGATCATTGACATTCCCCTTAGCTTACCAATCACATTGCTCATTTGAGCTAGCTGGGTAGCATGCTCAATGCACTCAGATTTTGGTTGCTTCAGGGAAGCAATTTCTTGAGCTTGCCTCTTGCCTAGCTTTTTGCTCTTTTTCAGAGCTTCCAGGAGTGCACCATATTCATCAATCAATTGATTGACATCCTCCTCAGAGTATGATTCACCTCCAACTTTAGATGGAGGAGATTCAGATTCTGGATTTTTTTCATAATCAGAAGAAGAAGAGATGCAGTGTATCAATACCTGCTCATGTTCTGAATTGCTGTGGCTATCCTCATCTTCAGTTATAGCCATCAACCCATAGTCATCTAGAGTGATCTCATCCTCCTCTTCATCACTATCTGAATGTGATAGAGGGGCCCTGATTCCTATCCTGGTATTAGGATAGTCTTCTTCCTCCTGATCAGCAAACAGCCCCAAGTAGGATTTCTCCTCACCATCTGAGTCTGAAGATGAAGACTCAGATTCACTCCAGCTCTTGCCTTTCTTAGCTAGGAAGGATTTTTCTCCCTTCCTTTCCTTCTGGTGATGAGGCTTCTTGTCACCTCTTTCTTTTCTCTTGACTGGACAGTCAGCAATGACATGTCCAGGCTTACTACAGCAATAGCAAATTATGTTAGTTGAAACATGTTTACTAGATTTAGAATCATGCCTGTCCCCTTTGGGATGTTGCCTCTCAGATCTGTAATGATCCTTCTTGGAATACGAAGAGGAGGAAGGTTTTCTCTTCCATTGTTTCCTCTTGATCATCTTCTTGAACTGCCTTGTGAAGGCAGCAAACTCCTCATCAGAAGAGGAGCTGTCTGAATTGCTGCTCTCAGATTTTTCAGATTCAGCAGTCTTTCTTGGAGGTGACTGTACTCTAACCTTGTTCTTCTTAGAGCTTTCAGCTTTGAGAGCAACAGATCTCTCCCTTGTGTGAGCTCTAGAAGAAGTGTCCTCCTCCTTTCTTGCAGAAAGCTGCATCTCATATGAGAGCAGTTTCCCAAACAGAGTATGGGTAGGGGTTTCTCCAAGCCTTGCCCCTTCCCTGATTGCACAAATCTTAGTGTGCCAATCTCTAGTTAGAGATCTAAGGAACTTGTCATTAAGTTCATAATCTGTGAATACCCTTCCATAGGTTCTTAGTTCATTTACAATCCTAAAGAACCTTTCATAGCACATATATTCTCCTGGCTCAGCTGTCTGAAGGCTTCATACTCCTGATTGAGGAGTGACTTTCTATCATCCCTCACTTCAGCTGTTCCCTCCATATAAACCACCAATGTGTCCCACATTTCCTTGGCAGTTGTGCAGTGTACCAAGTTCTGAAATGTAGTGTCATCAATGGAATTTACTATTATGTTTTGGGCTCTCTTGTCCATAGTGTACAGTGCTATCTCATCATTGGTCAGCTCAGAGAATACCTTAAGTGTTTTTCTAGTAGGGTCAATGGTGGAGACTTTCTCAAAGGTATAAGGACCATTTTTGACAGTTAAAAAGATCCTTGGATCTGAGGCTTCCCTGAATAGCCTTACCCTTTGCTTCCATATCCCAAGGTTTTCTTTGGAGCATATGGGCAACTTCATTGACCCCAACTCCTTCTTCATTACACTGCTTGCCATTGGATTTCATATTTGACTACTCCTGTATAGGATCTGATCAGACTGTTAAGTCCTTTTGATCAACCTGGCTTTGATACCACTTGATAGTTTATATAGGTGTAGTCAATAATACCTAGAGGGGGGTGAATAGGTTTTATTTAATTTCTTTCTATAAACCTAATGTTTCTAGTTGCAGAAAGTACAATCACAGAAAACACACAAGGATGTATAGAGGTTCCTCAAGACAGGGTGTCTTGAGTAGTCCTCTTTCCCCCTTCACCTTTCTAACAATGAGTTAGACAAGGCCAACTCCTCCAAACTTCAATCTCAGCTCCTTGAGCTTACACCACAAGTCCCTCAGAACTTCTCAGATCAAGAGTGATCCTACACTCAGGCTCAGCAGCCCTACACCTCAGGCACAGCAGCCCTACACTCAGGCTCAACAACCCTACACCTCAGGCACAGCTGCCCGACACTCAGGCTCAACAGTCCTACACCTCAGGCACAGCAGCCCTACACCTCAGGCTCAACAGCCCTACACCTCAGGCACAACAGCAACCCTACACTCAGAGTTATGAACTCCTACCACTCAGAAATCCCACAGATTTCCTACCTCAGACCTATCAAGAAGTCCTACCACTCAAGCTGTCAACACATCTTTACACACAGGCTCAACAGCCTTTTACTCAGGCAATAATGCCCTACAAAGATATAATAGAGTTTGTTTTGATTACAGAAGATAAAAGAGTTACTGTCAGGTCTTCTGTTTTCCTTCTTCAGATCTGAAAGGCAGCAGCTTCAGATTTGAATCACCTTGATCTTATCCTTCAGCAAAGTAGAAGATCAACTTGCCCTTCTTGAGTGAGTGCAGGAAGAGCTATCTAATCTCCCTAGGAAGATTAACTTCAGCTTCAGAGAATGACTTCAACTGGCTGAATCGCGAATGCTCGATTGCGGCGTGTAGCAAGAACTTCTCAATGGAACAGTATTCGTTGTTGTGCCCTAGCATCTCCTTTTATACCTCCAGAAGGCTTCAACGGCTATATCGATCCTCCTGACACGGTATGGGGCTGATTGGACTTGCTTTTTCCTCTCAAATGTCATTTGCGCCAAAAGCAGATCCCGTCAAGACATTTGGATCTGTCTCAGCGGTTGGGCTGAGACAGCTTCCAGTCTCAGCGGTTGGGCTGAGACAGCATCCAGTCTCAGCGGCAGCTCCAGTCCCCTTCTCAGCGGTTGCTCCAGTCTTCTTCTCAGGGGACCCCCGCTGAGACGGATCCTCGTCTCAGCGGTTCTGACCCATCGTCTCAGCGGTTATGCTGAGACAGATCTTCATCTCCTTGTGGATGATTCCTTCTTGTCTAAGGCCATGTTTGGCCCTTTCTTTTGAGTCACCTGTGCCTGTATATTCTACACAAGTATAGCTTTGTCAAATACAATATGTCCTTAGTATTGAGGGTGATGCCTCTTCAAATCAAGGTAATATTGAGGGCAATTTACCCAACAAGTAGCTACCGCCGGGCGCTAGCTCCTTCTATATAAGCCGCCGGAATTGCGTTAATTATCGCTAGTGCCAGGCGTTATAGCTACCGCCGGCGCTAGTGGCCATGTTGGAATTCTGGCCTCAATTTTGGGGACAACCATCCTTGAGTCATGTGGACTTTGTTTTTCTGCACACTTAAACACACAAGATCAAATACACATAGGATTTGTTATTCTCAAACCTAGGAGATGCGGAAGACCATGTTCCAACACCTCCTTCCTTCTCCTCCTACCTGATCACCATCAGCTCCTTCGCCCCTCCTTCCCGGGCCTGACCTTCTCCTTCTACTCCCCTTTCTTCCTCTCCTACCTCTTTCAGCCTCGCCGGCTCCCCCATCTAACTATCACATTCTGTTGGGAATATTACCCTCAATGTTCCCTTGATTTGAAAAAGCTTCACACTCAATGCTAAGTACAAGTTGTATTTGATAAACCCTATTTCATCTCATGACCATGCAGGGTTAGGTTATTCCAAGGTGTGGAGTAAGTTCAGTGGTTTACTGCCAAAACCGCTGAGACAAGTTCTCAGTCTCATATGAACCGCTAAGATAAGGCCAGGAGCCGCTGAGAAGGTGTCTGGGCCAGCTGAGCTGCAGATAGAGGAAAACTGCTGAGATGATTGTCTGTCTCAGCGGATCTGTTGGGATGGGACAGAAGTAGCCGTTGAAACTGGAAGCTATCTCAGCCCAACCGCTGAGACAGATTCAAATGTTCTGGCGGGTTTACTTTTGGCGCAATACACTGTAAAGCAAGATAGGTTGTTCCAATCACCTCCATACTGTGTCAGGAGGACATCTGATAGTCGTTGAAGACTGGAGGAGTTTAAAAGAATCATTTAGGGCTTTGTAAAAGCACTCTCACTCCCTAAAGAAGATTAATCTACTGTTCCATTGACGGCAGCCTAGAAAGTTTTCTCTTCCTGCTTCCTGAACTGCAAGGAGAGAAAAGATTGTTCTTCTTGATTGACTCAAGATAAAACAAGTTGATCCCCATTCATCCTCTGAAGAAAAGGATCAGAAAGAATCATTGTTGAGGCCATTGGACTCATCCCTGTTTCAAGACTGCTATAGCAGTTGTTCAGCAACAGAAGACCAAGGCTTGATATCTATTCTAGCTTCTGTTGTAATCATCCATTATTATTTTCTGTAGGAACATTACTTGTTCTGAGTTTGTAGGGCATTTTGCCTGAGGGAGTAGGGTTGTTGGGCATGAGTGTAGAGCTGAGAGTTCAACTTGAGAGTAGGATCTCTGTGGAGATCTGAGGAAGGACTTCTTGATAGGTCTGAGCTTGTAGGGTAGTTGTGCCTGAGGTAGGGTTGTTGAGCCTGAGGTAGGGTTTGGGAAAACATGAGAGATCCTGAGGGATCTGTGTTGTAAGATCTTGGAGCTGAGATTGGAGGTGTTGGCCTTGTCTAACTCATTGTTAGAAAGGTGAAGGGGGAAAGAGGACTACTCAATACACCCTGTCTTGAGAAACCTATATAAATACTTGTGTGTTTTCTGTGTGATTGATTCATAGCTAACATAAACTCTGAAAACAGTTAGGCTTTTGCTTAGAAATAAAAGAAATCTATTCACCCCCCCCCCCCCCCCCCACACACACACCCCTATAGTAAATAAGACTACATCCTATATAAACTATCAAGTGGTATCAGAGGGAGGTTGGTCAAGAAGGACATAACTGTCTGACCAGATCCTACAAAGGAGTAGTCATATCTGAATCCAATGGCCTCCACTGGATTGCAGAAGGAGATGGGATCTATGAAGTTTCCCATATGCGACAAAGAAAACTTTGGCATATGGAAGCAAATGGTTGGGTTGTTTATGGAAGCATCAGACCTAAGGATCTACATTGTTGAAACTAGAGAACTGGCATCGACGTTCGCAAGGGGGATGTAGCTAACCCTTACTTGACCTGAGCGAGACCCTTGACCAGTCACTAAGAACCGAAGAACCTTGCCCTTGAAGAACACCTAAGTCCACAAATAGACCCCTTAAGCTACAGCGTGGAGGTCTCACCACATACCTGGAAGATCTTAGAGCGCTTCCCCTCCCAAGCCAATGCTAAGCATGGGCACCTTGGAGGGCACTAAGGAACACCTCATTGTCCACCTTCAACGACAGGAGAGGGGAGGGGTAGTGCTTGCTCGCAACACACACGCGAGGGAGGGGGGGTATCAACAACCCTTCCCAAGGTGCCCATGGGGGTCTATTTATAGACTTCCCAAAAATTGGGCTGCGGATAGCCAAAAATCTACTATCCGCAGCCCAACAACCAACCCGAATGACCGAAACAGGAGGGGGGGTGAGTGGAGCTTGAGACGTCCACTCCCCCCCTTGTCGGGGGTCGAATGAGTGGACTAAGGTCCACCACCCTGACCGGGCGAGTGGACCTTGCGGTCCACTCAACCCACCGGGCGAGTGGACCCTTGGTCCACTCGCCCAGCTGCCCAGTTGAGTGGACCTATGGTCCACTCGCCTCCCGGGCGAGTGGACCATAGGTCCACTCGCCCACGGGCTTGGGGCGAGTGGACCCTAGGTCCACTCGCCCCCACCTTGGGCAAGTGGACCCAAGGTCCACCCCCACCCCCCACCCCCCCCCACCACACTCGGGCGAGTGGACCAAGGGTCCACTCGCCTGGGTCCTTGGGCGAGTGGACCAAGGGTCCACTCGCCCGGGGCCTTGGGCGAGTGGACCCAAGGTTCACTCGCCCAAGATGATCTGCCCCCCCTCGAGCCTTCTCTTTTTGGTCTTAACGACCTTCGTTGATTTGGCTTGCTGCGTCGCGATCATCTTTACCGCCACGACCTCATCCATGTCGGGTCACACCGACTCGAAAAATATGAGGGTTGTACACAATCCCCGCTCTTTTCGAGCTTGTCTTAAGCTCGGAAAGAAAGTCCAACCCACCTATTGAACGAGTAGGTGGGACCCTAGAGGAATCCGCGAAGGTCCCTGCCAACGGGATGCTCCTGCCGAGTTTTTCAAATGAACCTAACTTGGGGCGGAACGCGAACCTTTCTTCACTTAACAACCCTCCTATGAGCCGAGCTCACCTGGAGGTGGAGAAAGCTCAACACCTTCGGTCGAATTGAACTTGACCTTAGGTGGAAGAAAACTCAACAACTTTGGTCGAGCTGAACTCGACCTAAGGTGGAAGGCGGGAACTCCACACCTACCAGGGAGCCGAGCTCACCTGGAGGGGGATGGAACTCCACACCTACCAGGGAGTCGAGCTCACTTGGAGGGGGAGGTAACTTCACACCTACCAGGGAGCCAAACTCACCTGGAGGGGGAGGGAACTCCACACCTACCAGGGAGCCGAACTCACCTGGAGGGGGAGGGAACTCCACACCTACCAGGGAGCCGAACTCACCTGGAGGTGGAGGAAACTCCACATCTACCAGAGAGTCGAGCTCACCTGGAGGGGGAAGGAACTCCACACCTACCAGGAAGCCGAGCTCACCTGGAGGGGGAGGGAACTCCACAGCTACCAGGGAGCCGAGCTCACCTGTAGTGGGAGGGAACTCCACACCTACCAGGGAGCCGAGCTCACTTGGAGGGGGAGGAAACTCCACACCTACCAGGGAGCCAAACTCACCTGGAGGGGGAGGGAACTCCACACCTACCAGGGAGCCGAGCTCACCTGAAGTGGGAGGGAACTCCACACCTACCAGGGAGTCGAACTCACCTGGAGGGGGAGGAAACTCCACACCTACCAGGGATCCGAACTCACCTGGAGGGGGAGGGAACTCCACACCTACCAGGGAGCTGAACTCACCTGGAGGGGGAGGAAACTCCACACCTACCAGGGAGTCTAACTCACCTGGAGGGGGAGGAAACTCCACACCTACCAGGGAGTCGAGATCACCTGGAGGGGGAGGGATCTCCACACCTACCAGGGAGCCAAGCTCACATGGAGGGGGAGGGAACTCCACACCTACCAGGGAGTCGAGCTCACCTGGAGGGGGAAGGAACTCCACACCTACCAGGGAGCCGAGCTCACCTGGAGGGGGAGGGAACTCCACACCTACCAGGGAGCCGAGCTCACCTGGGGTGGGATAGAACTCCACACCTACCAAGGAGTCGAGCTCACCTGGAGGGGGAGGGAACTCCACACCTACCAGGGAGCCGAGCTCACCTGGAGGGGGAGGGAACTCCACACCTACCAGGGAGCCAAACTCACCTGGAGGGGGAGGAACTCCACACCTACCAGGGAGCTGAGCTCACCTGGAGGGGGAGGGAACTCCACACCTACCAGGGAGCCGAACTCACCTGGATGGGGAGGAAACTCCACACCTACCAGGGAGCCGAGCTCACCTGGAGGGGGAGGGAACTCCACACCTACCAGGGAGCCGAACTCACCTAGAGGGGGAGGAAACTCCACACCTACCAGGGAGCCAAGCTCACCTGGAGGGGGAGGGAACTCCACACCTACCAGGGAGTTGAACTCACCTGGAGGGGGAGGAAACTCCACACCTACCAGGGAGTCGAGCTCACCTGGAGGGGGAAGGAACTCCACACCTACCAGGGAGCCGAGCTCACCTGGAGGGGGAGGGAACTCCACACCTACCAGGGAGCCTAGCTCACCTGAAGTGGGAGAGAACTCCACACCTACCAGGGAGTTGAGCTCACCTGGAGGGGGAGGGAACTCCACACCTACCAGGGAGTCGATCTCACCTGGAGGTGGAGGGAACTCCACACCTACCAGGGAGTCGAGCTCACCTGGAGGGGGAGGGAACTCCACACCTACCAGGGAGCCGAGCTCACATGGAGGGGGATGGAACTCCACACCTACCAGGGGGTCGAGCTCACCTGGAGGTGGAGGGAACTCCACACCTACCAGGGAGCCGAGCTCACCTAGAGGGGGAGGGAACTAACACTTTCCCGAACTATCCATGGGCGGAGAACCAGTCCATGTCCCAGGTGCTTACCTTCACATTGAGGTAGACGGACTCAACCATCTTATTGAAGCAACTGAGGCAGAGATCCAATCCACGTCCTTGGGGCCTAGCTTACCTGGAGGTAGAGGAGTTCATCAACTTTTCAAACCATTTGGGGGCAGAGTACCCGTCCACACCCTAGGGGCTTAGCTTGTCTGGAGGCGGAGGAACCCGTCACTTTTTTCAAACCAACTGGAGGTGGAATGTCCATCCACGTCCTAGGGGCCTAGCTTACCTGGAGGTGGAGGTGCTTATCATCTTTCCAAGTCACTTACTCAAGCAACGAGTCGACCCGATGAGTCTCCCAGCTGCCGGCATGATTGAGCCCGGAGAATGGTCTCTAGTCGAGGATATTACCAATCAGTCGACCCGATGAGTCTCCCATGCCGGCATGGCTGAGCCCGGAGAATGGTCTCTAGTCGGGGATATTACCAATCAGTCGACCCGATGAGTCTCCCATCTGTCGGCATGACTGAGCCTGGAGAATGGTCTCTAGTCGGGGATTTTACGAATCAGTCGACCCGATGAGTCTCCCATTTGCGGGCATGACTGAGCCCGGAGAATGGTCTCTAGTCGGGGATATTACCAATCAGTCGACCCAATAAGTCTCCCATCTGCCGGCATGACTGAGCCCGGAGAATGGTCTCTAGTCGGGGATATTACCAATCAGTCGACCCGATGAGTCTCCCATCTGCCGGCATGACTGAGCCCGGCGAATGGTCTCTAGTCGGGGATATTACCAATCCGTCGACCCGATGAGTCTCCCATCTGCCGGCATGACTGAGCCCGGAGAATGCTCTCTAGTCGGGGATATTACCAAATGGGAGCAGAATACCCATCCATGTCCTAGGTGCTTACCTTCACCTAGAGGCAGGGGAACTCAACACCTTCCCCAAGCCACTTACCATTGTCATTACCTGAAGCCATTTCCATTCATCACCGAGGAGCTACCTGCTTATTACAATGCGCCCCTCTGGGCCTACTTGGTCACATGCACCTTGACCATCTCCTTCCTTACTTCCTCCATCTTCTTTGTCCCCTTGTTCCTTTTCTTTCTCCTGGCCCCTCCTGCTTCCTTTGTCGGCCTAGAGGCGGAGGACTTGTTCCTGAAACCGATCCGCGTAGCTTCCCTGCGTCTCCCCGTGCTTTTGTTGAATCAGGAATAGAGACTCCACACCCTTCCTGGTGAGACGGAGGCATCCTCCCTACCCCCTCACTCGGGGCAGCTGGTCCCAGGAGAGATGTTGAAGAGCGCTTGCGCTTGGAGGCTAAGGCCTTCCTCCGAGGCTGTCCCCTTCCCTTGCCTACATGCTTGCTCTATCTCCATCAAAGATGATGAGGCGACCAAAGGTGTTGGTGATGTCGAGTACTCGCCCTGAGGGGGGGGGGGGGGGGGGGGGGGGGGAGTGCGACCAGCAAGACTTCCTAGATTGACTTCCTGAAATCTTCGAAGTGACCTTTCTTCACGCACTCGCCGGCAGGGATGAGTCCCCCAGCTCATCGCTTCGAGCCATAAGACTTGCCCAGAGCTTTCCGAACTAGCTGCTTCCACGCTCACCGCACCATAATGTTGAAACCAGAGAACTGGCCTCGACGTTTGCAAGGGGGATGCAGCTAACCCTTACTTGACCTGAGCGAGATCCTTGACCAGTCACTAAGAACCGAAGAACCTTACCCTTGAAGAACACCTAAGTCCACAAACAGACCCCTTAAGCTGCAGCGTGGAGGTCCCACCACATACCCGGAAGATCTTAGAGCGCTTTCCCTCCCAAGCCAATGCTGAGCATGGGCACCTTGGGGGCACTAAGGAACACCTCACCATCCACCTTCAACGACAGGGGGAGGGGAGGGGTAGTGCTTGCTCACAACACACACGGGAGGGAGGGGGTATCAACAACCCTTCCCAAGGTGCCCATGGGGGTCTATTTATAGTCTTCCCAAAAATTGGGCTGCGGATAGCCAAAAATCTACTATCCACAGCCCAACAAGCAACCCGAACGACCGAAACAGGAGGGGGGCGAGTGAAGCTTGAGACGTCCACTCCCCCCCCCCCATTTCCTGGGGTCGAATGAGTGGACCGAGGTCCACCACCCTGACCGGGCGAGTGGACCTTGCGGTCCACTCAACCCACCGGGAGAGTGGACCCTTGGTCCACTCGCCCAGCTGCCCAGGCGAGTGGACCTATGGTCCACTCGTCTCCTGGGCGAGTGGAACATAGGTCCACTCGCCCACGGGCTTGGGGCGAGTGGACCCAAGGTCCCCCCCCCCCCCCCCCCCCCCCCCGCCACTCGGGCGAGTGGACCAAGGGTCCACTCGCCCAGGTCCTTGGGCGAGTGGACCAAGGGTACACTCGCCCGGGGCCTTGGGCGAGTGGACCAAGGGTACACTCGCCCGGGGCCTTGGGCGAGTGGACCCAAGGTTCACTCGCCAAAGGAGATCTGCCCCCCGGGCCTTCTCTTTTTGGTCTTAACGACCTTTGTTGGTTTGGCTTGCTGCGTCGCGATCATCTTTACCGCCACGGCCTCATCCATGTCGGGTCACACTGACTCGGAATATATGATGGTTGTACATACATCACTGTAAACCAAGGCCCTTTCACTTTTCAAACTACCTCCACCATAGATCCAACTAGGAGAGTGGCCAAGGCTGTTAATGACTTGACCAAGGATGAACTTGCATTATTCACTATGGACAAAAGAGCCCAAAACATCATTGTTAATACAATTGATGACTCCACCTTTCAGAACTTGGTGCACTACACAACAGCCAAGGAAATGTGGAATACACTAGTGGTGTATATGGAAGGGACAGCTGAGGTGAGGGATGATAAAAAAATCACTGCTCAATCAAGAATATGAAGCTTTCAGGCAGCTGAGTCAAGAAAGCATTTCCATCTGCTATGAAAGGTTCTTTAGGATAGTCAAGGAACTAAGAACCTATGAAAGAGTGTTAAGTTACTATGAGCTTAATGACAAGTTCCTAAGATCTCTAACTAGAGACTGGGACACAAAAATATATGCCATCAGGGAAGTGGCCAAGCTAGGTGAAACTCCCACCCATACACTATTTGGGAAGCTGCTCTCTTATGAGATGCAGTTGTCTGCAAGGAAGGAAGAGGACACTTCCAACATGGCTCATGCGAGGGAGAGAGTTGGTTCTCTCAAAGCTGACAGCTCCAAGAAGAGCAAATCCAGGATGGTGTCTCCTCCAAGAAGGTGTGCTGAATTTGATAAATTTGAGAACAGTACTTCAGACAGCTCTTCAATTGATGAGGAGTTTGCTGCCTTCTGAAGGTAGTTCAAAAAGATGATAAGGAGGAAGCAGTGGAAGAACAAGCCTTCCTCCACCTCACATTCCAAGAAGGACCACAACAGATCTGAAAGATAGCACACCAAGGGTGACATGTATGAATCTAAACCTAGTAAACATGTTTCAGATAACATTATTTGCTATTGATGCAGCAAGCCTGGACATGTCATTACTGACTGTCCAGTCAAGAGAAAGGAGAAGGGTGATAAGAAACATCATCACCAAAAGGAAAGGAAGGGTGAAAAATCCTTCCTAGCAAAGAAAGGAAAGAGCTGGAGTGAATCTGAATCCTCAACTTCAGATTCAGATGATGAAGAGGAAGCCTACATTGGGATGTTTACAGCAGAAAATTAAAGGATGATGATCTTCCTGTAAGACCCCTTCCCCCGGACTTCCAAAAACTTGGAAGGACGGAGGGAACATGAAGAGGAATGGGCCCCGATAATAGGCCACAAGAAGTAGTCGAGGCCCTTTTAGCCTTACTACGGGTCTTACTGCCCAGAACCGCCGTCTCGTGGTGGGCAGCCACCACTTAACGTCGATTCTGCCGGCCAAATCTAGAGGAAGCATCCATAGTTAACATTACATAAGAGATACATATCCATCCAAAAACCAAAAGACATAGAAAGGAAACATCATAGTCTGGTGCAATTCACAAGAGAGTACCCGGGAACAAACCCGGTCAAATAAAGCTGAAACTAAAACTCCTCGAAAACTAAAGTGACTAAGACATGGTCCTCATCACCAAGTACTAAGAATCTAGGACGAAATCTCACGGTAGTACGGTCGCCAACAGCAGGGGCTCCGGGATCTGTAGTTCCTGCCGAGTCAGGTCCTCCTGTCCTCTGGTGCTGGGTCTCCTGGTGCTGCCTCCCATGTGTTAGGTCACAACCGGCCGTCAGTCTAAAAGACTCAGCCACAACCTCCCCGCCTCCCCCCGCGACTCCTAGGCACCGGGTGGAGAGGAGGAAAAGGAGGGACACAAGGCAGTATAATTTCAAGCAGATGACAAATGGCAGGTAGAATAATTATAGCACATATTTATACAAATGAGCACGGTATAAGAACTGGCGAGTATATAGTAAGGCAAAAACCATAGTACTAGGTTACTAACAACATAACCAGTGTCACAATATATGAGAAACAATAAAAAGTGTAACAAATTGCAGTAATTGGAGCATCCACTAAAAAGTAAACAAGCCACGGTTCATAAGGCAACAGTGAGGTTTTCATAATTTTAAGTAAGGAAAAACCTTAACTTATCAATTCAAAAGATAAGTTAAGGGATCGTTTTGCAAGGCCCATCATATAAGGCATCCCATACTACTTTATATGATGGGGGAAAAGGGAAAAGATGAGTGATGTGATGTATGCTATGTTATGCAGTGATGCGCATTATTATGAAATGATGATTTACTCACACACACGACTCTGTACGCACAGACCTGTTAGTTCCCCATTGTTCAAGGTGTAGCTATCACCCAGGGTCTCACTACCGTGGCCGTAGTGACAGTGGGTCGGGCTCCCCCACTTCTAGGTGGGTACACACACTACCAAGCCTAGACCTCTCCACACTCCCTCCGAGACCCACGCGTGGGCGGACTAGTCGTGCTTTTTGCTGCACGTCAGACTTAGATAGGCCAAGTGTGAGTTTTAGGGATGGAGGCTTCTCCACAACTTCCACTAAGCCAGATCCCTAATCCTCACCACTTGCCTGAGTCAACGTATGTCCGCCGGTGTGCCAGCCCGGACCATACCGAAGACCCGCCACAGATTCCAATTATTCACACAAGTTTACCCCGAGCTTATCGCTCGCTAACAATCAAATAAATCACGGGCTCAGCCAGCCTCTCACTAGGCCTCAGAACAAATTCATTTCCAAGGTAGGTATGTGGAAATTGTTTAATAATGTATTCACTTGACTCTAAATTAAAAGTTCTTTCCCCGTTGACCCTTCCCTAGATTAACCTACCAAATCTCACCTTATTAAGTGGGGTTGCTTACGTTGTAGCATGATCCGATCGACACGGTGCTCTTACCTTAGCTTATAGACCTAGGGATTTAAAAATTTTACCTTGAGCTTCCCGAGGCATAGACCTAAGTGCCTTGGGGTAGGTTAAGGGATGTGGAGTCACTTATCTGAGACCTCCTCGGGACTCGAAGTCGTTTTAACTCATCTTGATTATACTATCTTAAGTGATCACCTTAGATCTTCCTCGTATTGCTTAGTTCTTGACCCAACATGGACAAAGTGTTATGTTTACCCGATGCGACCTCGAGTGATTACCTTCTAATGATTTGAGTCTATTATTTGACGAGTACCCAGAAGATTTATTTTAACTTAAACTCCAAGTTCCAAGAGATTAAGTTTCTGGAGGAGGTTGATTTGTTTAATTGGAATCTTAGTAATTATGAGCCTTATATGAACAAGGTTTGTACCTCTCCCGCTTTGTGATGTGCAACGATTTGGATCATTTAACGAGTATTCAATTTATTCCGGTACTAAGGGCATTTGCTACTCACCGGAGGCTTGCCCAATTCTATTCTTGATGGGGGAAACTTCCTTTCATTTTACCGGACCAAAGGTTAGGAAACCTCTCCCTACCCCAAAATCCTTACTTAATTAAGTTGCTCACCCGAGTTGAGGTGGCTCCGAGGTGTGTATCTTCTAAGTTTTTACCCCTCTTTCAATTTAATCCCCTCGGAGTATCCTAAGGTAAATTATGTCTAAAGCTTATGATTTATGGACCTGGGTTGGGTCTAAGGGTGTCCCTAGCCCTGTGAAAGCTTGGGGTCAGTCGGGTGTCTTAATAGGTATGGGGGTCCACCTTAGTGAATTGGCTCATTCTAAATTAGGCCTTGGTGAGGATGAATTTCTGGGGATTCATCAGCTCTTTTTAGTCCTATTTCAATTCTGAACAGTAGAGGGTTGCCTCCACTCTAGTCAAGACTTGGGGTACCCTTTTCTTATAGAGATCCTAACGGAGGTGAACTTTTGTCAAAACTTGTGGTGGTTTTGGGGTCCACCTAGGAGTTACCATTTCACAAGTGTATCCTTCTCGTTTTCACCCAGATTAATTTAATAGCTTCAGTGGGGGCTGCTGGTCGTCCTACCATTTTATTACCACGATTTTATTTGGTATCATGTATTAAGAAAATTGGTTCATGCCTTCAATTGATAACATCCGCTCACTCGAAATCTCTATGGATATTGGGGTGGACTAAAGTATGATCTTGAGCCTTGGGGCATTTTTAGACTCCTCGGATCTATTCAAGACTTCTGGTCATCCCATGTATGCTCACTAGAATAAGGTGAATCATCGTTGTTTCTAGCTAACTCTATTTTTTTCTATTTAGCGAGGCTAGTTTAACTATATTCCCTCCAGATGCCCTATGCTAAGTCACTCTCAGGGTTAGTGAACTCCTATCGATCTAAGTTTTTAGGTCATGTAATTCTTATGTTCACTCTATATGTTATACTTGAAGTATGATCGGGAGATCAACTAAATCACAAGGACCATTTTACTTAAGACGTCAAAATACTCAGATACATAACCTTATACATGTTTTACTAAAATGGGTCTACAAGGAGCTACACTTCACCAAAAATTTTGTATAACATATCATTAGAAAGGTAAAATCAAGCGCTACAACTTTTGTATTGACCACATGTTCTGAATTTGAGTGTGAGTTATTCACTTTACTGCTTAAAGTTTCAGCTTTGGGATGTGACCTTTTATTACTACAAATACATGGTTTACTAAAAAGGGTCTACAGGGAGCTACACTTCACCAAAAATTCTGTATAACATATCACTAGAAAGGTAAAAGCAAGGGATACAACTTTTGTATTGACCACATGTTCTGAATTTGAGTGTAAGTTATTCAATTTACTGCTTAAGTTTCAGCTTTGGGATGTGGCCTTTTATTACTACAAATACATGGTTTACTAAAAAGGGTCTACAGGGAGATACACTTCACCAAAAATTCTGTATAACATATCATTAGAAAGGTAATAGCAAGGGCTACAACTTTTGTATTGACCACATGTTCTAAATTTGAGTGTAAGTTATTCAATTTACTGCTTAAAGTTTTAGCTTGGGGTGTGACATTTAAATGCTACTCATTTATTCAATCTAGTGATCACAAATTCCAACTTTCCTACCTTCATATCGACTTAGCCAAACCTCATAGATGGCTTATCATGACTTAGGGTGAGACCCCATGAGATTTCATTGGAAATTGATAATTAATATTCTCTAAACTCACAAAAATTCATAGAATGAAATATCTAGCAAAACCATAGAAAAGTGTCTTACAAATATTCTAAATTTCTCACCAAGCATAGGTCATACATGGATACATGCATGGCCTGAAAATCATTCATGTTGCATGCAACAATATCCCTAAATTTCAAAAAATACTAAAAACTTAATCCAAGAACATGTGTTACTAAATATGAACATGAATACCACTATTCACTCCTCTTCACTTGGAGTAATCAACATGCATGCCTAGATTACTCACTCAAATCAAGTCCAAATATCATAAAACTTTGTGCAGAGGTGAGTCAACACATGATAAACATGTCACCAAAAATTTGGGCCAAAACTATAAGTTTATGCCCCATAAGTTATTACAATAATGAAATTTAAATTATTCCAAAAACTATAGAAAATTTTTCTCCTAAAATCACCAAATTTTGACAGTGATTTTATATGGCCATCACACACCTTGGGTACAAATTCCACATGCATGCAAAGGATATTGAGAGAAAAATACACATTATACACATGCATGAACATATTGTACATCCTGCACTAAAACAGGTGCACAGGACTGTACAGTAATCCAAATCAGCTGATTTCAAGCTCAGATGAAAGTAGACATCAAGGTCTACAAATCTTGTCTCTTGTGAAATTTGCAAATTCGGCCTCTAAGGGCTTCAATTTCCTGCTTGAACATCTTAAATAAAGTGTGACAGATTGAATACTATTCATTTATTAAATTCATATGGTCTGCGTTTAGGGATCTGATCAGATCCGAGGGCCAGGGCATCGTCTTCCACCTCTCGCCAAGGGCTGAGAATGAAAGCGCCTGGGCTACCTTTGAGCCCAATTTCCGGGCCACCTACTTGACTCCACAGCCGACCACCACCACCACCACCTTCACGAAGGTGGGGGCTATCGAGACGGCGGTCTTGATCGGCCGGTGGCGGCCAGAATAAGGAAAGAGGGGAGGATGATTTCGACGGAAAAACCCATGAAAACCAGTGGTGGATCTTGCTCAATTGAGCTCGTCTCACCTCCTAATTGATCTAGATAGCTAGCACGAGGGAAGAGGGAGAGGTACGGGCCTGAGTTTGTGGTCGGAGGCACGGATTTGCCCTTGTTCCCATGCGTGAGTTGTCGCCGCCGGAAGCCATGGCTGAATGGGGGTTCTGAGCTCGAAAGCTTCGCCGGAGTTGGGGGTTTGGCCTCGTGGAGCTTACTGAACGTGAAGGTGGCCTCAAATGAGGCTGAGGGGGAGTTTAAAGTAGGGAATTCAAGAGGGGGGTTCGGCCATTAATGCCACCTCTCCAACACCCAATGCATGGCTTCCAGCTCGAGCCAAACCAGCTGGGCATCAAGCCTAAGGTCGGGTGAGGAGAGAGAGGTGGAAGGGAGGTGCCAATTGGCACTCTAAACTCATATTCAAGGTGGGTGAAATCTCTCCTTTGTAAAACACTATTCACCGGATTTTTCACCCCCTTTCATGGCTATGCATGGTTGCCACCTCAGCTCAAAAAGGGTGGGGGTTTACTCTCCAAGGTCATCTGAATATATTGGGTTAAGGTGGACTGTGCCATTTGGCATGGTGCTCAAAACTTCCTTTCTTTCTCTCTCTTCCTATTTTGGCTTTTTCCCAAAAATGGCCCCTTTAATTAACCACCCATTTAATTCATTATTTAAATGTAAATCAGCCATGTCATGGACTGATTGTAGGCTTGAGGTTGGGCTAGGGCCCAAGGGGGAAATCAGTTTAACCATTGAAACTGCACAGTTTACCTCACTAGAATTCTCTAGAGGGGGGGGGGGGGGTGAATAGAGATTAAAAATTATTTTGTGCAAAGTTAATATATATATTTGTATGATCACAGATTATAGCTTCCCACACATCAACTAGAATTAAACAAGTAAAGAAAGTAAATGCAAGAAAAGAAATCACAGCACAACACAAGAAAATATAGTGGTTCCCTAAACTTTGGGTAGTCCACTCTTCTACCCCCTTGGTAGGAATTCACTATCTTGTACTGAGTCTTTTGATAAGGAGACTCTTAGAACCACCCTGAGTCTTTTGATAAGGAGACTCTTAGAACCAACTGAGTCTTTTGACAAGGAGACTCTTAGAACCAGTACACTGAATTTTTTGAAGAGAGATTCTAAAACCTCTTTTACAATGTTATAAGTAAGAAAGAAAGAAAGAAAGAAATAAGAACAAGAATGAATCTTCTTTCTAGCAAGAAGATTGGAAGCACAAGAAGTAGTGAATGAAAATCTCTCTTCTATAGTGAGAAGGAGATTGTAAGAACTTTTCTCTCTTTTGAGAGAACTTTCAGAGTTTGCAGTAGAATGGCTTCTGAAGAAGAAGGAGAAGATGAAGGCTTTTTCTCTGCAGCACACTATCTCTTTTCTCAGTTTTTCTCTCTATTCTCTTGGGAGCTTTTCCTCTATTTCAAATGTATGTGGTGGATCACTCAGCTATCATTTTCTGTCGACCTCCTCTTTATTTATAGCTCTGTGTATTCAAAATAATGCTATAGGAGGATAATTAATTAGCAGTCAGAAAAATAGAAAGATGAAAATGTTTCCATAATGTTTATTTCTGTAGAAGGAAAGAACCAATTCAGATTTCAAATAATATCCAAATAAGTTAAATCAAATTAGCCAAGAATCAGATATAAGGAAAGAATGATTCAGAACGGCTATAAAATATTGACACTTATTCCATATAAATCAGATCTACTGAAAGAAGGAAAGAGATCTGGCGCATATTTAAATCTGTCATATAAATCGACGTGCGTCGATTACCATTCAACGTAAGCGTCGAATTCATCCTGGCTGGACGTCGAGAGAAGAATAAGGAAGGTGCGTCGACTAAGGTTCGTCGACTTCTCTATATGCGTCGACTAGAAATCAGAGTAGCGTCGACAACACATACGTCGAAATCTTCCTAAAGTTACTTCGACTTAATCTGAAGGGAACGTCGACTACAGCTCGACGTTGCGTCGAATACTATTCGACGCATATTTACTTAACCTTGTTTTTCTTTCTTAGAATTCATATTCAACTTAATTCAAGGGGTTAAGAGAAATCATTTTCCCAACAATCTCCCCCTATTTGTCTTAACCCTATTTAGAGGGAAATTGTACTAGCATAAAATCAATCCAGCACAGCATTTGTATAGAAAAGAAATATATCAAATAATCAAAAAGTGAAATTTAGAAGAAGAGATCAAATGTTCCAGAATCATATAAATATATGTCATGTTCATTCCAATTAGTACTCAAAAATATATCAGCATTGTTTTCAAATATTACTCAGGAGGGGTAGGAGGTCTTTCTCTTTCTCTTGAATACTACTGTTTTAGGAGAGGAGAGTTTCTCTTTCTCATTTGTAGGAAGTTCTCCTAGCTCCCCCTGGGTCTCAGCCATTTGCTCCCCCTGAGTCTCAGCTTCATTTATTAACACAGCTTCCAGCTCCCCCTGAAGTTCAGTTTCTTTATCTTTCTCACCATCTTCCTTTGCAGCCTCATTTTCTGCTCTGCTTCCCTCCCCTTGTAGTAGTGCCATTTGATTTGCAGCATCCCTTGCTATGTTGAGTACCTCTATTGTTTGTTCATCATTATGTAGCTCAGGTACTGTCTCATTCCCAAGGATTTTGTCAGATTTTGGAGGAGGGGACTTGTGAGAGAGAGATTTAGGATTGGAGGGTTGCTCTTCATCTAGATTCTCCCCCTTCTTGACCTTCTTGGCCAAGGAGGTTAAGAAAGACCTAGTCACTCTAGAGGAAGAGAGAGAAGATTTCAGATCTTGCACAGAGGCACTGACCCCATCTATTTGGGTGTGCATGTGAAGGATGGAGGAATGAATCTAGGAGCAATGCTCATCTAGCATTGCTTGGAATCTTTGAGCTGTGGATTGTATGCACTGGGTGATGAGAGCCTCAGTGGATTCAGATGGTTCATGGTGTGAGAGTTGATGAGGAGGTGATGGTGGAGGAAGAGGTGATAGAGGAGGAGGAGGAGATAATGGATGTGGAGAGGGGATTCTATCATCTTGAGGAGGTATATTTGATGGAGGAGGTGGAGGAATGGATGAGACTTGGGCATGTGATTGAGGTGGTATTTGTGATTGTGTGGATGATGAAGGTACAGATGAGAGATTTGTTGAAGGAGGAGGAGGAGGAGGATGAGCAGGAGAGTTAGAGGGAGAGGGAGATCTTTCAGGGATGCAACCAGGCTTAGGGATTTGCCTGGTCCATTTAGAAAAGAGAGCAATTGACATCCTCTTCCCTGGAGGAATGGGGATTCCTTTTGACCTACATAGGTCAGGAAAGGAATGGAAGAGGACTTGACTCATGATTCTCATGTAGGCATTCTCTTTGTGAGAGTATTTAGAGCCTATCATCTTGAGTAGCCATGTGGCCCAGTATACCTTCTTCTTCAACACAAGGGCCCCCATGATGTTCAGTTGTTGTTTTGGTACTGCATCATGTGCTGAGATCTTGCACAGTAGAACTTTCCCTACTATATCAGCCAACAGCCTATATTCATCAGAAAAGTCTACCTTTTTCAGATGGATTGGTCTATCTTTTGAGAATTTCATGGTGGTGAGCAAATGCTTGATTTCATCAGGTGTGAGTTCAATGGATTCATCACCTATTAGGGGAATAATCAAGACTTGTTTAGTCATTCTTTTTAGAGGCTCATTGTCTTTCCTTATTTCTTTTAAACTAAGATGATAGTAGGATATACCTGATGGAAGATCAAAGGTGGCCCTAATATGTTCTGCTGAGATTGAGACTGGTGTCTCATATAGTGTTCCCTGGATTTCTCCTTGTTCAGATATCTGAACATGAGTTATTAGCTCTGTGAGCTCTGATTCCAGGAGCTTGCACCTAGTGGAGATGAGTTTGTCTAGTCCTGCTTCAGTAAAGAGAGCAATGATGCTCTTGTAGTTTTCTATGGCAGCTTGGAAGGACTCAAGGTCAATGTCGAAGCCTGAGTTGGTCTTGGGAGCCATTTTAGGTTAGTGAAGGAGAGAGGAAGAGATTAGCTGGTCTGAGGAGCACGAAGAATGAAAGAGGTAGTGTCGTGAAGGTTTCTAACTGAAGAGTCTTTTTAAGTCAGGTGAAGCGTCGAAACTGGACTCAATTCGAGGTTTATTCGGTACTTCAGTGGATGTGACTGAAAATAATTTAGCATTGCCGCTCATTTTTATGAGGTCGACGTTACGTCGAGTGGAATTCGACGTGAGCGTAGTTTTAGTCTGCTTTGGGATGCAAGGGTTTCTTATCGACGTATGCGTCGATAGCAGTCGACGCATGCGTCGATTGTGCTTATTGATCTGAGTTATCGACGTTGCGTCGATTAGAAGTCGACGTGACTTTTAATTTTCCTGAAAAGTTCTGGGTGTTTATTTCTTTTTATCTCTTCTTAATCCTAAAGGTTTCTAAGATAGCCTAGGACTGGGTTTTAAGACCAATTTGATTGATTATACCAACACTTTTTGGCAAGGTGGCCATTTTTGTTGCATATGTAACACTTGAGTATCTTACTTTTGTGAGAGTTTGAGTTTAAAGGTGAATAGAAGTGTTGACTAGGATACCAGTGTTGATTAGGATAGAAGGTTTCATTAGGATGGGAAGTTTGGTTACCAAGTTTTGGGTAAAAATTTTGGTTAGAATGTTGATTAGGATAGAAATTATGATCAGGATGAATGGGTCCTGAATAAGGGTTAGGATGAAAGACTTTTGGAGGAAAGATGTTTAAATTGTTCTGAATTTTTGTGCGTCGATATCCATTTGACGCATGTTGATAGTCACGTTGATTTGTATTCGGCGCTTTCTCCAGATGGTGTCGATCTGATTTCGACGCATAGAAAAAGTTGCGTCGATTGGAAGTCGACGTGCTTTTGTTCATCCATCTAGAAGAGGTCGAAGCATCTGAGAGATTGCGTTGAGTAGAAGTCGACGCACTATCGTGCATGCGTCGATATGAAGTCGACGCAACTGTATCTTCATAAATTTTCATTTTGCCTTTCTCTGTTTTTACTCCTTTATGTCTTGTTTTTCTTGGTTTGATTGTTTCTTCAGATGAAGTTTGTGAGTCATCAGCTGAATAATAAGATGTTTCATCAAATTCCTTTATTTCTTTGAAGGAGTTTTCTTCCTTATCTTTTGGGTCTTTTTCTTGGTTTGTCATTTTGACAGGTTTAGTGAATTTTACAGGGCTCATCCAAGCAGGTTTGTTGGATGGAATTAGGCTGATTGAGGGATCAACCCCTAACCCAAGATGGTTGTGTCTTATTGTTTGTTTTTCAGTGATTTCCTTAAGAGTTTGGCTTCTCATTTTTATTGATTCTTCAAAGGCTTTTGTCTGGGTTACTTTATCCTTAAGGAACTGATTTTCTATTCTAGCCCTTTCTATTTCCTTTTCTATTCTGCTAGCTATTGATTCATAATCTTTAAAGGATTTAATTTCTGTGTTTCTCTGGTTTTTAGCTACATTGATTTGTTCTTTTAGATCTTTAATTTCTTGTTTTGTTTTTAGTTGATCTAGGTACATTCCCATAAAATCATTTCTAAAATTATCACTTTGAAAATCTATTTCATCAAACATGCTTACCTCATCCTCATCCTCAGATTCCTCAATGAGAATGAGGTTCTTTTCTTTTTCATCATCAGAAGATATGCTTTCTTCTGATCATGTTTCACTCCATGATTTATCATCATTCTTTGAGTCTTCAAAGGCCATCAAGCATAGGTCTTCTTGCCTAGATTCTTCATTGTCACTCTTAGAGGATGAACTATCATCAGAGTTTGTTTCACTCCAGACTTCTGCAATGAAGCCTCTTTCTTTCTTCTTCCCCTTTTTCTTCAGATCTTTCTTTTTCAGATCCTTTTCTATTTCAGCATTCTCTAGACATTCTGGGGCAATGTGTCCAGGTTTCCTGCAAGAATAGCAAATAATTTCTTTAGTGGGGGTTTTGTCATACCTTGGTTTTGACTCCCTCCTTTTTGATCCATCTGTCTTGACCCATTTCTTAAATCTTCTGGCCAAGAAACTGAATAATTCTTCTTCAGTGACAGGGGTTCCTTCTTCTGTTGCCTTTAGAGCAATGTTCCTGCTTTTTGAGGAAGTTGGAGTGTTTTCTCTTCTTTCCTTCTCCTCTCTAGTTTTCAGCAACTGCTCATAGGATCTGAGTTTTCCTAAGAGAGCATCTGTTGAGATCTCTTTTTGTCCTCTTGTGTCTCTTATTGCCCATATTCTTGAGTCCCATGAACTAGGGAGACTCATTAGCAATTTGTCATTAATCTCAGAGAGAGAGATTTCTCTATCCAAGTCTCTTAGTTGATTGATGATCAGACTGAATCTGTCATACATTTCAGAGATGCTTTCTTCAGCCTTCTTTTGGAAGTTCTCATATTGAGAGATCAATAGAGCCTTTTTATCTTTCTTTTCATCAACACTTCCTTCCACCATCTTTGTGAGAGCATCCCAAATTTCTTTGGATGATTCACAGTCAACAACCTTTTGAAAAATGTCATCTGAGAGAGTTGAGACAAGTATGTTCATGGCCTTTAGATCATATATTCTTGCCTTCTTTTCATCTTCTGTCCACTCAGATCTTGGAACAAGTGTTTGTGTGACATTGCCATTTGCATCCTTTCTATAAGACTTTGGGGGACCTGTCATAGTAATATCAAACAAGTCAGCATCAATGGAATTCATATAAATTCTAATTCTTGTTTTCCAAATTGCAAACATTTCAAGATTGCACATTGGAGGTCTGGTGGAAGCATAATCTTTGATTTGTGCCATATGATAAAATAGTTTTGAAAAATATATATATATATGAGAGGTAAGATCTTTTTGATCAAGGAGTTATCCTTTTTAGATCAACCTCCCTCTGATACCAAATGAAAGTGCACAGTTTACCTCACTAGAATTCTCTAGAGGGGGGGTGAATAGAGATTAAAAATTATTTTGTGCAAAGTTAATATATATATGTGTATGATCACAGATTATAGCTTCCCACACATCAACAAGAATTAAACAAGTAAAAAAAGTAAATGCAAGAAAAGGAAT
This sequence comes from Dactylorhiza incarnata, assembly GCA_033032865.1. NCBI lineage: Eukaryota > Viridiplantae > Streptophyta > Magnoliopsida > Asparagales > Orchidaceae > Dactylorhiza > Dactylorhiza incarnata. Next base: position 5,757,515 of record JAWHQI010000134.1, read on the forward strand.
CACAGCACAACACAAGAAAATATAGTGGTTCCCCAAACTTTGGGTAGTCCACTCTTCTACCCCCTTGGTAGGAATTCACTATCTTGTACTGAGTCTTTTGATAAGGAGACTCTTAGAACCACCCTGAGTCTTTTGATAAGGAGACTCTTAGAACCAACTGAGTCTTTTGACAAGGAGACTCTTAGAACCAGTACACTGAATTTTTTGAAGAGAGATTCTAAAAACTCTTTTACAATGTTATAAGTAAGAAAGAAAGAAAGAAAGAAATAAGAACAAGAATGAATCTTCTTCCTAGCAAGAAGATTGGAAGCACAAGAAGTAGTGAATGAAAATCTCTCTTCTATAGTGAGAAGGAGATTGTAAAAACTTTTCTCTCTTTTGAGAGAACTTTCAGAGTTTGCAGTAGAATGGCTTCTGAAGAAGAAGGAGAAGATGAAGGCTTTTTCTCTACAGCACACTATCTTTTTTCTCAGTTTTTCTCTCTATTCTCTTGGGAGCTTTTCCTCTATTTCAAATGTATGTGGTGGATCACTCAGCTATCATTTTCTGCCGACCTCATCTTTATTTATAGCTCTGTGTATTCAAAATAATGCTATAGGAGGATAATTAATTAGCAGTCAGAAAAATAGAAAGATGAAAATGTTTCCATAATGTTTATTTCTGTAGAAGGAAAGAACCAATTCAGATTTCAAATAATATCCAAATAAGTTAAATCAAATTAGCCAAGAATCAGATATAAGGAAAGAATGATTCAGAACGGCTATAAAATATTGACACTTATTCCATATAAATCAGATCTACTGAAAGAAGGAAAGAGATCTGGCGCATATTTAAATCTATCATATAAATCGACGTGCGTCGATTACCATTCAATGTAAGCGTCGAATTCATCCTGGCTGGACATCGAGAGAAGAATAAGGAAGGTGCGTCGACTAAGGTGCGACGACTTCTCTATATGCGTCGACTAGAAATCAGAGTAGCGTCGACAACATATACGTCAAAATCTTCCTAAAGTTACTTCGACTTAATCTGAAGGGAACGTCGACTACAGCTCGACGTTGCATCGAATACTATTCGACGCATATTTACTTAACCTTGTTTTTCTTTCTTAGAATTCATATTCAACTTAATTCAAGGGGTTAAGAGAAATCATTTTCCCAACAACCATGATGACTTAATGGGTTACTTGAGATTTGGTTTAGCTTAAGTCCTCCTAGGTTAGTGTGAGTGATTCAAATGAATCCAATGGACTCTATGGGTCCTAGATTGGTGGAGCTTTGTGGAGGGGGACACAAGGAGGTCTTAAGTTCTCTTATTGAGTTTGGGGGGGCATAATGGGGCCCTTAGGGTTTTGCCCTAATTTTTAGGTTAAAAGTGCTCATTAAATGAAACCCTAGTGGTCAAATCCTCCTAATAAGTTAGTTTCTCTCAACCTTAAAGTTCTGTACATTGGTTAGGGAGTTTTACCCTAGTGACCCCCAATCTCCTGTTGGTCTAGGGAGCTTGTTTAGAGAGGGAGAATGTCAAAACTTGACTAAGGGGGGCCTAGTAGTTTTGGGGATGTTACAATTCCCAATATGCAATAAAATAATTTCGTCCCCGAAATTTAAGATTAGTTGCACGGGTGAAGATACTAAGAGACAAACTTAATCTTTAAAGAAGAGTGTGAGGCGTACCTGCACTAAATAGCCTTGGATACTTTTGTTTCATGAGATCCAGGGGCTCCCAGGTATGCTCCTCTTGGCCATGATTAGACCACAACACCTTGACTAGTGGAATTTTCTTCTTTCTCAGGGTTCGGACTGCCGTTTCATCAATTCGGATTGGCTCTAGAAGAACAGTTCTGTCAGAAGCCACTGGGTTTGAAACTGAAGTTACATGTTGATCTGGCCGGATTAGTGCCTTCCGGAGGGAGGAGATATGAAAAATGTTGTGCAGGTCGGCCAAGTCCGGGGATAGTTCTAATCTATATGCCACGAGACCGAATCTTTCTAGAATTCTGAAAGGCCCGAGGTACCTGGGGCTGAGCTTCTTCAGTCCCCGTACCCGGGTGATGCCATGAGCTGGTCGGATCTTTAGAAAAACTTGATCACCCACCTGGTATTCTACCTCACGGTGATGCGCGTCATAGTATTTGGCTTGCCTGCTCTGTGCTTCTAACATCTTCTGTCGTATTAAGCGTACTTGAGCATCGGTGTCTTCGATGAATTTAGATCCTAAGGTCGAGGGGTCTTCATCTTGCACACAGGATAGCGGAGTTCTGCACTTCCTTCCGTACAAGGCTTCATAAGGTGCCATTCCTATGGAGGTATGATGGCTGTTGTTGTAGGAGAACTCTACCAACGGTAACAGTCCCTCCCATGGCTCCCCACTATCCAATATGCATAATCGGAGGAGGTCCTCCATCGTCCGAATAGTGCGTTCAGTTTGCCCATCTGTTTGAGGGTGGAAAGCGGTACTGAAGTTCAGGCGAGACCCTAAATAAGCTTGGACGGCCCTCCACTCCTTAGATGTAAATCTTCCGTCTCGATCTGATATGATAGTTTTTGGCATGCTGTGGTAACGTACAAACTGTTCTACGAAGAGTCAAATTAGTACGCTGACCGGGGCTTTCTTTTTCATCGGAATGAATCTGGCCACTTTAGTTAATCTGTCAATGATTACCCAGACCGAGTCATGACCGGAACGGGATCTTGGTAACCCATGCACGAAGTCCATCGAGATATCTTCAAATTTCCAAATAGGCACTGACAAGGATTTAAGCCGTCCTGCCAGATTTCTCCATTCCGCCTTTACACACTGACAAGTTTCGCAGAGGTTTATAAATTTTGTTATATCCTTCTTCATCCCAGGCCAAAACATGGTTCTTTTTAAATCTGCTGTCATCTTGGTGATTCCCGGGTGCACTGAATACTTGCTATAATGCGCTTCGGTCATGATCTCCTCCCTGAGCTGGTTTGTAGCTGGAATGTAAACTCGGTCCTTGAAGCGAACTAAACCGTCGATGATAGAGAAGTCCTTGGCGGTGCCCGTATTCAGTGCTTCAAAAACTGGTTCCAAATCCGTATCTTGTTTTTGACCTTCCCGGATGCGATCCTTGATATCACTCTCGATTGAGATCGATCCCAGATACTCTTCGTACAATTCGGGATCTGCTCGGGAGACTAGAGTAATATTCAAATTTTCCATTTCTCGAAACAACTCCAATGATGACAATCGCATTTCTGGTTCCGATGCGCTGACTGTTCTGCTCAAAGCGTCAACCACTTTATTCGCTTTTCCGGGGTGATAGTGCATTGTATACTGATAATCGCAAAGGAATTCCACCCATCTTCTTTGACGCATATTAAGATCCTTCTGTGTGTCTACGTATTTTAAATTTTTGTGATCAGAGAAGATGTCACAGTGTACTCCGTACAGATAATGTCGCCAAATTTTTAGCGCGAACACTACAGCTCCCATCTCTAGGTCATGCACGGGATAGTTTTGTTCATGCTTTTTCAATTTCCAGGATGCATAAGCAATTACGTGACCGTTTTGCATTAGTACAGCACCCATTCCTTGGTAAGAGGCGTCAGTATAAACTTGGAAGCCCTCCTTTCCTGATGGCAAGGCAAGAATTGGGGCAGATATTAATCTGGCTTTTAAATCTTGGAAGGCTGCTTCACACTTGGGGGTCCAGATGAACGGCGAATCTTTCTTCGTTAACGTGGTAAGCGGTAGTGCGATCCGGGAGAAACCTTGTACGAACTTCCGATAGTATCCGGCAAGTCCTAGAAAGCTCCTTATATCTGAGGCCGTTTTCGGTTGGGGCCAACCTCGGACTGCTTGGATTTTTGCTGGGTCAACTGCCAATCCAGCGCTGCTGATGATATGGCCTAAGAAGGCTACTTCACTGAGCCAAAATTGGCACTTACTGAACTTTGCGTAAAGCTTATTCTCCCGAAGTTTCTGGAAAGTTAAGGATAAATGCTGAGCGTGATCCTCCTTCGTTTTTCGAATAGATTAGAATGTCATCTATAAAAACGATGACGAAGGAATCTATGTATGGTTCAAACACTTTGTTCATTAAACTCATGAATGCCGAGGGAGCATTCGTGAGTCCGAATGGCATTACCGTGAACTCGTGTAATCCGTACCTGCTACTGAAAGCCGTTTTTGGGATATCCTCCTCCCGGATCCTCAGCTGGTAATACCCTGATCTGAGATCTAGTTTTGAATACCAGAAGGCCCCTTGTAATTGATCAAACAGTTCGTCGATACGGGGTAGGGGATAGGTGTTTCTAACTGTCAAACGGTTGAGCTCTCTGTAGTCAATGCACAGTCTCAAGGTTCCGTCTTTCTTTTTAACGAAGAGGACCGGGGCTCCCCGTGGTGACGAACTTGGCCTTACAAAGCCTGCTTCTACTAACTCTTGCAGTTGGCTTCGGAATTCGGTTAACTCCTTCGGTGCCATTCTATAAGGTGCTTTAGATACTGGTTTTGCTCCTGGTACTAGTTGAATTTGAAAGTCGGCCTCTCTGTGTGGGGGCAATCCGGGTAGTTTGTCGGGGAAGACATCGGCAAAATCTCTTACCACCGGGATGTCTCCTAAGGGTTCACCTGACTCTTCTATTCCAAAGCAAACTAAAAATAATTCATCTCCCTGAAGATGCGATTTGACGGCCTGGACGGAAGATAAGAGGTTTTTGGAGACTGGTAAGGCACTTTCAAAGGTGATTGTGGTGTCCCCGTGACGAGTAGTAACCCTTCTTTACTGACAATCAATTACGGCGTGATACCGAGATAGCCAGCTCATGCCCAACACCAGGTCGTATTTGACAAGCTTCATTGCGGTAGCTGAGGTTTCAAAATTTTTTCCACCGATGGTTATGTCTGCGTCACAAGTCGAGGTGACACTGATTACGGATCCATCGGGAAGGCGGACTCCCCTAGCAGGACCCAAGCGACAGCTAAATCCTTTCAACTCCTTAATAAAGTTTTCTGATATAAAAACATGAGTTGCTCCACAATCGAACAAAGCGAGGGCAGGTTTTCCGTTTACAAAAAGAGTGCCTGTGATTACGAATTTGAAAGTTATCTAGTTAGGTGATAGTTCTTACGTTACCCATATTTAGGAGAAGATTTTAAGAGAACAGATTAAGCGATATAAAGGAAAGGAAAATCTTGGAATACCTGTAATAGTCTCCTCGGGTTTGCAAGGTTGGGCCAGATCAAGGGCATATAGTTGGTTGTCGGTGAGTTGACGGTTACTTCCTTGGTGTCCTCGTCCTCGACCTCGACCTCGGCCTCTAAAGTGCTGATAAGGGGGCCTTTGGGGTGGAGGAGGGAGTGCTCTCTGAGGACAGAATGCCTTCACATGACCGGGCTGGTGGCAGAAGAAGCATAGCTGAGGAGGAGGGGCCCCACCCAACTGCTTAGGTGGCTCCTGGGCTTGCAGTGGTTGTGGTGCCAAAACTATGTGGGATCCTTGACCTTGATTGAAGTTTGGACGAGGTCTTCCCCCACTCTTCTGATTCCTAATGAACTGATCCTGCTGATGTGGGAGTTGTCCTCTTCGTTCCTCGTCAGCAGCTCTCTTCCCCCTGCCTCTGGTCATCAGGTGATCTGCTTCCAATCTCTTTGCTGCTTCAGCAATCTTGGCCAGGCTAGTATCTGCTACGAATAAGAGTGCTTGTCTCAGGTCATCTCTCAGTCCCTTAAAGAACTTCTTGGCAAATCCTGCCTCACTGAACTGGTAAGAAACTAGGAATCGGGATAGATGGGCGAATTCTCGTTGATATTCCAAGACAGTCCTATTTCCTTGCCTTAACTGTAAGAATTTCTCCTCTAGCTCGTCTCTTGCCGACTGAGGAATGAAATGCTCCAGTAAAGCTCCTTTGAACTCTTCCCAAGAGATTTCGCTGTATTCGTACCCTAAGAAGGTTGTATCTATTACTGTCTTCCACCAGTGCTTAGCATGAGATCGAAGTGCTGAGACTGCTAAAGCCACTGCTTCGGTTGTCGGGCAGCGGATTCCAGCAAGCATATCTTGAATGGTATCGATCCATTCCTCAGTTTGTACTGTTGATTCTGTACCCGAGAAGGATGGTGGAGAGAGTCCTTTGAACACACTGAGCCAGTTTGAAGTCGGGTTGAGCACCCTAACTGGGGCTTGATCTCTGAATGCTTGCAGAATGGCCTGCAGTGTCTGCCCCACATTGTCTTCTTGAAATTGGGCGGGGGGCGGAGGTGGAGGGGGAACCCTATTCTCTGGGACAGGATTCTGCAGGATAAGAATGAGAATTGAAAAGAGATATTAATCTCAGGTGGCTAGATGAGAAATGGTCGGGAGGAAAAAACCCTTATGGGCACACCATTGCTTCCGCTGCTAGTTTGTCCGCAAACTAGACTCGAGCGGGGTGGAATAAGGGTCAGACAGAATATGTAGGATCGTTAAGCTCGGATACCCTTTGTAATACCCCTTCCCCCGGACTTCCAAAAACTTGGAAGGACGGAGGGAACATGAAGAGGAATGGGCCCCGATAATAGGCCACAAGAAGTAGTCGAGGCCCTTTTAGCCTTACTACGGGTCTTACTGCCCAGAACCGCCGTCTCGTGGTGGGCAGCCACCACTTAACGCCGATTCTGCCGGCCAAATCTAGAGGAAGCATCCATAGTTAACATTACATAAGAGATACATATCCATCCAAAAACCAAAAGACATAGAAAGGTAACATCATAGTCTGGTACAATTCACAAGAGAGTACCCAGGAACAAACCCGGTCAAATAAAGCTGAAACTAAAACTCCTCGAAAACTAAAGTGACTAAGACATGGTACTCATCACCAAGTACTAAGAATCTAGGACAAAATCTCACAGTAGTACGGTCGCCAACAGCAGGGGCTCCGGGATCTGTAGTTCCTGCCGAGTCAGGTCCTCCTGTCCTCTGGTTCTGGGTCTCCTGGTGCTGCCTCCCCTGTGTTAGGTCACAACCGACCGTCAGTCTAAAAGACTCAGCCACAACCTCCCCGCCCCCCCCCCCCCCCCTGCGACTCCTAGGCACCGGGTGGAGAGGAGGAAAAGGAGGGACACAAGGCAGTATAATTTCAAGCAGATGACAAATGGCAGGTAGAATAATTATAGCACATATTTATACAAATGAGCACGGTATAAGAACTGGCGAGTATATAGTAGGACAAAAACCATAGTACTAGGTTACTAACAACATAACTAGTGTCACAATATATGAGAAACAATAAAAAGTGTAACAAATTGCAGTAATTGGAGCATCCACTAAAAAGTAAACAAGCCACGGTTCATAAGGCAACAATGAGGTTTTCATAATTTTAAGTAAGGAAAAACCTTAACTTATCAATTCAAAAGATAAGTTAAGGGATCGTTTTGCAAGGCACATCATATAAGGCATCCCATACTACTTTATATGATGGGGGAAAAAGGGAAAAGATGAGTGATGTGATGTATGCTATGTTATGCAGTGATGCGCATTATTATGAAATGATGATTTACTCACACACACGACTCCGTACGCACAGACCTGTTAGTTCCCCATTGTTCAAGGTGTAGCTATCACCCAGGGTCTCACTACCGTGGCCGTAGTGACAGTGGGTCGGGCTCCCCCACTTCTAGGCGGGTACACACACTACCAAGCCTAGACCTCTCCACACTCCCTCCGAGACCCACGCGTGGGCGGACTAGTCGTGCTTTTTGCTGCGCGTCAGACTTAGATAGGCCAAGTGTGAGTTTTAGGGATGGAGGCTTCTCCACAACTTCCACTAAGCCAGATCCCTAATCCTCACCACTTGCCTGAGTCAACGTATGTCCGCCGGTGTGCCAGCCCGGACCATACCGAAGACCCACCACAGATTCTAATTATTCACACAAGTTTACCCCTAGCTTATCGCTCGCTAACAATCAAATAAATCACGGGCTCAGCCAGCCTCTCACTAGGCCTCAGAACAAATTCATTTCCAAGGTAGGTATGTGGAAATTGTTTAATAATGTATTCACTTGACTCTAAATTAAAAGTTCTTTCCCCGTTGACCCTTCCCTAGATTAACCTACCAAATCTCACCTTATTAAGTGGGGTTGCTTACGTTGTAGCATGATCCGATCGACACGGTGCTCTTACCTTAGCTTATAGACCTAGGGATTTAAAAATTTTACCTTGAGCTTCCGGAGGCATAGACCTAAGTGCCTTGGGGTAGGTTAAGGGATGTGGAGTCACTTATCTGAGACCTCCTCGGGACTCGAAGTCGTTTTAACTCGTCTTGATTATACTATCTTAAGTGATCACCTTAGATCTTCCTCGTATTGCTTAGTTCTTGACCCAACATGGACAAAGTGTTCTGTTTACCCGATGCGACCTCGAGTGATTACCTTCTAATGATTTGAGTCTATTATTTGACGAGTACCCAGAAGATTTATTTTAACTTAAACTCCAAGTTCCAAGAGATTAAGTTTCTGGAGGAGATTGATTTGTTTAATTGGAATCTTAGTAATTATGAGCCTTATATGAACAAGGTTTGTACCTCTCCCGCTTTGTGATGTGCAACGATTTGGATCATTTAACGAGTATTCAATTTATTCCGGTACTAAGGGCATTTGCTACTCACCGGAGGCTTGCCCAATTCTATTTTTGATGGGTGAAACTTCCTTTCATTTTACCGGACCAAAGGTTAGGAAACCTCTCCCTACCCCAAAATCCTTACTTAATTAAGTTGCTCACCCGAGTTGAGGTGGCTCTGAGGTGTGTATCTTCCAAGTTTTTACCCCTCTTTCAATTTAATCCCCTCGGAGTATCCTAAGGTAAATTATGTCTAAAGCTTATGATTTATGGACCTGGGTTGGGTCTAAGGGTGTCCCTAGCCCTGTGAAAGCTTGGGATCAGTCAGGTGTCTTAATAGGTATGAGGGTCCACCTTAGTGAATTGGCTCATTCTAAATTAGGCCTTGGTGAGGATGAATTTCTGGGGATTCATCAGCTCTTTTTAGTCCTATTTCAATTCTGAACAGTAGAGGGTTGCCTCCACTCTAGTCAAGACTTGGGGTACCCTTTTCTTATAGAGATCCTAACGGAGGTGAACTTTTGTCAAAACTTGTGGTGGTTTTGGGGTCCACCTAGGAGTTACCATTTCACAAGTGTATCCTTCTCGTTTTCACCCAGATTAATTTAATAGCTTCAGTGGGGGCTGCTGGTCGTCCTACCATTTTATTACCACGATTTATTTGGTATCATGTATTAAGAAAATTGGTTCATGCCTTCAATTGATAACATCCGCTCACTCGAAATCTCTATGGATATTGGGGTGGACTAAAGTATGATCTTGAGCCTTGGGGCATTTTTAGACTCCTCGGATCTATTCAAGACTTCTGGTCATCCCATGTATGCTCACTAGAATAAGGTGAATCATCGTTGTTTCTAGCTAACTCTATTTTTTTCTATTTAGCGAGGCTAGTTTAACTATATTCCCTCCAGATGCCCTATGCTAAGTCACTCTCAGGGTTAGTGAACTCCTATCGATCTAAGTTTTTAGGTCATGTAATTCTTATGTTCACTCTATATGTTATACTTGAAGTATTATCGGGAGATCAACTAAATCACAAGGACCATTTTACTTAAGACGACAAAATACTCAGATACATAACCTTATACATGCTTTACTAAAATGGGTCTACAAGGAGCTACACTTCACCAAAAATTCTGTATAACATATCATTAGAAAGGTAAAAGCAAGGGCTACAACTTTTGTATTGACCACATGTTCTGAATTTGAGTGTGAGTTATTCACTTTACTGCTTAAAGTTTCAGCTTTGGGATGTGACCTTTTATTACTACAAATACATGGTTTACTAAAAAGGGTCTACAGGGAGCTACGCTTCACCAAAAATTCTGTATAACATATCATTAGAAAGGTAAAAGCAAGGGCTACAACTTTTGTATTGACCACATGTTCTGAATTTGAGTGTAAGTTATTCAATTTACTGCTTAAAGTTTCAGCTTTGGGATGTGGCCTTTTATTACTACAAATACATGGTTTACTAAAAAGGGTCTACAGGGAGCTACACTTCACCAAAAATTCTGTATAACATATCATTAGAAAGGTAATAGCAAGGGCTACAACTTTCGTATTGACGACATGTTCTGAATTTGAGTGTAAGTTATTCAATTTACTGCTTAAAGTTTCAGCTTGGGGTGTGACATTTAAATGCTACTCATTTATTCAATCTAGTGATCACAAATTCCAACTTTCCTACCTTCATATCTACTTAGCCAAACCTCATAGATGGCTTATCATGACTTAGGGTGAGACCCCTTGAGATTTCATTGGAAATTGATAATTAATATTCTCTAAACTCACAAAAATTCATAGAATGAAATATCTAGCAAAACCATAGAAAAGTGTCTTACAAATATTCTAAATTTCTCACCAAGCATAGGTCATACATGGATACATGCATGGCCTGAAAATCATTCATGTTGCATGCAACAATATCCCTAAATTTCAGAAAAATACTAAAAACTTAATCCAAGAACATGTGTTACTAAATATGAACATGAATACCACTATTCACTCCTCTTCACTTGGAGTAATCAACATGCATGCCTAGATTACTCACCCAAATCAAGTCCAAATATCATAAAACTTTGTGCAGAGGTGAGTCAACACATGATAAACATGTCACCAAAAATTTGGGCCAAAACTATAAGTTTATGCCCCATAAGTTATTACAATAATGAAATTTAAATTATTCCAAAAACTATAGAAATTTTTTCTCCTAAAATCTCCAAATTTGGACAGTGATTTTATATGGCCATCACACACCTTGGGTACAAATTTCACATGCATGCAAAGGATATTGAGAGAAAAATACACATTATACACATGCATGAACATATTGTACATCCTGCACTAAAACAGATGCACAGGACTGTACAGTCATCCAAATCAGTTGATTTCAAGCTCAGATGAAAGTAGACATCAAGGTCTACAAATCTTCTCTCTGGTGAAATTTGCAAATTCGGCATCTAAGGGCTTCAATTTCCTGCTTGAACATCTTAAATAAAGTGTGACAGATTGAATACTATTCATTTATTAAATTCATATGGTCTGCGTTTAGGGATCTGATCAGATCCGACGGCCAGGGCATCGTCTTCCACCTCTCGCCAAGGGCTGAGAATGAAAGCGCCTGGGCTACCTTTGAGCCCGATTTCCCGGCCACCTACTTGACTCAACAGCCAACCACCACCACCACCACCTTCACGAAGGTGGGGGCTATCGAGACGGCGGTCTTGATCGGCCGGTGGCAGCCGGAATAAGGAAAGAGGGGAGGATGATTTCGACGGAAAAACCAGTGAAAACCAGTGGTGGATCTTGCTTAATTGAGCTCGTCTCACCTCCTAATTGATCTAGATAGCTAGCACGAGGGAAGAGGGAGAGGTACGGGCCTGAGTTTGTGGTCGGAGGCGTGGATTTGCCCTTGTTCCCATGCGTGAGTTGTCGCCGCCGGAAGCCATGGCCGAATGGGGGTTCTGAGCTCGAAAGCTTCGCCGGAGTTGGGGGTTTGACCTCGTGGAGCTTACTGAACGTGAAGGTGGCCTCAAATGAGGCTGAGGGGGAGTTTAAAGTAGGGAATTCAAGAGGGGGGTTCGACCATTAATGCCACCTCTCCAACACCCAATGCATGGCTTCCAGCTCGAGCCAAACCAGCTGGGCATCAAGCCTGAGGTCGAGTGAGGAGAGAGAGGTGGAAGGGAGGTGCCAATTGGCACTCTAAACTCACATTCAAGGTGGGTGAAATCTCTCCTTTGTAAAACACAATTCACCCGATTTTTCACCCCCTTTCATGGCTATGCATGGTTGCCACCTCAGCTCAAAAAGGGTGGGGGTTTACTCTCCAAGGTCATTTGAATATATTGGGTTAAGATGGAGTGTGCCATTTGGCATGGTGCTCAAAACTTCCTTTCTTTCTCTCTCTCTCTTCCTATTTTGGCTTTTTCCCAAAAATGGCCCCTTTAATTAACCACCCATTTAATTCATTATTTAAATGTAAATCAGCCATGTCATGGACTGATTGTAGGCTTGAGGTTGGGCTAGGGCCCAAGGGGGAAATCAGTTTAACCATGATGACTTAATGGGTTACTTGAGATTTGGTTTAGCTTAAGTCCTCCTAGGTTAGTGTGAGTGATTCAAATGAATCCAATGGACTCTATGGGTCCTAGATTGGTGGAGCTTTGTGGAGGGGGACACAAGGAGGTCTTAAGTTCTCTTCTTGAGTTGGGGGGGCATAATGGGGCCCTTAGGGTTTTGCCCTAATTTTTAGGTTAAAAGGGCTCATTAAATGAAACCCTAGTGGTCAAATCCTCCTAATAAGTTAGTTTCTCTCAACCTTAAAGTTCTGTACATTGGTTAGGGAGTTTTACCCTAGTGACCCCCAATCTCCTGTTGGTCTAGGGAGCTTGTTTAGAGAGGGAGAGTGTCAAAACTTGACTAAGGGGGGCCTAGTAGTTTTGGGGATGTTACACTTCCTGCTTCCAAGATTGGAATCAGGGTCCCTCTATCACACTCAGATAGTGATATTGAGGAGGATGAAGAGGACAAAGTTCAGCTTGGCCTTATGGCCATCACTGATGAGGAAGCCAGTCAGAACAATTCTGACAGTGAACAGGTAGTAATTCATCCCATCTCTTCTTCTGATTATGAGACAAGCCCAGAATCTGAAGCACCTTCATCAATTGGTGGAAGTAATTCAAAATCTGAGGAAGATGTCAATCAACTGATTGACAAGTATGGTGCTCTCTTGGAAGCTCTGAAAAAGAGCAAGAAACTGGCCAAGAGGCAAACCCAAGAAATTGCTTCCTTTAAGATGGATAAGAAAGAGTGCACTTAATCACCTACCATGGTGGCTCAGATGTGTAGAGAAATAAGTCATATAAAGCGGATAACAATTGTTCATTTGAGCACCATATCCCAAAAGAACAAGGTCATCAAGGACCTTGAGGTGAAGCTTCTGAAAGAAAAGAGCCTAGTGGCTCAATTCTCTAAGCCCAAATCTGTGCTTCCAATTATTGACACCTTTTCTTCTCAAACTAATAGAAGAGGACTAGGGTTCAATAAAATGGAAGTAGGAGAAGGGAGTGGAGAAAAGAGCAAGGACAAGGCTAAGCCTCATACCATCTTTCAAAAGCTATTACTTCCTTCTAACAGGTATGACCATGACAGTATGTATGGTCACTGGAAGAATGGAAGCTCCTATAGGAAGGAGAACACTCCTTCCCATAGTAGAAGAAAGGGCATGGGAATGAGTGCTATGAAGGCTCCCCATGAAAAAATTTAAATGGCCCAACCTGGACCATTTGTATTTGGTACTTCAATTCCATCATTCAAGAGTAAGGAAGCTAGCCCTTCCAAGTTCTGTCCAGCAAAGAAATTGGCTGCTGTTAAATCTATAGACAAATCCTACTGCTCAGTGTTTGATGCCATCCAATTTTTCCTGGCTTCCAAGCCAAAGCAAGCTGATGCCATTAAGACAAAGGGTGCCAAGATTATTCACAGGTTAACATTCAGCCAGATCATTGCTGAAAGAAACAAGAAAAATGTTGTTGTCTCCCCTCCTGAACACAAGCATATTGATGCTCTCTCCTCAAGATATGTTCAAAAGAGGAGATATAATATTCATGAATGTTGGTATTGTGGTATGGTGGGACACTATGTCATTGACTGTTGGCACAATCCCAATGTGCCAAGTGAAAAGAAGAGCCTTCCTGCAAAGGGTGCAGTAGGTGTTAGATCAGCTTATCATGCTAACAAGGACCTAGGACCCAAAATTATTTGGGCTCCTAAGGGTAACTAAACTCCTTCTTGCAGGTGAGTTCAAGTACTATTCTTAAACAAATATGGTACTTGGACAGTGGGTGCTCAAGGCACATGACAGGTACCAGGAGTCTTCTACAGGACTATACAGCTGTGAAGAATGGACCTAAAGTCATCTTTGGTGGATCTGAAAGGGGAATCACCAAAGGATATGGTATGATCTCCAATGGCATAGTTTCAATCACAAGGGTAGCTTATGTTGAAGGTTTGCAGTACAACCTTGTAAGCATAAGTCAACTATGTGATTTAGGCTATGTCATTGAATTCCACAATGACAAGTGCTTGATCAAAAAGTCTAATGACTTAGAGACCATTCTCTTAGTCACTAGGAGTGGGAATGTTTATTGATTAGATTTTATATGCAATAATTCTCTATCATCTGTATGTCTTGTGGCCAATGAAAGTGAGTCTCTTTGTGTTCAATGGCACAAGATACTTGCCCACGTTAACTACAAAACAATGTATAGACTATTCTCTAAAAACTTTGTTAGGAATAGTCCAAACTTAAAATGTATTAAAAGTGGTCTCTGTCATGCTTGCTAGATGGGTAAGCAAACAAGGACCACCTTTAAAAGTATTGGCTCCAAAGACACTGAAAGATGTCTATATCTATTGCACATGGACTTGTTTGGTCCTTTGCCAATTCAGAGCCTTGGTGGGAAGTTGTATGCTTTGGTGATTGTTGATGATCACTCAAAATATACATGGGTATTCTTCCTTAAAAAGAAGTCAGATACTTTAAATATCTTTATAAACTATGTCAAGACAATTCAGAATGACTTGCAATGTTCTGTGGTCAGGACTAGGACTGACCATGGCACAGAATTTCAATCTGAAGCCATGACAAGGTTTTGTCAAGAATTTGGTATCACCCAAGAGTTCTCCTCCCCAAGGACTCCACAACAAAATGATGTGGCTGAGAGGAGGAATAGAACCTTAATAGAAGCTGGGAGAATATTGCTTAGTGACTCCTCACTCCCAGAATACTTCTGGGCTAAGGCAGTCAATATTGCATGTTATGTTCTCAATAGGGCTTCCATCAATATGGTTCATGGAATTACCCCCTATGAGATTCTGAAAGGCAAACAACCAACAATTTCATACTTTAGAATCTTTGGTTCAAAATGCTACATCTTAAACAAAGGAAAAACTCAGTTAACAAAGTTTGCAGAGAAATGCAATGTGGGGGGTCTTGTTGGCTATAGCTCACATAGTAGAGATTATAGAGTTTATAACAAGAAAACTCATGTTGTAGAAGAGTCTATGCATGTGGTATTTGATGAGACCAGCCTAATCTATAAGGGCTGGTCTAGTTCTTTTGTTTTGACAGGAAGTGAAAAGGAGATGGAAAAGATGTATGTACAATACATACCCAGTAGCAACAAAGCCTATACAGATGCTGCATTTCAAGAAGATGAAGAGGTGCAGGGTGCTGAAGACACTGCTGAACCAGTAGAAGAATTACAGCCAGTTGAGGACAGATTGCCTGCAGCTACAAGACACCTAAGGGATCATCCAAGGGAACAAATTATTGAAGATCAGAACCAAGGTGTACTAACCAGAAGCAGGGCTCACAATGAAGCCCTATTCCTGAGCTTCCTATCATAAATGGAGCCCAAGAAGTTTGAAGAAGCCAACCAAGAATTTTGGATTCAAGCCATGCAAGAAGAACTTCTTCAATTCAAAAGATGCAAGGCATGGAAGTTGGTGCCAAAACCTTAAGGACACAACATTATTGGCACCAAATGGATTTACAGGAACAAGTTAGATGAAAATGAAATAATCATCAAAAATAAGGCTAGATTGGTAGCCAAGGACTATAGACAAGAAGAGGGAATGGACTTTGATCAAACCTTTGCCCCTGTTGCAAGGTTAGAAGCAATTAGGATATTCCTTGCCTATGTTACCCACAAGGGGTTCAAAGTATATCAAATGGATATCAAATCAGCCTTCCTCAATGGTGACTTGAAGGAAGAGGTATATGTTGAACAACCATCAGGTTTTGTGCATCCAACCCTCTCTTCCCATGTGTATTTACTTAGAAAAGCTCTATATGGTCTAAAGCAAGCCCCTAGGGCTTGGTATGAGACTTTGTCTAGCTTTCTCATCAAGAACAAGTTCTTGAGGGGAAAGATAGATAGTACATTGTTTCTTAGGGAAACAAGGGCAAGTGTCTCCTAGTCCAAATATATGTTGATGACATAATATTTGGGTCTACTGATGACAACCTCTGCAAAAGGTTTGCCAACCTTATGCAGAGGGAGTTTAAGATGAGCAGTATGGGAGAGCTCAAGTACTTCTTAGGACTCCAAGTGAAACAGTCTGAGGAGGGGATATTCATCTCTCAGGCCAAGTACATTAGGGAGCTTATAAAGAAATTTGGGATGGCATCAGCTTCCACCATGAAAACTCCCATGGGGTCCAACATTTCCTTGGACAAGGATGAGAAGGGCAAGGCCTTTGATGAATCCATGTACATGTGTATTATTGGATCCCTATTGTATCTAACTGTTAGTAGACCAGACATTATGTATGTTACATTTATTTGTGCTAGGTACCAGGCATGCCCTAAGGAATCTCACTATTCAGCTACAAAAAGGATTTTAAGATACCTTAAAGATAGCCTACATCTTGGCCTTTGGTACCCTAAGAACAATGACTTTGAACTAACTGGATTTTCAGATGCCGATTTTGCAGGATGCAAAGAAGACAGGAAAAGCACCAGTGGTACTTGTCAGTTCCTAGGAAGGAGGCTGATATCTTGGAGCAGCAAAAAGCAGACAAGTGTGGCAATATCCACTGATGAGTCTGAATATATTGCTGCAGGAAGTTGTTGTGCACAACTATTATGGATACAACATCAGTTAGAGGACTACAACCTCAAGGTAAGTGAGTCTCCTCTTTATTGTGACTCATCCAGTGCTATCTCTATTGCTAAGAATCCTGTCTCTCATAGCAAGACTAATCACATAGAGATTTGATATCATTTTATAAGAGAACATGTTGAATGTAAAGATATCTGCCTTGAATTTGTCCCCACTGACAATCAAGTTGCTGATATTTTTACAAAGACATTGGATGAGGCAAAATTTAGTGCTTTCAAGATTGATCTTGGAATGTTAAATATTGAATAGTGTCAAATATTTCCTTCTTTCAATCATCTATGATATTATGCTTGTTATGTTATGATTCAAAAATATTGTTACATCAACTCCTAGTGACATGGTTAGGTCATAACACAATCATATCTCAAAAGGATTAATGTTTAGATAGTAAAGTCAGCTAAAACAGAAATGATTGTTTCAGCTGAGTCACTGAGACAGCTGGGAAAAATCTTAGCTGAGCCGCTGAGACTGCTAAACTGTCCCACCGGTTGACTGTGCTCTATCCCAGCGGTTTAGGTCACTGTCTCTGCGGTTCCGCTGAGACGGGCTGGTACCATTACAGTTTGTCTAAATGCAACCCCATTTGACCTAATTCTCATCAGAACTATAAGTTCACTTAACTCTAATTATTAGGGCTAATCAAAACACAGATTCAAGCCATATAAATAGACAATTGTTAATTAATGAAAGCTACATAACCTTTCCCTCCTAGCCGCCGAGACAAATCATATTCTCTTTCGTCCCAGCGCCTTCTTCTACAACAACAATGGCACCCAAGAGCTCAAAGGATCTTCTGGAGGGGGTATGAAACTGTAAGAAATGGATTTGCCCATGCTCCAGAAGACATAAAAAGAGTGATTCAACTCCTGGAAGCACAAGGCTTGGAGTATATTCTATCTGGACCCACAGTAATTCTCAGAACTGAAGTTCTGGAATGGTTCAGAAATGCCAAATTGTACTCCTCCAAGTCCTCTTTGAAGTCCAAAATAGGAGGAGACAGAGTGAAAATCTCCTCAGCAAGAATTGAACAAGCATTCCACATTCCCTCATGCAGTCAGGATGAGGAGTGTTGTTTATAAGGGTGTCTACCTAATCACCTAGAGGGGGTGAATAGGTTTTTCTTTTTATAATATCCCCCTTTAGGTTTTTCTTACTTTCGGGTTAATAGATCTAAGAAATAAAGAACAAACCACAGAAAGCACACAACAATCTATAGAGGTTCCTCAAGACCGGGTGTCTTGAGTAGTCCTCTCTCTCTCTGCGCCTACCCAGCAGTGTGCTAGGCTCGGCAAATGCCGCCAAAAACTTCAGGCCCTCAAGCCTTACACCACGGACCCGCAAGTCCCAACAGCCTAGGCCCGCAAGCCCCTACTGCCCCCGAGCCCGCAAGCTCGACACTCAGGCCCTCAAGCCCTACAACACGGACCCGCAAGTCCCAACAGCCTAGGCCCGCAAGCCCCTACTGCCCCCGAGCCCGCAAGCTCTACAGATCGCACCCGCAAGCGCACTGCCCTGGCCCTCAAGCCTCACAGCTCTTCAGCCCTCAAACTAGACAAATTGGCCCGCAAGCCTTACAAGAAAATACAATAATAAAATGTTTCTTCTGCCGGATGAAGATCGGAACCTTTAGCCTGTTGAAGATCGGCACCTTAAGATTGAAGAAGACTATTCTGAATCAGATCTTGACCGCACGGTTCTTCTTCAAATCTTTTCTTAGCCAGATGAGGATTGGCTTCTTAGCAGTCGATGAAGATGACTGCTCCTTTTTTTCTCTTTCTTGCGGCGCTTGTGTTTTTCGATTCGCTATCTGCGCAAGTTCTTTCTTGATGATTAACCTCATAGGGCAACCTCGTGTATCCTTTTTATAAGATTGAGATGTCTCCCAACGGTCTTCTAAAAAGTTTCTTTATGTGTCAGACCTCCATTCCTTTTTAGCACGCGTTGGTATCTTTATTTCTTTTGGAGTACGCGCTAATACCTCGATTCATTAAGTGCACGTGTTGATTGGACAATCAGGCGGCGGCATTAATTATTGATAGTACATCCGCACGATTTGAATCTGTCTCGATGATATTTCCATTGTTGTGACGACATGGATAATATCTCGACGATAGGCCTTTGTCGATGCCATGAACACTACTGGTAGACCTTCATGTCTTCTTTCTTCTGCCTCTGATGCTGGTATCACGACAATACGAGACATCCTGACGATTCTTCATATACGACGATCTTCTTTCTCTGACAGTGTCGTCATGAGCTTCCTTCTTGCATCATGTCGTCGTAATCATATGTTCTCTCGACGACATGAGTTCCACACGACGATGTCCTGTGTCTTCTCTGCGTTCGACGAACAGCGTTCTGCGATCGACGAACTTGCCATCCTTCGTTCGACGGTCGCCATTCTTCGTTCGACGATCTCGCCACATCTCAGCGTTCGACGATCGGCATTCTTCGTTTGACGATCTCGCCATGTCACAGTGGTCGACGAATATTTTGCTTCTCAGCGGTTGCTGCTGTGCCCGTCATTACGTCAACAAGCATGCTTTGTCGACGATATTGTCTGTTCTTCTCGATGATATAGTACTTAGTAAAATAACTAAAGTACATGACATATTGTATATTCCTGCAAGCATGAACTAGATGGAATGTCAAATATAACTTGCATTTATCATTGAGTTGAGCACTTCTTCAAATCAGGAACATTGCAGGGCACTGTTCCCAACAATCTCCCCATATTTGAAGAAGTCATAACCCACTCAATGATAAGTGCCATTCTCATAACAGATATTAACATTTAAGCAGATAAGCACGTAATGATGACATTTCAGCAAAATTAAGTAAACACAGAATTTTGACAAATATTTCTTCATTTATAATTAGTGTCGAATGTTCAAAAGAGTTTTGACATTTCTATAATTAACCATCTATATATCAGGTGCATTCATATCAGCAGCTTCCTTTGTTTTCTTGGTACCGACTTCCTGCTCCTTTTTCTCCATCTCTTCCCTGTACTTTCTCTTTCTAATTTCTCTAGTCTCAATTGTTTCTTTATCCTTATTAGTTTCGTCATACCAAGGAGAGGGAAGATTCATTGCTTCCCTAATAGTGTTCGAGGTCCAGATGGCATGATCATAGCTGGCCTTTATCATTGATCTCTCCCCCTTTATGATTTCTTCAGATATCCCTTTTTGGAGGTTCTCTTCGGAGACCAATATCTTATTTTTGAGCATGTGAATTCCAGCTTCCAAGTGATTCTTGGTTTCCAGCAGATGACTATCTAAATCTTTATTTTGTTGATTTAGACTTTCTTTGATGTCAGTTTTGTGTTCAGCCATTCTCTTGGTTGATGCAACATAGGCCTTTTCTATGCTGCCAATAATCGATGACTGATTGATCCCTAGGTTAATTAGAGCTTTATGAGAGTGGGTATTGTAATCTTGTAGGCTTTTCACATCATTTCTTAGGTTTGCTGTTTCAGCAGACAGTTCCTTTCTTAGATCATTGATGGCAGAGGTGACATGTCTTTCTAGTTTTATCCTTTGCTCTTCCAGGAGCATCTTTATTTGAGATAGAAGGGAGGGCTCTTCTTGTCTATTCTCTGTAGATGATCCCTCTTGATCCTCTTCTTCATCCCCTTCCAGTATTGGAGATAGAGATTTTCCTATTGGTGAGTGGCTTGGCTTACTCACCTTTTCAGGACCTTGCTGATCACTGCTAGTTCCATCAGCAGGGATTTCTTGATTGTCCTCTTGCATTGCAGACTCGGAATGTTCAGCATCCTCAGCCCCTATGATCTTTTGGATCACAGTTTCTACTTGAGCAGAGATCTCATTGTTTTTCTCCCCCTCAGTTTCAGCACTTTTTGGATCTATGCCTGCAGATATCCTGGATCCTTGATTTAGATCAGAGGTCTGGAGGGCAACATTCCTTGTTTCCGCAGCTGCCTCTGAGCCAGATGGAGGAGAGCCATTCCCTGACTTACTCTCTTCAGATGAGCTCTCTCCCTTCCTCTTTGCATCTTCCGCAGTTTCTGACTTCATGGGAGGCTTAGTCAGAGTTTTCTCCCATCTTGCAAGGATTTTGATGTCCATTCTTTTCATGTGATGTATTTTGACTCCATAGCTTTTGTTGAAGCTTTCTGGGTAGGTTTGCAGAAGGTATAATGATAGAATTCTTCCAAGATTTGGAGCTTGAAAGCTTTCTTGTATCCTCTTAAAGATGTGCTGACCCCAGTTGGTCCTTTTACTAAGGATTATCCTTGCCATTAATTCGAACATAGGCTTGGATATCCTATCATGCGACCCTACCTTGCAGAGGAGGGCTTTTCCCACAATGTCTGCCAACAGCTTTCCTTGTTGATTTAAGCTTTTCCTTTCCAAGGATCCATAGGTTTTGCTCGAGTGGCCGCACCAAGCCAGAGCATTGACGAGTTCTTCCTGAGTAATCATTTCGTCTTCCTCCCCCTTGGAAAAGGTTGGCAACTGAAGAGCCCTGTTCAATCTTTTGGGATTCACCTTAATCTTTATCCCGTTAATTTCGCTTTGCACAGATGTTCCCTTGGAGTCACCCTTGGCATTTGAGTAGAACTCCAGCACTTCT
Organism: Dactylorhiza incarnata; assembly: GCA_033032865.1. Classification (NCBI taxonomy): domain Eukaryota; kingdom Viridiplantae; phylum Streptophyta; class Magnoliopsida; order Asparagales; family Orchidaceae; genus Dactylorhiza; species Dactylorhiza incarnata. The sequence goes on from JAWHQI010000134.1 coordinate 5,778,872, forward strand.
CTTCTTAATATTACTATAGGTTCAGAGAGGGCGTATTCCAGGCCGATGGTCTCGAGCAGCTTAATGGTGCCCTGGATTTCTTCTGAGCCTTCTGAGAATCCCTTCCTCACCACTTCACTTCCTTCGAATAGAAGATCTTCCTTCTTTGGCGCCATATTTTTGATTCCGGAGGATTTCAACTCAATCGACTCGTTCACTCTTAGATGGCGTGGGGAACACGACGGCCTTTTAGGGCAAATTGTAGAGAGCGTTTTAACCTTAAGACATTTGAGCCTATTTATAGTGTCCGAGTTGGAAGTTGAAGTGTCATTTGTTAAATGTCTGACTAACTCGAGTTTAGCTGTAATGATTGAGCTTAGACCTAATTAAGAGTCCGTTGACGATTGGGTATCGTCGTAATGCAGGTCTTTCGACGATACTAATGACCATTCCGACGATATGGTTTTTTGAAAAAAATTTACTTTTACAATATTAGATGAAGATGTGTTTATGTGATAATCATTAACACGGTTACCGTCACCTTGGCCTCTAAGTCTCCTTGAGCCAGTGGCTCCCCTTAGATGGAATGTCCACTTATCTTTACTTCCAGCTCCCCCTTGATTAGTGCACCTTGGTATGTGGTAAGTTCTTCTTAGTCCAGAGCTAAGCCTGGAGTACTTATTGTCCATTAGCCTTGTTTGCTTTTTAATGGCTAGATGGACTACCCTACAAGACAGATTTAATATCCCTTAGGAACCCAAGGTGACTTGGGTCCTAGGTTCTTGTTAGCATAATCGGAGATCCCTCTACTCACTGCAGCCCTTCGAGGAGGTCTCACCTTTGCATTAAGCACACTAGGGTTGTGCCAACAGTCGATGGCAAAGTGTCCCACTTTGCCACAACACCAACACTCATGGATGTTGTACCTTCTTTTCTGAGCACTTTTTGAAGTATGTTCAGTTGATAAGGCAGCAGCATTCTTCCAATTTCTCTTAGTCAAGAGCTGACTAGCTACTCTAGTATCATCGTTTCTTCTTGACTTTATCTATTTGTCAGCAACATATGTCAGCTTGGTGGCTGACATGGTGTGGATGGCATCAGATATGTTCAAGTGAGAATTGATTATACTGGGGCTACTGGCCTGCTTCTTATCTAAGGGTGATTGAGAAGATGTTGCCCCTTTATCCTTGAGAGTGGGGGCTGGGACACCAAAAACAAATGGTCCATGATGAGCCATTTGAATTTCTTCATGGGGAGCCTTTAATGCACTCATCCCCATGCCCTTTCTCTTTCCATAGTCAGGAGCATTTTCATGACTAGTGGTGCTTCCATTCATCCAGTGACCATGGACGCTGTCCTGATCATACCTATTTGAGGGAAGCACTACCTTCTGAAAGGTGGTGTGAGGCTTTGCTTTATTTTTGCCCCTTTTTTTATTCCCATTATCTGTTGCCCCTTCATTGTAACCAAATCCCCTCCTATTTTTATAGGAGGAAAAGGTGTCAATGATGGGCAGAACAGTTTTGGGCTTAGAGAATTGAGCCACCAAGCATCTTTCCTTAAGAAGGTCATTCTTAAGTTTCTTGATACGTTCTTCCCTTCGGCTTCTTTCATCATAAAGCTTGTCTATGATTTTGTTGAGCTCATTTGGATCGGTGTACTTGCTGTAGGACATACCCAGTTTTCTATCCGATTCAACCTTAAATGGTCTGAGAGATTCTAGCTCCCTAGCTTGTTCCTTAACAATCCTTTTGCTCTTTCTCAAAGCCTCCAAGAGATCACCAAACTGTTCTATTAGATCAGCATGGTTCTTATTGTTGCATGATGAGCAGTCTTCTGCATCATCTTCAGAAGATAAACAATTTTCTGATGCACTCTTGGTCTTCTTAAATAAAACAGGTAGTAAAGGTGGGTGAGTGGTGCATACCTGATCATGAGGTGATTCATCATGATTTTCTTCTTCTGATAGAGCCATCAACCCAAGAACCTTTTCATCCTCAGAATCACAATCTGTAGGAGATAGGGGTGCTCTTATCTTTTCTCCTGCTCCAGAGCATTCATCATCTTCTGATTCATTGTCTGAAGCAGTCAGTGGTGCTCTAATGCATTCCTCTTCTTCAAGGTCTTCCCCTGATCCTTCCATGAGGACTTCTAAGAGGTCCCACATATCCTTTGTTGTTGTGCAACGACTCAGCTTCTGGTGTGTTGCTAGATCTACGGCACCAGCTAGAATGCTTCTTGCTTCTTTGTCCAAGCTGGCAAGAAGAGTCTCCTCTTTCATCATCATGGAGGGATATTTTTGAACAACCAAAAACATTCTTGGATCCATTGCCTCCATGAATATTCTTACTCTAACTTTCCAAATGGCAAAGTTCTCCCTGGAACAGATAGCTATTCTTGACTCCATACTAATGATCCTTAGACACTCGCTGGCAGATCTGTTCAAGTTGTTAAGCTTTTCTTTGAACAACCTCCCTCTGATACCACTTGTTGTTTATAGGGGTGTCTACTTAATCACCTAGATGGGGGGTGAATAGATTTTTCTTTTTATAATATCCCCCCTTTATGTTTTTCTTACTTTCGGCTTAATAGATCTAAGAAATAAAGAACAAACCACATAAAGCACACAACGATCTATAGAGGTTCCTCAAGACCGGGTGTCTTGAGTAGTCCTCTCTCCCTCTGCGCCTACCCAGCAGTGTGCTAGGCTTGGCAAATGCCGCCAAAAACTTCAGGCCCTCAAGCCTTACACCACGGACCCGCAAGTCCCAACAGCCTAGGCCCGCAAGCCCCTACTGCCCCCGAGCCCGCAAGCTCGACACTCAGGCCCTCAAGCCCTACAACACGAACCTGCAAGTCCCAACAGCCTAGGCCCGCAAGCCCCTACTGCCCCCGAGCCCGCAAGCTCGACAGATCGCACCCGCAAGCGCACTGCCCTGGCCCTCAAGCCTCACAGCTCTCCAGCCCTCAAGCTAGACAAATTGGCCCGCAAGCCTTACAAGAAAATACAATAATAAAATGTTTCTTCTGCCGGATGAAGATCGACACCTTTAGCCTGTTGAAGATCGGCACCTTAAGATTGATGAAGACTATTCTGAATCAGATCTTGACCGCACGGTTCTTCTTCAAATCTTTTCTTAGCCAGATGAGGATTGGCTTCTCAGCAGTCGATGAAGATGACTGCTCCTTTTTTCTCTTTCTTGCGGCGCTTGTGTTTTTCGATTCGCTATCTGCGCAAGTTCTTTCTTGATGCTTAACCTCTTAGGGCAACCTCATGTATCCTTTTTATAAGACTGCGATGTCTCCCAACGGTCTTCTAAAAAGTTTCTTTATGTGTCAGACTTCCATTCCTTTTTAGCATGCGCTGGTATCTTTATTTATTTTGGAGTACGCGCTAATACCTCGATTCATTAAGTGCACGTGCTGATTGGACAATCAGGCGGCGGCATTAACTGTTGACAGTACGTCCGCACGATTTGAATCTGTCTCGACGATATTTCCATTGTTGTGACGACATGGATAATATCTCGACGACAGGCCTTTGTCGATGCCATGAACTCTGGTAGACCTTCATGTCTTCTTTCTTCTGCCTCTGATGCTGGTATCACGACAATACGAGACAACCTGGCGATTCTTCATATACGACGATCTATTTTCTCTGACAGTGTCGTCATGAGCTTCCTTCTTGCATCATGTCGTCATAATCATATGTTCTCTCGACGACATGAGTTCCACACGACGATGTCCTGTGTCTTCTCTGCGTTCGACTAACAGCGTTCTGCGATCGACGAACTTGCCATTCTTCATTCGACGGTCGCCATTCTTCGCTCGACGATCTCTCCACGTCTCAGCGTTCGACGATCGACATTCTTCGTTCGACGATCTTGCCATGTCTCAGCGGTTGACGAATATTTTGCTTCTCAGCGGCTGCTGTTCTGCCCGTCATTACGACGACAAGCATGCTTTGTCGACAATATTTCCTGTTCTTCTCGACGATATAGTACTTAGTAAAATAACTAACGTACATGGCATATTGTCGATTCCTGCAAGCATGAACTAGATGGAATGTCAAATACAACTTGCATTTATCATTGAGCTGAGCACTTCTTCAAATCAGGAACATTGCAGGGCACTGTTCCCAACAAGGAGGAATATATTTCTGACAAGGACAAGAAGAAAGCTCTGAAGTGGGCTGAGTACAGTGATGACAAGATTAGCTCATTAAAGAGAAAATTCTTCAATCAAAGAGGGAAACTCTTGTCAGATATAGTGGGCAAAGCAATCCTATGCAAGCCTGGGTCTCATGATACAATTTCCCAATCTATGTTAGACATTATGACAGGGATCATTTGGACTAAGAAAACCTCCTGGGGAGAAATCATATTTCAGAGACTTAAGGAATGTCTGCAAGCACCAAATATGGGTAGAATTCTATCCCTATATCTAATTCAGACCTATCCTGAGAAGTTTAAAGGGTTAAAAGGATCAAATATCCATTACCCGAAAAGGATGGATATTGTTGCGGCTTCTCAACGCCCTCGGTAGACCGGTTTCAATTCGGTCCGTCTTAGCCCGGGCGGTCGAGTGCGCACACAGTCAGAATGTTGCAGAGAGAAGATGCTGAAAATGGTACACACAGATCATTAGCGTGGAAAACCCTCCAAAGGGTGAAAAACCACGTGGTCGGGACGGTGCTGGCCGAAATTCACTATGTTGTGCTGTTACAGGGCTTTCTTGGAGAATGCGAGGGCGACAGGCCGCGCCTCGTTACAATTGTGAGAGAGAGAGAGAAAGAACTCCGTGGGTGACAGGCCACCACTTAGGAGTTGATTGCCTTGCTGTGCGTCTGGTGCGGCCGCGCGCTTGCTGGGTGAGCACTTCACGGAGCGCCTTGACTTTGCTGCTAGGGTTCCGGGTGCTCGTCTTGAACGGCATAGCACTTCTTCCTCGGTAAGAGGCGTTCGCAGGAAGAACCTGCCAGTTAGTAAAAAGAGATGGCGGAGTGTAGAGAGAGAAGCTCTGAGGAGAGGAGGAAATGAAGAGAGAGAGTCTGGGAGAGAAATGAGAGATCGGATCCAAATGAAGACCCTTGAGGGTCTATTTATAGGCTTGGGAGGTGGAAGTTACTGTGGTTACGGTGGTTATCGCGGATAACCACCAAATGGAGGGCCGAGATCGTTGGCGACGATCGAAGGGTCGTGATCGCGCGAGACGATCGGAGGGCTGCGAGGGCCTTGGAGAGATCCGACGGTGGGGGGTGAAGGGCGGCGACGGCGGTGGCCGGCCATGGGCGGCCGGCCATGGCCGCCGGCCATGAAGGGGGCGGCGGCCGGCGGCGGTGGCCGGCGGTCGGCCGGCGGCGGCGGACGGTCGGCCGGCAGCGGACGGGCGGCGGCCGGCCGGCCGGCGGCGGCCGGCCGGCGGTCGGCCGGCGGCGGCCGGCCGGCGGTTGGCGGCGGCCGGCTGGCGGCCGGCGGTCGGCCGGCCGGTGGCGGCCGGCCGGCAGTTGGCAGCGGCCGGCCGGTGGCGGCCGGCCGGCGGCGGCCGGCCGGCGGCGGTGGCCGGCCGGTGGTTGGCGGCGGTCGGCCGACGGCGGTTGGCGGTGGTTGCGATCCCGCGCGGGGCGGTTGGGATCCCGCGCGAGGTGGTTTGGATCGGTGCGTGGTGGTTTGGATCCGCCGCGCGGGAGTGGGATCCGGTGTGCGAAGGTGGGATTTGGTGTGCGGTGGTTTCGGGATCCGGTGTGCGGTAATGGGATTTGACGTGAGGGCATGGGATCCGGTGTGCGGTGGTTACGGTCTTTTCCATAAGTAGAGGGGGAACCCATCATTTGCCCCCCAAATCCATTTGTTTGGAGCGCACGGAGAACAACTGGATTTTCCCCTAAGACTTGCATCTGTGAGCGATGGCCGGAGCGAATTCTAGCGTGGAGGTTGGCGACGGCGATGGTGACGGCGGCGCCAAGGTGAGCATGAGGTCCAAAGGTTTAATTTTTAAAAAAGGTGGGCGAACGGCGTGCTAGAGGCGCGAGGAGTCGCACGGAGGGGAAGGGCGGCACTCGCGTGCGCGGGGTCGCCGCGTGTGCGCGCGGGTCACACCCGCGCGGGCTTGCGCGGCCGGGCGTGCGCCTGCGCGGCAGGGCGCGCGTGCGGCAGGGCGCGTGCGCGGCAGGGCGCGCACACGGCAGGGCGCGCGCCCGCGCGTGCTCGCGCTTGCGGCAGGGCGCGCGCCCACGCGTGCTCGCGCGCGCTCGCGTGCGGCAGGGCGCACGTGTGCTTGAACGGCAAGGCGCGCGCGCGGCAGGGTGCGCGCCTACGCGTGCTCGCGCGCGCCCGCGCATGACAGGGCGCGCGCGTGCTCGCGCGCGCCCGCGCGTGACAGGGCGCGCGCGTGCTCGCACGGCAGGGCGAGCGCGTGCTCGTGCGCGCTCGCGCGCGGCAGGGCGCCCGCGCGCGAGGCAGGGCGCGCGCGTGCTCGCGCGCGCTCGCGCGCGGCAGGGTGCGCGCGGCAGGGCGCGCACGCTCACGCGCGGCAGGGCGCGCGCGCGCTCGCGCGTGGCAGGGAGCGCGCGTGCTCGCGCGCGGCAGGGCGCGCCCGTGCTCGCGCGGCAGGGTGCGCGTGCCCACGCGTGCTCGCGCGCGGCCGGGCGTGCGCACCCGCGCGTGCTTGTGCATGGTAGGGTGCGCGCGCCTGCGCGTGCTCGTGCGGCAGCGTGGGGGCAGTCGTGTGGGCTGCTCCGCGGGGTCTGCTGCGCGTGTGTTCTTGGGGCTTACCTGTGTGCGAGGTTCGCGCGGCGGTTAGTCTCGCGGGCGGACTTCTCTTTTGTCTGTGGTTTGTACTGACGCTTTTTTCCTTTTCTTTCAGGCCTCTCGGCGTGGTGGGCAAAGTCGCCCAATGCGACTGGGCTCGAGTCTTACTCTCGATCATGTTGCCATTTGGAGGAGGCGCTTCAACCTGCCCCCCGAATTGGAGATTCGAATCCCTGGTCCTGAGGAGCGAGTACAGAATCTGCCTCGGGGTTGGATGACCCTTTGCGAGTCGTCACTTCGGAGTGGCTTTCGCCTCCCGGTGTGCGAGGAGTTGATCCAGATCCTGAAATTTTGCGGCGTCCCAGTGTCACAGTTTACGCCTCAAGGGATGGTGCGGATCATGGGGCTGATTGCCTTCTTCCGAGAGCATGGTGCGAAGTTCTCCCTGGGCCTTTTCAAGGAGTGGTGTGAGGTGCAGGTTGATGTCGGAGGTCGTATTGAAGTTTTTAGTAACAAGAGATGGCTGGAGTTCGAGACCCGGGTGGACCGCCGTCACGGGAATACTTTATTTGGCTATGTCAGGAACCCGGAGGGACTACCGGAGGTGTGGAACTCTTTACCCGATCGTTGCCGGCGCCTCAAAGGGCGTGAGTGGGAGTTTTCTCCTGTTCTCGGATTTTCAGATGCTCGAGAGCTGGGGAATATTCTGCACAGTATTTCCCTGTTCGTAGACAAGAAGCGCCTGCTTTTATGCGGGCTGTCCGTTGATGCTGGTCGTGCCGCTGTTGTTCCTCTTGTTCGAGACAGAAAGAGGAAGTTGGTTTTTAAAGGTCTGGAGGAGCCAGGTCCTGCTCCTCCACCGGTACAGGATGCTCCTCAGGAGGAGGCGGCTCCTTGTGTATCTGGAGCTGATGGCGAGCCGGCTGATGAGGAGGTCGAGGTCCTGGGATCTACTGCCCCCCAGGCTTCTCCGGAGCGAGGCACAGCTCGAAAGGTGCCGGAAGGGAAGAGGGTCTCTTCCTCTCTGGAGGCCATGAGCCAAGCGGTAAGCAGGATTTCTTACTTCCTCTTGTATAGCGTCATTCTGTGGTTGCGGCTCTGACTTATAGCTTTTCTTTTTGCAGATGGAGACTCAGGTATCGATTGCGCACGTATGGAACAATCATTACGTGAGCTTGAAGGACGGGTTTATGACCATTCAGGGTGAGCTTCGGGAGGCGAGGAGCGCCCTTGTGGAGGCGGAGAGACGGCGAGATCGCGACATCTCGCGCTTCAGGCGGATTGGCTCAAAGATGCAGGAAGAGCTGGAGAGGACCAGGTCCGATCTCGGTGCGGAGAAGGCGGCGTTGGAGGAGGCCTTGCGATCCTTAGAGGCAGCCCGTGGTTACGTGGTGTGTCGGGATGCAGAGCTGGAGCAGTGCCGGGCTGAGGTAGCGCGTCTTTCTTCCGTGGAGCGGGAGACTGAGCTGAAGGCGGCTGGCTTGGCCGAGTATCTGGAGTCGGTTGATTAAGAAACCGTGTCCTTCGATTTCAGTGGATCAACTAGTCCACTAGTAAGAAAATATATACGCAGCGAAAAAATACTTAATTCACTTCTTTTCATCATACATGAACATGAGGACCTAACAATGAGTGCTAATGATATGCAAGTTTCTAAATTTAGTGTAAATAAAGAAAGGAGTTTTACGAGCCTTAAAATAGAATGACATTCGATTGAAAGAGATGTTATAAGTCTATGATAGAATGCATCTTTTATATTTAAAATATCTAACGTGCATCCTATCATAAGCCATTCCCAGAGAGCAAGCATATAAATGACTACCAATATCAGCAGCAAAACCAGCAAGTAGTCTAACACAAATTATGGGCTTCAACAAACTGACACGAACCCATAGAAAACAAGCCACGAGTCTAAGCTAAGGCAAGAGAAAGCAACTACCTTACAGCAGTGAGGGGAAAATAAACAACAGCAATTAGCCGCAGCTCCGAGGAACACCGACTCTACAACCCAGACTGCTACTGCTCCGAGCCTGAGATATTCATAAGAAAAGAATATCTCAGCAAGAAAGTACAAGTGGCAGCAAACATACAACCAAGGCTTTCAACATACAAGGGTTAACAGCAAATTAGAAATAAAACACCGTAGGAATAGAGAAAATGACAGTTCAACAATGATTAACTTATAACAACCCGAGCCAGCTCGATCGAGTGCACTCGGTAAGAGGAATGCTTGCAACAAAAGTAATGGCCATCTATATTATAATGATACATATATATATATATGTATATATATTCAGGTACCTGAGACTCATCAGCTCGAGTAAGGGAATCATTTAATGCCAGGCAAATCACGGAACTGAGGCGGTGGCATACAGTCCAACACGAACCATCAGTCCAAACACAAAGCCCTGGGTGTATGATCCACAAATAAAAGGCACTGCAATGGTGGTACATCCCACTAACTCTCACAGCTGTACAATCCAACAGCGGTGCTATGACAGTGACTCCAGTCCACACAAACCAACAGCCCAAATAGAGGCGCTGTGGCGGTGACTCTTAGCTCACACAACCAACGGACTCCAACAGAGCAAACATAGCTCACACAACCATTAACCCAAACAAAAGAGTGTCAGGTAGGAAAACATGAGTACATGTAGATTTAATTGCAACTCATGATGAGAGGAACAGTAAGCACATGATTTATCATTTAATACTTAGGTCAACATTCAATTTATAAAAAAGGTTAAAGATTTCAGCATGCCGACACCACACAAGAATCGGCGTTGGGACACGACAATGATAAGGTCCACACGAAGGCCAAACATAAGCAATACTCTAACATTGATTTGCCCAAAAAGGAAGAACTGAGCGAAACAGTAAATAACAAAAAGGACCAAGCAGTTTATAAAAAAACGAGGATGACGTCGATAACTTAAAGATCCAAATAGTCGACAAAGTACTTAGATTAAGCGGAGGAGAATAGTCTGGACCACGCTGTCGATAAAGGGCATGCAAATGAAGTCTTGTAGTCAACAAACCTTACGCAAGCAATTACCAAAGCACTGACCGTGCAGGATCATCATGCAGTCAACACTAAAGAAATTGACTTTAGGCATACAGTCACAAAGAACTTATGCAAATTGAACTATGCAGTCGCAAATAAATTAGGCATTGAATGAAATCGACAAAGGCGACAATTGACTTAGATTTGTGCAGTCAACTGAAATAACTTACTATGAATGAGAAAGGGGACTATAGGTCATGCAAACGACACAAAGTTTCAAATTATGCAAATGATAAATTCAAGCGGTCGATAGACGGAATGCACACATTCACTAGGTAGAATGCATGCAACAAAACACTCAAACCAAGCAAAAGTGCTCATGCAGTTGATAAAGAAACTTGGTCAAAAAATTATGAAGAACTCTGTCACAAAAACTTAGGATTTATACGAAACACCCCAACAGAGACAAAGAAAATCTTAAACATACAGCCCAGAAAACAGAAATTTCGGCGGGAGCTCTCGACAATCGACGGGAGGTCCAGTCAATCGACGGGAGGTCCTGTCAATCGACGGGAGGTCCTGTCAATCGACAGGAGGTCCCGTCAATCCTCACTTGACAGGAGGTCCCGGCGATTGACGGGAGGTCCTGTCGATCGACGGGAGGACCCGTCGATTCCCACTTGTCGGGAGGTCCCGACGATCGATGGGAGGTCCCATCGATCAACGGGAGGACCCGTCGATTTTTACTTGAGATCTCGCCGAAATCTACTTCCTGGATCTCTCGACGATCGACGGGAGGTCCCGTCGATGACGGGAGGTCCCATCGATTTTTACTTGAAGTCTACACAAAATTCTTCTAAACTACCCAAACAAAGAACCCACTCTATAGAACAAAGAGAAAGACAAATAGTTGCTCCTACCTTAACCAGAAAACCAACCAAGGCAAACAAAGAATAAATCATTCTACTTGCATTAAAGGAAGAGAAATAAGATAAGAAATACTACAACTTGCATACCATTGAAGAAGGTTTTTGCTTATACTTCAACCAGATGAATTTAGGCAAACTTTTTGACGAACAAAGCGAGAACACTCGATGAAAATTACATGACTCACTCGATGAAATTATCGAAATCATCTGGCGAATGACACAAAACTACTCGACGAAAAAAGCTTCACTCGACGAATTGAACTTGAACTTAACACGAATTCTGCTAGAGACAAAAACCGAAATTTCCTGACGTGTCTACCCTTTATTTTCTTGCCTAAACAGATAAAAGAAGATGAAAAGAATAGAAAAGTAACAAAAGAATAGAAAAGTAACAAAAGAATAGAAAAGTAACAGGCAAGGGGAAAAGACAGCAAACCGCCACTTGCCTTAACCTCAAGCCACCAAACTTCGGCCTCTCAAGCCCTCCACGCCAAGGATCGGCTCAAACACGGGCTAAGCACAAAGAATCTACGAAGATTTGGCAAGAAACGAAGGTTAGGGCCGCTAAACCTAGCGTTAAAAATCAACGAAACGGGCAAAACTTACCCCGCACACGATGGGCACGGCGAGAGATTTCCATATCTATGCTCCGGCGAAGATTTCGTGCACCGAAGCTCCGGGGGTGGCGGTCGGAAGCTCCATGGAAGCAGCTCTCTCTCTCCCTCGAAATCTCTGGCTCGCCGATTCAGGAAGGAAGAAGTAGAATTATAATATATATATAATAGTATGAATAGTAATAATAATAAGAAGAATAAGAAGGGCTGAACCAAAAATGCTGATTCCAACGAAATTCGCACTGAAGACGAAAGTCGGTGCTACGGATCCAACGGAGAAGCCAAAATCAGAGTTCGACGAGCCGATTACGAGTTATAAATTTTTGAAGTTTGCGGCGAATGATAAACCTACAAATATTTGAAAAATCACCGAGGCTTTAATATCGCTCGGATCGCAACGAAACTTCAACGAGCCTTTCTAAAATTAATTAATTTAATTTTCCAACGTAAAATTTTCCAAATCCGGTACACTTCAAAATTTGGTCGACTTGACCGAACGGATGCGAAAATGCGCAAACAATGATGCACCGATAACTACGCACTCACGTAATGCCCTTATGTCATTATGACGTCATAGAAAGTTTAAAATAATTCCTGAAAATTCAGTGGCGTTACAGTCACCCGACCAAAGTGAAGTTTTGCCCCGAAACTTAGAACGCAAATGAATCAAAAAGGGGAAAGGGAGAGACAAGCTAACACTCACTGGATAGACACGTTAACCGAAGAGGACTAGGAGATTAGATGCGGATAAGATTTCTTCTCAGCACTCAAAATAGATCACTCAATCTCAGATCAAAATTCACGACAAAGTCTCTTAAATTCAACACCTCCCAATTAACCTAAACGAGGGAATCACCTAAAATGAAAAGGACATCCTAGAATGCCCTGACCCAACATCATCGAATCTCTAGGGGAAACTTAACACTAAGGGGATCCGATAATCGATCGACAACCTAACGATGGTCGTCTACAAAACTCTCTAGCCAAAAAAACATCAAGTAGAACTTGAATCGAAAAGAATGCACACTCATTATCCTATACCTTAAACTCACCTGTAAAATCACACATATAATCGATATAACGAGAATCCAAATCCACAACCGCAAGCCAAAAGAATTAGGTCAAAACCTAACCTAAAATCGCCTGAGCAGAAAGTTGAGATTCTTCCTTGTTCAGCACATCTAGCTCTTCCTCTTCCTTGCCCAGTTGATGCGGCTGCGGCGGTAGAGTCTGTAAGGTAACCACCTGCAATGGGGGCTGGGACTGCGGTCAACTTCAAATGCCCTCTCTGACCGCACTGGAAATAGACTAGCCTTCAAATGCCCCTTTCGACTTACGAGAAGCACAAGACAGATCTACTTTGGGGCGCTCTGAATCCCGCAAACCTGAAGCTTCTTCTGAGAGCTCAATCTCTTAAAACACTTCTCAATATGGTGACCTTGTCGAGCACAGAAGTTGCACGCTTCTTTTCTTCCTTTCTTCAAAGCAGGGTTGGATACATGAGAGCTTCCATCATCCTCAGCTTTCCTCCTTTCCTTCCTCGACATCATAACCGGACCCACAATAGTGTTCCGCACCCTAGGCGGCTGCCCAAGAGTAGCCGCCAACAAAATCTGAATCTGCTCCTGCATCACGACCATATTCCTCAATAATGCCTCATTACTCTGACGCAACTCCTCAATCACGGCCTCACTGCGCGCACCTGAAGATTCATCCTCTAAGCGGAGAGTCGACTTCGATGTACTTTGCTATAGAGTCATCTACTACAATTACGAATGAACACCTCATCTACACCTAGCTTAAGACACATCAGCTAGCAAACTAGAATTTCCTAACTCTATACAGATCAGAAATGTGTAGATACAAGCTCTTGATGTTACCTTGCTCTAGGAATTCATGAAATGTTGTTATGCTAAACTTAGGATGATATATCATCATCCCTTGACTCTTGCGCGTAATATATGAATGCATGAATGCTTTGATCTTCATTTTAAATTATGCATTTACATATGTCATCATGTAGATCTTTAACTTAGCATCTGTGTTGATGCTATGTTAGAATGTATATGAAGGGATATGCATTCTAATAAAAGTCTTAATGCATGTTATGAGCGGCGCACACATGAAATATTATGTATCCCAAACTACATAATATTGCATGTAATAAAAATAAAATATAATGGGCACTCATGTGATGATTGTTATGCATCTCATACTACATAACAGTCACATGGTGCTTCTTATGAGGATCCATATACAATCACATATTATGCATCCTAAACTACATAATATGCCATGTATACTTCTTGTCATGCTTATGAGTGTAGTGTTCATGCTTCCTCAAGACATACTGATGACATATCGGCGTGTGTATGCAATGAAACAAAAATCTAAAACAGATGGTTGTTCGACTAACCCGTCCAAAAACCAACTGAACCAAACCTAGCCTCTGATACCAACCGTTACAACCCGTATTTTCTCAATATTTGCATAATATCAGAGTAAGAGAAAATATGTATCGTGATGCCATGTCTGCAGGGGACAACTGCAGACGTTCATGCAGAACCAACCCTTCACTTATTGTTTGTAGAAAAACATATATTTTAAGTTTGAAAATTTCATTTTAATTTAGAGCTTAAGAAACCATGTCCCTCGATTTTAGTGGATCAACTACTCCACCGGTAAGAAAATATATATGCAGCGGAAAAATACATAATTCACTTCTTTTCATCCTACATGAGCATGTGGACCTAATAATGCGTGTTAATGATATGCAAGTTTCTAAATTTTGTGTAAGTAAAGAAATGAGTTTTACGAGCCTTAAAATAGAATGACATTCGATTGAAAGAGATGATATGAGTCTAAGCTAGAATGCAGCTTTTATATTTAAAATATCTAACATGCATCTTATCATAAACCATTCTCAGAGAGCAAGCATATAAATGACTTGCAATATCAACAGCAAAACCAGCAAGTAGTTTAACACAAACTATGGGCGTCAACAAACTGACACGAACCCATAGAAAATAAGTCACAAGTCTAAGTTAAGGCAAGAAAAAACAACTATCTCACAGCAGCGAGGGGAAAACAACCAACAGCAACTAGCCGCAGCTCCGAGGAACACCGACTCTTCTACCCAGACTGCTACTGCTCCGAGCCTGAGACATTCATAAGAAAAGAATGCCTCAGCAAGAAAATACAAGTGGCAGCAAAAATACAACCAAGGCTTTCAACATAGAAGGGTTAACAACAAATCAGAAATAAAACATCGCAGGAATAGAGAAAATGACAGTTCAATAATGATTAACTTATAACAACCCGCGCCAGCTCGATCAAGTGCACTCGGTAAGAGGAATGTCTGCACCAAAAGTAATGGACATCTATATTATAATGATACATATATATACCTATTTATATATATATATATATATATATATATATATTCAGGTGCCTGAGACTGATCAGCTCGAGGAAGGGCATCATTTAACGCTGGGCAAATCACGGCACTGAGGCGGTGGCACACAGTTCAACACGAACCCTCAGTTCAAGCACAAAGCCCCAGGTGTATGATCCACAAATAAAAGGCACTACGATGGTGGTACATCCCACTAACACTCACAGCCCTACAATCCAACCGGGGTGTTGTGGCGGTGACTCCAATCCACACAAACCAACAGCCCAAACAGAGGCGATGTGGAGGTGACTCTTAGCTCACACAACCAACGGACTCCAATAGAGCAAACATAGCTCACACAACCAACAGCCCTAACAAAAGAGTGTCAGGCAGGAAAATAGGATTACAGGTAGCTAGATTTAATTGCAACTCATGATAAGAGGAACAGTAAGCACATGATTCATCATTTAATACTTAGGTCAACATTCAATTTATAAAAAAGGTTAAAGATTTCAGCATGCCGAGACCACACAAGACTCGACGTCGGGACACGACAATGATAAGGTCCACACGAAGGTTAAACACAAGCAATACTTTGACATTGATTTGCCCAAAAAGGAAGAACTGAGCGAAGCAGTCAATAACAAAAAGGACAAAGCAATTGATAAGGAAATGAGGATGTCGTCGATAACCTAAAGAACCAAACAGTCGACAAAGTACTTAGATTAAGCGAAGGAGAAGCGTCTGGACCATGCTGTCGATAAAGGGCATGCAAATGAAGTCTTGCAGTCAACAAACCTTACGCAAGCAATTACCAAAGCACTGACCGTGAGGATCATCATGCCGTCAACACCAAAGAAATCGACTTTAGGCATACAGTCAACAAAGAACTTATGCCAATTGAACTATGCAGTCACAAATAGGTTATGTATTGAATGAAATCGACAAAGGCGACAATTGACTTAGATTTGTACAGTCAGCTGAAATAACTTACTATGCATGAAAAATGGGACTATAGGTCATGCAGACGACACGAAGTCTCAAATTATGCAAATGATAAATTCAAACGGTCGATAGACCGAATGCACGCAGTCACTAGGTAGAATGCATGCAGCAAAACACTCAAACCAAGCAAAAGTGCTCATGTTGTTGATAAAGAAACTTGGTCAAAAAATTATGAAGCACTATGTCACAAAAACTTAGGATTTACGAAACACCCCAACGGAAACAAAGAAAAACCTAAACATACAGCCCATGAAATAGAAATTTCGGTGGGAGCTCTCGACGATCGACAGGAGGTCCTGTCGATCGACTAGAGGTCCCATCAATCCTCACTTGATAGGAGATCCCGACGATCGACGGGAGGTCCCGTCGATCAACGGGAGGACTCATCAATTCCCACTTGACGGGAGGTTCCGGCGATCGACGTGAGGTTCCGATGATCGACGGGAGGTCTCGTCGATCGACGGAAGGACCCGCCGATTTTTACTTGAGATCTCACCGAAATCTACTTCCTGGCTCTATCGACGATCGACGGGAGGTCCCGTCGATTTTTACTTGAAGTCTACACAAAATTCTTCTAAACTACCCAAACAAAGAACCCACTCCTTAGAACAAAGAGAAAGACAAATAGTTGCTCCTACCTTAACCAGAAAACCAACCCAAGGCAAATAAAGAATAAATCATGCTACTTGCATTAAAGGAAGAGAAACAAGAAAAGAAATACTGCAACTTGCATACCATTTAAGAACAGTTTTTGCTTATACTTCAACCAGATGAAATTAGGCAAATTTTTCGACGAACAAAGCAAGAATACTCGATGAAAATTACATGACTCGCTCGACGAAATTATCCAAAGCACCCGGCGAATGACACGAAACTACTCAATGAAAAAAGCTTCACTCGACGAATTGAACTTGAACTTAACACGAATTCTGCTAGAGCCAAAAACTGAAATTTCCTGACGGGTCTACCCTTTATTTTCTTGCCTAAACAGATAAAAGAGGAAAAGAATAGAAAAGTAACAGGGAAGGGGAGAAGATTGCAAACCGCCACTTGCCTTAACATCAAGCTACCAAACTTCGGCCTCTCAAGCCCTCCACATCAAGGATCGGCTCAAATACAGACTAAGCACGAAAAATCTACGAATATTTGGCAAGAAACGAAGGTTAGAGCCGCTAACCCTAGCGCTAAAAATCCATGAAACGGACAAAACTTACCCCGCACGCGAAGGGCAAGGCGAGAGATTTCCAGATCTATGCACCGACGAAGATTTCATGCACCGGAGCTTCGGGGGTGGCGGTCGGAAGCTCCACGGAAGTAGCGCTCTCTCTCTCCCTCGAAATCTCTGGCTCGGCGATTCAGGAAGGAAGAAGAAGTAGAATTACAATATATATAGATATAATAACATGAATAGTAATAATAAGAATAAGAATAAGAAGGGTTGAACCAAAAACGCCGATTCCAACGAAATTCGCACTGAAGACGAAAGCCGATGCTACGAAATCCAACGGAGAAGTCGAAATCAGAGTTCGACGAGCCGATTACGAGTTATAAATTTTTGAAGTTTACAGTGAACGACTAACCTACAAATCTTTGAAAAATCACTGAGGCTCTAATATCGGAACCTTTCTAAAATTAATTAATTCAATTTTCCAACATAAAATTTTCCAAATCCGGTATACTACAAAATTTGGTCGACATGGCTGAACGGACGCAAAAACGCGCAAACAACGGCGCACCGATAAAGAAATTGCATGGTTAAAATAATTCCTGAAAATTCAGGGGCGTTACAAGAGGTAGCATGTGAACTTTCTTAATAAAGAAATTGCATGGTTATTAAATGAGAGAGTTGGGAGAGATACCTGCTCTAACATCGAACTAACGGGATTGTCTATACTTAGAAATAGATAATTTTTGTAAATAACCAGAGGGAGAAGCAAAGGGGATGGTACAATTTTTGTATTGGATTTTATGAGCAATTTAAACATCCACTATGATATGGTTTCTGGTTTATTAGCATTTTGTTGTCATGAATGACGGATTGCAAAGACATTATGCATATTTTCTTGGGTGAGACTTGCAACATATAGACCAACATTGTGAATACCTATTTGATTGATAAAGAGCTTGCCCACTTCAAAATTAGATGTATTTACCCACATGAAATCTTCCAAAACAGCAAAAATATTTCTTCGTCATTGTGCCTACGTACCTTGGAACAATGAGGAATAATAAATTCAGGACAACAAAATTAGAAGAATGATAATTAACAATGACAACCTTATTCATTGAATGAGAACATATATTATATAACTATAAATATTTTTTCTAAAACTACATATATTATATTATTAGTAGTTTTAAAGCACTATAAATATATTTGTGTAAATTTGAATAACCTTATTCAGTGAATTAGAACATGAATGTGTAATCATAATATAAATAAAAATTTGCCAAAAAGATATTTTTCATATTGCTGGCATTCTAGTATTTTTCCAGCGATTCATTGGGAATATATTACTCACCGTGATCCTTATAGGTGGTTGAAATCAATATGTATGGATGGCTATAGTCCAGCAAATTTACAGAACAGAAACATTAGCATAGCATCCTATGATGTATTGCATGAAAATAATATCTAGAAATATAATTTACCAAAAAGATAATTGTTTCATTAAATTAAATTGAAGTAATTTCCAAGAAAGATATATGAATCAAATTAAACTTTAAAAAAATATATATATAAATATCTGCCCAATGTCATTATTTGTGAAGGTATATTGATTTTGCAAACTCTATTCTATAAGCTCCCCTAATGCTTATTTGATTATGTTGTATATTGATTCTGCCTAATATCATAACGATTTTTTCACTGACGTCACTTGCTTTGATACACTTGCACCGATATATTGTATTTTTTTATTCTATTAAGTAATCAGAACATATGAAAACTAATCCTGAACAAAAAAACTGTCGGGCCGGTCTGGGACCGGTCTTTTAAAAGACTGGTCTTTTGGCCGACCGGTCCCGGACCGGTCCCGTGTAAACCAGTCCCGATCCGGGACCGGTTTTCTCCTCTGGAGGAGGACCGGATGGGACCGTAGGACCGGTCCTAACCGGTCCCGGACCGGTCTTTTTATTTTAAAAAAAATTAAAATATAAAGTAAATTAATTTTTTTGTGATATAATTTAAATTTTATTAAAATAAAATAAATACAAAATGAAAAATATAAAACTCAAAATGAAATAAAATTTTATTTTTATTAAAAATTAAATAACATTACAAATTACAAAATTATTTCAATACATTTTAGAAAAATTAAATAACAATTTAACATTACAAATTTACAATGATTACATTTAAATTTTAAAATAAAATAAAATATATTTTGTTATTTTATTCTGCGCTGCCCAGATTTAAGTTATTCAGTTCGAATTCAACTTCAGACCCGCTATCTTCAATTGACGAAACATGTTGCCTCCTCCTCAGAACATCCAAATGATCCTTGTGGCAAATGCAATTCTTCAAAGAATCTTCAGTCAAACGACTTCTTCGCTCGTTCAGAAATCTGCCACTCAAAGAAAACACAGACTCTGAAGCTACCAGACTTGCTTGGATTGTTAGTAAATCACGGGTCATTAAGGACAAAATAGGATACACAATAGTTTTAGATTTCCACCAGTTTAAAATGTCAAAAGTTTCAATTTTGCTTGCGGTCATATAATCTTGAAATTGTGTTTTGCTATATAAACATAATTCGTTTAAAGTACTTAATGTTCTTTGTTTTTTTCTAGAAGCTAATTATAAAAGTTTATTTTTTTTATATATCATTTGTTTTAGGTTGGGTGGATTCTACGCGAGGCCGCGATCCATACATTTGATCATAATAATTATAAAGGCGGGTAAATTCAGAATTAAATTTTGAAACACTAAAATTAACAAAAACACTAGCGGATTCGTCTAAATTTAAATTCCGATTAATTTCGTCTATAAAATTTTCTATGTCGTCTATGCCCATTAAAGGGTTAAATGTCGCAGCCCAAGAAAACATAGGAGGCATATCTTTGTAATATTTTAAAAAAATTCCTCCATTATTGATATTAACGGACACCACATTTCGTTCGTTTTGTAATTTTTAAACATTTCAGAAATTAATAAAATATTTGTAATAACTAATGAGCTAGTAGAATAGTAAACTCCTGATAAAATAATTGTTGCTCTATCAAAACTTTCTAATAAATTTACATAATCTTCGAGCACGGCCCAGTCCGACGCGCTTAAATCATGTGTTTCGACATTATTATAAAATTCTATTAGTAATGTTTTTGTGACAAAACTCATTTTAACATTTTATAAGTCAAGTTTCATCGTATAGGCATATCATAAGATGGGCCTAAAAACTTTTTACCTTGGAAAATAACAACTTTTTTGAAATCTTGTTTTTTTTTTGAACTATAAATAACTTTAAACATAGTGCGTATTTTACTAACGTACTCGTTCATAAATTGTATACTTTTTTGCAAAATTAAATTTAAAATGTGACATACACAACGCGTATGAAAAAAATCCCATCTAACATTGGTTACAAATCTGATAACAAATATTTGACAGTCATCTCATTATTTGAAGCGTTATCGAAAGAAATACTCATAATTTTTTCTTTTATTTTAAATTTCCTAATAGTTTTAATAATAGCCTGATAAATCTTTTTACCAGTGTGCGGATATTCAAATCCTTCAAAATAAATTATATGTTTATTTAGTTATCAACTATCTGGATCGACCCAGTGATAAGTAATGCAAATATAAGAAAGTCCATCAATTATACTGATAGTCCAAACATCGCTCGTTAAGCTAACGCGGCCGTCGAATGTTTCAAAAAAGTTTTTTAAATATTCTTTAGATTGCAAGTAAGCCGCTAAAGCGCCGCGTCTAGCCGTAATACGACTTACCTGGGGATATTTTGGCTGGAGTATGTCGTTAATGTAAGACGTCATTTCTTCATTGTCGTAGTGGTTGAATGTGCGACCTTTTTTCATGTCGTTCTCCATTTATCCCTCTTGTTGTCGAGCTTGGTCGTACGTCCAAATGTGTCCGGTCGCCGAAATTTGAGCTTGGGTAGACTCCGGGGCTTGTTTAGAAATACAAGATTTCACATGTTGGACCAATGTTGTGTTGTTGCCAACGACCATTAGCTTCCCGCAAAATTTGCACTTTGCTTTTATTTTGCCATCGATCCGCACTTTATCAAAATTCTCTCATACTGCCGCTTAGTGGTGATGCTCTATTATCTCATGAGCGACAGACGCGGAGGAGGGCGTCGGCGTGGATGAGGAGGGAATCCATTTGGAGAGAGTGTGAGAGAGTGAGTGAGAGAGAGTAAGTGAGAGATAGTGAGTGAGAGAGAGGGGGAGGGGGTCGGCTGATAGGAGGGGGTTATAAAAAAATTAATTTTTTTAAATAAGAGAGAGGGGGGCTGATAGGATAGATGAGAGAGAGAGAGAGTGTGTGTGATTAAGTGAGAGGGGAATGAGCTAGTGAGGGGGGGTTATTAATTTTTTTTAAATAATTTTTTTAAATAGCATAGGGCCTAGGCTGTGCAGCCTAGGCACTAGGCTGGCGCAGGCTGCAGCAACCCTGCTGCTGCAGCAGCCCGAAAGCAATAATTGTTGCAAGCCAGATAACGGCTCTTTATAGAGCCGTTACCAATAGCTCTTTAAAGAGCTATTTTAACAGCTCTTTAAAGAGTTGTTTAAAAGCTGTTTTAACAGCTCTTTAAAGAGCTATTAGCTGTTTTAACAGCTCTTTAAAGAGTTGTTAAAAGCAGCTCCTTAAAGAGCTGTTAACGGGACTGGTCTTTGATCGGTCCCGGTTCCGGTCCTATCCTAAGACCGGTCTTTTACCGGTCCCGGTCTGGGACCGGTCTTTGAGGGGAAAATGTAGACTCCTAGGGACCCCTGTGATCGGTTCGGGACCAGGCTGATCCTAACTGGGACCGGTCCCTAGCCGGTCCTAACCGGTCTGGTCCCAGTTACACAGTGTTTCAACAAAAAAACAAATAAATGAGAATAAATGGAAACTTATGTGGTATAATGAAAACTTATGTGGTATAATGAAAACTGATGCGGTATAACGAAATAAATGATGTTCCACAGTGTTTCAACAAATAAACAATAAGAATAGCCAAAATCAAATCGAAATCTAAAAAAGAAATGGAGCAAAATTTACCTAGTGGAACGATTATTTCAGAGTGCTCTTCACCTGGAGCAAAGGGAAGAAATCAAAATGAAGGGAAGAACTACTGATTTATGTATCAGAGAAACAACCAAAAATCGAAACATTTAACTTTGCATACTGTCAGACCAAGGCAACGAACGATGTTAGACGGAGAGCCAATAAACAAAAACTGTTGGGTATTGTATCCACAATTACCTGGATTTGAAGATGTCCCCTAGTGAACTAAATTGAATTGAGGATGTATTTGATGATTTCTGTTTAGATATGTTATGACAGGTCTTAATGCTAAGTGCACACCAAAGTCAGGTTGCAATGGATCACCAAACACAGTTCTAGACAATGTAATCCCTCATTGTGTAGAACAAAGTATTGGTCCATGTGTAATCTCTCTATTTGGGTGTACTTCATATACTCATAACTGAAGGTTTTCAAGTTTGAGGAGTGGAGCAGGTTTTCAGAAGAAAAGAAATTTTTGTTAAGTCAATTCGTCGAGATGTCTCGTGAAGTTCCGATGAATCTCGATGAATCCAGACAGAAGCCGAATTTCTAGTTTGAAGAAGAAATTTCTGCGGCTAAGTCTATTCGTCGAATGTTCTCATGAACTCCCGACGAATATCGACGAACGCAGACAGAAGTCAAAAAGGCAGACTTGTGAAGAAAATGTGCGGCTAAGTCAATTCGTCGAATGTTCTCGAGAACTCCCGACGAATGAAAACAGAAGACAATTTTCAAGCTTTGATCAGTATTTTTCAATGGCTAAGTCAATTCGTCGAATGTTCACGTAAAGTCTCGACGAATGACGGACAGACGGATTTCAAATTTATGTTTCGTTTTTGAAATTTAGGGTTGGCCGCCATGTACAGTACACGTGGTGATCTCTCCTTGTTTGTCGCCCGAGCCGTTGGAGGTCTCCCTATAAATAATCTTTTATTTTTAGGGCAAACACATAACAAAAGAAATCACCCGATTGTTAAAAAAAGAAGCCAGCCGTTTCTTTCTCTCTTGCTGAACAAGTTTCTGAGATCTAAAGTCTGCGCCGCTCAAGATTCGTTCTTCAGTGTTGCTAGAGATTTCTCAGATAAGAAGGCCTTTGATCTAGTTGCTGCTCTCTATATTGAAGATCTTTTCAAATTAATCAAAGGGCCTACTTAGATCAGGTTTGCCGATTCTTTACTCTTCCTAATCCTTGAAGATCCAAGCTTTCACTCTAAAGGAAGAAGAAGATTCAGTCTCTCCAGATCTAAAGTTAATCTCTATTGAGATTCAAGAGAAGTTTCGTTTCAAACTTTATTTAATTCCTGTGGGAGTTTTTACTCCGAGTTATTTTGTAGGAGTTGTTTACTCTGAGTTGTAGGAGTTTTTTACTCCGTAGGAGTCGTTGTCTCCGAGTGTAGGATTTGTTGATAAATCTGAGTTTTGGTGAAGTTGCCGACGCTAGCCTGAAGTGCTA
The DNA here is from genome assembly GCA_033032865.1 of Dactylorhiza incarnata. Classification (NCBI taxonomy): domain Eukaryota; kingdom Viridiplantae; phylum Streptophyta; class Magnoliopsida; order Asparagales; family Orchidaceae; genus Dactylorhiza; species Dactylorhiza incarnata. The sequence goes on from JAWHQI010000134.1 coordinate 5,802,230, forward strand.
GATAGGCAGAGCGGGAGAGAGGAGTACCCACCTTTGGGGAACCTCTATAAATCTTGTGTCTCTGTGCTGTGATATTTATTGTTGTGTGTGTGCTAAATTTTTATTCCGCAATCGCAGTAGAGATCACCTATTCACCCCCCCCCCCCCCCCCCCCCCTCTAGGTGATTTAGGTAGACAACGATTTCTTTCAAAAACTATGACTTATAATACCTAAATCCACTTGAAATTGCTGCCAAGGAAAGTAGAATGGCTGGCGAACTGGAGACCAGAGGAATCTTCAGTCGGACGGCTGCTGGAAATGGGGGCGAACTCTGCGAAGGGAGTGGCCAAGATGGGATTTTGATCCAGAACACACGTCAAGGTGCATATCCAACGGTCTAGTCGGACGGAGCTGTGAATCCGGCGGGTGGCGGCGACGGACATGCTCCTGCGATCGGGGGTGCCATGCTTCTCTCGTATGTGGAGGAGGATGCCCAATCTTGCCAACCGCTCCCGTGAGGAGGGGCTCCCGATTGCATATAAGAAGGCAGAGAGGACCACTATTTCCGTCCGGAGAAGGAGAGGCGATGCCCTAGCCGTCTGTGGAGAAGGAATTGAGCGGTGTGGAGCGAGAGAGCAACGTTCGAAATGGCGAGATCGGGAATGAGGAGGGAGAAGTGTTGATGTTTAACTGGGTTGCGTTTTTGATCGGACGGCGAGGATGAAGAGTGGATGGCCAAGATCTTTTGAATGGTTTTAAAATGCATGGCTTTTTAAAGCCATCCCATATTTCTTTTTAGAATAGTACGAGTGACAGGCACGGGCCTCCGGCCCTATCCAAAGCGGCATTTGTCGTAGGGGCGACATTTGTCATGGTGGGGGAACATTTGTCGTGGGGGCGATATTTGTCGTGGGAGGCAACATTTATCGTGGGGGCGACATTTGTCATGGGGGACGACATTTGTCGATTTCTACGGAGTTCCCTTCTTCGGGCGTTAGTGGCCGCCTCGCGTCTCTCTTGAGGAGATGTGTATGTAGGAGGTCTTCCTCGTCAGCGATTTATCCTGGTAGGCAATTTGGTGGAGTTTGTATTCGACATGTTTTTTTTGTATATTTGATTTAAATCTATTTTAGAGTTTTAACAACTCAAATATTAGACAAATACAAAATTGATTCCAAAAATTTGTGGTATTTAATAGCGGAGCTGGCAACAGGAAGAGAATTGAGTGGTGTACAAAAATGGGTAGAGATTTGCCGTATAGAACCTACACATCATATGCATCTATATTTTATAGTTATGTGAACTAAAATGCCCAATTTTCACTAAATGAATGAAAAAAATGACATCCTTTCAGGGACTTTCTGGAATTACTATAGGATCATCGGAAACATATTAAAACTAATTATAAGGTAAGGGTTCCAACACACAGTCATCATTAAATAAAACATGAAAGCATTGCAACCAAGAATATAAATAAAGATCTATTTGCTCCGCTTGACCCTCTACCGGCCAATACAACGGAGCAACCCTATAAACATTCATATAGAACCTAATTGATGCATATTAAGAAGTGATTAATTCACATCCATTATGATTAACCTAATGGCAGTGTGGAGTTGTGACTCTTAAAGCTCCAACCAAGAAGGATGAGTAAATCACGACAGGAATACATACACTGAGATTGAATCAAACAGGTAATGATTAGAGAATGGTGATCAACAGAAATAAATACACAGTCATTATGATGAACCTAATGGCAGTGTGGAGTTGTGACTCTTAAAGCTCCAAGCAAGAAGAGTAATGAATAGAGAATGTATCAAACAGGAAAAGTAAGTCACAACAGAAATAAATACACAGCCATTGAGAAAATAAATACAAAAATTTGTGTAGTATCATAACTTGCGGGTATCATAATCATTGTATGAAGATGATGATGAACATGAATATGCAGGAGGTAAGAAAATTAAAAATAAAAATTGCTGAAGAGCGAGTTCTTACAGGTTGAAGAGGGCGCAGAAGATATAGCAGAATAAGCGGCTGTCGGGTTTCGGCGATGATGAACATGAATATGCAGGAGGTAAAAATCCATAAGTAGATCCCAAATGAAATGAGTTTACTCTGATTTGGATGATATAAAAAAGTGTACTGTAATGTGTATTGTGACGTTGTCTATGCTGCAGAAATTTAAAAATCCAAAATGGAATAAGTTTATGGTTAAAATACAAAAGTAAGTAAATCTCATGAACCAATTTACCCAAAAATACTTGTCCAAAACATCTCCTGAAAAATAAAATGGCATCCCATCTCACTTGGAAGAATATTGAACTCACAGCATAAATGTAAGAAGATCATCTGTAGATCAAGAACATATAGAACTCACAGCATAAGTGGAAGAAGATCACATCATAAATGGAAGCATAAATGGAAATTTTTTAAAACCTGGAGTTGAAGATAGTTAACTATCCAAAGGAATCAAGGTAGTTAACTATCCAGAGGAATCAAGGTAGTTAACTATCCAGAGGAATCATGGTAGTTAAATAAATCATCTCATTGAAGCAATAAATCAAGCATGTGGAGTGCAGGAAGTAGATTTTTTCAAAAAACTTGCCATATTTTAGAGTCTTTGAACGCGCCTGGATAGCAAACAAATATTTCTAGCGAAATCACGTTATATGTGTGTGTTTTTGAAAAAGTTCTAGCAAAAGAATGTTAATAAATTATTTTGAAAACCCAAATCATGGAAGCATGAAGAAGAGGATTTAGAGAAAGCATGACAGTGCAGAAACCAGAGTGGAAAAGGAATCGGAAGGCCTTATGTGAATGGGTAATGTGTCGCAATCCTTTTACGCACACATCCTGCACAGCAAAATCGGAAGGAAGTTAGATTAAGGTCATTAATGGCCGGGGCAGGGTTGGACAAATGGTTGAGGGAGAGAAAACATGATGCATACCGCATGACAGTGCAGAAATCAGAGTGGAAAATGATTCGGAAGGTCATACGTGAATGGGTAATGTGTCGCAATCCTTTTACTCCCAAATACTGCACAGCGAAATCGGAAGGAAGTTAGATTAAGGTCGTTAATGGCCGGGGCAGAGTTGGAGAAATGGTTGAGGAAGAGAAAACATGATGCATACCGATGTTGAAGAGGGCGGAAGTCCTCACAGGCGATGGAGCGGTAATCTAGCGGAAGAGGAGGTTGCGTCCATGATTTGAGTTGTTCAAGATCCTTGCGTCTATGGAGTGGCTGGATGAAGATTGCGGAGGAACGAAGTTGAGGGCTGCGCGGTAGAGGGTTTTCGAGGGCTTGGCGGCAGAGGTATGTCGAGGGCTCGTGGAATGGAAACAATGGTAGGGTTTTTTTAGGGCGCTGCTATTAGCACTGCGCTTTTGTATATTAGCACTCAAAATTTTAAAATTTGAGAGCTTATTAGCACTCACTTTTGTTTATTAGCACTCAAAAATAAAAAATTTAAGGGTGTTATTTTTAATAGCCGAAAACAGCCCTTTCCCCTTAGAAGTATGCCCCTACACATCTCCTCTCGCAGAAACGACGCTGTTGGAGTCGGCGGCGATGGCAATGGCGTTGGTGGCGGTGACGATGGCGTTGGCGGAGGCGACGATGGCGTTGGAGTTGGCGGCGACGGCGATGGTGTTGGCGGCGGCGACGATGGTGTTGGAGGCGGCGACGATGCCGTTGGCGGAGGCGACGATGGCGTTGGAGTTGGCGGCGACGACGATGGCGTCGGCGGCGACGACGATGGCGTTGGAGTTGGCGGCGGCGACGATGGCGTTGACGGAGGCGACGATGACGTTGGAGTAGGCGGCGACGACGATGGCTTTGGCGGAGGCGACGATGGCGTTGGAGTTGGTGGCGTCGACGATGGTGTTGGCGGCGGCGGCGATGGCGTTGGCGGCGGCGACGATAATGAAAATGATATTTTTATTATGTTAAAAAAATGTCAAAATGTGCTAATAGTAATAGTGTTTTGCTAATAGACAGGTTGAGTGCGAATAGATAATCACTTAAAACAGCGCTTGCTAATAGCGACGAGTGCAAATAGACAAAAGCGCAGTGCTTATAGCAGCGCCCTTTTTTTAACGCCAAAAGGTACTTTTGTTTAATTTTTAGGCGGATCCGAGAGTTTGATGGATGAATGAACGGCTGAGATCTTTCCAATGGCTTTTAAAATCATGGCTTTTTAAAGCCATCCATACTTCTTTTTAGAATAGTATAGATATATGTTGGGAAAATGATTTCTCTTAACCCCTGAAAATGAGTCAAATATGAATTCCAAGAATGAAAAACAAGGCTAAGTAAATATGCGTTGAATAGTGTTCGACGCAACGTCGAAATGTGTCGACGTCTCTTTCAGATTAAGTCGAAGTAACTCTAGGAAGATTTCGACGTATGTGTTGTCGACGTTACTCTGTTTTCTAGTCGACGCAACTAGTGAAGTCGACGCACCTTAGTCGACGCACCTTCCTTATTCACCTCTCGACGTCCAGACAGGATGTACTCGACGCTTGCGTCGAATGGCAATCGACGCACGTCGATTTATTTGACAGACTTAAATATGCGCCAGATCTCTTTCCTTCTTTCAGTAAATCTGATTTGTATGGAATAATGTTAATATTTTATAGCCGTTCTGAATCATTCTTTCCTTCTATTTGATTCTTGGATAATCTGATTAACTCTATTTTGGATATTATTTGAAATCAGAATTCATTCTTTTCTTCTACAGAAATAAACATTATGGAAACATTTTTTCTTTCTATTCTCTCTAACTGATAATTGATTATCCTCCTATAGTATTATGTTGAATTAACAGGGCTATAAATAAAGAGGAGGTCGGCAGAAAATAAAGGAGAGTGATCTACCACACACATTTGAAATAGAGGAAAAGCTCCCAAGAGAAAAGAGAGAAATTGAGAAAAAGCTCTGCAGCAACATTCATGCACTTCTTCTTCTTCTGCTTCTGAAGTCATACTGCTGCAAAATCTGATAGCTCTCATAAAGAGAGAAAGGCTGCAAATCTTCTTCTCTCTATAGAAGAAAGATTCAATTCACTTCTTGTGCTTCCAATCTTCTTGCTAGGAAGAAGATTCTTTCTTGTTTTTATTTCTTCTCCTTTCTTTCTTTCTCACTTAAACATTGTAAAAGAGTTTTTAGAATCTCTCTCCAAAAAATTCAGTGTACTGGTTCTAAGAGTCTCCTTGTCAAAAGACTCAGTTGGTTCTAAGAGTCTCCTTGTCAAAAGACTCAGGGTGGTTCTAAGAGTCTCCTTATCAAAAGACTCAGTGCAAGATAGTGAATTCCTACCAAGGGGGTAGAAGAGTGGACTACCCAAAGTTTGGGGAACCACTATATTTTCTTGTGTTGTGCTGTGATTTATTTTCTTGCATTTACTTTATTTTCTTGCTTAATTCTTGTTGGTGTGTGGGAAGCTCTAATCTGTGATCATACACATATATATATATATTAACTTTGCACAAAATAATTTTTAAATCTCTATTCACCCCCCCTCTAGAGAATTCTAGTGAGGTTAATTGTGCACTTTCAATTGGTATCAGAGGGAGGTTGATCTAAAAAGGATAACTCCTTGATCAAAAAGATCCTACCTCTCATATATATATATATTTTTCAAAACTATTTTATCATATGGCACAAATCAAAGATTATGCTTTCACCAGACCTCCAATGTGCAATCTTGAAAAGTTTGCAGTTTGGAAAACAAGAATTAGAATTTATATGAATTCCATTGATGCTGACTTGTTTAATATTACTATGACAGGTCCCCCAAAGCCTTATAGAAAGGATGCAAATGGCAATGTCACACAAACACTTGTTCCAAGATCTGAGTGGACAGAAGATGAAAAGAAGGTAAGAACATATGATCTAAAGGCCATGAACATACTTGTCTCAACTCTCTCAGATGACATTTTTCAAAAGGTTGTTGACTGTGAACCATCCAAAGAAATTTGGGATGCTCTCACAAAGATGGTGGAAGGAAGTGCTGATGAAAAGAAAGATAAAAAGGCTCTATTGATTTCTCAATATGAGAACTTCCAAAAGAAGGCTGAAGAAAGCATCTCTGAAATGTATGACAGATTCAGTCTGATCATCAATCAACTAAGAGACTTGGACAGAGAAATCTCTCTCACTGAGATTAATGACAAATTGCTAATGAGTCTCCCTAGTTCATGGGACTCAAGAATATGGGCAATAAGAGACACAAGAGGACAAAAAGAGATTTCAACAGATGCTCTCTTAGGAAAACTCAGATCCTATGAGCAATTGCTGAAAACTAGAGAAGAGAAGGAAAGAAGAGAAAACACTCCAATTTCCTCAAAAGGCAGGAACATTGCTCTAAAGGCAACAGAAGGAGGAACCCCTGTCACTGAAGAAGAACTATTCAGTTTCTTGGCCAGAAGATTTAAGAAATGGGTCAAGACAGATGGATCAAAAAGGAGGGATTCAAAACCAAGGTATGACAAAACCCCCACTAAAGAAATTATTTGCTATTCTTGCGGGAAACCTGGACATATTGCCCCAGAATGTCCAGAGAATGCTGAAACAGAAAAGGATCTGAAAAAGAAAGATCTGAAGAAAAAGGGGAAGAAGAAAGAAAGAGGCTTCATTGCAGAAGTCTGGAGTGAAACAAACTCTGAGGATAGTTCATCCTCTAAGAGTGACAATGAAGAATCTAGGCAAGAAGACCTATGCTTAATGGCCTTTGAAGACTCAAAGAATGATGATAAATCATGGAGTGAAACAGGATCAGAAGAAAGCATATCTTCTGATGATTAAAAGAAAAGAACCTCATTCTCATAGAGGAATCTGAGGATGAGGATGAGGTAAGCATGTTTGATGAAATAGATTTTCAAAGTGATAACTTTAGAAATGATTTTATGAGAATGTATCTAGATCAACTAAAAGCAGCAAAAGAAATTAAAGATCTAAAAGAACAAATCAATGTAGCTAAAAACCAGAGAAACACAGAAATTAAATCCTTTAAAGATTATGAATCAATAGCTAGCAGAATAGAAAAGGAAATAGAAAGGGCTAGAATAGAAAATCAGTTCCTTAAGGATAAAGTAACCCAGGCAAAAGCCTTTGAAGAATCAATAAAAATGAGAAGTCAAACTCTTGAAGAGATCACTGAAAAACAAACAATAAGACACAAGAATCTTGGGCTAGGGGCTGATCCCTCAATCAGCCTAATTCCATCCAACAAACCTGCTTGGATGAGCCCTGTAAAATTCACTAAACCTGTCAAATTAGACAACCAAGAAAAAGAATCACAACATAAGAAAGAACACCTCTCCAAGGAAATTGATGATACATCATATTATTCAGCTGATGACTCACAAACTTCATCTGAAGAGATAACTAAACCAAGAAAAACAACTCATAAAGAAGTAAAAACAGAAAAAGGAATAGTAAAAATCTATGAAGATTCAGTTGCGTCGACTTCATATCGACGCATGCATAATAGTGCGTCGACATCTACTCAACGCAACCTCTCAGATGCATCGATCTCTTCTCGACGCTTAAACAAAAGTACGTTGACTTCCAATCGACGCAACTCTTTTTACGCGTCGAAATCAGATCGACGCCACCTGGAGAAAGCGCCGAATAGAAATCGACGCGACTATCAACATGCGTCGAATCGATATCGACGCACACATATTCAGAGCAACGTAAATGTCTTCCCTTCAAAAATCTCTCATCTAAACCCCTATTCAGGACCCATTCATCCTGATCAAAATTTCTACTCTAAACAATATTCCTATCCCAATCAACACTTCTATCCTTCTCTAAAATCAAATCCTTACAACTCTAAGACAATCAAATGCTATATATGTAACAAACCCGGCCACCTTGCCAAACAATGTTGGCATAATCAATCAAATTATATGTAAAAGAAAATCAGTCCAAAATTGACTTAGAAACCTTTAGGAATAGGAAGAGACAAAAAGAAATAAGCACATAGAGCTGTTCTGAAAAATTAAAAGTCACGTCGACTTATAATCGACGCACCGTCGACGACTCAGATCAATAGGCATAATCGACGCATACGTCGACTATTATCGACGCGTACGTCGACTAGAAATCTCTTCATCCCAAAGCAGACTATATCGACGCTCACGACGAATCCCACTCGACGTAACGTCGACTTCATAAAAACGAGCGGCAAGGCTGAATCATTTTCGGTCACATCCACTGAAGTACCTAATAAGCCTCGAATTGAGTCATATTTCGACGCTTCACCTGACTTAAATAGACTCTTCAGTTAGAAACCTTCACGACCTCTGCATCTTTTATTCTCCTTGCTCCTCCATCCAGCCGTCTCTTTCTCTCTCTTTCCCACTGATCTACAATGGCTCCAAAGATAAATTCTGGGTTCGACATTGACCTTGAGTCCTTCCAGGCTGCCGCAGAAAACTACAAGAGCATCATTGCTCTCTTCACAGAAGCTGGATTAGACAAACTCATCTCCACAAGGTGCAAGCTACTAGAAACAGAGCTCACAGAGCTGCTGACTCATGTTCAGATATCTGAACAAGGAGAAATCCAGGGAACACTATATGAGACACCTGTCTCAATCTCAGCAGAACATGTTAGGGCCACCTTTGATCTTCCATCAGGTATATCCTAATATCATCCTTATTTAAATGAAAAAGGGGAAGAAAATAAGTTTGAGAAGAATGACTAAATAAGTCTTAATTATCCCCCTATTAGGTGATGAATCCATTGACCTCACACCTGATGAAATCAAGCATGTGCTCTCCACCATGAAATTCTCAAAAGACAGACCAATCCATCTGAAAAAGATAGACTTTTCAGATGAGTACAGATTGCTGGCAGATATAGTAGGGAAGATACTGCTATGCAAGATTTCAGCCCATAATGCAGTGCCCAAACAGCAGTTGAACATCATGGGGGCCCTTGTGCTGAAGAAGAAGGTGGATTGGGCCAGCTGTCTTCTCAAAATGATAGCCTCCAAATATTCCCACAAGGAAAATGCTTATATGAGAATCATGAGTCAGGTTCTCTTCTATTCCTTCCCTGATCTCTGCAGGTCAAAAGGAATTCCTATCCCTCCTGGAAAGAGGATGTCCATTGCCCTCTTCTCCAAATGGACCAGGCAAATTCCCAAGCCTGGTTCCATCCCTGAAAATACTCCATCTCCTCCTATCTCTCCTGCTCATCCTCCTCCTTCTCAAACAGTCACATCTTCTGTCCCAGCATCATCCTCACCAATACCTCCTCAATCACCTACTCAGCCTTCTTCTATCCCTCCACCTCCTCATTCAGATACACCTCATCCAGATAATAGACTACCCTCTCCTCCTCCTCCACCATCACCTCATCATCTCTCACACCATGAACCATCTGAATCCACTGAGGCTCTCATCACCCAGTGCATACAATCCACAGCTCAAAGATTCCAAGCAATGCTAGATGAGCATTGCTCCCAGATTCATTCCTCCATCCTTCACATGCACACCCAAATAGATGGGGTCAGTGCCTCTGTGCAAGATCTGAAGTCATCTCTCTCTTCCTCTAGAGTGACTAAGTCTTTCTTAACCTCCTTGGCCAAGAAGGTCAAGAAGGGGGAGAATCTAGATGAAAATCAGCCCTCCAATCCTAAATCTCCTTCTCACAAATCCCCTTCTTCTTCAAAATCTGACAGTCTTGCACTGCTCAAGACAATTGGGAATGAGTTAGTACCTGAGCTCCATATTGATGAACAAACAATTGAGGTACTCAGCATAGCAAGAGAGGCTGCAGAGCAAGTGGTACTACTACAAGGGGAGGGAAGCAGAGCAGAAAATGAGGCTGAAAAGGAAGAAGGTGAGAAAGAATTGAATACTGCTATAAATCAAGAAGAAAATGAACCAGCTGCTGAAACTGAAAAAGGAAATGAAGCTGATGCTGTGATGGCTGAAGAAGGAGCTCAGGAGTCAGGGGCAGGGGGAGCTGAGACCCAGGGGGAGCTGAGGGAATCACCTGCTACTGGAAAAGAGCAATCCACAATAGTATTCAAGAGAAAAAGAAAAACTCCTCCTACTCCTCCTGAATAATACTTGAAAACAATGTTTCACATACTTTACTTTGTGATTAGTCTGAACATGAAGTTTGTTTATATATTCTCTTCTGATTGTGTGAAATCTTCATTATCTTTACAAATGCTTTGCTATGTTAATTATATGCTAATTTCTCTCTAAGAAGGGTTAAGACAAATAGGGGGAGATTGTTGGGAAAATGATTTCTCTTAACCCCTGAAAATGAGTCAAATATGAATTCCAAGAATGAAAAACAAGGCTAAGTAAATATGCGTCGAATAGTGTTCGACGCAACGTCGAAATGTGTCGACGTCTCTTTCAGATTAAGTCGAAGTAACTCTAGGAAGATTTCGACGTATGTGTTGTCGACGTTACTCTGTTTTCTAGTCGACGCAACTAGTGAAGTCGACACACCTTAGTCGACGCACCTTCCTTATTCACCTCTCGACGTCCAGACAGGATGTACTCGACGCTTGCGTCGAATGGCAATCGACGCACGTCGATTTATTTGACAGACTTAAATATGCGCCAGATCTCTTTCCTTCTTTCAGTAGATCTGATTTGTATGGAATAATGTTAATATTTTATAGCCGTTCTGAATCATTCTTTCCTTCTATTTGATTCTTGGCTAATCTGATTAACTCTATTTTGGATATTATTTGAAATCAGAATTCATTCTTTCCTTCTACAGAAATAAACATTATGGAAACATTTTTTCTTTCTATTCTCTCTAACTGCTAATTGATTATCCTCCTATAGTATTATGTTGAATTAACAGAGCTATAAATAAAGAGGAGGTTGGCAGAAAATAAAGGAGAGTGATCTACCACACACATTTGAAATAGAGGAAAAGCTCCCAAGAGAAAAGAGAGAAATTGAGAAAAAGCTCTGCAGCAACATTCAAGCACTTCTTCTTCTTCTGCTTCTGAAGTCATACTGCTGCAAAATCTGATAGCTTTCACAAAGAGAGAAAGGCTGCAAATCTTCTTCTCTCTATAGAAGAAAGATTCAATTCACTTCTTGTGCTTCCAATCTTCTTGCTAGGAAGAAGATTCTTTCTTGTTTTTATTTCTTCTCCTTTCTTTCTTTCTCACTTAAACATTGTAAAAGAGTTTTTAGAATCTCTCTCCAAAAAATTCAGTGTACTGGTTCTAAGAGTCTTCTTGTCAAAAGACTCAGTTGGTTCTAAGAGTCTCCTTGTCAAAAGACTCAGGGTGGTTCTAAGAGTCTCCTTATCAAAAGACTCAGTGCAAGATAGTGAATTCCTACCAAGGGGGTAGAGAGTGGACTACCCAAAGTTTGGGGAACCACTATATTTTCTTGTGTTGTGCTGTGATTTATTTTCTTGCATTTACTTTATTTTCTTGCTTAATTCTTGTTGGTGTGTGGGAAGCTCTAATCTGTGATCATACACATATATATATATATATTAACTTTGCACAAAATAATTTTTAAATCTCTATTCACCCCCCTCTAGAGAATTCTAGTGAGGTTAATTGTGCACTTTCAATATATATATATATATATACGAGTGCCTTACATGGGGCTCCGCCCCGTACAACCAAGCGCGATAGTACCCGTCCGGCGACGGCGGGCTGTGCCCGCCCCCGACGCGATGTTGTCGGGCAGCCTTCGACCGCATCCAGACGGGCTTCGCCCGCCTCCGCACAGGCTTTGTCCGTGCTCGACGCGTCTGCGGGCTGCGCCCGCAACATATACATATGAGTACTCGAAATGACCGTAAAAAAATATACATCAATATTACAATATTTATTTTGTAAAAAAATATAATTATATAATTAAAAAATTATTTTATCTCTCTCCCTCTTCCTCTCTCTCTCTCTCTCTCTCCCCTCTCTCTCTCCCTCTCGTCGCACTATATCCCCCCTCTCACCTCTCTTTCTTTGTCTCTCTCCTCTCACTCTCTCTCTCTCTCTTTTTAGTTTTAGCCATGAGGGCATCGGGATTTTAGTGAGAGAGAGTGAAAAAAAAATTTCTTAAATTGTTATTTGCAGTCCTACATCATGATTAAATCTTTAGATCGAATGGACAGAATTTAATTGATGGCTTTTAAATGCATGGAATTAAAAAACCACTCATATATCTTTATATATAGTATATATATGTATATATGAGCAGCTTCGCCCATGCCCGCTGACTCTTAGCGGGATGCGCCCGCATTCGAGCGGGTTGCGCCCGCATTCTCAGTACCCGACTGGCGACGGCGGGCTACTCAAAATGACCGTAAAAAAATATACATCAATATTTTATAATTATTTTTTTCAAAAATATTTATATTTTAACAAAAAATCATTTTAAAGTATGACATTATATTTTGAAATTAGTTTTTGTAGACCTAATGATAACCTATCATAGTAGCTCTAGGAGGTCTACTAAAAAATTTTGAAGTTTATGAATTTCTATCATTATTTTTATTATAAGGATACGATGTAATTACACAAATAGTCATTACATTTTATGAATTTCTATTTTTGTATAATATATGTTAAGTCATTGGAGTAAAAAATGAGGATATATTTGGCAATTTTGAATGTTGCACCAAAGACAACTTCTTCTATATAGTAGTTAAAGATATATATAAATAGACACACACACTTTATCCTCCTTTCCTTTATCCTGATCTCCATTTCACCATTGAGGATGGTTGATTAATTTTAACATCCAAGTAATATACAGGTAATTCCTTCTTCAATCTTATGATGTCTTTTGAGGAAGTTGTGTCCAGTTACTAGTTATATTTTTGACAGAATAGCTAAAAATTTCTCAAAGGTTTGGGGTGAATTTGAAATAGGTCCCTAAGGTTTGAATTGATCTAAATTAGTCCCTAACATTAATAACTTTTTTGAAATAGGTCCCAACTAACTTTTCATCCACCTTTTAAACAGAATTGAGAGAAATATTTGTTGATTAGGATGGTGAGTATGATAGTGTACTGGCTGGAATGATGAGTAGGACAGTGTCTTAAAAGCTCTAATTAATTATTTTATATATTTATATGCAAATAATAAGTTCCTTTTTAATCTTCCTCACGGGTTTCTCTAAATCATCACAGAGAGGCAACATTAATTGGATATATGCCCGGAATCATGGTCGGCCTGGATCTCGGCACCTCCTCCATGCGAACCCGACGATACCGCATCCCCAACTGGCGGAACAAAATCCATAAACCTGTTCTTCCCCGACGAAATCCTCTGCCAGAGGCTCCATGGCTCCATGTCACCGCGAAGAAGGCAATGAAACCTACAAACTCCTTCAAACAACAATATGGACTTTGAAGGTTTGGGGGGCAATTTATATGCACTCATTCGCATAAAGAAGGGTTGCATTTAGCCAAAGCTCCACCATGAGTGAGTGGGGATAGTGGAGACATGCTAAGTCTCATAACGAAGGGAGCGGGATAATGGAAAATCACCACAAACTGTTGGATCGATAGGCGCCCTTAGAGGGGGTGAATAAGGGAATAAAAATTATTTTAATATATGTAAGCAATTTACTAAATTCTTTTACAATAAAGGAGAGTGAAATAACAATTTAGCTAAAGGTAATTTGCAATTTTAGAATTTATGTCAAATGAAAGAAATTAAATAAACACAAATAAAAACATGATTGTATTATATTATAGAGTGTTTACATAAATTTGATTTTAATATCGCTAGAAATCGGAGGCGTACAAATGTAAATAATATTTCATTTTCTATACCGACTCATATCCCCACAAACCGGTGGCTTTAGCCTATCCTTCCTAAGATATGGCTTCAAGCCGCTCTAGCCAATCGTTCCCCGGATATGGCCTCGGGCACCCCCTAGATCTAATCACTTAGACCTAGTCGCCAACTTATGCGACGAATTCCCCCTAAGCTGCGTAAGGACCTAGTTGCCAACACAAGGCGAATTAACTACACAGATAATGAAATGAAATAACACAAATAACAAAAACTCCTTCAATGAGATTTCTGAAGTTAAAGATGAAGGATCGTTGTAGCATAAGCGTGGTTGAATCGATCGTTCTTCGGATGCAGCGCGATGTCGTCCTCCTTCAGAAATCTTCTTTAGCTTTGAGTGGGAGATTAACTTTCGGCAGAGTAACAAGTCTAGAAATTTGGCACTGGTATTCTCTCTGGGATGTATATACAAAACGAGAGAGAAAGCCCCATTTTATAGAACTTGGAGATCACGCCTGCGGTATCTCCTAGCGCCTGTGGTAGTGGTTGGTTAGAGATTATGGTGAAACCGTTGAGGCGTGGCATCGTGGAACGATCTGGAGATAGCGCCTGGCGGTAGCGCTAACGCCTGCGATAACACTAGCGCTGGCGGTAGTGCTCCATTCAGAGATTTTGGTTCCAAGCTGCTTTCTACCTGTGAAATCTTGCACCTATAGTTCCTGCACACTATAAACACACGCCAAGCAAGATCAAATACAATATGGGATTTGTTATTCTCGATCAAAGTGATGTGACGCACATGTCCAACAATCTCCCCCTTTTGATAATAACAAATCCTCTTAGCAAGAAATCAACAATGGTGTTTATAGTATATGATAAGCGAGACAATAGTGCATACTATAGTATATAATAAGCGTGAGAATTGTGCATACTCCCCTATCTTAATGCTCCCACTAAATATGCATTTTATGTTTTACTCCCCCTAAATGAAAGATTACATGAATTATTCTCCCCTTAATCTTCTACATTTCTCCTCTAGATTTCTTCAATTAATCTCCCCTTTTTATATTATCAAAAGAAGGCGGGGTAAGGGAAGTAAGGAGTCATTCTTTATAAATGATAAATCATGATCGAGCTTCTGTAATATCGGTAATGATAAAGAGATTAAGCATAGTATAGAAGAGATTTCAAATAAATAAATAAGAGTTTTAAGCAAGCGGAAAATTATAAGAAACATTTTTTTGTAAGCATGAAAATCATAAGTATAAATATGAGTATAAGTTCAAAATGTAAAGATGTTTTAACCTTTTTGAAATCTCATAGTTTTATATAAAGTTACCAAACATGAAATGAACATATCAAAAAGATAATATACTACAATGTTACTTAATTTTAAGTTTAAGATATACCAAACATTGTAGAGATCATACTAGGTTATCTAGTGCATTTCTTATACAAAGAGTAGTATAGATAAAGCATTAGAATCCAATACTCATGAGAAGAAGTGTTATGAAAGATAATGATGTGCACATAAGTGTATTTTGAGCAATGCTAACATGTGATTTAAATCACAAAATATAAGACATATGTAGAGCAAAGTGCACAATAAAATACAAGTATATTAACTTTCACACACTTTAATGCTCATATTCAAAAAAATGGTGTAATAACCAAGGTTTGCACAAGACACTTTACTATTCTTTCCAAGTATTACTTGGTGGAGTTATATTTGTCTATATATTTTTTACTTTTGTGAGACAACATTCTACGAATACACTTGTTTTACAAACCCAACATAATTTTTAAACTCAACCACTTTTCTTAATTTCTTAAGTGCAATACAAATGTAGTGTAGATAATAAACTTATGCAAGTTTTAATTCATTGTACAATTACAATACACAATCAAGTATTTTTAGATTTAAACACATATGTAGATTACCAAAGAAAGTGAGTGAAAAAGTATCACTATCAATCACAAAACATTTACTCATACTTAGAGGCATGATAAGCTTGGTTCTACACATATTTTTCAATACAATTGATGCACTTAATTAGATATATCAAAGCATGATAAACAACACAATGTTCATAGTGATAGTTTATAGGTAGTAGTCTAGATCACCTAGAGGGGGGTGAATATGTCACTTTCTTTCCTTTCTTCTTCAGCCTAGATGTTTTTAGTGAGTTTAATGATTATAAGCAAACAACCAGAAAGCACACAAGCATATATAGAGGTTCCTCAAGACAGGGTGTCTTGAGTAGTTCTCTTTCCCTCTTCACCTTTCTAACAATGAGTTAGACAGGGCCAACACCTCCAACTCAGCTTCAAGAGCTTACAACTCAGATTCCTCAGAATCTCTCAAGTTTCCTCTAAACCTTACATCAGGCTCAAAAGCCCTACAAGCTCAGAGTTCTCCAACTCCTAAAACTCAGAAATCTCATGATTTCCTACCTTAGACCTATCAAGAAGTCCTACCTCGGATCTTCACAAAGATCTTACACTCAAGCTGGGAGGACAGCTCTACACTCAGGCTAATCTGCCTTACAGCTCAGGCACAAGGGCCTTACAGATAAATATAGAGTGAATATTACATCAGAATACTGTATAAAGTTAAACTTCATATTTTGTCTTCTGTTGTGCTGAAACAGGACTGTGAAGCAGCAGCTGCTGGTCTTATTTCTCATTGATCTTCTCCTTCTGCAAAGTTGAAGATCTACTTGTTCTTCTTGATTTACTCAGGAAGAACAAACTTATCTCCCAGCAGAGTTGAGCTTTAGCTTGAGAGAATGCCCTTTCATGAGGCTTGAAGAAGATCGGCCTTGCAACACACAATACTGCTCTTGCAATGGAACAATGCTCTTACTTTATACCTAACATCTTCTTTTATACTTCCTCCTTACTTTCAACGGCTATTAAAAGCCCCTGACACAGCATGGATATCTGACAAAAGTGTATCTTGCTTTTCCCCTACTTGCGCCAAAAACAGATCGTGCCATTGCTTTATTCATATTTGAATTTGTCTCAGCAGTTGGGCTGAGACAGCCTTCTGTCTCAGCGGTTGAACTGCATCTGTCTCAGGGGATCTGTTGAGACAGTTGCTCTTCTCAGTGGATTCTGTCTATCTGCAGCTCAGAAGAGGCAGATCACTTCTCAGTGGCTCATGGTCCTGTCTCAGCGGTTCAGCTGAGACAAAGACTCCTTCTCAGCGGTTTTAACAGCAAACCTCTGAACTTACTCCATTATTTGGAATATCTTAACCATGCACATTCCAGATGCAAATTAGGGTTTATCAAATACAATATGTACTTAGCATTGTGAGTGATGCCTCTTCAAATCAAGGGAATATTGATGGCAAAATTCCCAATAATCTCCCCCTATTTGAAGAAGGCAGAACATCCCCAATGCTAAGATACATAACACCTAAAAACTTATCATGTAACTGCACTACATATCATTCATGATATCACTACATATACATGTTAACATTACTATGTCATTACAGATAATGTCATTACATATAATATTCATGACAAGCATAATAACAACATTGTTCATCAAACCAATAATGTGGTTAATTGATTAAGGCATGACAGAATATTTAAAGCAATAATACAGAATCATGTTAAGCTTTGACTAATATTAGCCTATAACATAAACCAAAAGATTCAACGAAACTATCAATTTCATTGCTGTCATAATGATTTTACAATTTTCAAGTTACAAGTTGATTTAATGAAAAAATGAATACATTCATATAAGTTTTTCTTTTCTTGGAGTTTTCAGCTTTGTCAACAACAACCTCTTTCCCTTTTGCAGCAGCAGCAATCTCAGCTAGCTTCTTCTTGTTTTCTTGCCTCTTGAAATACATATATGGCTTAGGAATGTATTTAGAGGGCATTTTCTTTGGGTTGCTCTTTCTTACTAGATTTTCTTTGAAGATCTTATCCCTATGATTGTTTCTCTCTAGATGTTTAATCCATTTTTCAGCTGGATAGATTCTATCAATATCCTTGCACACTTGACCATGGCTTAGCCAGGCATTCAAGATGATGCTCTTAGAATCCTCACTCCAATACTCATAGTCCGGGTCTTTGCCCTGCTCTTCTCTTTGCTTAGCCATAAATTCTTCTGCTAGTAAGATTCCTTCTCTCTTTCTTTTCTTTGCTAATTGACAATTTTGAGCAATCTTAGCCTGCCCCTCAAAGTCAAAGTCTTCTTTTCTGTAATTGTCCAGTAGGGGCAGGTTCAGAGAAATTCTGGTTCCTTGCAGCACTTGGAGAGCCAACTCAGAGTTGGTCTCAACATTGGCCACCTCCCTCTTTCTGGCTTCTTCAACTATCTTAGCCTCTAGGGACTGGGAGGCAGCTGCTACAGATCCTGAGATGGTCTGAAAGGCATTTTACAGATCAGACTTCATCTCATCCTTCATCTTCTCAGCCTCGCTAATCATTTGGGTGGCAGTATTCCACACATACTCTTGTACATGATTAGAGGCTTTTTCTATCACCTCATCTATTTTTCTTACATAGTTCTTTACATATGGCATATCCTGCTCAGACAGCTAGAGGTGTTTGTCCATTGATCTTATAATTGTATTTTGAGAGACCAATGACATATCTGCCAGATCAAACCACTTTGTCATTTGTTTATTAAGGATTGCAGTGTCTTCCTTGATCTCTTTAACCTCGGCCATGATTTCTTTCTTCAGAGACATGAGTGATCTGTCAATGTAATCCTTCATTGTAATCCTTTATTAGGGATTGCACTGATAGAACTGATCAGATTGTCATGTGACATGTGGATGGGACATCAGAAATAAACTTCCCCACGGCCTGAGTAGGGATTGGCTCCCCCTCAGCTGGATCAGGTAAATGCTCCTTTTCAGTATTAGCATTGGGTTGGTCTTCATTTAGATCCATTGCAACAGTCTGCTTGGCTTCTTTAGCAGTCTTCTGATGCTCCCCCTCACTTGGGGCATTATCAACTTTACCATCTACATTTAGATTAATATCATAATTAGTATTAAAGTTAGAGTGAATATCAATGGGATTACTGACATGCACTTTACCTGATGAGTTATCTTTTTCTTCTGCACCAATTCTTTCTTGCTCTCCCTTGCTTGGAGCCTTATCACTTTCCTTAGCAGGAGATTTCTTCTGCTACCCTCCCCCGGATGAAGGATCATCATTGTCCTGATCATCTTCCCAGTAATCTGCTGGTTTTGGAGGGTTTAGCATGATTCTTTGCTCTATCTTGAAAATGAATAAATCAATCTCACCTTGAAGATCAATAGGAGCATGGAATTCATCATCCTCATTTTCTTCTGAGGAGTGTATGACCTGTACCCTTTTATCAGCAGTGGCAGGATTGGAGGAATCACAAGTAGTGTGATCATCTTCATGTCCTCTTGACATGTCCTCAGCAGCACCAGCAGCAGTAGCATCCTCATTCTTTTGATGCTCTTTCTAAGCATCATCATCTCTTTCTTCTTCATACTCTTTCTCATGAGCATTGCCTTTATGACCTTTAGTGTCAGGAACTCCTCCTTGGTCATCTTTTGGAGGACTGCTGGTTGGACCTTGATTGTCCATAGCTGGTATATCCTCTTCTTCATCTGACCTAGAGTCAGAGAAGATTATTCTCGCCCTTCTTAGCCCTTTTACCAAGCTTTTCTTCTTTGTCATGGGTTCATAGGGTTGGCTCATGGGGAGGATCCTCGTGAACCTGTCTAAGGTTTTGATGTCCATCCTTTTGAGATAATGTATGTTTGTTCCTTTAGACTTACTAAATTCCTCAGGGTAGGTGTTTAGAAGGTATAGTGAGAGAATTTTGCCTAGGTTGGGAGCCTGCAGACATTCTCTTATCCTTAGAAATAACACCTCAGCCCAAGAGGTCTTCTTCTTCATAATAATTCTTGACATCAACTCAAACATGTGTTTTGAGATGGTGTCATGAGAGCCTGGATTGCACAAGATGCCTTTGCCAACAATATCAGATAGCACTTTGCCCCTCTGATTAAAGAACTTCCTCTTAAGTGAGCCAAATTTGACATCACTGTATTCACACTATTGTAGAGCTTGATCCTTGTCTTGTTCAAAAAATTCTTCTTCTTCCTCTTCACTGCAAGAGGTCAAATGCAGAGCCTTCTCCATTTTCTTAGGAGATATTCTTATCTTCATGCTTCCAATCTTTCCTTTGATGGAGGAATTTGAAGAAGACATTTTTGTAGTAGAGAACAATTCCAGAACTTCAGTTCTGAGAATTAAGGAAGGTTCAGACAGTACATATTCAAGTCCTTGGTTGGTTAGAAGTTGAATCAGTTCTCTTATTTTTGCAGGAGCTGTTGGATCGATAGGCGCCCTTAGAGGGGGTGAATAAGGGAATAAAATTCCTTTTTATATTTTTATGAAAATTACTAAATTGTTTTATAATAGGAGAAGGCAAAATAACAATTTAGCTAAATTAAGATAATATTGTAATTTCCAATTTTAGAATTTAGAAACAAGTGCTAAATTGTTATATGATGAAAGAGATTAAAATAAACAATTTAGATAAAGTGATTTGAATTGAAAGCTTAGTAACCGATATAGTAAAATTTATGCCAAATGAAAGAAATCAAGTAAACACAAAAAGAGACATGATTGTATTATATGAAAAAAGTGTTTACATAAATTTGATTTCAATATCGCTAGAAATCAGAGGCGTATAAAAGTAAATATCTTTTCATTTTCTATACCGACTTGTATCCCCACAAACCGGTTGGCTTTAGCCAATCCTTCCCTGGATATGGTCTCAATCCGCTCTAGCCAATCCTTCCCCGGATATGGCCTCGAGCCCCCTAGATCTAATCTCCTAGACCTAGTCGCCAACTCACGCGGTGAATTGCCCCCTAAGCCGCGCAAGGACCTAGTTGCCAACACAAGGAGAATTCTATATACGGTTATAAAATGGAATGAATTGAAAATAATGATAACAACAATAAAAATCCTTATATGAGATCTTCTGAAGTTGGAGATGAAGGATCGTTGTAGTATGAGCGAGGTCGAAGCGATCGTCCTTCGGATGTAGCGTGACATAGTCCTCCTCCAAAATTCTCTTTAAGCTTTTTGTGGGAGATCCATCTTCGGCAGCATAACAACAATAGAATTATGGCACAAGCAATCTCTCTGGGATGGATAGCCAAAATGAGAAAGAAAGCTCCAATTTATAGAACTTCTCACTAGCGCCTGTGGTAGCTCCTAGCGCCTGCGGTAGCATTCGTGTAGAGTGGTTGCAAAACCGCCGGCGGCGTGGCATTGTGCACGAACTTGAGCTAGCTCTAGGCGGTAGCGCTAGCGCTTGCGATAACCTCTAGCGCTGGCGGTAATGCTTAAGTTCAGTTTGTTGGTTCCAAGCTGCTTTCTACCTATGGAGTATTGCACATATAGTTCCTGCACACTATAAACACACGACAAGCAAAATCAAATATAATTTGGGATTTGTTATTCTCAAACAAAGAGATGTGACACACATGTCCAACAATCTCCCCCTTTTGATAATAACAAATCCTCTTAGCAAGAAATCAACAAAGGTGTTTATGGTATATGATAAGCGAGATAAAAGTGCAACTATAGTATATGATAAGCATGAGAATAGTACAATAGTGCATACTCCCCCTATCTTAATGCTCCCCCTATATAAATGCAATTTATGTTTTACTCCCCCTAAATTACAAGAATTAGTCTCCCCTTAATCTTCTAGATTTCTCCTCTAGATTTCTTCAATTAATCTCCCCTTTTTGGTATTATCAAAAGAAGGTGGGGTGAGGGTAGTAAGGAGGTATTCTTTATAAATGATAATTCATGATCGAGCTTTTGTAATGTAGAAAAAATGATAAAGAGTTTAAGCATAGAATATATAAGAGATTTCAAATAAAAATATAAGAGTTGTAAGCAAGCAGAAGATTTTAAGAAACATCTTTTTGTAAGCATGAAAAGCATAAGTAAAAATATGAGTTTAAGTTCAAAATTGAAAGAAGTTTTAACCTTTTTGAAATCTCAAATTTTTTTCATAAAGATACGAAGCATGAAATGAACATATCAAAAAGAGATTATACTACAATGTTACTTCATTTCAAGTTTAAGAGATACCAAACATTGTAGAGATCATACTAGGTTATCTAGTCATTTCTTATATAAAGAGTAGTATAGATAAAGCATTAGAATCCAATACTCATGAGAAGAAGTGTTATGAAAGATAATGAAGTGCACATAAGTGTATTTTGAGCAATGTTAACAAATGATTTAAATCACAAAGTACAAGACATATGTAGAGTAAAATGCACAATAAAACGCAAGTATATTAACTTTCACACACTTTAATGCACATAATATTTTTAGAAAAAGTGGTGTACTAACCAAGGTTTGCACAAGTCACTTTACTATTCATTCCAAGGTGCTCAACCTCACAATGTCTATGAAGACTTATCAGGAGGTTCAAATAGTGCTTGGTGGAGTTATATTTGTCTATTTTTTTGTTTACTTTTGTGAGACAACATTCTCCGAATACACTTGTTTTGCAAACCAACATAATAAATTTTAAACCATTTTTCTTAATTTTTAAGTGCAATTCAAATGTAGTGTAGATAATAAATATATGCAAATTTTAATTCATTGTGCAATTACAATACGCAAGCAAGTATTTTTAGATTTAAACACACATGTACATTACCAAACATAAGTGAGTGTAAAAGTATCATTATCAATCACAATACATTTACTCATACTTAGAGGCATGCTAAGCTTGGTTCTACACATATTTTTAAATAAAATTGATGCACTTTAAATAGATATATATATATATATCAAAGCATGATAAACAGAACAATGTTCATAGTAATTTGAAGAAATAAGTTTTAACATTGTAAATAATTCTAAATAATAGAATTCATACATGTTTGATATAAACAATAAAGATCATACAGATTTTTGTTTTTTTGAAAAATTTTAATGAAAGAAAAACAGAAAACCACAAAAACTAAGTAGTACATATAAACTAACATATTTTTATAGATTTTTAGAAATTTTGAAAAATATAAAAATCAAATACCCACGCTAGCGCCGGTGCTAGTGCTAGCGCTGAAAACAGTAAGTGATTTTTTGAGAATTTTAAATTTTCATTTTTTGATCTTGATTAAGAGTCCTTAAAGTAGTCTTATGCAGAAATTTTGTAATTTATGGAGATGTCTTGCTTGCTCAAATTGCATAAAACTTTAGCATTTTTCAAATAGCTTATCCTAAAATATCTAAAACTCCTAATTCCAACTTTAACATTTGAAACCTTGCATCGGGAAGAGGTTTAGTGAATATATCAGCAAGTTGAGAATCCATGCCAATGAAACTTATCCTAACATTTTCCTTTTTAATGTGATCCCTTATGAAATGATGACGTACATCTATATGTTGAGATATAGAATGATGTACCCGATTATTTGTAAGATCAATGGCACTTTTGTTGTCACATTTTAATTCAATATATTTTAGATGAAAACCAAAGTCCTCTAGAGTTTGGCTCATCCATAGTGCTTGTGCACAACAACTCCCTAATGCAATGTATTCGGCCTCCGTGGTGAAGAGTGCAACTGAATTTTATTTCCTACTAGACCATGCAACTAATGAAGGTCCTAGAAAATGACAAGTACCACTAGTGCTTTTTCTATCAAGTGAGCATCCGGCATAGTCCGAATCGGAGTAGCCGTGAAGTGTAAATGAATTATTGTGTGGGTACCATAATCCTAATCTAGATGACCCAATTAGATATCAAAAATACGTTTTACCACTTTTAAATGAGATTCTTTTGGATTGGCTTGAAATCGAGCACATATGCATACGACAAACATAATATCGGGTCTAGTTGCACTTAGATAAAGTAGTGATCCTATCATACCCCTATATAAAGTTTGATCTGTAGAAATTCACGATTCATCTTTTCCTAATTTTAGTGATGCACTCATAGGAGTAGAAGCTTGTTTAAGGTTTTCAAATCCAAAGCATTTAAGCATATCAAAGACATATTTAGTTTGACATATAAAAATACCATCATTTCTTTGTGATATTTGAAAACCAAGGAAATAAGAAAGTTCTCCTACTAGACTCATTTCAAATTCATTTTTCATCACTAAAATAACTTCATTACACAACTCTTCATTAGTAGATCCAAAAATAATATCATCAACATATATTTGTAAAATAATCATATCATTATTGTTGTGCTTAATGAAGAGAGTATTATCCACACTTCCCATAATATAACCGTGCTTTAATAAAAATGATGTAAGTCTTTCAAACCATGCACGGGGCGCTTGTTTTAAACCATAAAGCACTTTTTCTAGTTTATAAACGTGATTTGGAAATTTTTCACTAATAAAACTGGGGGGTTGTTCAACATAAACTTCTTCTTTTACAAACCCGTTTAGAAAAGCACTTTTCATATCCATTTGAAATAGTTTTATTCTTTTAAAGCTTGCAAATGCTAAAAAAAATCTTATAGGCTCTAATCTAGCAACGGGTGCAAAAGATTCATCAAAATCTATCCCCTCGATTTGTGAATATCTGTGTGCTACTAAGCGTGCCTTATTTCTAATGATTCTAGACTCACCATCTAATTTATTTGTATAAATCCATTTTACACCTACAACCAGGTGATTAGATGGTCTTTCTACTAATTTCCAAACATTATGTCGCTCAAATTGTTCTAACTCTTCATTCATAGCCAAAAACCAAAATTCATCATTTAAAGCGGTTGAAACATTTTTTGGTTCAATTTCGGAAACAAAACAAATATTTGAATAAGATTCATGAAGAGAAGAGCGAGTTCTTACCCCGATGGATGGTTCACCAATTATTAATTCCCGTGGATGATCCTTTGTGAATTTCAAGGCACTTGGAGGTACATATTCATCTTCCTTGGCCTCCTCTTCTTCTTCTTTGGAAGGTTCCTCATCACCATGCTCCAAAGGTGGTAAGGGATCATCCTCTTTGCCTGCGGAAAGTCTTTCTATACAAGGAATAAGTTCATCAAATTTCACATTAATTGATTCTTCAAGTTTTCTAGTTCTTTTATTAAAAATTCTATAAGCTTTACTATTTGTAGAATATCCAAGAAATGTTCCTTCATCACATTTTTCATCAAACTTTCCCAAGCTATCTTTAGTATTTAAAATGAAACATTTACAACCAAAAACTTGAAGTAAGATACGTTAGGCTTCTTTTGAAAATAGAGTTCATATGGTGTGAGATTAAGAGATGGACGAAGCATGATTCTATTTATAACATAACATGATGTATTTACGGCTTCGGCCCAAAAGGACTTAGGCAATTTATATTCACATAACATAGTGCGTGCTAGTTCTTGAAGTGTCATATTCTTTCTTTCTACAACACCATTTTGTTGTGGAGTGCGTGGTGTGGAGAATTCATGTTTTATGCCTAACATATCACAAAAAGATGTGAATTTATCATTTTTAAATTCTCCTCCATGATCCGAGCGAATGCATTTAATTTTTAAATCACTTTCATTTTGAATACGAGTACATAATTTTGAAAATTCGCTAAATGCATCGGATTTGGATGAGAGAAATATTGTCCAACAGGAGCAAGTTGAAATCCATTTCTAACTATCTCATATCCTTCATGGAGATCTTTTGCCATCTTTGGCTCCATTTCTTCTGAAGGCTAGGGCACTGAGACAGGAGGGAGAAGGACTCGTATCATCGGCTAGGTTAAATGAGATTGTGCTAACTTAATCAACATTTTGATATTTATATGGGTTTAATTTAGTTTTAAATTTTCCTAAGTATACATGTTGATTAGGCTTAATCAAATTGGTTGATTTTTCATAGATGATGTGTCAATTATGACATATTTTTATTTAGTCAGCCCGTCTCAGCGAAACCGCTGAGACAGAGTTGTTATCCACTGGGAAAAAGGACTTGTCAACCGCTGAGACAGTTCTGGTTGTCTCAACGGATTAGCAGAGAACTTCTCAGCTATCTCAGTGGTTCAGCTGATAACTTCTTAGCTGTTTCAGCTAATTTCACTTTCATTGATCCTAAGCATGCTAAATTAAATAGCTTTAAACTTTTTAGGCAAGTGTCCAGACCTAAACATGCTACCAATTGTGTAGATAGCTACTTTTCCTATCAAAGCTTGATATTCATAATTAAATGTTATATTAAAGCTAGGGAATAACATCATGAGCAATACATACAAATTTTCAAAATAAGATCTATTCTAAATTCAACATGCCAAGCTCAATTTTAAAAGTATTAAATTGGGGGGTTGTTCAATTTTAAAGCGCTTTTTCTAGTTTATAAACATGATTGGAAAAAATTTCACTAATAAAACTGGGGGGTTGTTCAACATAAACTTCTTCTTTTACAAACCCGTTTAGAAAAGCACTTTTTGCATCCATTTGAAATAATTTTAGTCTTTTAAAGCTTGCAAATGCTAGAAAAATTCGTATAGATTCCAATCTAGCAACGAGTGCAAAAGTTTCATCAAAATTTATCCCCTCGATTTGAGAATATCCTTGTGCTACTAAGCGTTCTTTATTTCTAGTGATTCTAGACTGGCCATCTAATTTATTTTTAAAAATCCATTTTACACCTACAACCGGGTAATTAGATGGTCTTTCTACTAATTTCCAAACATTATGTCGCACAAATTGTTCTAACTCTTCATTCATAGCCAAAAACCAAAATTCATCATTTAAAGTGTTTGAAATGGGTTTTGGTTCAATTTCGGAAACAAAACAAATGTTTGAATAAGATTCATGAAGAGAAGAGCGAGTTTTTACCCCAATGGATGGTTCACCAATTATTAGTTCCCGTAGATGATCCTTTGTAAATTTCAAGGCGCTTGGAGGCACATAATCATCTTCTTTGGCAGACTCTTTCTCTTCTTTGGAAGGTTCCTCGTCACCATGCTCCAAAGGTGGTAAGAGATCATCCTCTTTGCCTGCGGAAATTCTTTCTACACAAAGAACAAGCTCATCAAATTTCACATTAATCGACTCTTCAACTTTACTAGTTCTTTTATTAAAAATTCTACAAGCTTTACTAGTTGGAGAGTATCCAAGAAAAGTTCCTTCATTACATTTTTCATCAAACTTTCCCAAACTATCTTTAGTATTCAAAATAAAACATTTACAACCAAAAACTTTGAAGTAAGATACATTAGGCTTCTTTTGAAAATAAAGTTCATACGGTGTGTAATTAACAAATGGGCGAAGCATGATTCTATTCATAACATAACATGAGGTATTTACGGCTTCGGCCCAAAAGGACTTAGGCAATTTATATTCACATAGCATAGCGTGTGCTAGTTCTTGAAGTGTCCAATTCTTTCTTTCTACAACACCATTTTGTTGTGGTGTGCGTGGTGCGGAGAACTCATGTTTAATGCCTAACATATCATAAAAAGATGTAACATTTTCATTTTCAAATTCTCCTCCATAATCCGAGCGAATGCATTTATTTTTTAAATCACTTTCATTTTGAATACGAGTACATAATTTTGAAAATTTTCAAAATGCATCGGATTTGGATGAGAGAAATAATTTCCAACAATATCTTGAAAAATCATCTATTAAAATACATGTATAAAATCTACCACCAAGACTTGCGGTGCTAACGGGACCAAAAAGATCCATATGAATTAATTGCAAGGGTCTTATAGTGGAAATGATATTTTTACTTTTGAAAGAGGATTTAGTAAATTTACCTTTTTGACATGGTGAACAAAGTGAAGGTAAATTTTCATTTAACCTAGGCAATCCTCTAATTAAATCACTTTTGGAAAGTTTTACAATAAGCTTTGTGCTAGCATATCCTAGCCGTCTATGCCAAAGTTCTAGTTCATCATTGCTGGTGATAAAAAGACCGTGAAATGAAACTATATAAACATTATGTATTCTTGGTGCAGTTAGTAAAATATCTTTTGTAGTAGGATTAGATATCTTGCATAAATTAGTAGAAGATTCAAATAAAATATCTAATCCTTTATCGCATAATTGGCTAATAGAAATTAGATTATGTTTTAGCCCTTTCACATAAAGAACATTCGATATTGTAAAGGATTCATTACCAACTATACCAATTCTCATGATCCTTCCTTTTCTGTTATCGCCAAACATCACGATCTCTCCCTTCTTCTTTTCTAGGCTAAGGAACTTTACTTTATTCCCCGTCATGTGCTTGGAGCATCTAGAATCCAAGTACCACACATCTTCATTGTCCTTAGCCTACCTGCACATCTAGAAAGAAGATGAGTGTAAAGATCTGAATACCCAAGCGGTACCACCCATAGAAGAAGTGGAAGCCTTAGGTACCCAGATTTGCTTTAAAGTATTTAGTTTCACTTTCCTGCAAGAACTAAATGTGTGACCCAACCTATGACAGTTTGCACACGAAATAAAGGGGGTTGAGACCCTTTTCTGGAATTTTGTGTTATTCTTGATGGAAGGAATCAGTTTTGCAGAAAAGAATGATTTTGCAAAAAAAATACAGAATTCTTGTATGAGGTGCTAGCGCCGGCGTTAGTGGCTAGCGTCGGGCGGTAGCCCTCACCTCGATATTCGAGCCCAAATTTTCCAGAACCATAGCACTGGTTCCCTAAAATCATATCTGTTGGATCGATTGGCGCCCTTAGAGGGGGGTGAATAAGGGAATAAAAATCCTTTTATATTTTTATGAAAATTACTAAATTGTTTTATAATAGTAGAAGACAAAATAACAATTTAGTTAAAGAAAGAGAATATTGTAATTTGCAATTTAAGATTTAGAAACAAGTGCTAAATTGCTTTATGATGAAAGGGATTGAAATAAACAATTTAGATAAAGTGATACGAATTGAAAACTTTGTAACCAATATAGTAGAGATTATGCCAAAAGAGAGAAATCAAGTAAACACAAAAGGAGACATGATTGTATTATATGAAAAAGTGTTTACATAAATTTGATTTCAATATCGCTAAAAATCAGAGGCGTACAAAAGTAAATATATTTTCCTTTTCTATACCGACTTGTATCCCCACAAACCGGTTAGATTTAGCCTATCCTTCCCCGGATAAGGCCTCAAGCCGCTCTAGCCAATCCTTCCCTGGATATGGCCTCGAGCACCCCCTAGATCTAATCACCTAGAACTAGTCGCCAACACAAGGCGAATTCCTCCCTAAGTCCTACCCAAACCTAGTCGCCAACACAAGGCGAATTCTCTAAACGGTTACAAAAAATATATGGATTGAAAGTAAAGAAAACAATAATAAAAACTCCCTATGAGAGATCTTATGAAGTCGGAGATGAAGGATCACTGTAGTATGAGCGAGGTCGAAGCGATAATCCTTCGGATGTAGCGTGACGTAGTCCTCCTCCAGAATTCTCCTTAAGCTTTTTGTGTGAGATCCATCTTCGGAAGCATAACATCAATGGAATTGTGGCACAAGCAATCTCTCTGGGATCTCTCTCAGATTTCTGGAATAAAGCCTTCAATAATCCTCCCAGCCATCCATTATCAACAAACGAGATCAGGCCTTGTTAAATAACCACTGGAGCTAACACACGGCGTTAAGGTTACCGTCCGACGTTAGTGAATCGTGTACGGCAGTTGCTGACATCGTGCATAAAGTTGGGAGCGTGATAGAACCAAATTTCGTCGAACGGGACTGATTTCGTCGAACGGGCCTTCCTCGAACGCACATTCGTCGAACGGAAAACCGTAACCATCAGGATCGTGCAAACCGCCGGGATCGTGGCAGAAACCAAGTTTGTCGAACAGAATCAGTTTCGTCGAACGGACCTCCAAGTTCGTCGAACACAGCTTGTCGAGCGCAATTTCATCGAGCGCAGGAAATTTCGTCGAACGGAACTCCAAGTTCGTCGAACTCATCTTGTCCAGCGCAATTTCGTCGAGCACAGGCAAATTCGTCGAACGGAACTCCAAGTTCGTCGAACGCTCCAATTCGTCGAGCGCAGTTCAGTTCTGATTTTGTCGAACGCAGGTTCCTTCAGGTTTCATCGAGTGCCTTCAGAGTTCGTCGAACGCTCCAATTCGTCGAGCGCGGTTCAGTTCACATTTTGTCGAATGCCATCTCAGCAGTTTTGCTTCTCAGCGGTTTGCTTCTCAGCAGTTGTTAACGCTGGGTGTTAACAACTAACGCGAGCGTTAACACAATTTCCAGAGAGTCTTTTCCAATTTGTTTTCTACCTGTGAAGTATTGCACCTATAGTTCCTGCACTCTCTAAATACACGACAAGCAAGATCAAATACAATTTGAGATTTGTTATTCTCAAACAAAGGGATGTGACACACATGTCCAACAATCTCCCCCTTTTGATAATAACAAATCCTCTTAGCAAGAAATCATTAAAATTGATTATAGAATATGATAAGTGTTAGAATAATAGTGCAACTATAGTGTTTGATATGCATGATAATGTGCATACTCCCTCTATCTTAATGCTTCCCCTACATAAATGCAATTTATGTTTTACTCCCCCTAAATGATTGATTACATGAATTAGTCTCCCCGTATTCTTCTATATTTCTCCTATATAGATTTCTGCAATTAATCTCCCTTTTGGTATTATCAAAAGAAGGTAGGGTGAGGGTAGTAAGGAGGCATTTCTTATAAATGATAAAGCATGATCGAGCTTTTGTAATATTGATAATGATAAAGATCTTAAGTATAGTATATATAAGAGATTTCAAATAAAAAGATAAGAGTTGTAAGCAAGCGGAAGATTATAAGAAACATCTTTTTGTAACCATGAAAAGCATAAGTAAAAATATGAGTTTTTAGTTGAAAATGTAAAGATGTTTTAACTTTTTTGAAATCTCATAGTTTTATATAAAGATACCAAGCATGAAAATGAACATATCAAAAAGAATATACTACAATGTTACTTAATTTTAAGTTTAAGAGATACCAAAACATTGTAGATATCATGCTAGGTTATCTAGTGCATTTATTATATAAAGAGTAGTATAGATAAAGCATTAGAATCCAATACTCATGAGAAGAAGTGTTATGAAAGATAATGATGTGCACATAAGTGTAATTTGGGCAATGTTAACAATTGATTTAAATCACAAAATACAAGACATATGTAAAGTAAAGTGCACAATAAAACACAAGTAAATTAACTTTCACACACTTTTATGCACACTATTTTATAAAAAGTGGTGTATTAATCAAGGGTTGCACAAGACACTTTACTATTCTTTCCAAGGTGCTCAACCTCACAATGCTTATGAAGACTTATCAGGAGATTCAAGTAGTGCTTGGTGGAGTTATAGTTGTCTACATATATAATTTTTTGTTCACATTTTGTGCGACAACATTCTCCGAATACACTTGTTTTGCAAACCCACAATTTTTGAAACTTAACCACTTTTCAAAATTTCATAAGTGCAATTCAAATGTAGTGTAGGTAATAAACTTATGCAAGTTTTAATTTATTGTACAAATACAATACACAAACAAGCATTTTTAGATTTAAACACACATGTTGATTACCAAAATAAGTGAGTGAAAGGTATCATTATCAATCATAATACATTTACTCATACTTAGAGGCATGCTAAGCTTGGTTCTACACATATTTTTCAATATAATTGATGCACTTTAAATAGATATATCAAAGCATGATAAACAAAACAATGTTCATAGTAATTTGAAGGAATAAATTTTAACATTGTAAATAATAAAATTCATTCATGCTTGATACTAGCAATAAAGATCAAACCGTTTTTTTTATCATTTTTAATGAGATAAAAACAGAAAATCACAATAACATATTTTTGTATTTTTTGAATTTGAACTTTTGTAGTTGATTTTTCATAATATGAATAAAACACAAATCTCAAAACCATATTTTTGAATTCTTGAATTTTGAACTTTTGTAGTTGATTTTTCATAATATAAATAAAAACAGAAAATCTCAAAAACATATATTTTTGTATTTTTGAATTTTGAACTTTTGTAGTTGATTTTTCATAATATGAATAAAACAAAAATAACAAAAGTCAGAAACACAACACATAAGTAGTACATATGAACTAACATATTTTTATAGTTTTTAGAAATTTTAAAACAGAAAAATCACAAACCCAAGCTAGCGCCGGCGCTAGTGCTAGCGCGGCAAACAGTACTTGATTTTTTGTGAATTTTAAATTTTTACTTTTTGATCTTGAATAAGTGTCCTTATAGTAGTGTCACGCAGAAATTTCAGAATTTTTGGAGATCTCTAGGTGGATCAAATTTGCATGAAACTTTGGCTTTTTCAAAAACTTGAGTTTTACAAAACCATTTAAGCACAAAAAATAAATAAATTATGCAAAACACAAGAGGACATATTTTGAACAACCCAAAATATGCATGATTAAAGTGATAGGAAAATAAACTGTTCATGCAGTGAGTAATATAAGTATGTTCTAAGATTAAAAACTACCCGGACTAAATGTCTACACCTTAGCCTCGTACTAAGTGACGGATGGGCATGAGGAGCTGCACACATACTGTAGGTTGGGGTGCTAATCCCATATGCACACACTAGAGAACGCTCAACCTAGCACTCTTTCCCCCCGGTGCCTCGCAAGACCCCACTGGAACCCTCCCCGGTTAAGGATAAGACATGACTTAGAGGTTAGGTCTCTAATGCATACAACCCTACGCCCCTGCTATTATGAGATATGAAGTCATAGGTGAATAATCTGTGGACAACCTATGCTTTTAAACTATGGGTTGATTTATAAACTATGGTTTTTGTTTAATGTGAAGGATTATATATATCCACATAGTTTTTCTACTTTTATGAGATGACGATATGAGATAACTAGCACAATTACTAATATTCAAATAAGTGATAATGCTAGTATGATGTGTTTTGGGTTTATTGTCACGTCATAAGATTAACATTAATATTGCATGTATTCCGAAATAGAGTTTCAAATTATAGATGTAGAATAAAGTGATGATTTAGTTTGATTTATTCTTTCATTACAAAGTTGATTCTATAGTCTACAAATATGAGAGATACATGCAATCACTAGAAAAGCATATCAATACATCAAATAATGTAAAGAAAACATTATTCATATTTTTATCATAAGATTCATAATTCCTAGGTGATAAACATTATTGATTTGAGATATTTCTTGATAAAACATGAATTATGATTTATGATTATAGAGAATTTTGCATAGAATATATGTTAGATCATCATGATGTATGTGAATTTTATTCCTTCTAAACTTATGACATTATGATTTGGTGATTTTCTTTTGAAAGAACATGTTTGATTTGTAAGTCTAGAACATGATGATCATGCAATCATATAAAAGACAAAGATCACATATATAACATTTTGAAATTTATAATAAAATTGCACTCAATAATTGACTTTATTGATCTTTGGTTTTGCATGATAATATATGATTCATGATACACAATTCATATATATTCTAATGATTAATCCATAAACTATGTGTTTGTTTGGAATTTTGGTATTCTATTATAATTTCAAAATCACATAGTTATCATGAAATTTGAATAACCTTGTAAATATTATACCTAGCATAAATATATAAGCATAGACCAAGAAGTGATGCTAGGATGATGAGTTTGAATGCAATGTTATTACATAGGATTAATGGAGATAATGTTGCATGTAATATTAGAAGGTTTTTAATTAATTTTCTTTAGACCTAGAATGAAATGATTAAACTTTTGATTTGAACTTAATGATACAAGTTGATTCTAAGGTCTAAATTACATGCAAACAATGGTGACACACATCACACACATAATATCTAAATTAATATATGAAACAATTATACTAAGGATAGCATGTGATGAAAAATCCATAAACACAGAAATTTCTGAATCAAGCAAACTAAGATAGCTTTTAAAACGGAGTTGAAATTGGGCAAATTGACAGCACCAAACGAACTCAAATGGGTAAGCCTAGTTCTCTGTTAGATGGAGATTTCTGAGCTCTTTCCGAAAATATATAAAATGCGAAAATCAGACGAGCAGATCAAAGATATGGATGTTTGAAGTTTTGATCGTAAACTCGCATTTTTGAAAGATTAAACAAGCGTTTAGATGAATTTTTGTTTTCAATTTTTTTAGATAATATTCTTTATTATAAGGGCTATCATATGCAGCAAACAAAAATAGAAAAGAATCAAAAACATTGCGTATTTTAATTTTTAGTTTAAGGCCTTTAATAAACCATTTAAATCCATTCATTAAAATAATTTCATTAGTCTTGATAATAATTTCAATATTCAATTTATGATGATAATTCAAGATATTTATGAGTAAAGGATTTAAAAGGATAAAAACAACAACAAAGATGAGAGATAGATCACTTTTTAAAATCATATGACTTTATGTTCAATTTAATTTAATTTGATTTGTTAAACATTAGGCTTAATATGTGAAAGTCATATTTCATGATATATAAAGTGATCATAGCATGTTTGTTCAAAAAATAAAAAATAAACAAAAGTAAAAAAAAAACAATAAGCATATCATGAAGTAGAGTAATGATGTTTCATTTTTTTATAGTTTCTACTTCATGCATTTGAAAGATACTAAATGATAAGAGATTTAGGTATCCAAAGTTGACCATGTGTAATGGTTCCTTTGGGTACCCAAATATGACCTGATGATTTTTTTAGGAGACAAGGATAAATGGGCCATTTCAATTAACGTTGATGTGTCATTTTTCTTTAAGGGTCTCCATTCATACCTTGGTTGTTTATCTTTTAAATTCATATTATGATTATGTGACATCTTTATATGATTATAGTTGTTTGAAAAATAATTCATTTGTGATTAATGTTTATTGAAATTATTTTTCAAAATAGATTGATGTTGATAATCATAATGAATTTTATTATATGGATTCTTTGAAAGTTTATAAGAGTGATTGTCTTTCTTTAGAAGTGATTGTTGAAAGAGTGGGTTACAAAATGTTTTAAAAGATTGATTCTTATTTTGATGATTTTCAATTCCACTCTTTGTTATAGACATACTCTTATAATATGAAGGATAATATTTTGTAGTTTGATTTTCATGTAAAGGAGTTTTTAAATTTGAGTCATGATTGAAAATATATTGAGACTTATAATAGTGACTCTTAAGAATTTTGTGAGGGTCATAATTCTTTTTGAAACTAAACTCCTTGAGTTGATGTATGAAAATGGTCCTTTTTAGAAATGATTTTGTAAGTTAACTTATCTTTGTTATTCAAAATCTTATGATGAAAGTCATTACTAGAAATTAGAACTTTTTCAACAAAAGATTTTAATTGTCTTAACTTACAAGTTAAAGCATCATTTTCAATTATCAATTTTTCATTATGCTTTTTAGAAACTAAGAACCATTTTTCAATATCCTTGAATTTTTCTTTTAATATATTGCAATCTAAACAAGGAGTAGGAATTTCAACTAAAGAGCATGAAAGTGAATTTAACACATCAGTTTGACTACTCCTTTATAGGATCTGATCAGACTGTTAAGTCCTTTTGATCAACCTAGCTCTGATACCACTTGATAGTTTATATAGGTGTAGTCAATAATACCTAGAGGGGGGTGAATAGGTTCTACTTATTTTCTTTGTTTGAACCTAATGTTTTTAGCTGCAGAAAACACAAGCACAGAAAACACACAAGGATGTATAGAGGTTCCTTAAGACAGGGTGTCTTGAGTAGTCCTCTTTCCCCCTTCACCTTTCTAACAATGAGTTAGATAAGGCCACAAACTCCAATCTCGGCTCCTTGAGCTTACACCACAAGTTCCTCAGAACTTCTCAGATCAAGAGTGATCCTACCTCAGGCACAGCAGCCCAACACTCAGGCTCAGCAGCCCTACACCTCAGGCTCAACAGCCCTACTCCTCGGGCTCAATAGCCCTACACCTCAGGCTCAACAGCCCTACACCTCAGGCACAGCAGCCCTACAGCTCAGAGTTATGAACTCCTACCACTCAGAAATCCCATAAATTTCCTACCTCAGACCTATCAAGAAGTCCTACCACTCAAGTTGTCAACACAGCTTTACTCACAGGCTCAACAGCCTTTTACTCAGGCAACAATGCCTTACAAAGATGTAATAGAGTTTGAGTTAGATACAAAAGACACAAGGATTTACTCTTAGGTCTTCTGGATCCTTTCTTCAGATCTGAAAACAATAGCTTCAGATTTGTATCCCCTTGATCTTCTCCTTCAGCAAAGCAGAAGATCAACTTGTCCTTCTTGAGTTTGTATAGGAAGAGCTAACTAATCTCCCTTAGAAGATTAACTTCAGCTGCAGAGAATGACTTCAACTGGCTGAATCGCGAATGCTCGATTGCGGCGTGTAGCAAAAGCTTCTTGATAGAATAGTACATCTTGATGTGCCCTAACATCTTCTTTTATACCCCCCCAGAAGGCTTCAACGGCTATATCGATCCTCCTGACACAGTATGGGGCTGATTGGACTTGCTTTTCCCTCTCAAATATCATTTGCGCCAAAAGGAGATCCCGTCAAAACATTTGGATCTGTCTCAGCGGTTGGGCTGAGACAACATCCAGTCTCAGCGGTTGGGCTGAGACAGCTTCCAGTCTCAGCGGCAGCTCCAGTTCCCTTCTCAGCGGTTGCTCCAGTCTCCTTCTCAGTGGATCCGCTGAGATGGCTCCTCGTCTCAGCGGTTCTGACCCATCGTCTCAGCGGCTATGCTGAGACAGATCTTCATCTCCTTGTAGATGATTTCTTCTTATCTAAGGCCATGTTTGGCCCTTCCTTTTGAGTCACCTGTGCTTGTATATCTTACACAAGTATAGCTTTGTTAAATACAATATGTCCTTAGCATTGAGAGTGATGCCTCTTCAAATCAAGGTAATATTGAGGGCAAAATTCCCAACAGATACACTAAAATTATAGTTGAACTCCTTATAATGTTTTGTTAACACTAAGAAAATAAATTTAATTATGTCATAGGAAACCTCAAACGCAACCTGAAATTTATTAAATCTTAAATGGGTATGGATGCTAATGATAATGATGATCAATATACCATGAAAATGTAGATTTTAAAGTAGACCTAAATCAAAAGTAATATATTGGAAAACCAAGTTGAAAGCACAGGGTTTAGGAGCATAATATACTTTACCCTAATGAGAGTCCTTGGCTTCGTTTGGCACGACTTATTTGCTCCGGTGAGTTTGGTAAAAAATGTCATTATAATAGAATGTATGTTTGGCAAGACAAAGGTTATGACCTCTACCAAGAAAATAAACTAATTTTTAGCGTAAAATGCATGTATTTTTTTAAGATGAGGTCGGGCGTTCACGAACGACGGTTAATGACCACCGCATTCATGACCACCGCGTTCATGACCGCCACCAACGAAGCCAAAGTTCTCTGCCTATTTGTAGCCTCCCAAGCTCCAACTGTCAGAAAGAAAATGTTAAAATGAAGATGTCATAGGAAAAAAATTTATCTGTCAATTTTCTTGTTCAGAAGCAAAATGTTGTTTTATATATTAAGTAAATTTGCCTTCTTCACCAGAAAAAATGAACTTACACACTCAAAATCCCATTTCCTATTATCCCATTCTTTCTAATGCTAGGGCATTGTCGGAGAGGAGGAACATTGTTAATGAGGAGAAGAGCGCCAAGGACTGCATGGATATATTGTTTGATCTTGTGGCGCCCTTAGAGGGGGGGTGAATAAGGGCAATTTAAAACTTTGATAATTTTTGTAACAAACGAAACAATATATGTATATAGAGACAAATAATTGAATTTAAAAACAAGATTTTATTTCATCAAAGATAATGAGTAGAAATAATTCCAATAAAGCTTGCAATCAAAGGCTTACAATTAATAAAATCTCTTGTCTCTTTTCACCGGTCCTTCTCCTAAGGACCGGTTGGCTATAGCCTATATCTCCCAGATATAGACACTAGCCTCCCCCTAAATCAAATCTTGATCTAGACGCAGCACACACGGCGGCGATTTTCTCCCAAGCCACACAAGGACTTGACACCGCACACAAGACGATGATTTACCCTAGACCACACAAGGATCTAACACCACACACAAGGTGATGATTTCCCCTAAGCCTCACACGGACTTAGACGCCGCACGCAAGACGACGATTTCTACAACGATTACAAGATGAATGTAAATATAAATGAAATACAAATTAAAAACCCCCTTTAGAATTTCTGGACCAAAGCAGCGAAGAACCCTTGAGAAAGTCTCCTTGGAACGCATGTACAATCTTCGGCTTCGCTCTCTCTTTTCTTCTTCAAGGATGGGGATTTTCGTTCTCTGGAGCTCTCTGGACGATAACACTCAGGAAGAAGGCTTGAAAGTCTGAAGGCATAAAATCCACGAAGTTCTGAACCCTTTTAATTAAAAAAGAGCTGTCGCCGTCCGTTAGCTAGGTATCGCCAGAATCCGATATCTCCAGAGGCTGCCACGTGTCCTACTAATTCGACGTTTCTGCGCAGAGTTGAGGTCGTGGTTGAGACGTGGGCTGTCGGATATCTGATATCACTATCGGAAATCCGTTAGCTTGCGTAACTGCTGCACGTCGTAGAGTTGCGGGAAGATCGTGGGCTGTCGGATATTCGATATCACTATCGGAAATCCGTTAGCTTGCGTAACTGCTGCACGTCATAGAGTTGCGGGAAGATCGTGGGTTGTCGGATATCCGTTACTGCTGTCGAAAATCCGATAGCTCTTAACCGCTGGGAAGAAATCGTGCGCTGTCAGAAATCCATTAGCTCACAACCGCTGGGAAGAAATCGTGCGCTATCGGAAATCTTTAGCTAGCTGTCGGAATTCCGATAGCTCTAATTTCTGGAAAATCGGTATTTTGCTCCAATTGCAAACATGTTATCCTTGCACCTGTTATTTGCGCACCATTAATCAAAAATAGGATCAAATACATTCGGGATTTGTTATTCTCAAACCGGACGAGTGCGGAACGCATGCTCCAACAATCTCCCCCTTTTGATAATAACAAATCCTTATAAAAAGAAATCGAATAAATCCTATAGAGATATTGAAAAGTATATCATGTGTGTACAAATGTGAACGTTTGATCTTCATGATCTCCCCCTTAATATGATATGATTTCCCCAAAATATTCTCCCCCGACATATAAACTCCCCCTACATATAAACTCCCCCTACATGAATGCTCACTTAATTAATTAAATATTTTAAGTGATTTAAGTGATTTAAGTGATTACTTATGATTTCTTATTATCTTCTCCCCTTTGATATTATCAAAAGTAATGAATAGAGACGAGGAAATAGTATCATAGAGATATGGAAGAAAAATAAGAAAGAGTATAGGGAAATTGGAGTACACTAGCGGAAGCCTTGTAAGTTATATGATATGAGATAGGAACCCGTAGAGATTAGGCTAAGCATTCTAGTAATGTGTTATAATGTATAGAAGCAAATATACTTAACCATGATGAGATTCAATTTCAATTATCAGAGAAAGACACATGAGAATATTGAATATTGAATCGTTTCGGTCCAATTCTCATAAGAAGAAATTTTATAAATAACAATGAAGTGTAGTAGTGATACTTTGAGAAAGAATACATATGAATATATTTAAAATATACATGATCATGGAATTGTTAAACATAACATAAATATACATAAAGCCAAACTTATGAACTTATAGAAACTTGCAAGTATACATAAAAGGACCATTTTGGTTTTGCATAACAAGACACTTTACAATTCTTTCCAAGGTGCTTAACCTCACAATGCTCATTAAGACTTATCAGGAGGCTAAGTAGTGCTTGGTGGAGGATCCTTTTCAATTCTTTATTTAGTGCATTTAAATTTTTTGTGTTGGCAAAATATATGTTTTGCTTTTTGATTTGCCCCCTTTTTTTTAATATTTGTATATGGAAAGGATCTCCGAATTCACTTGCATGCAAAAATGGTATAATGTGAATAAGTGCAAAGTAGCAAAGGTTAAAGTGGCATTTATGAAATGTATTTTGTTATGTTTGATCAATCATGATATATGTATAAAATAAATTTTATGAACATGTATTACTAAAGTAAGTGTTTGTGATTGCTCATTGTCATAGATAAAAGATTTCTTATACTTAGAGGCATGCGAAAACAATTCTTTAGTACTGTATGAAAGTGTCATTTTTGATAACTGAACATTGAACATCATAAGCATGTGTTAAGCTTTTGTCAGGGAAAATAACACATGAAGAAGCATTTATGCCAGATTAAAAAAAATTCCCTTATGAACATTTATAGAAACAGGTAATGAAGAAGCTAGTAGAAATGATGAGGATTCGGAGTGAAAAGGACTCCTGGGAGCTATCGCCATCCGACATCCTACTGTCGCCATCCGACAGCTGCCCAGCCCAGATCTTTCTTCATTTTTTGTGAATTTCTTTTATGAGATATTTTAAGTACCCTTTTGTTAAAGTGCTGTAATAATTTTTAAGATTTGGACATGTTATATGTTGGTGAATGTCTATGTTAAGATTTAGTTTTTGTTGTTTTTTTTAATGTAAGGCTATTTTGATGTTTTTTTAATTTTATAGATAATAAGTAGTGATATAATCAGTGTGAAATATCTAGGATTCCCAATTCTAGCCTAAGCATAGAGAAACGGGAATCCGGTAACGGTTTAGTGAATATATCCGCTAGTTGTGAATCCGTTCCTATGATGTTGATTTTTACATTACCCTTCTTAATATGATCCCTTATAAAATGATGTCGGACATCTATATACTTAGATCTAGAGTGTAATACGGGATTATTAGTTAAGTCTATAGTACTTTTATTATCACACTTTAATTCTACACTACTTTGTTGCATGCCAAAGTCTTCTAATGTTTGTGACATCCAAAGAGCTTGGGCACAACAACTACCTAGTGCAATATATTCGGCCTCGGTAGTAGAGAGGACAACAGAATTCTATTTCCTACTCGACCAAGAAATAAGTGAATGGACGATAAAATGACAAGTGCCACTAGTGCTTTTCCTATCTAAAGAACATCCTGCATAATCTGAATCCGAAAAGCCATGTAAAATAAAGGAATCATTATGAGGATACCATAATCCTAATTTAGATGTTCCTATAAGATATCGAAAGATGCGTTTCACCGCTTTTAAATGTGACTCTTTAGGATTAGCCTGAAATCTAGCACATAAACAAACGACAAACATAACGTCAGGTCTAGATGCGGTTAAATATAATAAAGATCCTATCATGCTTCTACAAAGGGTTTGGTCAATTGAAACTCCACTTTCATCTTTTCCTAATTTTAGTGAAGCACTCATAGGAGTGTTTGCATGCTTAAGATTTTCATATCCAAATCTTTTTAACATATCATGAATATATTTGGATTGACATATAAAAATATCATCATGTTTTTGTGTAATTTGAAAACCTAGAAAATATGAAAGTTCTCCTACCATGCTCATTTCAAATTCATTTTTCATAATTTGAACTACTTCATTACACAACTCTTCATTAGTGGCTCCAAAAATAATATCATCAACATAAATTTGCAAAATAACTAAATCATGATCAATTTGCTTAATGAAGAGTGTAGAATCCGCACTTCCTATTTTATAATCGTGCTTTAATAAATATTGAGTTAATCGACCATACCAAGCACGAGGTGCTTGTTTTAATCCATAAAGTGCTTTATCTAATTTATAAACATAATTTGGATATTTCTCATTTATAAAGCCAGGGGGTTGTTCTACATAAACCTCCTCTTTTATATACCCGTTTAAAAATGCGGTTTTGACATCCATTTGATATAATTTAAATCTTTTAAAACAAGCAAATGCAAGAAATATCCTAACCGCTTCTAATCTTGCTACGGGTGCAAAGGTTTCATCAAAATCTACCCCTTCAATTTGTGCATAACCTTTTGCAACTAATCTGGCTTTATTTCTAACAATTCTAGATTCATTATCCAATTTATTTTTAAAAATCCATTTAACTCCAACGACAGGATGATTTTTGGGTCGTTCTACAAGATTCCAAACCTTATTACGTTCAAATTGATTAAGTTCTTCATTCATAGCTAAAAACCAAAATTCATCATTTAAAGCGGTGGAAACATCTTTTGCTTCTATTTCAGAGACAAAGCAAAGGTTTGAAAATAAAACATGTAACGATGAACGAGTACTAACCCCTTTTTGCGGATCTCCAATGATAAGCTCCTTTGGATGATCCTTTGAAAATCTCAATTCACTTGGAGGCACATATTCTTCTCTTTCTTCTTCTTCTCTATCTTCTTCTTCTTCTCTTTCTCCTTCTCTTTCTTCTTCTTTTTCTTCTTCATTTTCTCCAAGTTTTTCATCATCACTCTCACCGAAGGAAGGGGTTCATCTTCTTTTCCTGTAATTTTCTTTTCTACACATGAAACAAACTCATCAAACCTAACATGAATAGATTCTTCAACTATTTTTGTTCTTTTATTAAAAATCCTATAAGCTTTACTAGTTGAAGAATAGCCAATAAAAATACCTTCATCACATTTTTCATCAAATTTTCCTAAGGAATCTTTAGAATTCAAAATAAAACATTTACAACCAAAAACTTTGAAATAAGAAACATTTGGTTTTTTACTAAAAATTAATTCATAAGGAGTTAATTTTAAAATAGGGCGAAGCATTACTCTATTAATTACATAACATGTCGTACTAACCGCTTCAGCCCAAAAAGATTTTGGTAATTTAAATTCAGATAGCATCGTACGGGCTAACTCTTGAAGAGTTCTATTTTTCCTCTCCACTACACCATTTTGCTGTGGTGTGCGTGGAGCGGAAAATTCATGTTTAATTCCTAACTCCGTACAAAAAGAAATAAACTTTTCATTTTCAAATTCTCCTCCATGATCCGATCGTATGCGTTTAATTTTTAACTCTAATTCATTTTGAATACGCAAACATAATTTTGAAAATTATGAAAATGCATCGGATTTGGAGGTTAGAAATAAAGTCCAACAAAAATGAGAATAATCATCAATCAATACAAATGTATATTTTCTACCTCCTAAGCTAGAAATTCCAATTGGCCCAAATAAATCCATATGTATTAATTGAAGTGGCCTAGTGGTAGAAATAATATTTTTACTTTTGAAAGATGATTTTGAAAATTTTCCTTTTTGGCAAGGCACACATAATGAAGAAGATAAATTTCCATTTAACAATGGTAAATCTTTAATTAATTTATCTTTTGAAAGTTTTGTAATTAACTTGGCACTAGTATGTCCAAGTCGCCTATGCCATAATTCTAATTCATCATTTTTTGATAAAAAACATTTTAAAGTAGAATTTGAAAAATCAAGAAATTTAATCATATATACATTATGACATCTAGGTGCGGTAAAAACAATTTCTTTTGTTTTAGAATTAATAATTTTGCACAAATTTGTAGAAGATTTAAATAAAACATCTAAACCCTTATCACATAATTGACTAATATAAATCAAATTATGCTTTAATCCTTCTACAAATAAGACATTTGAAATTGAAAATTTTTTGTTACCCACAACTCCGATGCCGATGATTTTTCCTTTTCCATTATCTCCGAATGTAACAACTCCTCCTTTCTTCATCTCCAGGCTAAGGAACTTCTCTTTATTGCCCGTCATGTGCTTTGAACAACCCAAGTCCAAGTACCACACGTCTTCTTTTTCCTTAGCCTGCCAACACACCTCAGTGTCACTTTGGACACTGCATTCGTCATTAGATATGACGCTCTTTCCCATTAAGCACATGTTGGCCTCCTCTTCTTTACTTGAGCTTGAACTGCTTGCATCCTCAAAAGTAGTATCATCCCATGTTTCCGCCTTCAGCACCTTCTTCGTCCCTTTGTGCTTCTTTTCTTTAAGTTCTTTTAAGTACTTTGGACACTTGCTTCGAATGTGTCCTAACTTCTTGCAGTGATAGCACTCCGGTGGCGGTCTCTCTTCCTCTTCATCGTCTTCCTTTCCTTTTTTCTTTCTAAACGTCTCCTTCTTAAAATACTTCTTAAATGAATTCCTCCTCTCTGGATTTTTCATAAATTTTCTAAACTTTCTAACAAATAAACTTTCCTCATCTTCTTCTTCCTCCTCAGAATCACTACTTTCCTCCTTCTTAGATCTTAGAGCCAATCCCATCTTCTTTGGCTCCATATACTCTTGTTGTTGAATTTTCAATTCAACTTCGTGAGTTTTCAAGTTCCCA
This sequence comes from Dactylorhiza incarnata, assembly GCA_033032865.1. Taxonomy (NCBI): domain Eukaryota; kingdom Viridiplantae; phylum Streptophyta; class Magnoliopsida; order Asparagales; family Orchidaceae; genus Dactylorhiza; species Dactylorhiza incarnata. Next base: position 5,846,250 of record JAWHQI010000134.1, read on the forward strand.
ATCAGGCTTTCAATATTAAGAGCTTTAAGATCATGAGATTCAGAAATAGCCGTCACTTTGGGATTGAATTTAGGAGGGAGAGATCTAAGAAGTTTTCTTACCAAATCACCATTTGAGAAATTTTTTCCTAAAACTTTTAAGTCATTTACTATCTTAGTGAATCTTGTGTACATGGTATCCACATCCTCATCTACCTCCATCCTGAACTTTTCAAATTCTGACTCCAATTGGAAAAGCTTTGAGTCCTTCACCTGCGAGGTACCTTCATGAGTAATTTCCAATAAATTCCAAATTTCATATGCAGTTTGACATGCGCAGGTTCTATTAAATTCAGTTTTATCAAGAGCACAAAATAATGCGTTCATTGCTTTTGCATTATTTTTGCATTTTAATTTGTCCTGGTCATCCCATTTATCTTTGGGTTTTTCCATGACAACATCACCAATTGTAAAAGTAGGATGAGTATAATTTGTTTCAACCATATTCCATACTTCAATATCTAATGATATTAAAAAACACCTCATCCTAGTTTTCCAATAATTATAAGCGGAACCGGTAAATAATGGTGGTCCAGTTATTCCTTGCCCCTCAGAAAATGCATGATCATGGTGCGCCATAATTCCAGGTGGTTAAACCTTATAAGGAATTAACCTGGCTCTGATACCACTTGTTGGATCTTGTGGCGCCCTTAGAGGGGGGTGAATAAGGGCAATTTAAAACTTTGATAATTTTTGTAACAAACGAAACAATATATGTATATAGAGACAAATAATTGAATTTAAAAACAAGATTTTATTTCATCAAAGATAATGAGTAGAAATAATTCCAATAAAGCTTGGAATCAAAGGCTTACAATTAATAAAATCTCTTGTCTCTTTTCACCGGTCCTTCTCCTAAGGACCGGTTGGCTATAGCCTATATATCCCAGATATAGACACTAGCCTCCCCCTAAATCAAATCTTGATCTAGACGCAGCACACACGGCAGCGATTTTCTCCCAAGCCACACAAGGACTTGACACCGCACACAAGACGATGATTTACCCTAGACCACACAAGGATCTAACACCACACACAAGGTGATGATTTCCCCTAATCCTCACACGGACTTAGACGCCGCACGCAAGACGACGATTTCTACAACGATTACAAGATGAATGTAAATATAAATGAAATACAAATTAAAAACCCCCTTTAGAATTTCTGGACCAAAGCAGCGAAGAACCCTTGAGAAAGTCTCCTTGGAACGCGTGTACAATCTTCGGCTTCGCTCTCTCTTTTCTTCTTCAAGGATGGGGATTTTCGTTCTCTGGAGCTCTCTGGACGATAACACTCGGGAAGAAGGCTTGAAAGTCAGAAGGCATAAAATCCACGAAGTTCTGAACCGTTTTAATAAAAAAAGAGCTGTCGCCGTCCGTTAGCTAGGTATCGCCAGAATCCGATATCTCCAGAGGTTGCCACGTGTCCCACTAATTCGACGTTTCTGCGCGGAGTTGAGGTCGTGGTTGAGACGTGGGCTGTCGGATATCCGATATCACTATCGGAAATCTGTTAGCTTGCGTAACTGCTGCACGTCGTAGAGTTGCGGGAAGATCGTGGGCTGTCGGATATCCGATATCACTATTGGAAATCCGTTAGCTTGCGTAACTGCTGCACGTCATAGAGTTGCGGGAAGATCATGGGCTGTCGGATATCCGTTACTGCTATCAGAAATCCGATAGCTCTTAACCGCTGGGAAGAAATCGTGCGCTGTCAGAAATCCGTTAGCTCTCAACCGCTGGGAAGAAATCGTGCGCTATCAGAAATCCGTTATGTACAACCCGGGGTTCGCCTGGCTCCTCCCAGGGATCTCGCAGAACACCAATAATTCTCAGCACCCGGGGTGAGGCGAGATCAGTGGCTTGGTCTCTCTCTCTCCGCGCTCGGCAGGAGGGCCTCATTCCTAAGGTTCAGCGAGACCCTCGAGGTCGCAGAGACAGCAGGGGCTCGCGCATACACTTTGGCGAGACCAGGAGGGCGAGCATTCCTCGCAGACCCCTCTTCCATGGGGCTGGAAGCTAGAATTACCTCTTTGCCCCTGAGGGTCTGCCGATAGCCACCCCGGACAACGGAGTTTGGCTGTTAGCAGACCAAGTTGGGGTGCGTATAGTAAAATCGAGAGGCAGATTCCTGCTATTTGCAGGCCAGATCAGAAAATCTATAAATAGGATCCAAAGGGCACCTTTGGAGAGGACTTCTCTTTTGAGCTTCTCTCTCCTCAGGCCATCCTTGAGCTCTCCAAGGTGCCCAGGCTTCAGCTTTTGGCTTGGGAGGGGAAGCGCTCTAAAGATCTTCCGGGTGTGTGGTGGGTCCTCCTAGCTGAACCTAAGGATCAGTGTCTAACTCCGAGGCTCCGGTCTGTTCTCTCGCGAGATTAGTAAGTGTCAGTCGCCCCCCAACCCGTTGGGGGCCCCGAACTCCACAGAAACCGAGAAATCGGTTTCAACATTTTGGTGCGGTGAGCGTGGAGTGCGACTAGCCCAAGAAAATCTCAGGGAAAGCATGACCGACGAGGAAGAACGGGACGCGAACCCAAGAGGCTCGCCACCCCCAGGAGCACCGGCCATAGTGGAGATGTTGGCGGATCTTAGGCGAGATCTTCTTGGAGGTTTGCAGAGCGCTCTCGCCACCGCGCTCGGCGGTTTCGCGACCCCGGCGCCCCAGGTGGCTCATCAACCTGGAGTCGGCGAGAGCGAGCCTTTTCATCGGGCGGGAAAAGAGGTAGCGGCCCCGGGAGGAGGGCAAGATCTGTCTGGGCGAGAGCTGTTCCCCAGCCCTGCTGGGGGAAGCAAGAATCCGGTAGGGGAGGCTCTCGCGGGTGGAAGCTCGGCTAGGGAGGTCCCGGCGAGCTGTCCTCTGGCGAGATCGGTAGGAGCAGGGTCGCCTGAGGAGCTCGCGAGAAGGATAGAGCAAGTCCAGAAGGTGAGTGGGGGAAGTCTTTTCTGCGAGATGGTGCTCTCAGCACCACTCCCCGAGGGATTCAGGGAGCCGGCCATGATGCAATACTCCGGCAATGATGACCCCATTCAACACCTGCAGTGGTTCGAGGATATGGTCTCGATCAGACCCATGTCGGAAGCTTTCAAGTGTCGACTCTTTGCTACTACCCTAATGGAGAAGGCAAGGGACTGGTTCCACCAGATCTCCTCAGGATCGATATATACCTTCTAGAATTTGCGTAAGTGTTTTCTCTTACGTTTCTCCGCCATGAAGAAAAGAAAGAAGGATCCAGAGTCGCTCTTCGACATCAAGCAGAGATCAGGAGAGCCGTTGGCTCATTATCTGGAGCAGTCCGAGAGGAGGTTCTCCTTATCCAAGAGGTCTCGGGGTTCACCCTCCAGCTCGCCTTCACGTTGGGGCTGAGGGAAGGCTTTTTCAAGATGGACCTCAAGAAGAGGGCTCCTCAATCTTATGAAGAATTGATGGAGAGAGCGGCAGAGGGGGTAGAAGGGGAGGCAGCAAACCCCGAGTTCGCAAAGAGATTGGCACGGCTGAGTGAGCCGGAAGGGAGGCAGCAAGAGCCAAGGAGAAGAGAGGAAGCAAGGGCCCCAGAGTGGGAATGGAGGCAGCAGGGTGGAGGAATGCAAGGCCCAGGGAGGGGTTTCCCCCACGGGGGAGGGAACTTCCAAGGAGGGCAGGGAAGACCTCACCAGCTGGGGTGGAGACAGGGCCCGAGGCCATTTCCACCCCCCCCCCCCCCCCCCCCCCCACCAGGCAATGGAGATCGGTAGAGGAAGAGTAGGAAGAGGAAGAGTAGGGGGAGCCGGGGGAGCTGGCACCAGAAGAAGGAACCGAGGAGTCGGGGATGAAGCAAGGGGGGTGGCGCTTCCGTACTGTGACTTCCATCAGGAGGAAGGCCACGCAACGGCCACCTGCCCTGAATTCTTGGAAGTCAGAGGGGCGAGAGCCCCAGCACCACAGGCACAGCAAGGAGGGGCAAGGATAGAGGAGATTCTACCCCAGGGGGATGAGGATGAAAGGTGCGAGGATCGGGTGGACGTAGGAAATCGAGGAGGGATCGGAGTGATCCATGGGGGGGTGGGGGTCGAGGCAACCCGGAAGGCGAGCCTCCATGCCATGTATCGTCAAAGTGTGGCTTCAACCTCCCAAGCCCCACCCCCTGCAGAGAAAATCACCTTCTCCCAGAAGGACCTGCCCGGTCACGAAGACCTATTCTGTGATGCGCTGGTCATCCAGACGGCAATCGAGAACTTCACCGTCTCTCGAATCTTGGTGGACAACGGGAGCTCGGTCAATGTTATTTTCAAGAAGGCGTTCGACGAAATGAAGGTGGAGCCCAGGAGGGTGTTGGCTTTAGACGGCCCGCTGTTCGGATTCTCAGGAGAAAGGAAGGAAGTAGAGGGAGGAGTGGGACTCCATGTGACCTTGGGAGGGCAGTCCCAGAACTGCCGCTTTGTGATAGTGGACGCCCCCAGTAGCTATAGCGCCATCTTCGGACGGCCTCTTATCAGCGCGTTCCGGTGTGTCCCATCCACTTTCCATCAATGCCTCAAGTTCAACGCGGGAGGAATCCAGGTCCGGGTCCGGGGAGACCCCAAGGTGGCGAGACAATGCTATGTAACTGCTGTCAACACCATCTCGTGGATGGGAGAAGTGGAGGAGTGGGACAAGGTGATGGAAGAAGTGGCCGAGGCCGAAGAGGGGGAGAGGTTGGAAGGAAGGAGGGGTGAAGGAGTAGTTCATGCCCAGGAAGGGGTCACTGAAGGACCCAGGGAGAGGAAGGAAGAAGGAGAGCTTGGAGAAGAGGAGGCCCCAGGGGACGGGGTGGAGGAGCTAATGGAAGTAGGGGAGGAAGGGAGGAGAGAAGCGGTTCAGGCCCAGGAAAGGGGTCGGTGAAAGGCCCAAGGCGGAAAAGAAAGAGGGAGAGAAAGAAGAGGAGCAGAACCCCTGGGGGGAGCAGTCCTGGCTAGAGGCTGTAGATGAAGTGGTGGAGGTGGAGATCACCACTAAAGCCGGGATGATTGAGAAGATCAAGATCAATGGGGAGCTCAGCCCGGAGGATCGGGCAAAGATCTTGGCCTGCGTCCAGGACAATGTGGACTTCTTCGCCTGGAGCGCTGCAGAGATGCCAGGGATCGAGGTGGACGTGGCGTGTCATCACCTCAACCTCGACCCCGACGCTCGCCCCATCCGCCAGAAGAGGAGGCCCGCGGCGGACAAACTGGAGGTGCCCATCCGGGAGGAGGTGAACAAACTCCTAAAAGCTGGCTTTGTATCAGAAATCCAGTACCCAGGTTGGGTCTCCAATGTCGTGATGGTAACCAAGGGGGAGGGTAAGTGGAGAATGTGTGTGGATTTTTCCTTGCTTAATAAATCATGCCCCAAGGACTGTTATCCCTTGCCTAGAATCGACGCGCTAGTTGATTCAACCGTCGGTTTTTCTGTGATGTCTTTTTTAGATGTTTTTTCAGGTTATCACCAGATCCGCATGCACCCTCCCGACATTAAAGATGTGTCCTTCATCACCGGGGATGGGTGCTATTGTTACAAAATGATGTCATTTGGTTTGAAGAACGCAGGGGCCACCTATCAGCGTATGATGGATAGGGTGTTTTGCGAGCAGAAAGGGAGGAACTTGGAGGTCTATGTGGATGACCTAATGATCAAGAGTCAAAATCTCGAGTCCCATCTCAGTGACCTCGAAGAAACTTTTGAGACTTTGAGAAAGTTTAAGATGAGGCTTAACCCCTTTAAGTGTGTCTTCGGGGACAGTCGAGGGAAGTTCTTGGGTCATTTGTTCACCCCTCTTGGGGTGGAGCCTAACCCAGACAAGGTAAGGGCGATCCTGGAGTTGAGATCTCCGCGGAGTGCGAAAGAGGTCCAGCGTCTGGCAGGGAAGTTAGCTGGGCTGAGCAGGTTCCTTTCCAAGGCAGGGGAAAAAAGTTCTTCCTTCTTCAAGATATTAAGGGGTAATCAAAAATTCGAATGGACCCCCGAGTGCGAAAGGGCTTTTCAAGTGCTAAAAGAACAATTGACCCAGGCCCCACTATTACAAGGGCCGAGGCAAGGAGAAGATCTATACCTGTACTTGGGGGTAGGGCCAGAAGCGGTTAGCTCAGTGTTGGTTCGAGAGGAGGGGAAGAAACAACTCCTCATCTACTACGTAAGCAGGGTACTCAGGAAGGCCGAACTCAGATATCCTATCCTCGAAAAGTTAGCGTTTGCCTTGATAGCGTCAGCTAGGCGGCTCAGACCCTACTTTCAGGCACACTCAATCAAAGTGGTGACTGACCACCCCCTTCGTGGCATCATGGAAGGGGTGGAGCACTCCGGGAGGTTGGTAAAGTGGGCGGTAGAATTGAGTGAGTTCAATATCTCCTACGTGCCCAGGATATCAGTAAAAGCACAGGCAGTGGCGGATTTCATGGCCGACTACATGACCGAGTTAGATGAATCTGAAGTACCCCATCCGATGGCTTGGAAGATGCTGGTTGATGACGCGTCGGGAAAGCATTCCTTCGGAGGAGGAGTGGTGTTGGTAAGTCCCCAAGAAACCAAGATAGAGCAAGCGATAAACATCCACTTCCCCTTACCAATAACCAAGCCGAGTACGAGGCCGTGATAGCAGGCCTCCGCTTGGCACAAGAATTAGGGGTGCAGGACGTGGAGGTCTCGACGGACTCCATGGTGGTGGCGTGCCAGATCAGGGGGGAATTCGAAGTCAAAGAACCGACTCTCCAACGGTACCTGGAGAAGGTTAAAGGGATAGTGGGACAGTTTCGCACCTTCTCCATCAAACACATACCAAGAGGAGAAAGCACCCAGGTGGACCTCCTAGCCAAGTTCGGTCCCCGGGCCGGGGGAACGGTGTCGGAGCTCTTTCGACCCTCCATCGAGGAGGGGGAGATGATGGAGGTGGACCAGCGGGTGTCGTGGATGGATCCCTTCATCGCCTACTTAACAACAGGGAAGTTCCCCGAAGGTGAGGCCGACAAGCGGCGACTCAGGTATAAATCAGCTTACTACTCCTTGCATGCAGGGGTGCTGTATAGAAAGACCCTCTCGGGGCTCCTGGCCCATTGTGTCTCGGAGGAGGAAGCCCCGAGGGTCCTGGAAGAGATCCATTCAGGAGAGTGTGGAAGCCACTCAGGAAGCAGGACCCTGGAAGGAAGAGTTCTGAGGAAAGGCTACTTTTGGCCCACCCTCGGCAAGGATGCGGCCGAGTTCTCCAGGAGGTGCTCCAAGTGCCAACTCTACGCCCCCCTCCAGCTCCTGCCCGCTCAGAGGCCCCGGACGATCCCGCCGCCGGGCTCTCACTAGCCGGTGGGTCAGGTTGATCTCGCGGAGAGGCTGGCGAGGTTGACAGGTTCTTTCATGTATGTTGGATTATTCCGGACGATCCCGCCGCCGGGCTCTCACTAGCCGGTGGGTCAGGTTGATCTCGCGGAGAGGTTGGCGAGGTTGACAGGTTCTTTCAGGTATGCTGGATTGCCCCAGACGATCCCGCCGCCGGGCTCTCACTAGCCGGTGGGTCAGGTTGATCTCGCGGAGAGGCTGGCGAGATTGACATGTTCTTTCATGTATGCTGGATTGCCCCGGACGATCCCGCCGCCGGGCTCTCACTAGTCGGTGGGTCAGGTTGATCTCGCGGAGAGGCTGGCGAGGTTGACAGGTTCTTTCATGTATGCTGGATTGCCCCGGACGATCCCGCCGCCGGGCTCTCACTAGCCGGTGGGTCAGGTTGATCTCGCGGAGAGGCTGGCGAGGTTGACAGGTTCTTTCATGTATGCTGGATTGCCCCAGACGCTCCCTCCACCGGGCTCTCACTAGCCGGTGGGTCAGGTTGATCTCGCGGAGAGGCTGGCGAGGTTGACAGGTTCTTTCAGGTATGCTGGATTGCCCCGGACGATCCCGCCGCCGGGCTCTCACTAGCCGGTGGTTCAGGTTGATCTCGCGAAGAGGCTGGCGAGGTTGATAGGTTCTTTTATGTATGCTAGATTACCCTGGACGATCCCGCCGCCGGGCTCTCACTAGCCGGTGGGTCAGGTTGATCTCGCGGAGAGGCTGGCGAGCTTGACAGGTTCTTTCAGGTATGCTGGATTGCCCCGGACGATCCCGCCGCCGGGCTCTCACTAGCCGGTGGGTCAGGTTGATCTCGCGGAGAGGCTGGTGAGGTTGACAGGTTCTTTCATGTATGCTGGATTGCCCCGGACGATCCCACTGCCGGGCTCTCACTAGCCGGTGGGTCAGGTTGATCTCGCGGAGAGGCTGGTGAGGTTGACAGGTTCTTTCATGTATGCTGGATTGCCCCGGACGATCCCCCCGCCGGGCTCTCACTAGCCGGTGGGTCAGGTTGATCTCGCGGAGAGGCTGGCGAGGTTGACAGGTTCTTTCATATTTGCTGGATTGCCCCGGACGATCCCACTGTCGGGCTCTCACTAGCCGGTGGGTCAGGTTGATCTCGCGGAGAGGCTGGCGAGGTTGACAGGTTCTTTCATGTATGCTGGATTGCCCCGGACGATCCCGCCGCCGGGCTCTCACTAGCCGATGGGTCAGGTTGATCTCGCGGAGAGGCTGGCAAGGGAGGGGAGTTTGGTCCCTAAGAGAGTTCGAAAGCGAGGATAACTTCTCGTTTTGGCGAGAAGGGGGATCCTCGGCACAAAATAATAATGAGAAGGGAGTTCGGTCCCTAAGAGAGTTCGAAAGCGAGGATAACTTCTCGTCTTGGCGAGGAGGGGGGTCCTCGGCACAAGATAATAACGAGAAGGGAGTTTGTTCCCTAAGAAATCTGGTCGGAAATTTAGAGCAACTTGGCGCTGGGCGAGAAACAGAATTCTCGGCATGAATAAAATAAGCGAGACAGCAAGGAGCGAGTATTATACACAAACGGGCGAATAAAAATGAAATCAAAGAAAATACCAAGCAAGAAAGAATAGTGCACAAAATTTCCATTACAATGTAAGAGTTTAGTTACATTAGGCGGCGATCTCGCCAGCCTCAGAAATATACACTAAAAACAAAATGAAAATCGTCTCCTAAGCCTCGCTCAGAAACTCCTCATCGTCGCTATCCTTCACCGGCGGGAGCGGCTTAAAGAGCTCCGGGACGATGTCCTCGACCGACACGCTCTCGGCCTCGGCAACCAACAGTCCAGCTCCTTTCATGGCCTGGAAGACGAAACGAGCTGCATTCGTCGACTCTACGCGAACCGCCTCGTCGCGGTCTCGCCTCTCTTCCTTTAAACGGTGGGGAGAAGGGGGTACGGCGGCGCGAGCAAGGTCGCGGTTGAGTGCCTTCAGCCCGGCGACCTCGCCCTCCAGGCTCAGGACCCGAGCATCCGAAAGCCTAGCCATCTCGGCATCCTGCGAACAAGAAAGGCGTAAGACAAGACAAGTTGGGGAGAAAGGAGATGTTGTAGATAAATGACTCACCACCCCGGTCTCGGCGGTAGCTAGCTCTTCCTTCAACTCATCGACCTTTTCCTGGGAGGCCTTGTAGGCCTCGGCAAGCTCTGCATATTCGCGCTCCAGCTGCAGGCATCTCCTCCCCGTCATGTGGGCGAGCTCCATAGCCCGTAACTTGGACCTCGCGCTTTCATAGGCGAGGCCTCTCGCGGTTTCTTTCTTATAGGCCGTGGCGTCCTCACGACCGTACATAATGAAGGAGAAGTTGAAGGCGTGGGAGGTTGCGACGTCCTTCTCCACCCAAGTGGGAAGTATGGAGGAGACATCGATCCTGTTGACCTCTTCTCTCCAGTGCACTAGGCGCTCGCCGATTTCATCCCGGGCTCGCTCGCCGAGGCCGAAGTGCAGGTGGTTCGACGGAAGGGGCGGTGCCGAGGTCCTGGCGGTGAACTCGACTGGCTCCTCGGCTTCCAGATCCTCGGGGAGCGCGGAAGTGCCGGCCTCGCAACCCGAGAGCTCGGCAGGGCGCTTCCCCTTCACGGAAGTGCGCGAGCTCTCGCCCTTCTTGGGTTTCTTTGGAGTTGGCTGGCGGGAAGGTTTGCTGCTTGGAGCCTCCGCCCTCTTCTTGGAAGAGGTAGCGGTCGCGGGAGTAACCTCTCGGCATGCCGCCGCCCCCATGGTAGCGAGGGCGAGGTCGGCGGAGGGTTTTATGTTACTCGCATAAGGAGGGTGGAGGGGGATGTCTCGCTCACCTGACAAGTTATGTTAGGAGGAATGCCGAAAATTAAAAAGAAAACGAGGGGTGGGGCGAGATCCTTACCTTCCCCGGGGAGCACCGGTAGTAGCTTGTCGACGTTGCGGCGGAGATGGCACACCTCGAAGTTCTTCTTCTGAAAGAACTGGTAGAGGTCGGCATCGGGGCCGCCGAGAACTGGAGGGCGGTAGACGCTATCGTTGTATTGGGCAGGCGAGACTGGGATGTTGCCAAAGTTCCCATTCACGAGGAGGAACTTCTGAGCCCAGAAGTGGGCCTTGTTGACGGTCTCGACGACCTTGCACCCCGAGCCTACAAAGTAGACGGTACCCTCTGTGTAGGCGCGGAAGGAGAATAGTTTCCGGAAGACCGGGAGGCTAAACTCGTTGCGCTCCTCGCGCAGGAAGCAGGCGAAACCCACGATCACCGCCATCGCATTAGGGGTGAGTTGGGCGAGAACTACTTCGTAGTGCCGAAGCACCTGGAAAACCACAAATAATGAAAACTATTGCGAGCGAGACTAATCCTGCGAGAAAAATGAAGAGGAAAAGGGAACGTACCTGGCGAATCTCGGGCCAGAGGGTAAGTCGCAGGCCCACCGCAAAATGTGCGATGGGGATGGCGATCTCATCGGGTCGGAGGGTGTTAATCACCTCATCCTCCCCCGGGCGGCGAGCTGTGAACTCGGGGGGGGGGGGGGGGGGGAGAAGTCGGCCAGGGAGGTGAGGTATTCGTCCTTGCTCATGTTGCAGCAGAAGAACTCGTGTTCGCAGAAAGCCCAGGCGCACTTTAGCCTACCTTCGGCCTCGCGGTCGTCCTTCCCAGTTTTCACCATCTTTAGTACCTGCGAGAACTAGAAGGGAGGAATGCGAGAACAGATTGGCGAGAGCTCTGCAGCTGAGAGGAAGGAATGGTCTGAGGGAGGCGGTAGATAAACGGCATTAATGAGAAGCTATTTATAGGAAAATGAAAACGGCGGGAAGAAGCCCAAGCGCCGGAAGGTACGGTTAGTCAAAATGTCACATCATGGTAACGCGCGAAAACAAAAATCATTCCGCCAATGACCGGCGAGCGAGATCAATCTGCAGGGTTAGTCCAAATAAACGATTCGCGAGCAGAAACAGTACTCACAAGCGAAAATAAGATAAAGGATAGGCAGCAGTATAGAAGCAGCAAGCAATAGCACATTTAATGATTGTTCACAGCTCTTAGCGAGCGAAAACTAATAGAGGCCACAGCCATGCGAGATTGTTCGGAGTAATAATACAAAAATAGCGGAAATGTTTCACGAAGGAAAAACTAAAGGCGCGAGATCAGTAAGGCAGCCACTGCCACCTGCCGCCGCCTCGCGGTCCCGTCCTCGGCGGCCTCCTGGGGTTGTGGAATTCAGCAGCAGCGCGGGCGTCGCGATCAATCAGGTGGGCGAAATCTTTGATCCTCGCTATGAGCATCTCCTCGGAGGTCTCGGACTCATCGGGATCGCGAGGCATCGCAGCACGAAGTTTATCGCACTCATCCATCAGCGAAGCATATCTCTCCTCGGCAGCCCGCCTATCCACTCTCGCCCGAATGTTGAGGTCCTGCAGCATCTGGTTTTGCTTTTGGAATAACTCCGCGGTTCCCTGTTTTATCACCTCAGGTTCTCGCGAATCGCCCAGGAAGTCCTCCACCTGCACAGGAAAGGGGGACATTTCCTCATCCCCGAGTTCGGAGTCGGTGTGTTGGGTCTCGTAGTCCGCTGAAAAGGGTTGTACGCGAGGTTAGGAGGGACAAATATCAGGGTAAATAGCGGAGACGCGAGAAGGCTTACCCGGGGGAGGGTGAAAGGAACCAGGCGGAGGATCGAAGGCGGTGCCATAGTAAGGGATGTGAGTCTTACCCTTTCCAAGGGGTATTTCGTTGTACCTACGGGGAGACCTTTCGGCCGGCGTGAGCCGCCTGAGTCCTCATTGGCGAGAAGGTTAAAGTTTGGTGCCGGGATGGTCGCGTCCAGGAGTTTAGGGGAAGGAGTTCGCTGATCATGTTGCCTCGGGCTCGCAGGAGGCAGAACTGAAGAAGGAAAATAAAGAGGTAAGAAACATCAGCAGGTAACACGATTAAAGCAAAATTGGCGAGATCAAATAATGTACCGTCAGGATTCTCGCCAACGATATTCGCATTCTCCCGAGGAGTAGTGGGGGGTTCGTTCGAAGGCCCGCCAGCGTCCTTGTTGGTCTTAATGACCTACAGAGGCGAAACTTAGAAACAATAATCAAGTAGTCTCGCATGACGGGCAATCCTTACCTTGTCAACGGATTTGTCGCTAGGGGAAGACTCCAGGTCGACAGTATCGTCTCCCAGTCGGTGAGCGGCCTTCGCCTTCTTCGTTTTCGGCACAGGAGAGGGGGACGGGCGACTCATCCACGCCGGGGGCTTCATCATCATCGACACCTCGCGAGCCTTGGAAGCTTTCAGGCGAGCCTCCATTTCCTTGGAGAGAGGCATCGGAAGATAGCTACAGTAAGGAGAAGAATAAAGAAGAAAAGAAAGTGAAGACGCCCTTCAGCTCAAGTGGTATTTATAGCCTAACGGTGGGACCCACAGAAAGATTCCCGACAGGACAGCTGACGCCAAGCGAACACCCAGGGTTGGACGATTCTTTGCGAACTTAGGATAACCTCGCAAAGAGCGGGGATTGTGTACAACCCGGGGTTCGCCTGGCTCCTCCCAGGGATCTCGCAGAACACCAATAATTCTCGGCAGCCGGAGTGAGGCGAGATCAGTGGCTTGGTCTCGCTCTCTCCGCGCTCGGCAGGAGGGCCTCATTCCTAAGGTTCAGCGAGACCCTCGAGGTCGCAGAGACAGCAGGGGCTCGCGCATACACTTTGGCGAGACCAGGAGGGCGAGCAGTCCTCGCAGACCCCTCTTCCATGGGGCTGGAAGCTAGAATTACCTCTTTGCCCCTGAGACCAGGACAGCGGAGTTTGGCTGTTAGCAGACCAAGTTGGGGTGTGTATAGTAAAATCGAGAGGCAGATTCCTACTATTTGCAGGCCAGATCAGAAAATCTATAAATAGGATCCAAAGGGCAACTTTGGAGAGGACTTCTCTTTTGAGCTTCTCTCTCCTCAGGCCATCCTTGAGCTCTCCAAGGTGACCAGGCTTCAGCTTTTGGCTTGGGAGGGGAAGCGCTCTAAAGATCTTCTGGGTGTGTGGTGGGTCCTCCTAGCTGATCCTAAGGATCAGTGTCCAACTCCGAGGCTCCGGTCTGTTCTCTCGCGAGATTAGTAAGTGTCAGTCGCCCCCCAACCCGTTGGTGGCCCCGAACTCCACAGAAACCGAGAAATCGGTTTCAACACGTTAGCTAGCTGTCGGAATTCCGATAGCTCTAATTTCTGGAAAATCGGTATTTTGCTCCAATTGCAAACATATTATCCTTGCACCTGTTATCTGCACACCATTAATCAAAAATAGGATCAAATACATTCGGGATTTGTTATTCTCAAACCGGACGAGTGCGGAACGCATGCTCCAACATATATGATACAATGTAAGGATAATACTTCGAACAAACAAACAATACATACCAGCAAGATTATCAAGTCGCCTCCATTTCCCAATAAAATTACATGAAGATCTCCTGAAACCCAATATCGTCCATTATAAGTGATCCTGGAAAACAAAAACAAAAAGGATTTATATAATTATAATATAAAACATTCCACAAAGAATTATCAAAGACCTTATGAGCATTCCACAAAAAATTATCAAAGACCTTATAAGCATTCCACAAAAAATTATCAAAGACCTTATGAGCATTCCACAAAAAAATATCCCTACGAAAAGTCTGAAATTAAAAACCGCTGATCCAAAAAAGTAACTTGACAAAAGAGGAGTGATCATTTCTTGGGCATAAAACTGAACCAACTTTAATAAATATTTACCTCAACCTCTCTATTTAAAAAAACTATTGAATGACATCAAGGTGCACTACAAGATAATACGGCATTGGCGACGTTTTTAATAGGCTACGGTGACGTTTTTCAAACTCATCCAATGTTTTGGCGACGTTTTTATAAACGTCGCAAAGGCGTCGCGGCATATTACGTCGCGGTTACATTCGGCGACGCTTTTTTAAAAGCGCCTCTAAAGACTATGGCATTGGCTGCGTTTTACATATCAAACGTTGCTATTAATCTGCCACGTTTTTTAATGTTAGCCACATTTTTTCCAAAAAACGTAGCTAATGTTAGCCACCTTTTTCCGGAAAACGTGGCTAATGTTAGCCACGCTTTGTGAAAAAAACGTGGCCAAAGATGATGAATTAAAAAAATTTATTATTTTATCACAACAAAAACAGTCATTTAAACAAACATTATAGGATATGTAAACATTTGGTTGAAGAACAACATAATTATAATATTCCATAAAAAATTTACAAAATGTTCTTATAAATAAATTACTACAAAACTACAAGGTTATATGCTTATCTTTCACTAGGTTACTTCACCATATGTTCCAAAACTTCCAATACAATTTATGTACAAACTACTAAAAAAATTCTCATTTTCTTGACGATTCCATCTTCACCCCATTCCTGAGGCTGAGAGTAGTATCTTCCGGGAGAGATCGACGATATTGTCCTAATTGCATCTTCATCCACCAAACCCCTATAGCAAATCATGAACAAACATATTCTCAAGCAGTTATTGTTAATGACAACGAAGAATCTGAAAATAAGAACCAAAGCTAGGAAGATCAAGCAAATACCCAGATTGGCAAAATATGATTTAGGATTTTTAGTAGTTCTATTGCTCTTGTGTTAATATGTTTGATTTATGAAAAGATAATGATAATTAGTATAAAGTAAATGACTTATATCTCCATAGTAGCCCATCAAGGGATTTATGCCCATCTCTAATTTCACATCTCAATCGACTGCATATTAAGTAGTTTAATGTTATCCCAATAAACCAAAAAATCAAATCAAACGGGCGGCACAAAATCATAATTAGTTTGAAACCCAACCCAATATAAGATATGCATTTAATAAAACTACTTAATTCTCTGAGTACCTCTTTCAATATCCCGCCGCCGTCATTTGCGTATCTCGTTGATCTAGAGTCCCCTCCCTCTGAATTCATCACCACCATCATTTTGACTGCATTCAAAAATAAATGGGAGGAAAATGAGACTACAATTATTAGTGAGAGGTAATAAATACGAATTGAGAGTTGTTGTTTATATTTCATCAAATAAAGTCACCATATTAAGACCCACCAATGAGTGAGGGCCATGATTAATAAATAGAGTATACAAAAATTTGCTTAAGACCATCATATTCCCGTAAAATGATTTTAATAACTGCTTTAAGGTGTTGGATACATTAATCATGATTTCTATGCAAACGGAGTTGGATACACAGCTAGCTAGCATCCCCTTTGACAAGGCAATGGTTATGACTAGGCTAGTTATGACCGCCGCCAAGAAAAGAAAACTAGTTTTGAACATAAAAGAGGATGAAGTTCGTTAGGTGAGGTCGGGCGTTCACGAAGAACGACAATTCATACCCACCGCATTCACGCCCGCGGCCACCGTACCAAACATAGGCCCAGTTTTGCAAGGTTTTCTATGCAAAAGGAGTTGGAGACACAGGCACACAGCTAGGTAGCATGATAGCATCCCCTCTGACCACCATATGATGCGCACATCCATTATAAACAGAGCTCCATAGCTTTAGTCACCTTCCTCATGAAGCAACAGAAGAACATCACAGACTATTAATAATATATATAAGATAAGAATGCAGGGGAATAAAATAAAGAGCCAGTGGCTTTCAAAATTAAGAATCCAGAGAGAGAGAGGGAAGAGAGAGAGGGGGCATCTACTTCCAATAATGGGGGCATGGATGATAAGCACATTAAAAAAAGGAGAGGGCACTTGTAATGAAGACAAAGAAGGCGAAGGCAAGCATTGGCAGCCCTCTTCAAGCTAAAGGCAAGCATCTATCTGCAAGAATCTCTCCATTAAGGTACATGTTAGGTGATCTTTCATCAGAATTTCAATTCATCACATACATCAAACAGTTATTAGCTCTAAGTTAACGTAAACAGTTGTTAGCAGTAAAGTAAATATATGATTTTCTGGAACTGAAAGAAAATTTATTGTTAAACTGGAACTGATAGAAAGCAAACACAGCCCATGATCATAATTAGCTATGCTCAAGTTTAAAATATAATCATAATTATAAATTGGTATGATCATAATTATAATAGATCTAGAAACTAAATATTATAAAATTAATAGATCTAGAAACTCAATGATGTACTACTCCAATTACCTAGAGTCTTAATATGAAGGAGCTTTAGTAAAAATGATAGTTTTGTGTACTCTTGGCATCCTTCCCATAATGGTTTATTTTCCTCTAAAATAGTCGTGTATAAATCATTAGCGTTCAGATTAACAGGAGCTTGAGGACAGACAAATGTTTCATCTTCACCATGATGATCATTCAATATTTCTTAACTTTGACACGTTTTTTAAAACGCCGCAAAATAAACGTTGCAAATAAAGACTTTTCTTGTAGTGGTGAAGACCAAATAAACTGTTGACAGAGCTTCGCCCATTAATTTCCTAACTTTGACATGGTTAGGGATTCACCCATATCCTAACGACATGCGACGATGACATGCATTCACCCCCATCCTAATTGCGGTGTAATGGTATAAATTTTTTTTGGGCAAAAGTGGAACAAATGTCTATATATTGGGCAAAAGTGGAGCTCTTCGTGGAGAAGCGGAGGACCGAAAAAATAGGGTATGAACTACTAAGCAAGTCATCAAACACCTGGCCTGCATTAGAGAATGAATGGACAATGAAGGCCAACCAGAGAAGTCAGAGATGGGGAGAGAGGCAACACCAAGGAGCAGCTAAAAATTATATTAAATTCAGTGCTTACCTGAATCAGAGGATAGGAGATGATGCTGCCTTTCGAGAAGAGGAGGAAGACGACCCGAGCGCAGCCCGGCGAACCAGAATGCGGAAAACGTATGTAGACAGAGAGAAGGGAAGCAGTGAGGACCAGCGAGGACTCCAGGTCGCTATTTTAACAGAGATACCAGAAAGAGAAAAGAAGAGTGATTACCGGCGTTGAATGTCTAGAGAGCACGCCCGAAACGGCGCAGGAGTTGCGGTGGAGTTGAGGAGGAGCTGGCGAGGCTCTGTCGAGCGTTTTAGGCTAGGCTCTGTCAAGATCCCGAGGGCCCGTGCTCCGCGCGACAGTACCATGTCCGTGCCCGGCAAGCTTCGCCCGTGCCCGGCGGGCTTCGCACGCGCCCGTTATATTTATTTATTTATTTTATCCTTTTATTTTACTTTTTTCATTTTTTTAGAAATTTTAAAAAATAAAACAATCTGTATTTTATTTTTAAAATTTATAACATTTTAATATTTAAATTTTATAATTTATATATTATATCTATATATATAAATATTTAATATATATTTATATCTTTATAAATTCTATATTATTATAATTCTATATATATAAACGTAAAAAAATTTACCTTTTTTTTAACAAACCACGACGGTCTCCCTTCCGTCCGCCGCCTCTGCCGGAGCCACCGCCGCCTGACCGGAGCCCACCGGCGAGGTCGCCGGACTCCGGCGAACCTGCCGGGGTTGGTCCGGCGGCGCTTCGACAGGGCCACCGCGGCGGTGGCCCTGACCGTGAGGCCCATATCTATAATAAATTTCGCCCGCCCCAGGCTGGTTCGTCAGCCAGCGACCTCGCCGATGGGCTCCGGTAAGGCCGGCGGTGGCTCCGGCAGCGGTGGCGGCGGAGGGAAAAGGGACCTCCTAGACCTACTTAAAAATAATTTTTTTTTACCCTATAAACTTTTTTGAAAAAAAATTATTATAAAATGTTAATTAAAATTTTTGTGCGGTAATTTTAAGTACTCATATATATATGTTGTGGGCGCAACCAGCTTGATGCAGGCGCAGCCCGGAACGTCATGGGCATAGCCCGCCGGGGGCGGGCGAAGCCCGTCGTCGCGGGTCGGGTACTATCGTGCTTGGTCTGGGCGGGTGAATCACGCCCGTGCGAATCCCGTCGGGGGCGGGCGATGCCCGCCGTCGCCGGCCGGGTACTGTCGTCGGCGGCGGGCGAATACCTATATTTAGGGATAGGAGGGAGGGGGGGCAGAAAAGAAAGGGAGTGAGAAATTGATTTTTTAAGTAAGAATTTACATTTTCTTATAAAATAAAAATAGTAATATTGATTCGTATATTTTTACGATCATTTTAAGTACTCATACGTATGTGTTTTGAATAAAAGTTTAGTGCTCATATGCAGGCACAACCCACTTATAGGCGGGCGCAGCCCGCTCGAATGCGGGCGCAGCCCGGTAAAAATCAGCGAGCACGGGCGAAACCCGTGCGGAGCTGCTCGTATATATATACACGAGCAGTCGTGCACGGGGGACCCCGTGCGGGGCGACAACATTGGTCGGGGCGGCGACATTGGTCGGGGCGGCGACATTTGTCGTGGGCAACGACATTGGTCGTGGGCGACAACATTGGTCGTGGCGACGACATTGGTCATGGGCGGAGACATTGGTCGGGCGCGGCGACATTGGTCGTGGGCGGCGACATTGGTCATGGGCGGGCACATTGGTTGGGGGCGGGCACATTGGTCGGTGGTGGCGACATTAGTCGGGGGCGGTGACAATGGTCGGGGGCGGCGACAGTGGTCGAGAGGGGGGGGGGGGGGGGGGGGGGGGGGGGGGGGGGGGGGGGGGGGGCACTGGTCGTAGGCAGCGACTTCGTCGTGCGTGGTGACATTGATCGTGGCGAGGACATTTAACCACCTAACTGCAGCTTTGAAGCTATACTTCTTCCATATAAGGGATTAAGGAAAGTTAAACTGTTACACATATGCATGACTTTGTCCTCATTTAATATTGACTAATAAATATTCATTACACATCCATGAAAATCATGTATGAGAAACACTTCTTTTGTTTTGCTAACAATGATTTCTCTCATATCCAAGTATTTCCTTCATTGAAGATAAGGGGCATAGGATCAGATTCATGCATAAAATGCTTTCCATCGGCACTAAATTGAACATCAAGGACACCTACAATTTCTAGGAGGAAAAGGATTCTATAAATGTGTGTTATGTTATTAGCACAAACATTGTTCCACGTACCAAAGTATGAAAACGCCTACGCAGCAGACTTGTAAATGGTATTATAAATACCAGTAGCCAAGCAGAAGAAAATTAGATCAATAAGTATTTTTCTTAGTAAAAATCTCAGATTATAATCTCTTCATCGATTTTCTAATAGCGGTGGCATCCTCATCCTCACAGGGAGGAGAAAAATTGTCCAAAGAAAGAGTAAGAAGTTCTCTTCTAGCAAAATACAATAGTTAATTCAATAAAACTCATGAATTAACTTAGATGTAATATGATCCACAACACTCTTGCATCAATAAAGACATCTTGAATAATAATAGGACGGGTAACGTAAACTGTAGATCATCTTGAGTAGATAATAATTTATATCGAAAACTCTAATATCATAGCCCTGAAGACAATACCTTTTTCTGTATGTATGATGCGACTTACAACTTTAATACTCCCATGGATTTGAAATGCATGAAAATGAACATGATATTAGTGAGCAGAACACAAAGGCGATAGCTCGAATCGCCAGCAAACACAAAGGCAAAAAAGCTCAAAAATGCACAGTACTGTCCAAATTTCAAATTTCAATATAAATAGAATATCACAGATGGAGAAGGTTGATTGGATCATTAAACTTCACGGGAAAAGAAGCAGCATAGTTTGTGGTCAAAAATATGCTCAGAAATCATTACTTTCTCAACACAATCACACCAAAACTTATGCACAAATCACTACCCTTAATAATACATTAAAAAAAACACATAAGTCAGCACATCATCGCAACCACAGAAAATGAAATAAGGAATCATCACAGTATAAAAGTTAAAAGGTTCGAAAAATATTGCCACAATGCACGTTAAGTTAACATATGACATTGCATAAATTTTTGCATAATATTTTGCATTGACATTATTATAAATTGTGAAGCATAACTTACCTGGAGCATCAATGGCATGTGAATTTACATGTGAATGTGTTACGCACTCGCCCAAGCAGACTCCTATTAATGGGACCACCGACGCTTGCATATGGAAACCGCCATGGAAGTCGCCATTGCACAATCATGATGAGTTTTATTATTATTTTAGTAGGACCACCACCGCTCGCATATGGAAACCGCCATGGTACATTCACGACGGAAATTATTAATTAAATAGATAACTTAAATTAATTGATTAATATTAGTTAATTATAATTAATTGATATTGATCTAATTAATTGCACTTTCTGTTGATAAAGTCACGAGGGCTTAGAATGGCAAATAGAAAAAAAATGAAGAGGTTATCATGTCAGCATTTTTTTGTAAACATAGTTGCTGCAGTTTGCAAAATTCGGCCTGAACACAGCAATATAGGAAAAGAATTTGGGCAATTATGAATTGGAGATGAGAAGAGACACAAAAAATAGGAATATTTAGGCATTTTATAATCTTGAAGAATCGCAGAAAAGCAGTCAACACAGCAATGATTTAACTTCGGCTTGAACAGAGCTTTGCTACTTAATAAGAAAAAACTATAGTACTACTGAAATAAACAGAGCTTTGCTACTTAATTGTTTTGCACTGAATAGTGAGAAATATTTTTTAAAAAAAATGAGAACCAAGGTGAGGAGCATCTTAAAGAAAATCACATATTCATATCCAGGAAACTAAAAATATGTGAATGTTTGCGCCATTTTAATTGTGCGTCTTTGCTCCATTTTCGATGGGACAAAAATACAACCACAAAAAAGGTTTGGAAAATAAAAATAAGTGCATGTTTGCTCCATTTTTTATGGGACAAAAATACTACCACAAAAAAGGATTGGATAACTTCTCATTCCCACCACCACAATAGAAAAAATACTATAGGTTTTACTACTGAAATAAAGAAACAGAGCCTTACTACTTAAATTAAAAAAAAACTTACATTCTCACTACTAAAATAAGCAGGTTACTACTAAATTGTTTTGCATTGAAGAGTAAAAAGTATTTTAAAGAAAATGAGAACCAAGAAAATAAAGAGAATCATACACACATATCCACAGGGGCGGATCTAGGAATTGTAACATGGGGGGGCTGAGCAATGGTGGATTTGGGGGGTTCGGGGGTTCGGGGGCAGCGCCCCCGAAGGTTTTTTTTTTTGCCTGAGATATTTATTTAAAGACTTTAATGCAAATTTTATACTTGCTCCATATCATTGCAGATGAATGAGATCATTATGAATTTATGATCATGCATAATCACAGATACAAGAAAAGTTTTATTCATCATGGGATAGGAAGACGACGGGATGAAAACCCAACAAATGTTTTTACAATATCATCAATATCCAGAGATTTTGCAATGCCCTTTTCAATATAAATGATCATAAGATTAACCAACCATTCATCACCCATAGTTGTGCGCAAACGAGTTTTGATGATTTTCATTGCTGAAAAAGCTCGTTCGGTGGTTGCAGTAGAAACTGGGAGCGTTAAGATTAGTCGAATCAGCTTAGATAGTTGGGGGAACACACTCAACAGCCTGTTCTTATAAAGTACTCGACTGAGCTCCTTCAAGCTAGACTTCACAGGTTCAAAGAGGACAACATTTTCCTCATCTTCTACCATCATGACAAACTCTATCAACTCTGTCTTTAACGCTATGTAGTCAATATCCTTGAAATCAGTTGTATACATGGCTGCCAACTTGAGAATCTTGTCTTGATGGACCTTATACGAGTTGAAGTTGTCAGTTGGATCAAGATAAGAGGTAAGGCTTAGAAGTTCACATGCAGTATTTGAAAATCGATGATTTAATTCTGACAATGTCAAATCAACCACAACATTGAACAGATCAATTCGATAATGATTTTCCACCGTACGCGGTACATATCCGGCAGGATGGCGTCTTGTTCGACCTCGAGCAACCCATGTTTCATTAAACAGTGGTACATGAATCTCATGCTCATTGCAGAAAGAAACAGTCTTCATCTTTATATCTTCCCAACCCGAGTCTCGCAATAATTGAATGGATTTTTTTGTTATGCGAACAAGTCTCATTGCATTGAGAATATCTTGGTCTTTTTTTTGCAGATATTGTGATAGACTGTTTGTTACTGACAAGATGTTGATCATTAAAAACATACACAATATAAACTCAAATTCTGTAGCGCGTTCATATGTTGATAAGGCCTCTGCCCTCTTATCTGAATCAGTAGCATCAGTAGATGCCCATTCAATAACTTCCATTGATGGATCATACATATCACGCAGATTCTCAATCGATTTGATTTGACAATTCCAACGCGTCGTCGACAGAGCTTGAAGATTTTGTTCTTGATTTTGACCACGACCGGTTATGAGCTGGCCATCACTCAACTGCTCTGCAATCTTCTTAGCTTGAGAATCACGAAGCATGTCTCTTCGCTTGCACGAAGCACTTGCTATATTATAAATATTTTGAATGTCTCCGAAGAACAAACATAAAATTGGATTGGACTTACAAATTGCAATAATCACCAAGTTTAGCTTATGAGCCCAACAATGCACAAACCATGATAACGGGTAATCTTCCTTAATTTTTGCTTGAAGGCCATTGAATTCCCCTCTCATATTGGCCGCACCATCGAACCCTTGACCACGAATCATGTCAGGAGACAAATTGTGTTTCAAAAGGAGACTCATTAATGCATCATATAGAGTCTGAGCAGTAGTGTCCTTGACGTGCATCATGTCTAGAAAGCGCTCTTGAATATCACCATGACAATCAACCCAACGAAGAACCAATGCCATCCATTCCTTGCGAGCTGCACAACGTGCTTCATCAAGTA
This sequence comes from Dactylorhiza incarnata, assembly GCA_033032865.1. NCBI lineage: Eukaryota > Viridiplantae > Streptophyta > Magnoliopsida > Asparagales > Orchidaceae > Dactylorhiza > Dactylorhiza incarnata. Next base: position 5,869,369 of record JAWHQI010000134.1, read on the forward strand.
TGATGGTGTATGGAACATCATTGCCTCCAATCTCACCTCTGATATACTTTTGCACCAAATGTGATGTTGCCTTGATAAAGTCTTTCTGACTATCACCAGATGTGTAAAGAGCTTTTTTGGGGGATTTAGCTATTTGTTTTGCCAGCTCCGGTGCTTCCCCCTTGATTAATTCTAAAAGCTCCAGAAAATTACCCCTATTAAATGAGTCCTCCTTCTCGTCGTGCCCTCGAAATGCAAGGCCCTGAACAGCTAGATGACGAGAAATTCGTGCTAGAAGACGAAGTCGAGTCATGTTGATTTCCTTCATGTTTGAATCCACCTTTTTGAAAACGTTGGCAATATGTTCATTTTTTTGCAGCAATAACTTTGCAGCTTTCACAGATTGGTTATGATTGCTATTTGGGCCACCAATGTGTTTTGTGATCCCCTTCTGCTTCTCCAACATTGACTTCCAATTATTGTATCCGCTCGTACTGAATGCGTCGCCATGTAATTCACTAGGCTTGGCAAATAAATAGCAAACAAGACAGTACACCTTGTCAGAATGTGGTGAATACTCTAACCATGACCCGCAATGCTCATTTTGGAACCAATTTTTTGAGAATGCCCGTGGTTGAACCTTCTCCGTGTACTTTGTCAATGGATAAGACATTAATTGGGGTTGATATGGGCCTAATTTCAGATAAGCGTGACGAATCTTGTCCCGTTCATTTAAATCAAACTCCGATATTGACTTGCGTTTGCCTGGATCTCGTTCGATATTGTCAACATTGGTCATCGTATCATTCACGCATATATCTAAGGAAAGAGTACTGTGTGTCTTCTTGTGGGGTGGAGACTTGATAGGAAATTGCTCATCTGTTTCTTCTTCCTCTTCTAGAATTCTAATTTCTAACCTTGAAGCCATCTGAACTTGAAATACAAGAAATCAAGACTCAAATCCGCCAAACCAAGCCTGAAATCTGAACTTGAAATACAAGGAAATACACGAAATCTGAGAAGATTTCAAGGAAATGCAAGAAATCTGAAATTAGAATCAATCAGAAATTAATTGAAATCTCACCTCCTAATATTGAAGATCCAAATCAGCCCTGAAATTGTCCCGAATCAGCCCTGAAATTGAAATAGAAATCAGCAGAAATCAGGAGTAGAAATCAGGAGGAGAAATCAGTAGTAGAAAGAAGAAGAAATCAGCGAAATCAGTAGCAGAAATCAGTACTAAATCAGTAGCAAAAATCAGTACTAAATCAGGCAGAAATCAGTAGAAGAAGAAGAAGAAGAAGAAGAAGAAGAAGAAGAAGAAGAAGAAGAAGAAGAAGAAGAAGAAGAAGAAGAAGAAGAAGAAGAAGAAGAAGAAGAAGAAGAAGAAGAAGAAGAAGAAGAAGAAGAAGAAGCAGAAGAAGAAGAAGCAGAAGAAGAAGAAGAAGCAGAAGAAGAAGCAGAAGAAGAAGAAGAAGAAGAAGAAGAAGCAGAAGAAGAAGCAGAAGCAGAAGAAGAAGAAGAAGAAGAAGAAGAAGGAGAAGAATGAGAAGAAGAAGAAGTAGGAGAAGAAGTAGGAGGAGGAGGAGGAGGAGAAGAAGAAGCAGAAGAAGCAGAAGAAGAAGAAGAAGAAGAAGCAAAAGAAGAAGAAGAAGCAGAAGAAGAAGAAGAAGAAGCAGAAGCAGAAGAAGAAGCAGAAGAAGAAGAAGAAGCAGAAGAAGAAGAAGAAGAAGGAGAAGAAGGAGAAGAAGAAGTAGGAGAAGAAGAAGAAGAAGAAGCAGAAGAAGAAGCAGAAGAAGAAGAAGAAGAAGAAGAAGGAGAAGAAGGAGAAGAAGGAGAAGAAGGAGAAGAAGGAGAAGAAGGAGAAGGAGAAGAAGAAGAAGTAGGAGAAGAAGTAGGAGAAGAAGAAGGAGGAGAAGAAGAAGAAGGAGAAGAAGAAGAAGGAGGAGAAGGTACCAGCCAGGAGGAGGAGTGCGAAGAAGCCCCAAATCCGCAGTGCCGGCGCGCGAAGAAGCCCCAAATCGCCCGCTCCCGCTCCCGCAAATCGCCCGCTCCCGCTCCCGCAAATCGCGAACCCTAGCTGCGACTCGACTCTGGAATGGAATTGATCGAAAACTGGGGGGGGGGGGGGGGGCTGAGCCCCCCCCTAGCCCCCCTAGCTTGAATTTTATATCTTAAAGAGTTGAAGAATGCTTTCTCCAAAACTTTAGATTTCAGGAAAACAATCTCTTGATAATCAAATCTCTCGTTCAGAACATAAATGAACTCCTGATGAGTTTGAGTTACAAATAAACCTCCCAAATAAATCTGTTAAAACCATTTACCTGTCAAAATGTCGAAGCTCAATTTTTTCCTTTTTATATAAGACGCCAAACCCGGTTACCTACACATTTAAGTTCATAATCGTCGAATCAAGCAATTGTCAAACGCGTCGTGTAATCCAATTTGTTAACTTATAAATACCTAATATTGTCAAAAGAGCAAACAGTTCGTGTGCATCATTTTACAGCTGCTCGACAAAATCATTGAAGCAAAGGATGGAGATGCACATAAACCTGCAATCAGAAACCAAAATGAAAGCTGCTAAACCAGGCAAAGAAATCCAACCAGACAAACAAATGCCATTAATGAGAGATGCTAAACCAAAAAATCCAACCAGGCAAATCCCAAGCATACCTGCGCAAGAAATCCAACCAGGCAAAGAAATCCAACCAAGCATACCTGCGCAAGAAATCCAATCAGGCTCGCAAGAACGGTAGAGGCGGAGCCTCGAAATCGCGATGGAGGAGGAGCTCTTGAGGATTCGCGATGGAGGAGCTCTTCGGCACTGTGGAGGAGAGTTGAGGCTCCGTCGAGGATGTACCGTGGAGGAGAGGAGGAAGAAGGACTGTGCTTTCGGCAGGGCTCTGTCGAGGGGAGGTAGCAGTCGAGGTGCTTTCGGCGGGTGGCAGTCGAGGTGCTTTCGGCGGGTGGCAGTCGAGGAAGAGGGGAGGCGTCAGCGATGGTAGCGTGGAGGGGAGCGTCAGCGATGGTCCCCTTTTTCCGCGTGGAGGGGAGGAGGAAGAATGACTGTGCTGGCTGGAGAGTGATTTTGACGCTTTTCAAGAGCTCGATTAAGCTGGCGGGGGAGTCGAGGGATCAAATTTTAAGCGTTCCTCGGCACGCCACCAGGGCATTTTGGTCAGCCTTCCTTGACATATGTACCAAATTTTAGACAGGGCAGTCCTTCTTCCTCGACATATGTTTCAAATATGATGGCATCAGGGGAGTTTTTGCTCATTTTGATGGCAAAAAGACCAAAAAACCAAAAAAGAGGGTTCCCTTATATGTTTTGATGAGGGCATTTTGGTCAGCCAAATGATTCACCATGCACGCTTTGGGGTTCCCTTATATAATAAAGATATATATATATATACATATATATACATATACAGATACATATACATACATATATACATACATACTACATATATATATGTAAATATATAAATAAATATATATATATATATCTTTACACTATTAAAAAGAAGTATCAAGCACCATCAAAGACCTCACAACCGTCCGATCTCTATTCCAAAGCCCATGAAAATCTTCACAGCCGTAGGATCATGGGGGAGGTTGGCTGCGAATAGCCATTCCTCAAAAAAAGCTAAATCTCTCATCTCTCCTAAATCCCGATAGAGAGAGAGAGAGGGGGGAGAGAGGGAGAGAGAGAGAGAGAGAGAGAGAGTGGGGGATGAACAGCGGGGAGAGAGAGAAAGTAAGAGAGATGGAGAACGTGGGAAGAAAGAGAGGGGGGAGAGAGCGGGAGGGAGAGAGAGAGAGGGAGAGAGAAAGGGAGAGAAATACACATGGCGGAAGGGAGAGAGAGAGAGGGAGGGATAGGGAGAGAGATAAATTAAACATTTTAGGTAAAATCGTATATTTAAAAAAAAATTTGTAATCTTAATTTACATTTTTTACGGTCATTTTGAGTACTCATACGTATATGTTAAGGGCGCGGCCCGCTACGCATCGATTTAACTGTTCTGCTTGAATGGGAGCGAAGCCCGCTTGAGTGGGGGCGAAGCCCGCTTGAGTGGGGGCGAAGCCCGCTTGAGTGGGGGCGAAGCCCGCTTGACTGCGGGCGAAGCCCGCTTGACTGCGGGCGAAGCCCGCTTGACTGCGGGCGAAGCCCGCTTGACTGCGGGCGAAGCCCGCAGCGACACATCGAGTGTAAGACCCACTTTTTTTTGCTTTAATTACCGGGTCTTACCGCCCAGAACCGCCGTCTCGCGGTGGTACCATTTCACTACATGGTCGCCATCACAACACGCCGATCCTGCCGGCTATTCAACATTATCCAGGCCAACCAGAATCCTCACGAAAAGAACAAACCAGACGCATGAGTCCACAACAATCACATAATAGAAAGAGGATATGCCCACAATGAGAGAGTTCAACATAATAGAGTGCTTAATCAGAGTGCGGAATTATAATATAAAAATACAACTAGGGCAGCTATGAAAGTAACCTTAACTTATGTGTATACACACACAAACACATAAGCTAAGGGGTCTGGCAAGAAGTAATTTCATCCTATAAAAGAGCTCATACTAATTTATACGATGAGGTCTCTGTTTTATGCAAGTATGCTATGTCATGATGTGCAATGCAATGATGCAACTCACGCACACGACTCTGTACGTACAGGCCTTTAGTTCCCACTTTTCGGAGGTAGCTAACCTCTCGGGCACCTCCCGTCGTGGTCAAACGGTGGCAGAGCGGGCGTCTCCTCACCTAGGTGGGTAAGTCACACTACCAGACCTAGGCCCTAACGTACGCTGTGATACCGGTACCCGGTACTTACGAGCTCCTGCGTACTAAACTGAATTGGCCAGGCAGAGTTTAGGGAATCCGTCCCGTCGGACGTGCAGTAAGACAACCTGGCCCCAATAAAACCACTAGCTCTAAGACTTTCAAGGGAAATTAAATGATGATCAAAAACTTAGAAAACCTATTTCCAAAAGTCCACAATTTTTTGTAGGATGTACTCTAGGGCATGACTCATGCATGCACCAAATTTCAAGATATTTAGAGTTGTTTACCTCTCTAATTTAATTTACAAAAGAAATAGGGGCCCATATGTGTAACATCCCAAAATTCATGGTCTGGCCGATTGAACCCATAGGGGACCTAACTGGTTCAATCGACCCCTTTGGGTGAGTCTATTCAGGGCAAGTGCGACCTTATTGATCTGGTGAACCGGTTACAGTTGGTTTGATCTGAATTTTGAGCTATAAAGACTCAAATAAGTTTTTTAAGCAATTGAGTTCAGAATAGACTCCCGCCAGTGATGTTACACTCGTAAGACCAATATCGATCCAACGACATTCGTTTCATCGCTATTCGATGCGTATATATGAAGTTGGCCAAAAATGGTCGCCTTGAGCTACGCGACGCCTCAAATATGACTATTATGCAGATGACCTCATAATCGGCCTTAGTTTGTTTTGTTAGACTCGTAAAGCCGATACAAGTCCAACGGAGTCGACCGCACTCAATTCCGATGAGTATCGGAGAATCAGTCGCGTCGACGCGACTTTAAGTAACGAAATTATTTAAACGGTGAAATCGAGCAAACGGTCTCGGAATTCACCCCAGTCAGGTTTGTTAGACTCGTGAAGCCTATACGAGTTCAACGAAACTTTCCGCGCTCGATTCGGGTGAGAATCGGCGAAATTATAATGTGGTCTGCCGATAACATATTTATCCAAAGTGGTGAAATTGACCAAACGATCTCGCAATTGACCCCAGTCAGTCTTGTTAGACTCGTAATAATTGTACGAGTTCAAAGAATTTATCCGTTTGCGGTTCCGACATCGTTTGAAAGGTTTTTGACATTTACGTAAATTAAGCCGTAAACGCCCCGACAAGCATAAAATGAGCAAACAAACTCGGAATTGATCTCAGATCGTCTCGTTGGATGCGTATCGGCGAGACGGTCAAAACGAGCCCATCCGGGGCGAAATCCGAGTTCTCTGCAGCAAGACACGAGTGTTTGAATGGTAAGGGTTATAATAATAATAATGAGATAATAATAATAATAATATTATTATTATTATTATTAATATATCTACACTATATATAAAGAAATATGGTGGCAAACCACTGCATACCGGTGTAACCCTGCTGCCCATTAGGAGAAATTAGACCGTCTGATTTATTTGATCATGAAATCTAGACCGTTCGATATACAAAGATTTATGGCGGTGTAACGATGACCGTCATCAGGTGAATCTGGACCGTTCGATCTATTTGATCATGAAATCTTGGCCGTACAATCAACGAAAACAAATCTGAGCCGTCCATTGTTTTTATCTAGGTCTCCTAAACCTACTAGGGTGCCCTAAAGCTATACATTTTGTAGGCCCCCCTACCCTACATACTGTAATTACTAATTTACCCCTATAAGTTTTTAAAATTTTTTAAACATTACGAACAGAAACAAATAATGGAGCTGTTTAGAATGATCAGCCGGCCCATGAAGCCACAGCCCGCAAATAAACAATAACTTTTGCAAGCCCAAAACTTCACTAGAGTTCTAATCCTCCAATTAATTCTACATCGGTACTGGAACAAATTTATTATACCTGAAAAACTTTTTAAGCTACCGATGTGGGACTATTTCGGTCCAGATAAAATCATTTGTATATTATAAATTATAATATATTAAAACTGGCGGATGAACAGTGGCGTGAGCCACTGTTCAACCGCCAGTTTTTATATTATTTTATTTTTTTTAATTAATTAAAGCGAATTGACTTTAATTTTAATTAAATAGAACCAGCCGGGGGGGTGGGCGTACTGTCGCGCGGTGCACGGGGGCACCCCCCGTGCACTGTCACTCGTATATATATGTATATACATTAGGTTAGAAGAAAAAAAAGAACCCGCCTGATCATGGTTGAAAGCTCCTCCACCTCTGTCCATGGCCGCCCCTTTTGGATCTTCCTCCTCCTACGCCGGCGGCCACGCCTCTGCGAGCCCCTCCACCTACGACATCTCTCTCTCGGCTCCGGCGAGCTGCCCCTCTACCTTCACGGTAACCCCCTCTCCGTACATTTCTCCTCCACGGTAACCCCCTCCCTATATATTTCTTCCCCCTTCCAGATCTAACTTTCTCCACCTCTCTATTTGGATCTCTCTCTCTTTCTCGCACAAACATTAGCAAAACAACCACCATCTCATCTCCACCACCTCCCTCAACTGATTTCCGGTGGTGGAACTCCAAAACAACGAGATCTCATCTCGCCGAAGGCCAAGACAGCCACTCAAAGAGGTCGTCCCCTCTTTGGCGACGTTCAACGAGATCCGGATCGGCGAAATCTGATCATGGCCGGGAGCGACGCGCAAACGCCGCATACACGGCTATTGGGTAACATGCACGGACACAAGTTGCGTTCTTCCTCGACTCCTCCCTCCCGTATAGATCTTAAGTATCAATTGTAGAAACCTTCTCGCAAAGGCCCCGTTTTTCCGGCGACCCGCGGACACCCGAGCGTAGTCGTGCTCGGCGTGGTCGCGGATCATTTTGAGTGGGTCCTTGCGACCCCTCTCCGCGAGTCTCGGGGTGCGACATGACGATAGATAAATATTATTGCGCGCGCGGTCGAAACAACGATGATCGCGGGGCGGCCAATAATATTGTTGCGCGCGCGGTCGAAATAGCGACGCTCGCGCGGTAGTAAATAATATTGATGCGTGCGATCAAAATAACAACGCTCGCACGTCGAGAATTAATATTAAATTGTGCGGTGAGATCGACGGTAGATCTCGCGATAAACTCGTGTTGATCGTGCGACAGAAATCAACGAAGAAGCGTGCGACGAAAATCAATAATGGATTCCGCAACGAAGATCAACAATACTTGCGGCAGAGACCGACGGTGGATCGTGCGACAGAAATCAACGAAGAAGCGACACGACGAAAATCAGTAATGGATTCCGCAATGAAGATCAACAATGCTTGCGGCAGAAACTGACGGTAGATCTCGCGAGGAACTCGCGTTGATCATGCGACGAACTCAACGAAGAACCGCGCGATGGAAATAAATGGTGAAGCTTTCAGAGGGAACTGATGTCGAAGATGAGATCAAGTATGTTGTCATGTGATTCAGATTTAGGGTAGAATCGTCGAACCAAGGGAGCATCGTCGATTGTCATATTATTTAGCCAACGACATGATACCTTCCAAGGGTATTATCGTAACTGCTGATATTTGATGTCTATGAGCGGATAGTTCAAATCCTGGTTTATGATTGAGGTTATTGATCCTTGGAATGCTTATACGAGTCTGATGACAAGAACATATAATGAACATAGACTTGAAGAATTAGTAGGTTTAAGCCTATTATGATGAAACCAGGACCGAGGATGAAATGATGATCGCAGTCTCGATGCTATGAATCTATAAGATGATTTCAGTGGGAGTAGACGAGAGTACGTCACGAGCCCTAAATGTAGGATGTGATTAATGACCTAGACTAGATCTCGTGCGTTGATCCAGTCTTGATGAGTATAACCTTATATTGGAAGTGAATCAGGTTTTTGAATCCTCAATAAGTATGTTTGAAGTCAATAGTGACAATCCCGACCTGGTGAGGGTAATATGAACTGTGTGATTGAATGAGAATATAAATTGAGGAGCGACTCATGTTGTATTACATTATTGGTTATTAATCTAAAGTATAAAAGCTGATGAATTGTAACTGTTGGTGACCTTTGATACGATAGGGTGCTCATTTCCCCTAAGTGATGAGGAGTGGTTTGAGACTCTCATCAAGGAGATCTATAGCGTCCGCTTGTAATGCAGAGAGTGCTAAGGTGGGACGATTCAGTAGTAGGGTGTTCATTTCCCCTAAGTGATGAGGAGTGGTTTGAGACTCTCATCAAGGAGATCTATAGCGTCCGCCTGTAACGCAGAGAGTGCTAGGGTGGGACGATGCACAAGCTGAGTGTCTTTCCCTCATGTGCGATGATTAGTAGGGTGTTCTTTCCCCCAAGTGATTGTTTGTATGTTTGCATGTGTGTGATGTGGCGGGTCGCTGGCTCTCTCGTTGGCACACTCCGGAGGGTTCGTACAGTGACTCTAGGGTAGCCTCATGGTCGAACAACAACGTGCGCCCTAGCCTAGTTTGTTGTTTGTGTAGGTGCTAGCCACCTGGAGTTCGACCTGAGCTATGCCTCGGTTCTTTTGTTTGTTCCGCCAGTATGGGCGATGACTGAGTACGGGCTCGGACAGCCTTACGTAAGGCCTAGGGGTGATAGTTCTTAAACACTCTAGAAGTGGCCAGGATGTGCCACTGCCACCGTTTGGCCACGATGGTGGTGCCTGTGAGATTAGCTACCCCCGAATAAGTGTCTCAGTCGTTAGTTTGTACTTGATTTCGATCAAGTGCTTGCGTCTCGACATTGTGTGTTTGTTAAGTTTATGTTGACATAGATTTCATGTGCATTTGTGATGATGATGTAAATCCCGGTTGGGTTTATACTTTTACTTATACTGCTCTTAGATGATAATACGTTTCATATTGTTTAGTTTAGCCTTCGTTGGGTGTGTGAGTGTGGACACCGCTAGGTTCGAAACAGTAGAACTTATACTTTCATTTTCTTTATACACTGCTTACTCATATACTCAAATTGATAGGTTGCTAATTTACTCACTACATATTATACTACTCGTCTGTTATACTATTGCATATTATACTGCCTGTCACTTCCTGCAGCGTGGTATTTCTCTCCCTTGAGCGTTAGGGCTTTGGGGGGAGCGGGAAGAACCACTCAGTCTAGTTTGACTGACGCGTTCGCGCTTATCATTTTTAGGCGGAGACTCCGTTGATGGCAACGCAACCACGAGTGTTTCTAAAGCTATGACGTGGGCTCGACGTGGACTCGACGTGGACTCGACGTGGACTCGACGTGGACTCGACGTGGACTCGACGTGGACTCGACGTGGACTCGACGTGGACTCGACGTGGACTCGACGTGGACTCGACGTGGACTTGACGTGGACTCGACGTGGACTTGGCGTGAAGATAGAAGACATGATGATGATCGTTGCTACCCTTAGCAACATCATCTGTCATATAGTTAGTCATTAGGTTTACATATTTACTGCACTTATATATTATCTTTCATCCGGCTTGGCATGTTACTAGTGAGCCCCCGGATTTTCTATAGACTGTTGTACTTGGACTGTGGGGCCATCGTGCCGTTGTTGTGGCTATTTCTGTCTCGTTTTATATACTCTTGTATTTCTGTGCTCTACTACGTGGCTGCTAGTCTTTCGCTAGTATTACTTCCGCTACTGCTCATAGTGAACCCTAGTTGGGGTGTGATGGTTGTTCTCTTAACACCGTCGTCGGTTCGTAGCTTGGAAGAGAATGATGGGAGAGTGTTGAGACGTTCATACCTCTACTCTTCCGTTATTCCCTTCTTTGTTGCGGATTGGCGGTGATGTGCGATAAGATCCCCTGTTCGTGCCAGTTTCCGAAGGGGGGTCTTACAATATGTGCATGCTACACAAAAAATGGTCTACATGGAGCTACAGTGCTCCTTTTGGGGTGATCTAAATTTCTAAAAATTCTAGAGCCCAAGGGCTACCACATTGATGTTCAAAGTTTCCTCAGAAAATGAGAGGAAGTATTTTTTAAATAATTATTTTAGGTGGCTGCAGGAAGTGTGACATATCAAATGAAATATATTAGATTAATTAATTTGGGCTGCGTATAAGGATCAGCGCGTCATCCGACGGCCACGGGGTTGTCTTCCTCGATGAGCCAACGACCCAGATTTCCCGCTCCTGGGCCATTTTGCAGGCGGATTTCCGGCCATCTTAGGCCATCTCCGGCCAAACCCCCAAGCCACCACCTCCACCCGACATAGGGCTTCCGATTGGCGTTGGCCGTTTGGCCGGAGGTGGTCGGAGGTGGCCTGCGCCACCTTTCGATTTCGAGCCAGAACAAAGAAAAACGAAATGGCAAATGTCGTTGTTTCTTCATAAATTTTGTAACGGAAGAGAGGGGGAGACTAGAACAGATGGAGATGGGAAGGAACGTTGCCTGTGCGCGAGCTTGGCGACGGGTATTGCGGCGGAGGAAGATCGCATTCCTGTTCCCGACGTCCATGGCTTCTAGTGCGGCTGAGGTTGAAAGCTCAATCAGGAGGGGGGGGGGGGGGGGGGGGGGGGGGGGGGGGGGGGGGCTCGACTGCTCTGAGTGCTCTGAAGGTGATAGTGGAGAGAAAAACGAGGGAGGAGAGGAGTATATGGGCTGGTGCCATTAAGGTGGCTTTCGGCCAACCTTGCCGCCCATGGCAGCCAGTCAGGGCTCACCTCCCACTGCCCCAGTTTGAAGGGAATTAAATCCCTGCTCAGGACTGAGCTTGGGAAAAGGACATGGGATGCCATTTGGCACTCATCCCCTAATCTCCTCCTCTTTCCATCTCTTGTCTTCTTCCTCCTCTCTCACACTTATACAAGGCATTTATTTTCCTATATTTCGAAATTCAAATGGGCATGGGGGATGATAAACATGTGGGCTGCCTTCTTGGGCTATGGAGTTGGGTTAAGCCCACTTAGCTTGGGTTTGGGGCTCACTTGACCCAATTAGGCTAAAATGGGAATTTGGGTTTGGGCTTGACTCAAACCCACCACATTCAATGTGACTGGGCCATATTGATGCCTTAGACCCCATTGGTCTATTCCATGAGAGATTGATCCAAGGTGGGTTCAAATGGGGCTTGATTGCACTTGTTTACCTATCGGGGCAATTTGGGTATTTTGTTGATTTTGCCCTAATTCTCCAAGGCTAAATGCACACCATGGTCCATTTAGGTCTCATATACTCCCCTTAGGTTTAAGGAAAGGTTGTGCTAGGTCAATTTGGTCATCTAAAGCTTACTTGACCTTATTTTGGGAGGTTTGACCTAGGATAGCTCAAAGTTGACTTTTTGGTCAATTTGACCAATTTGGTTGACCCTAAGGGTCCCTAGTGGCCTACTTAACTCCTTGGATGGTCATAAGGGTCATGGTGAGGTTAGGTTGGCACATTGGAGTCTGTTGGTCACCCCTAGGCTAGGCCATCCAGATTTGCTATATGCACCCCAAGGTGCGTTCCTTCCTGTTTTAATGAGTTCATGGGGCCCCTTTGGCCCATCTTGTGTGCTTGCTCCATCCTAGGGGAAATTCCTAGGCTATGTGTGATGCTCAAGGTGCATTAGCCTCTTTCAGTTCACTCTTCACTAGGGTGGCCCTTGGTGGCTAAGTGCACACTATGGGTTTCTTCACTCCTTTCAACTTGTCATCCTAGTGTCTTGTGTCTCTTATCCTATTTTTGTCATGACTTGTCATGACAAAAATTCTCTAGGGGCCTAGTAGTTTGGGGGATGTTACATCGAGCACGGGTGAAGTCCGTGCGAAGATATATATACGGCCAAAATATTTTCGAACAAAATTGATCCCATGTTCTTCGCAGGGGCTACGCCCGTGCTCGATGCTCTCGGGCGTCCTGCCGCCACATCAATGGGGGTTTCACGACGCTGGGGTGCGAGCGGCGATGCATTCGTGACATTCATGGGCGAAGCCCGTGCAATGCGCGTGAAGCCCGCATTGATGCGGCCGAAGGCCGCCCGAGAGCATCGAGCACGGGCGTACGCCCGTGCGAAGATGCTCGTATATATATGTATATGTATATGTATATATACATATCTATATATATGTAGACGTATGTATATACATATGCACATATGTATATACATATACTGATATACAGATATCTATATATGTATACACATATCTATATATAGATATATATACATATATATATACATAGGAGTGACAGGCAAGGGACTCCTCCCCTACTGCCAAGCGCGACAGTACCCGCCCGGCGATGGCGGGCTTCGCCCGCCCCCAGCGGCCTTCGCGCTGGCGGGCGGGCGAAGCATATACATATGGGTACTCAAAATGACCGTACAAAATTTTTAATTAATATTTTATAATTGTTTTTTTCAAAAACATTTATATTTTAACAAAAAATCATCTTAAAGTAGTCTATGAGGTCTAATGATAATCTATCATAGTAGGTGTAGGAGGTCTACTAAAAACTTTTGAATTTTATGAATTTACATCATTATTTTTATTATAGAGATATAGTGTGATTACACAAATAACCATTATAGTTTATGAATTCCTATTTTTTTTCATAATATATGTTTAAGTCATTAGAGTAAATGAATGAGGTTATATTTGACAATTTTCAATGTTGCACAAAAGACAACTTCTTGCATATAGTAGTTAAATATATATATATATAAATATATATATGTATATATATATGTATATATATGTATATATATGTATATATATACATATATATACATATATATACGAGCATCTTCGCACGGGCTACGCCCGTGCTCGATGCTCTCCGCATCGACAGTACCTTAGCAGCGATAGTACCTCCGCTTAAACTCGCCCGCTCTAGGACGCTCAGTCAATTGACAGTGCATAGGTAGCCCCCGTGCCCTGCGTGGCAGTGCCCCTCCTCGACATTGTTCCGGCGCTAGGCGCTCCTTCCGCTCGCGAACCCCCGTGGTGCTCTCCCCCATCCCGATTCTGTTGTGCCCACGGGGCTTCGCGAGCGGAGGGAGCGCCTAGCGCCGGGACAATGTTGAGGAGGGGCACTGCCGCGCGGGGCACGGGGGCTACCTATGCACTGTCAATTGACTGAGCGTCCTAGAGCAGGCGAGTTTAAACGGAGGTACTATCGCTACTAAGATACTGTCGATGCGGAGAGCATCGAGCACAGGCATAGCCCGTGCGAACATGCTCGTATTCTAGGAAAAATGTTTGTAACTTAGATACACTTATTATATTATGATTGCGATGTCAAAGAATCGATCACAGAATTGCATCTGCCGCAAGACCACTCACGTACCTCTGTCTTAATTCCACCTTTAAAATGCAGTTCGTTGTAGATGTAAAAACTTTTGTCTCGGCGACAGTATTCTAGCAAGTTAACTTGGCAATTGAGGTAGTGCTACGCCCGTGCTCGATGCTCTTCGATTCGACAGTACCCTAGCATCAACGGTACCTCCGCCCAAACTCGCCCGCTCTAGGACGCTCGGCCAATTGACAGTGCATGAGTGGCCCCGGTGCCCCGTGCGGCAGGGGTCATATATAAGTGTATATAACGGGCGTAGCCCGTGCGAAGATGCTCGTATTCTAGGAAAAATATTTGTAACTTAGATACACTTATTATATTATGATTGCGATGTCAAAGAATCGATCACAGAATTGCATCTGCCGCAAGACCACTCACGTACCTCTGCCTTAATTCCACCTTTAAAATGCAGTTCGTTGTAGATGTAACAACTTTTGTCTCGACGACGGTATTCTAGAAAGTTAACTTGGCAATTGAGGTAGTGCTACGCCCGTGCTCGATGCTCGTCGACGAACTGGCCTGTATATATATAGGTCGTTCGACGAATGGCTAGGCCAGTTCGTCGAACGGCTTATTATTATATACAGGCCGTTCAATGAACTGGTCAGGCCGTTCGACGAACGGCTTGTCGCGCTCTCTCTCCCGCTCTCTCTCTCTCTCGCTCTCTCTACATCACGCTGCGACGGAAAGGCCGACACTGTCGCACCCTCTCTCCCGCTCTCTCTCTCTCCCACTCTCTCCCTCTCTCTCTACATCACGCTGCGACGGACTTTTCGACACTGTAGATCAGTATAAATATCTTTATATATTATTATAGATTATAGATATTATTATTATTATTTAAATATTAATAATCTAATATAATACAAATTTAATATAATACAGAATTATATATATATTATTATTATTTAAATATTAATAATGTAATATAATACAAATTTAATATAATTCACTGTTATATTAATGTATTATATTAGATTATTAATATCTAAATACAAATAATATAATACAGAATTATATATATAAATATATAAATTTAATATAATACAAATTTAATGTATATAGATATATTATTATTATTATTTAAATATTAATAATCTAATATAATACAAATTTAATATAATACAAAATTATATATAAATATATTATTATTATTTAATATAATACAAATTTAATATAATACAGAATTATATATATATTATTATTATTATTATTTAAATATTAAAATATTAACAATATATATTATATTATAATATTATATATATTATATTGTTTAAATAGTAAAAATTTAAAAATATTATAGGTCGTTCGACGAACGGCCTGGCCAGTTCGTCGAACGGCCGGCCAGTTCGTCGAACGGCCGGCCAGTTCGTCAAACGGCCATATATAGGCCGTTCGACGAACGGCGTATATATAAAATTAAAAATTGTATAAATATTATATGCCGTTCGACGAACGGCCAGGCCAGTTCGTCGAACGGCAGGGCCGTTCGTCGAACGGCGTATATATATAAGCCAGTTCGACGAACGACCTATATATATATACCATTCGACGAACCGATATATACATATATATAGGCCGTTCGACGAACGACCAGGCCGTTCGACAAACGGCCATTATATAGCGCTCTCCCTCTCTCTACATCACGCTGCGACGGAAACGGTGCTCTCTCTCTCTCTCTCTCTCTCTCTCTCTCTCTCTCTCTCTCTCTCTCTCTCTCTCTCTCTCTCTCTCTCTCTCTCTCTCTCTCTCTCTCTCTCTCTCTACATCACACTTGCGACGGACGCGGAGGACACTGTATATCATTATATATTATTATAGATATACAAATATATACATATATATACATATATATACAAATATATACATATATATATACATATATATATATATATTGCCCGTGCTCGCTGCTCCTCGACGGCCTTCGGCCGCCACGACGGTCGCCTGCGGCCGCTTCCGCACAGGCTACGCCAAGCAGTAGAAGCTTCGCACGGGCTTCGCCCGTGCTCGCTGCTCCTCGAAGGCGGCATGCGGCCGCCCCGACGGCGGCCTTCGGCCGCCTCCGCACAGACTATGCCAAGCAGTAGAAGCGGCCCGCAAAGCCCGCCCGGAGCCGACCCCCCCCCCCCCCCCCCCCCCCGCTGAGACCCTACTGCCAACCGCGGAGACCCAACCACGTCTCGGCGGTCCAGTCCCAACCGCTGAGACCCAATCGCTGGGACGAAGTCCAGCCCCAACCATTTTGTAAATTCAAAATTTGACAATATATATATATATATATATATATATATATATATTTTAACAAAAAATCATTTGAAAGTAGATTTTAGTAGGTCTAATGATAAGCTATCATAGTTGGTTTATGAGGTCTAGTAAAAACTTTTGGATTTTATGAATTTTCGTAATTATTTTTATTATTGGGATATAGTGTTATTACACAAATAACCCTTATATTTTATAAATTTCCATTTTTTTCATCATATATGTTAAGTCAATGGAGTAAAAGAATGAGGTTATATTTGACAATTTTGAATGCTGCAACAAAGGCAACTTCTTGCATTTAGTAGTTAAAGATATATATATATACATATATATATATATGTATGTGTATATATATATATGTATATATGTATATATATATGTGTCCGTATATATGTATGTGTATGTATATATGTATGTATATGTGTATATATATGTATATATATATGTATATATATACGAGTGACAGGCACGGGCCTCCGACCATACGTGAGTGCAACGGCGTGGGGGCAACATTTGTCATGGGACGACAAAGGTCGTGGAGGCGACATTTGTCTTGGGGGCGAGAAAGGTCGTGGGGGGCGACATTTGTCGTGGGGGCGACAAAGGTCGTGGAGGCGACATTTGTCGTAGGGGGCGACATTTGTCGTGAGATCGACATTTGTTGTGGGGGTGACTTTTTATGTGGAGGCGACATTTATCGTGGAGGGCGACATTTGTCGTGGGGGTGACATTTGTCGCGGGGGGGCCACATTTGTCATTGGGGGCGACATTTATCATGGGGGGCGACATTTATCGTGAGCGCAAACTTTTAACAAAGCGTCAGAATTACCAATACAGGAAGAAGCTCGTCAAGTGCGGGCGCGTGAGCCTTAGATGATGAACTCTTAATACCTTACATTACTATCAATTCAACTGCTACATATCTGATATACACCTATTCAATTTCTTTTGCATGCATTGAAAAAAAGAATGAAATTTCAACTTATTAAACTCAGAAAATCTGGAAAAAAGAAGAATGAGACATGGATAATTTTAAAAGATAGTGGAGAGGTATTTGTACTATAATTATGTGAAATTGGAGTAGCTTTATGAATGCATCTGCAATGATTTAGGCAACAAATATATGACATATTTTTTCTTGAGGAGGGTTAGTAAGGAATGGTGAAAATCACAGTTTTTGTTGGGTAATTTATGATTATTTACATGCTAGGGCCTTTGCCTGGAGATGAGAGAACATTGAAAAAGCATGGAGCAGTTAGTTTTTTAACTTCCAGCGATTAGTGTTTTCTCATGTTATCTTTTGAAGCTATTAGTGTTTTAACTTCCAGCAATTCCTTTGGCAACTTTGGGTTCAGCAGTCCGAGAGCCCTCAATTTACTGGTTGTAAGACTTGAAGATTAGTAGTTTGATCTATTGGAAGTTGTGGTTGAATACAATAGAAATTCACAATTATGCTAAAGCATGATGAGAGTGACTAATCAAAAAAAGAAGGGTGAATGAACAAATTTAAAGTTCAATAAAAATACGAAAATAGCCCCAAATAAAATCAAACAGGAAAAATAAACTAATGAAATGTCATTTAAATGAAGGAATCAAGAATTGCTGCGTATGAATCAAGAATCGCTGCGTAAGAATCAAGAATCGCTGCATAAACTCACGTGTTTGGGAGGACCAGTAGGAATTTGCACATATAAATACCCATATCAATTCCATCGATTTCTCATCTGCAAGAATTGTTTCTGGTTCTGGATCCCAAAGCATGCTTCAAATTTCTAGCATTGAAAACCAATTGTCAAGCAATATAAAACCAGAATAAGTTTAGCATTGAAAGCCAACTCCTATTTTCGGCTATAACCGGCTCCTATATATATAGGATGAGAATGCATCTCCACCATTAGGAAATAAACTCCTAAATAAGAGATAACCAAATTTAGGCTTGGCCAAAATAGGATAAGCATCCTTGAGAAATATTCTCCACATAATGATATTCATATATAGAGATAATCCTAAACTAGGAAAGAATTACTCCCACGGATCGGTGACATGGCGCGATCCTAACGATCCGGGCGCGATGAGGTGTCATAATCTAACAATCTCCACTTTGACGCCTCATGCGACAGACTCCACCTGAAACTTGGATCTCCTCCCTCCGGCGAACTACCCCCTCTCCCTGGGGTCATCACGATCAACATGCATCAGTCTGAGCCAAGTCAGGACCGCTCTTGAACTTGACTCCTCTCACTGATTTCTCTCGCATGCTCGTAACATTTTCCTCCATTGATATCTCCCACAACTTCATGCCTCCACCTCCAGTGAACTCCCTCGACTCCTGGTGGCGCACACCGACGTTCTTTATTCTTGCACGATAGACCAGGTCTATTGCAAGACGACTCGCACTCGAATTCTCACTGTGCAACTCCACCTTCTCCTGAGTGATCCTAAGTTCCTTGGTGGGACCTTTGAGCCAGATGGCTCCCTTTGCGGTGTCTGGGCACTCCTGAGATGACTCTCTGCCCTTCTCCTCTACGGTTGAGAAGATTTTACCTTCGCCAAGGCCTTTCCTCTGCGCGCACTCCCTCGCCACGAAACTTGCCATGTTCCTCCACTGGTCCTTCCTAGCTTTCCCCTGAGAGCGGTCTCTGCTCTTTATAGCCTTTTCATAGGAACCAGGATCTGAGGAGATTGCATGGAAAGCATATGCTGCAGAGTCCTGTAGCCTGAGAGGCAGTCAGACCTCTCTCCTAGACTTGCCGTCGTACCTTGAGATATCGAATTTTACCGCCATTGCTTTGCTCGCAGAGCTACTGGGCAATCTGAATAATGTTCACGGATCAGATCTGAGAAGATAGGGAGCAGACCGATGTCGTCACCTACCATTGACCCAAATCTAAAACCGGAACGTCCAGATGTTCACCCCCGCGGAACCTGCCTCTGATACCAATTGTTATGCAATCGGACCGAGTACCGCGGTACCGCATCAGAATTTAAATCGAGCACAAGCAATAGCGCAAAATAAAAAATACGGAACGAGATTTCAAGCACACACACAGACGACAAACATAAATACGTGGTTCGGAGAGGAGCTCCTACGTCCACGGGGAGAGCGCTCCAGAAGAGATCCACTGATAAACTGAGGAGTTACAGAGAGGTTACACTAAGACCGAATCACGGTCGTCGGAATAGAGCCCGACCAGATGTCGCTCCACCTGGAGCCGACAGGATGTGCCGCCACTAGCTCGGCCAGATGTCGATCCCGCCTGGAGCAACCGGAGTTGCCGTCGCTAGCACGACCAGATGCCGATCCCGCCTAGACTGACCGGATTTGTCGCTGCTAGCACGACCGGATGTCGATCCCGCCTGGACCGATCGGAGTTGCCGTCGCTAGCACGACCGGATGCCGATCCCACCTAGACCGACCAGATTTGGCGCCGCTAGCACGACCGGATGCCAATCCCGCCTGGACCGACCGGAGTTGCCGTCGCTAGCACGA
The DNA here is from genome assembly GCA_033032865.1 of Dactylorhiza incarnata. Lineage (NCBI taxonomy): Eukaryota > Viridiplantae > Streptophyta > Magnoliopsida > Asparagales > Orchidaceae > Dactylorhiza > Dactylorhiza incarnata. The sequence goes on from JAWHQI010000134.1 coordinate 5,889,081, forward strand.
CCGGATGCCGATCCCGCCTGGACCGACCGGAGTTGCCGTCGCTAGCACGACCGGATGCCGATCCCGCCAGGACCAACCGGATTTGCCATCGCTAGCACGACCAGATGCCAATCCCGCCTGGACCGATCGGATTTGCCGCCGCTAGCACCGCCCACAGAAGCCTCCTGCACCTCCTCCTCCTTGTCTCTCGCGAATGTATCAGATTTCTCCTATTTTCGGCTATAACCGGCTCCTATATATATAGGATGAGAATGCATCTCCACCATTAGGAAATAAACTCTTAAATAAGAGATAGCCAAATTTAGGCTTGGCCAAAATAGGATAGACATCCTTGAGAAATATTCTTCACATAATGATATTCCTATATAGAGATAATCCTAAACTAGGAAAGAATTACTCTCACGGATCGGTGACATGGCGCGATCCTAACGATCCGGGCGCGATGAGGTGTCATAATCTAATATTTTTTTCCTCCTCGGGAGCAAGAGAGAGAAACAGGGTGCACGTGGAAGTCACGTGGCGGGAAAAAAATCCAATTCGCAAATTCATTGTCACCGGAGGCGTTTGGGAGAGCGTTGAAGCACTGGTGCGGCAGCGGCACGAGAAACACCAAACGCATTTTTGCGTTGTTTTTTCTCTGTGTGGTGGAAAATTTGTCCATCTAATTTCATCAATTGTAAATTCTTTCGGAATTGGCTGATATGTGATGATATACTAGGGAGTATAGATATGATGATGAGAGGGAAAGAGAGTGTGAGAGAAGAGAGATATATGAGAGAGAGGGAAAGAGGGGTGGGCCCGCATATCAAAGAGCGAAAGAGAGGGAAAGGAAGAGAGCGAGAGGGGATATGGATTGGGAATTGGGATGCAAGAAAGTAGGGCTGATATCGAGTCGAGTTCGAGCGATTTTGGCTCGCCTCGAAATCGAAATTTTCGAGTCAAACTCGGCTCGAAATCGATTTCGAGTCGACTCGACTCGACTCGAAATGGCTCGATTCCGAGCTGACTCGAAATTGAATCGAGCTGGCTCGAAATTGAATAGAGCTGATTCAAAATCGAATCAAGCTGGCTCGAAATTGAGCAATTTTTCTCTTTATTCGTAATTGGCTCGAAATTAAATTGGGAAACATGTAAATTTAGCAAATGAAACAATTAAAACCTTCATTTTTTTATTTAGGTTTAAAATTTAGTGTTTTTAATTTTAAAATAATAACATTTTAATAAATAAATAATATTTTTAATCAATTCGAGTTAATTCAAATCATATTTCGAGCGATTCAGGGCTGACTCGAAATCGACTCGAAATCAGATTCGAGTCCAATTGAATCGACTCAAATTGAGTCGAATCAATTGTAACCGATTCCGATTCGGCTCAATATTCGAGCGATTTTCGAGCGACTTTCGAGTTTTGAATATTATGCTCAGTCATCGCACATAAATGTTAGTATATTTATCTTTATTATATAAGGAAAGAAAAATGTGTCCATGATGTAACATTTGTCTACCAATAATATCCTCACAAATTCTCTCCAACTATGCTCATGCTTGATTTTTTTTGGTAATTACGTTTTGCTTTTTGGATTTGAATCTTTGAACATTTAGCAGGTATTGAAGATATGACAGCTTTTGGGAGTTTAATATACAAAACAATTTGATATATATGTACGTTTTGCTGTGCCTTTGATATATATTTAGAATGTTTGACAGCTTTTGGGAGTATACATATAATTATGATAACTAAATTTGTAGCATTTGAAGCTACCTTCTGCAAGTACTTCAGTAATAGAAAAGAAAATCATTGTTTTAGAAGTAAACATTTTAAAGCATGCATTATAGTACATATGAGAAATTAATTGATAATTTGAGAATTTGATGGACCTCTGATCAGATAGGAAGGCAAAGCCTCATCCTAAAGTTCGCTAACGGGGATATGAGCATCGAGCACGGGCGGGCAGATAGGAAGGCAAAGCCTCATCCTAAAGTTCGCTAACGGGGATATGAGCATCTTCGCACGGGCTACCGCCCGTGCTCGATGCTCTTCGCTTCGACAGTACCCCAAGAGTGACGGTACCTCCACCCAAACTCTCTCGCTCTCAAACGCTCGATCAATTGACAGTGCACGGAGAGCCCCGTGTTGGGGTCCAGCCCCTAAAGAGTGGATAAAAGGATCAGGAGTTGTGTCGTCGAGACGACTGGGAGCTGTGTCGTCGAGACGACTGAGAGCTGTGTCGTAGAGACGACTGGGAGCTGTGTCGTCGAGACGACTGGGAGATGTGTCGTAGAGATGACTGGGAGCTGTGTCGCCGAGACGACTGCGAGCTGTGTCATAGAGACAAATGGGAGTTGTGTCGTCGATACGGCTGATAGCTGTGTCGTCGAGACGACTGGGAGCGCGTTCGTCAAACGGCTAGCGTAGGGGTTCGTCGAACGGCTAGCGTAGCGCGTTCATCGAACGGCTAGCATAGCGCGTTTGTCGAACGGTTCGTGGAATGGCTAACCGTCTGATTGTTTGGGAAGTGTCTTGGATGGCCAAGATCACTTCGTCTATTTACCCTAAATAGGCAGAATCAGTTTAAAATGTTACAGTGAGTTTGTTTCTCAGAACCGTCACGGTATAAAGGTCGTGGAGGAGAAGAAGTTTTTTTGCGGTCATTGTTGCTGGAGGATTTTTTCAAGAAGGAAGAACAGTTTTCTCAGATCGGTGACTTCGTCTCTGATGTAGGAGTGTTTTTGCTTAGTCTTGTCTTCGGTTGCCATTGTGCTTGGAGAGAGATTTGAGTTCTTACTCTTTGTTTTGGAGAGAAGTTAATTTTACTGCTGTTGGGAAGAGGGATTCAATCTGTGAATCCAAAGGAGGATCTAGGTTGGGCAAACCTAGATTATTTTTTGTAATCCGTTATTATTTTATAGTTGATTGCTCGTGTGCCCCGCCCCATGGTTTTTCCCTCATTGCTTTAGAGAGGGTTTTCCACATTAAATTCGTTGTCCTCTGGATGTGTTTTATTGTTATGTGTATTGCTGCGATTATTTTTATCTTCTAGTATGTCCAGATTGTGAGAGAGGGTTATCACCCTACAAGTGATATCAAAGCTAGGTTCATTCCTACCGGTCTGTCTGGACATTCTGATTTAGATTTGGGTCAACGGTAGGTGACGACATTGGTCCGCTCTCTACCTTCCTAAATCTGATCAAGGCTTTGTCTCAGACCTTCGGACTATTGTAGAAGATGGAGCAGAACAACAGAATGGTAAGCATGAATGGAAAGAACTGGACTATATGGAAGCCTCGGATGGAGGATCTCTTGTTTTGCAAGGACCTTTATACTCCATTGTCAGGGTGACCGGCTACCATGTTAGATGAGGATGAGTGGAAGGAGATGGACCTGAAGGCAGTGTGGTTCATCCGGCAGTGGCTAGATGATTCTGTCTTCCACCATGTATCCACTGAGTCATCGACTCAGGCTTTATGGAGAAAGCTTGAAGCATTGTACGAGAGGAAGACAGCAGGTAACAAGGCTTTCCTGATCAGAAAGCTTGTGAATTTGAAGTATAAGGAAGGTTCTCAGATGACAGAGCATCTGAACCTTGCCCAGAGCATCATCAATCAGTTGGAGGCAATGAAGATCACCTTGGGGGATGAACTACAGGCCTTGATGATCCTTAGTTCCTTACCAGAGAGTTGGGAGACTCTTGTGGTGTCGTTGAGCAATTCAGCACCTGAAGGTGTCGTGTCAATGGAGATGGTGACGAGCTGTCTATTGAACGAAGAGCTGAGAAGGAAGGACTCAGGAACCTCTACGTTGGATGTCTACCTCATGGAGGGAAGGGGCTGGCCAATGAAGAAAGAGGGGAAGCAAAGAGGCAACTCCAGGAGCAAGTCCAGGAGTAAGTCCAAGAAGGAGGTTGAGTGCTTCTACTGCAAGAAGAAGGGCCACTACAGAAAGCACTGTTTCAAAAGGCAGAGAGATTAGAAGGGGAAGGCGAAGGAGTCAGGAGAATCCAGTGAGGGTGGTGGTGCGGCCTCGATTGCTGAAGTTGAGTCGATGTGCTTACATTGCAGTGGGTCGGCATGCCAGGAGTGTGTTGACACTGACTGGGTAGTGGATGGTGGTGCATCCTACCACTGCACTCCTCGCAGAGATTTCTTTCACTCGTATACTATAGGAGATCTTGGCACTATTCGGATGGCGAATGCCGGTGTGTCGAAGATCGTTAGCAGTGGTGACGTCCACCTGGAGACTGATCTTGGGAAGGTTATCCTCAAGGATGTCAGGCATATTCCTGATTTGAGGATGAACCTCATTTCTGTTGGTAGGATAGATGGTGGAGGCTTTACCAGCATTGAAGGAGGAGGTGCCTGGAGGTTGGTGAAGGACTCTTTGGTGGTGGCAAGAGGCAAGAAGTGATGCGGTTTGTACCGAACAAAGGCCAAGATCTGCAACCCTTGTGTGAATGCTGCTGAAGATAACTCCCTGGAGTTGTGGCATTGCAGACATGGCCATATCAGTGAGAAGAATCTAAAGATCTTGGTGAAGAACAAGGTTCTTCCAGAGTTGTGAGGAGAGCAACCTCACACTTGTGCTCACTGCCTGGCTGGCAAGCAGAGACGAGTATCCTTTGCGTAGGCTGAACCTAAGAGGAAGGCGGAGCTGTTGTTTATGGGGTGTCTACTTAATCACCTAGAGGGGGGGGGGGGGGGGTGAATAGGTTTTTCTTTTTATAAAATCCCCATTTAGGTTTTTCCTTTTTTCGGTTAATAGATTTAAGAAGTAAAGAACAAATCACAGAAAGCACACAGCGATCTATAGAGGTTCCTCAAGACCGGGTGTCTTGAGTAGTCCTCTCTCCCTCTGCGCCTACCCAGCAGTGTGCTGCACTCGGCAAACTCTGTCAAAAGCTTTAGGCCCTCAAGCCTTACAACACGGACCCGCAAGTCCCAACAGCCTAGGCCGTCAAGCCCCTACTGCCCCCGAGCCCGCAAGCTCGACACTCAGGCCCTCAAGCCCTACCACACGGACCCGCAAGTCCCAACAGCCTAGGCCCGCAAGCCGCTACTACTGCCCCCAAGACCGCAAGCTCGACAAGACGCACCCGCAAGTGCACTTCCCTGGCCCTCAAGCCTCACAACTCTCCAGCCCTCAAGCTAGACAATTTGGCCCGCAAGCCTTACAAGAAATTACAGTAAATAAAACTGCTTCTTCTGCCGGATGGTGATCGGCAACTTAGCCTGATGAAGATTGGCTTCTTACGGTTGAAGAGGACGCTTTAGATTTGATCTTTATGGCTCAGCTCCTTCTTCAATCTTCTTCTTTAGCCTGATGTTGAACGGCGACTTCTCAGTCAATGGAGATGACTGATTCTTATGAGAACTCTTGAATCTTGTTCTCTTTCTTCTCCGCTGAAGAATACTATTCTATTGAAGAGCGGCGGGATTCTTTTTCACTTTCTTTTCTTGCACTGCAAGCCTCTCTTTGTTCTAGGGCAATACTGTTCCCTTTTAAAGGACAGATAAGTCGCATAACGGTAACATTTGTTGTCCTTTAATGTCAGACTCCCATTCCATAAGAGCACGCGCTGATTGGACAATCAGGCGGCGGCATTAATTGTTGACGTCACGTCCGCAATATTTGAATTCTGTCTTCAGGATATTTGCATCATTACGACGGCAAACTGTCTCTGACTTTATCGTCGCGATCTTCCTTCTGCCTCATGTCGTTGTAATCATATGTTCTCTCGACGATACAGGATAACCTGGCGATTCTGTATATACGACGATTTTCTTTCTCTGACAGTGTCATCGTGAGCTTTCTTCTTGCATCATGTCGTCGTAATCATATGTTCTCTCGACGATATGTGTTCCACATGATGATGTCATGTGTCTTCTCTGCGTTCGACGAATAGCATTCTGCGTTTGCCGATCTCGCCATGTCTCAGCGGTCGACGAACACTATGCTTCTCAGCGGCTGCTGCTCTATCCGTCATTACGACGATAAGCATTCTTTGTCGACGACATCACTTTAATTTCTCGACGACATTTCATTAACTTCCTGAGATTATAGGCTAGAGAAGTAATCAGATACAAGGTGAAGTCATCTTGACTTGGTGACTTCTTCAAATCAGGAATCATGTGGGCAGGATTCCCAATAGAAGCTGCTAAACCTGATACACACTGATGTGTGCGGTCCTATTGAGCCCAAGTCAGTGGGCAGAGCAGCTTACTTTGTTACTTTCATAGATGATCACTTGAGGAAGGTCTGGACTTATGTCTTGAAGCATGAGAGTGATGTCTTGGCAAAGTTCATGGAGTTCAGGGCAAAGGTAGAGAAGATGATCAGGAAGCAGATCAAACGGGTAAGATCTGATAATGGGGGTGAATACATTGGTGCTTTTGATGCCTACTGCAGGGAGCATGACATCGTGCATGAGAAGACAGTCCCGAGAACACCGCAACATAATGGGTTAGCGGAGAGGATGAATAGGACGATTGTTGAGAAGATCAGGTGTATGATCTCTCAAGTAGGTATTGGCAAGCAGTTCTGGGCAGAGGCTGTGCAGACTGCAGTGCACTTGGTCAATCTGTCCCCTTCTGCACCTTTGGATGGAGATATCCCAGAGCGTGTTTGGTCCGGGAAGAAGGTGTCATATGGACACGTGCGTGTGTTCGGTTGCAGTGCACATGTACATGTCCCCAAAGAGGAGAGATCAAAGCTTGATAAGAAGTCCCGTGAGTGCATCTTGTTGGGATTCCCTAATGAAGAGTTTGGCTATAGACTCTGGGATCCAGTGAAGAAGAAGCTCATCAGAAGTAGGGATGTGGTCTTCGTGGAAGACCATATTATTGGTGAGCAAAGTGTTGTTGAGCCACATGATCCACAGGTTGTGGAGAATTTTGATGCAGTTTTTGAGCCAGAGAAGGCTGGTGCTGAAGAAGGGCGTTCTGAAGAAGCAGATGTATAGATTCCAGATTAGGATGAGATTCCAGATGAAGGGGGAGCTTTGCCTGTTGATGTTCCACCAATGGTGGAGGTGCCCCTCAGGATGTCTGACAGAGCACGGAGGCCCAGCACCAGATATCCGCCGCAAGATTATCTTGCTTACTGATGGTGGTGAGCCTGAGTCTTTTGTGGAGGCTCAGAAATCTGAAGACAGAGAGTCCTGGGCAGCAGCGATGGAGGAGGAGTTGGACTCGCTCCAAAAGAACGAGACCTATGACTTGGTCAGACTACCAAAGGGGATGAATGTTTTGAAAAACAAATGGGTCTTCAAGCTGAAGACTGATGAAAATAACTCCCGGCCCAGGTACAAGGCAAGGTTGGTAGTCAAAGGGTTCAGTCAAAGACATGGTGTAGACTTTGATGAGATTTTTTCACCAGTGGTGAAAATGTCTTCTATCAGACTGGTGTTGGGTTTGGCTGCCTCCATGAATCTTGAAGTTGAGCAGAAGGATGTCAAGACTGCTTTTCTGCATGGAGATCTGGAGGAGGAGCTGTACATGGAGCAACCCTAAGGCTTTGAGGCCAAGGGCAAGGAGCATTTGGTCTGCCGACTCAAGAAGAGTCTTTATGGGTTGAAGCATGCACCCAGGCGGTGGTACAAGAAGTTTGACTCCTTCATGCTGAAGAGCAAGTTCCAAAGGACCAGAGCTGATCACTGTGTCTATGTGAGGATGGCTGAAAGGACCTTTACAGTTCTGCTGCATTGTTGAGTTGAAGAAAGAGCTCGGTGAGTCCTTTGAGATGAAGGATTTGGGACCAGCAAAGAAGATTCTAGGGATGAAGATCACCAGGGATAGGAGTGCGGGTCTGCTATGGCTATCTCAAACTGAGTACATAGAGAAGGTGCTGAAGAGGTTCATGATGGAGAAGGCCAAGGTGGTAGCTACTTCATTGGGTGGACACTTCAAGCTATCTAGCTCTCAATGTCCTTCATCTGGAAAGGAAGTGGAGGAGATGAGCCAGATCCCCTATGCATCTGCAGTAGGGAGCTTGATGTATGTTATGGTCTGCACGAGGCCAGACATAGCTTATGCAGTGGGAGTAGTGAGCAGATATCTGGCAAATCCAGGGATGATCCATTGGGATGCGGTGAAGTGGATACTTCGATATCTCAGAGGTACTACAAATCTGTGCTTGCAGTTTGGTGGAGGGTCGCCAATGCTGGTGGGGTACTCTGACTCAGATATGTCAGGAGATGTTGATTCCCGAAGGTCCACATCTGGTTATGTCGTTACTTATGCAAGGGGCTGTGTCGTGGCAGTCAAGGTTGTTGAAGTGCGTGGCACTGTCGACGACGGAAGCAGAATATATTGCGCTGACGGAAGTATCTAAAGACATCTTGTGGATGAAGAATTTCATGCTTGAACTTGGACTCCAGCAAGAGGTGTTCACTGTTTTCAGTGACAGACAGAGCGCCATTTTTCTGGCCAAGAACCCCGCCTACCACTCCAAGACAAAGCATATTGATGTAAGGTATCATTGGATACAAGACACTGTCGAGGAGAAGCTACTGAAGGTGGAGAAAGTCCACACGGATGAAAATCCTTCGGATATGATGACGAAGGTCGTGCCAAGGGAAAAGCACGAGTTGTGTCGGTTGTTGATCGACATGACGTCCACCTGAAGGTGTCAGGTTGGGAAACTCCTCTTTACGGTATGGAGGGAGAGTTTGTTGGGGTCCAGCCCCTAAAGAGTGGATAAAAGGATCAGGAGCTGTGTCGTCGAGACGATTGGGAGCTGTGTCGTCGAGACGACTGGGATCTGTGTCGTAGAGATGACTGGGAGCTGTGTCGTCGAGATGACTGGGAGCTGTGTCGTCGAGAAGACTGAGAGCTGTGTCGTAGAGACGAATGGGAGCTGTGTCGTCGATACGACTGGGAGCTGTGTCGTCGAGACGACTGGAGCGCGTTCGTCGAACGGCTAGCGTAGCGGTTCGTCGAACGACTAGCGTAGCGCGTTCGTCGAACGGCTAGCGTAGCGCGTTCGTCGAACGGCTAGCGTAGCGCATTCGTCGAACGGTTCGTGGAACGGCTAACCATCTGATTATTTTGGAAGTGTCTTGGATGACCAAGATCACTTCGTCTATTTACCCTAAATAGGCAGAATCGGTTTAAAAGGTTACAGTGAGTTCATTTCTCAGAGCCGTCACGGTAAAAAGGTCGTGGAGGAGAAGAAGTTTTTTTTGCTGTCATTGTTGCTGGAGGATTTCTTCAAGAAGGAAGAACAGTTTTCTCAGATCGGTGACTTCGTCTCTGCTGTAAGAGTGTTTTTGCTTAGTCTTGTCTTCGGTTGTCATTGTGCTTGGAGAGAGATTTGAGTTCTTACTCTTTGTTTTGGAGAGAAGTTAATTTTATCGTGGTTGGGAAGGAGGGATTCAATCTGTGAATCCAAGGGGGATCTAGGTTGGGCAAACCTAGATTGTTTGTTGTAATCCGTTATTATTTTATAGTGGATTGTTCGTGTGCCCTGCCCCGTGATTTTTCCCTCATTGCTTTAGAGAGGTTTTTCCACGTTAAATCTGTTGTCCTCTGGATGTGTTTTATTGTTCTGTGTATTGCTGCGATTATTTTTATCTTTTAGTATGCCCAGATTGTGAGAGAGGGTTATCACCCTACACCCCGTTCCTCGCTCAATATCAATCACTATGTTGCACTAACCGTAAAATTATAATTTTGAGTTGCACTGATATTTTCTATTTATTAGCTCGCAGCTCATGTATTTAATAAAATTGAATAATAATAATAATAATTTAGAATTGATATTAAAGAAATTAGAGTGGACCCATTCTTACCGTTTAAGATGAAACATATGTTTATATGACTCAGAGAATTTTCTGTGAGATACACGCACGGAGAGGATCGTGGGGGAAATACAAATCCTCCCATGTTTTCTATTTTTTTTTACAAAATAAATCACGAAATATTGATTTATGTATTTTTACGTTCATTTTAAGTACTCATATGTCTATATTTTGGAGTGAAAATACAACTGTAAAAATTACCTTTTGTTAAACTAAAAAACGAGTCCATTTTTTGAACTAAAATCCAGTCTATTTTTACAATCAATGAAAATTCAGTTGTATTTTTGAACTAAAAAAAGTCTCCCACAGATCTCCCATGCATTGCAACGTCAACGACTTATACATCCCTCCCCCGGGACATGAAAATGATGGGGATGACATAGACCTTCCCCTAAAAATGAGAGCAATGTTATAAGCACACCAATATTGGCTATTAGCACACCAATATTGGTTCAAAAATCAAAAAACACAAAAATCCTAACCCCACCTGCTTTAAGCACACACCGACTCATTTCTTATTTCCGTCGGGTTCTTCCGCCGTTTCGTGATTCTGAGCCGCACACCCCGCTTCCTCAGTCGCACCGTGTCGCCCATCGCCTCCCTTGGAGGAGATCACTGGCGAGTTTCGCCGGAAGAACGCCGCACCCCCCGCGCTTCATCCACAATGTAAGTTCCGCACCCCCGCACCAGATCGACTTCAGTGGCTCGCACAAAGCAAAATGCCCGAAAGTCGACCGGCGGCGAGGCTCCTCGGAAGCCACTTCCGACAACCAGAGGCTAAACATTTTGCTATCACTTGTTTTTTGTGGTCGAAAATTTGTTGTTATATTGATTTTGCCAATTTCTGATCTCTGGAGCAGTTGGTATTTCTGGTCGTTGTTCAATTAATTTGGTAGAGAAAATATTCATGGGTTCTCTTACTCCATTATATGTACTCATCAAATTGTTGTCTTTGATCAAAATCAAATATACAAGACGAGTGAGATTTGAATTATAAAAGACAAGGGTGTGACAATAACATGTTGGTGTGAAAATAAAATATTTTGATGTGTTAATATAGTTTAGCTGCCAATAGCGAAAATTAATGTGCTTTTAACATTACTCAAAAATTACGAGAAGAGTTGTATTATTTTCTCACCCTCTCTCTTTGTTTTATAGAATTATGAAGTTCATTTTTCACATATTTAATTAAAAATTTTAAATATCTATTTATTTTACACAAACACGCACTCACGCACACATCCATACTTTATGATCCCTGCTGGATTTTAAAAAAAAATCACTAAGGCTTCGTTTGGCCTAGTGGTGGTGGTCGTGAAAGTGGTGGTTATGAACCATCGTTCGTGAACGCCCAGCCTCACCTAAAAAATTTCATGCAATTTATGCTCAAAACTAAATTTTTTTCTTGGCAGTAGTCATGACCTTTGTCATGTCAAACTACATTCTATGATAATTGCGTATTGGACCAAACTCACCGGAGCAAATAAGCCGCGCCAAATGAAGCCTAAGAAAATTACATTAAAATTATTTTTGGGACTTACAGATATTATATATAATATCTAGAATAAATTGTCAATAACCCCCCTTAGTTTTATCCCCTTTGTCAATAACCCCCCCCCCCCCCCCCCCCCCCCCCCCCCCCCCCAAGTTTCAATAATAGGATGATAACCCCCCTTAGGTTTCATTAGTAACGGCGTTTCTTTTCCTTGGCCCGCACTCCACCCTCATTCCGCATTTTTTCCCGATTTCCAGCCCTAGCCGATCGCGTGCGGCGCTCCCCCTTTCCGGTGAGTTCGTCGGCGTAGTAACTGCTCTGTTCTTCTCTAGTTTGTCGGTGATTATGTCGGCCTAGATCGTCGCCGGCGTGGACTACCAAGTTCTTTTCGAAAATCCTCCAGCCCTAGCCGATCTGCGCCCCATTTTCGATTCATGCGTTCAAGGTCCGCGACCCTCCCCTTTTTTATGTCATGAATGTTTCAGATCTACATATATTTTGTTCGAAAACCATTAAAATGCGGAATTTCTTACCTTGATCGCTGGACTTGAAATATTAATGTTGTTCACTAATTTTACTACATACTCATTGGAGCAAGTTCAATTGGATTCACTTCATGGATTTAACGGTGTGCGATTAGCACTGTGAAGAATGGAGTTAACAGTGTTTACTCAAATTGGTAAAAAATCCTCCCTCCCACAATTTAATAAAACTAAGGGGGGTTATCATCCTATTATTGAAACTTGTGGGGATTATTGACAAATGGCATAAAACTGAGGGGGGTTATTGACAATTTTTTCTAATATCTATAAGTCCGAAAAATCTTCAATGAATTAGGATTGACATAATAGTTTTTGACTTCATGTTAAGGTCATTGAAATGAAGTGAAAGATTTTGGGTTCAAATCCGGATGACACCAATATATATAGATATATTTTCTGTTGTTAGATATATAGTAAAAAAATTACTAAAAATATAAATATATTTTCTATTGTTGGATATATATAGCAAAAAAAAAATCATTAAAGTGTATATTATTTATCTATATTTAAACATACATTACAAAAAAAAATTATAAAACAATGTAGACATATTTTCTCTATATTTAGAAAAATTGTAGAAAAAATTTATTAAAAATATGAAAATAATGTAAAAAAAAGTTGACATTAATATAACATAATTTTTTTTTCAATATTTATTGATTAAAATATAATTACTATTTTGCTTACAGAAAAAGTAAAATATCTTGAATTCATAAGTGTGTAAATAATTAAAAAGGGTTAATTTGAGAGTACGGTGAAGGCTGAAGATGGTGTCATGGAGATGGAGATTAAGGTATCGTTTGGGGGAGCTTATTTGCTCCGGTGCGGCAGACCAAAAACAGAGGTTTTGTAATAAGTTCTGTTTGGGGGAGCTTACCTGTAAACCGGCGTTTTTAAGTTCAGCCGGTTTATACGAAATCGAATAAGCGCTCCACATTTCCATTTCGACCGCGCCGCTCCCCGCTTCTCGCTCCCGATACCCACCGGTGCTTCCAATCTCGCGGATTCTTCTCCTTCCCTCCCGATTCGACGGCGCCCTCGTATTTTCTCCGGTCGCCGACGATCTGCTTTCTCCCACGACTGGTCTTTGTCGCCGTCGTCGCACGTCGCCGCCTTCATACATCTCGCGATCCTTCTCCTCCGTTCCCGATCAACCCTACTAGCGGCGAATAGTAAGTATATTGCATCGTTTTTTCAGATCTCCTCCCTTCCAGATCTCCTCCGTTAAAGATTTGTATGTGATTGTATCTTCCAGATTCGCGATCCTTCACTGTTCCTTGCCGATTTGCTCCCGATCTCCCCAGCAGCGTTGATTTGTTCCAGATTCCCGATCCTTCACTGCTCCTTGCTAAGGTATCTCCTTCTCCCTCCTGTACAATTTTTAACATCCCCTGATTTTGGTTCTCCTTATTAGTACGTGTGTATGTGTGATTTCGATCTCCTTACATTTGTGTGCTTGATTGTGTGTGCTTGATTGTGTGTGTGTGCTATATTATGTATGTGCGTGTACATGTATATGTGTATGTGTGCTCTGATTGTGTTAGTTTGTGTGTGTGCTTGATTGTGTGTGTGTGTGTGTGTGTGTGTGATGTATATATGTATGTGTGTGTGCTTGATTGTGTGCTTGATTGCTTGATTGCCAGCTATATATGTGTATGTTTGTGTGTTGTATATATGTATACATTTGATGTATACATTTGTTGTATACATTTGTGTGCTTGATTGCTGTATATATGTATGTGTGTGTTTGATTGTAGTTGTGTGATTGTGTGAGTTTGTGTGTGCTTGATTGTGTGTTTGATTGTAGGTGTGTGTGTGCTGTATATATGTATATATGTATGTGTGTGTGTGCTGTATATATGAGTGTGTATGTTTGTGTGTTTGTGATTGTTTGAAGTTTTTCTTGTGTTTGTATATGAGTGTTTGTGATTGTGTGTGTGTGTGTGTGTTGTTGTATATATGTATGTGTGTGTGCTCTATATATGTATGTGTGTGTGTGTGATGTATATATATGTGTATGTGTGTGTTTGTGTGTGATGTATATATGTATGTGTGTGTGCTCTATATATGTATGTGTGTGTGTGTGATGCTTGTACATGTGTGTTTGTATCTAATTATAAAAAATTGTAGATGGGGAAACCAAAAGATGGAGAGATATCAGCTATTAGAGAAAGTGAGAGCCAGCTGTCACGCCTGGGGTTAAGTCCCCGGAGGATTCTAGAGAAATCTAGGTCCTTGGAGAACATGTACATAGAGAACTCTGGAAGAATGTGGAAGCTCTCTAGAATGATCCCTTGGGAACATTCTAGAGAAGTCGGGATGGTTGTATATTCATGAGGGTGGTAGAATATTCTAGAAACTTAGGCATTCTATATCCTTCCATCTTTTGGAGGGAAATTCTTTTGGGGCCTATAAAAGGGGAAGGCCACCTCATTTGTAAGCATCCAAGTTTGGAGAAGCAATAAGAGTTCTTTTGAGTTTCCTTTGCAATTGTGTGTTCTCTTGAGTTCTACCTTGCATCCTTTCTTCATCACCACCTAGTTCTTGCAGGAGAGGCTGACTTAGCTTGGCTACGCGGAGTGGCAAGGAGGAGCTAAGGCCGCACGGGAGCTTGTAAGAAGACAAGTCCGTGACAGTTGGTATCAGAGCCAGGTTGCTCAAGTTCGTGGTTGGTGTCGGAGAAGACTAGATGGCTACTGAAGGGAACAACAACTCAAGCGTGGTGGATGAGCGCGGAAGGGAGATGCTTCCCCAGTCCGAGAAGAAGAGGCGGATCCATAGCAAATCTCGGGATGAAACACACGTGGATCGCATACTAGCCGAATGGGAGGAGCGCATGACGGCGATGGAGGAAGAGCACTCATATGTTCGCGGAGAACTAGAAGCTGTCAAACAAGCGCTACCGACTCGCGGAGAGCTGGAACTTTTGAAGGCCCAAGTCCAAGCATGTCTCGGTGCAAATGCGGAGCTTACTCAAAGGTGTGATCAACTTGAGGATGACTATGAGGAGCGGATCGCCAAATTGGAGGAGGAATTGGCCTTGTGCAGAAAGGCCATTGCTAATGGAGGAAATGGGGTTGTGGCAAACCAAAGGATTGATGTGCCTAAGCCAAAACCCTTCTCAGGGAATAGGGATGCCAAGGAAGTTGAACACTTCCTTTATCAAATGGAGGTCTACTTCGAGGGATGTAACCTCACTGAGGAAGTAATCAAGGTAAAGACGGCTAGCTACTATCTTTCGGATATTGCATCTCTTCGGTGGCAACGGAAGCTTGCGGATATCAAGAAGGGAACATGTAACTTGGACACATGGGATGAGTTCAAGATTGAGCTTAAGCAG
The DNA here is from genome assembly GCA_033032865.1 of Dactylorhiza incarnata. Taxonomy (NCBI): domain Eukaryota; kingdom Viridiplantae; phylum Streptophyta; class Magnoliopsida; order Asparagales; family Orchidaceae; genus Dactylorhiza; species Dactylorhiza incarnata. The sequence goes on from JAWHQI010000134.1 coordinate 5,904,252, forward strand.
CACTTCTACCCGGAGAACGTCGCAAATGAGGCAAGGAAGAAGCTAAAGGAACTCAAGCAGAAGGGGTCAATCACGGAGTATGTGAAGGAGTTCCAAACCTTAATGCTGATGGTGCCAGGTATGTCCGAAGATGATCAATTGTTCAACTTTAAGAATGGTCTTCAGAATTGGGTGAAGCAAGAAGTGCATCGACGGGATGCCAAGGCCCTAGATGAAGCTATTGCGGCGGCCGGAGCAATGACGGAGTTCCAAAGACCATCGGATGCGACAACCAAGAAGGGCTACAAGAATGACAACATCAAAGGTGCGGGAGAAAGGCAAGGGTCACGAAGACCAAATAGAGGAGAGCGAATTCCTACTCATGGGAAGGATATTGAGGGCGGCAACAAGAGCTTCACACCAAAGGGAGGATGCTACTTATGCAAGGGACCGCACATGATGAGCAAGTGCCCAAAGCTTGGTTCGCTCGCGGCACTGCAGGAGGATGATACAAGTGGACCCGAAGGTGAAGAAGGTACAAACCAAATGTGTTCCTTGCAACTTCTAAGTGCTTTGAATGTGAAACCAGCTAAGAAGGTGGTCAGCAAGGGACTGCTGTACGTAGAAGCCATGATCAACAACAAGTCCACCAAAGCCTTGGTGGATACGGGTGCCACACATAACTTTATGACGGAGGAAGAAGCAAGAAGACTTGGCCTCCAAGTGACCAAGTGTGAGGGATGGCTAAAGACTGTGAATGGGAAGGCAAGACCGCTAGCAGGAGTAGCTCGTGGCGTAGAGCTTCACATGGGTACGTGGAAAGGAAAGGTGAACTTCTCGGTTGCTGCCATGGATGATCACAAGCTAGTGTTGGGCATGGACTTCTTCGATGCGGTGAGTGCCATTGTCATGCCAACTTACCGCTCGGTGTGCATTATGGAGAAAGATGCAACATGCATGATACCTGCGGTAGAAGGGCCACCAAGTTGCGGAGCAAAACAACTATCGTCTATGCAAATAGACAAGGGCGTGAAGAAAGGGGAACCTACTTTCTTGGCAACTTTGAAGGAGGAAGCAGGCGAGATCATGGAGGAGGTGCCTCTATTTGTTGCGGAAGTTCTTAAGGAGAACAAGGATGTTATGCCTAGCGAACTACCAAAGAAGTTACCTCCCCGCAGAGAGGTAAACCACAAGATTGAGTTGGAGGTTGGAGCAAAAGCCCCGGCAAAGGCACCATATCGGATGGCTCCCCCCGAACTCGAGGAGCTGAGGAAGCAGCTACATGAACTGCTCGATGCTGGAATGATCAGACCGTCGAAGGCACCTTTTGGCGCACCGGTGCTCTTTCAAAAGAAGAAGGATGGAACTTTGCGGTTATGCACAGACTATCGGGCATTGAACAAGGTAACTATCAAAAACAAGTACCCCGTACCGTTAATTGCTGACTTGTTCGATCGACTTGGAGGAGAAAGGATATTCGAAGATGGATCTACAAAAGGGCTACCACCAAGTACGGATTGCCGAAGGAGATGAGCCAAAGACAACATGTGTGACAAGGTACGAATCATTCGAGTGGTTGGTAATGCCATTCGGCCTAACCAACGCACCTGCTACATTTTGTACTTTGATGAATCAGATCATTCATCCCTACTTGGACAAGTTTGTAGTAGTATACTTGGACGACATCATCGTCTATAGTCATACAATGGAGGAGCATGTTGAACATCTTCGCCTAGTGTTCCAAGTAATGTGGGAGAATGAACTATATGTCAAGCGGTCAAAGTGTTCCTTTGGGCAAGATGAAGTGCATTTCCTCGGGCATGTCATTGGACATGGCCAATTGAAGATGGACATGGACAAGGTACGGGCAATCGTCGAATGGGATCCGCCAACAAAGGTGACGGAGTTGAGATCATTCCTGGGTTTGGTGAACTACTACCGACGGTTTGAGCTGCATACAGATGCATCGGACTTTGCTATTGGAGGGGTGTTGATGCAAGAAGGACACCCGATTGCATTCAAAAGCCGCAAGTTGAATGAAGCGGAGCGGCGCTACACCGTGTAAGAGAAGGAGATGACAGCCATCATACATTGCTTACAGGTATGGAGACATTACTTGTTGGGAGCACAGTTCATGATCAAGACCGACAATGTGGAGACTACCTACTTTCAAACTCAAAAGAAATTATCGGCGAAGCAAGCAAGGTGGCAAGACTTCCTGGCCGAGTTTGACTTTGTCCTGGAACACAAGCCGGGCAAAGACAACATCGTAGCAGATGCACTTAGCCGCAAAGCGGTGCTAGCGGCAATCTCGATGGTGAAGAGCGACCTTCTCGAGCAGGTAAAAAGTGGGTTGGAAGAAGATCCGTTGGCCAAACAACTCATGCAGCTAGCCAAAGAAGGTCAAGCCAAGAGATTTTGGGTAGAAGACAGGCTACTATACACCAAAGGAAGGAGATTGTATATCCCAAAGTGGGGAAACCTGCGGAGGGACTTAATCAAGGAGTGTCATGACACCAAATGGGCTGGACATCCAGGCCAAAAGCGCACCTTGGCGTTGATGGAGGATTCCTACTATTGGCCGCGAAGGAGGGACAACATTGAGCTATACGTGAAGACATGTCTTGTTTGCCAATAAGACAAGGTGGAGAACAAGCAGCCAGCAGGACTCTTGGAGCCCCTACCAGTGCCGGAATATCCTTGGGAAACGGTGACGCTGGATTATATCAACGCCCTGCCCAAATCTGAAGGTTGCGGATCTATCTTGGTGGTAGTAGATCGCTTTTCCAAGTATGACACTTTCATACCAAGCGTGAAGGATGCAACAGCGGAAGAAATGGCGCGACTCTTCTTCAAACATGTGGTGAAGTATTGGGGGTTGCCGAAGAACATTATGAGCGATCGAGACCCTCGCTTCACCGGGAAGCTATGGACAGAGTTGTTCAAGCTACTTGGATCGAAGCTGAATTTTTCCACTAGCTTCCACCCTCAATCCGATGGGCAGACCGAGAGGGTGAATGCATTGTTGGAGTGCTACTTGCGGCACTTTGTGAGTGCCAACCAGAAAGACTGGGCCAAGCTTATGGATGTTGCCCAATTTTCCTACAACCTGCAGCGGAGTGAGGCCACGGGGAGGAGTCCATTTGAGCTTGCCACGGGGAGACAACCCCTCACTCCACAAACATTGGCGACCACGACGGATGATGGAAGGAGCCCAGGTGCCTGGAAGATGTCTAAGTCATGGGAGGAACATGCGGACTTAGCTAGGTCGTGCTTGGAGAAGGCCCGCAAGAGGATGAAGAAGTGGGCCGATGCAAAGCGGCGACACACGGAATATTCGGTAGGAGATAAAGTGATGGTGAAGCTCTTACCCCAGCAGTTCAAGGCCTTGCGTAGTGTACAAAAAGGCTTGGTACGGAGATACAAAGGCCCATTCCCGGTCATGGCTAAGGTGGGTAAGGTTTCTTATTGCCTTGACTTACCAAACTCTTTGAAGATACATTCGGTGTTTCATGCGAGTATGCTCAAACCATATTACGGGGATAATGAGGATCTTCAAAGAGGAGAATCTCAAAGGGCGCCTCCAGTGATGACAAAATCTTTTGACAAAGAGGTCGAAGAGGTGCTAACAAAAAGAGTGGTGCGAAGAAAAGGTGTGCAACCTTGCACACAGTACTTGATCAAGTGGAAGGGATTGCTAGAGTCTGAAACTACTTGGGAGACATTAGAAGACTTGTGGCAGTTCAAGGACATTCTTCAGCAGTACGAGGCGACGAGGACGTCACCAGGCTAGGTGGGGGAGGATGTCACGCCTGGGGTTAAGTCCCCGGAGGATTCTAGAGAAATCTAGGTCCTTGGAGAACATGTACATAGAGAACTCTGGAAGAATGTGGAAGCTCTCTAGAATGATCACTTGGGAACATTCTAGAGAATTCGGGAAGGTTGTATATTCATGAGAGCGGTAGAATATTCTAGAAATTTAGGCATTCTAGATCCTTCCATCTTTTGGAGGGAAATTCTTTTGTGGCCTATAAAAGGGGAAGGCCCCCTCATTTGTAAGCATCCAAGTTTGGAGAAGCAATAAGAGTTCTTTTGAGTTTCCTTTGCAACTGTGTGTTCTCTTGAGTTCTACCTTGCATCATTTCTTCATCACCACCTAGTTCTTGCAGGAGAGGCTGACTTAGCTTGGCTACGCGGAGTAGCAAAGAGGAGCTAAGGCCGCACGGAGCTTGTAAGAAGACAAGTCCGTGACACAACGTACGGGAGGCGGAGTGGGCTCATAGAGACAACATGATACATGCACTGATACATCAAGTGGTGTAGACGAGATGTTAACACTGCGTGAGTCTATAACGCAACAACTCTATGATGCAAGAAGGTAAGATTCAATCCTCGTATTTTAAATTTTAAATTAATATAAGAATCTAATATAAAAGTATTTTCAATTATGTAGGTGATACACCGAAATACTTGCATGCAGCTGATGGATCCATGCGTCGAGAGTTTAAAATATTTTTTTGTTATGTTGTTTTGTAATATCTGAAAAACTTTGAAATTTTATTTGGTATGTGGTGTGACGTTGATTTTAAATGTTGAAAATGATTTCAGGTATTAAACAAAAAATTTAAATTATTTAGAAAAAATTAACCTAAAAAAACTTCATTTTTGCCAAACAGTTTTTACAAAACAACTTATCAAAACTCTGCAAACTCCATTTCACACAAACAGTTTTTTAACAACTCTGTTTTTCAGAAACAGCACTTTTACTATCAGCAGCTATTCATCAGCAGCTTTTCATCAGCAACAGCTCACCCAAACTGACCCTAAATGGCATTGCCAAATGTGAATCTCTCCCTGTGAATGAGAAAAAAAATTTGGTGTGTTGGACGCACATAGAGCTATGTGCAAATGAATTATTTTCTCTTCTAAATCACATTTTTTGGTAAACAAATTTTGATTTTCTAAATTTTTTTTTATGAAATTTTTGCAATCAATTTAAGTACTTATTTGCCCATATTATGAGGAGTCCTGAAAAATTACACTTGCAAATTTTTTTGACTGAAATTCTGACTGGAACTTGAAAGTCAAGACTGTAATTTTGCTGCAATTTTACAAATTATGAGTGTAATTTTCAAAATTATAACTCTAATTTTTCAGTGTCATAAAAAATTTAAGATTTTAATTTTCAGGATTGTTCAGAATATGTGCAAATGAGTACTTAAATCGATTGTAAAAATATCATAATTTATATTTCGTTATTTTTTTTTACAAAAATCAACTTTTGAGTACCGAAATATGTGATTTAGATGAGAAAATAACTCATTTGCACATAGCATGAACAGTATTTTGGAACTCACGGTTCTACACGGAGTTATCCTTAAGGAGCAAAGAATCAAACAAACGGAGCCCAAGTTACTTTAGGAAGATCTGGCTAAAATAACTATTATTAATCCAAATAACGGCAAAATTAATGAATTATTTTTATTGTATTTTTTTAATTACAAATAATTGGACAACTTTTTGTTTAGTAATTTCTAAGAAATCAGATGTTTTTTTTTTTTGAAAGAATCATCATTGTCTTTTAGATTTTGATGCTAAATAATTAATTTGTCTGCATGATGATATAACAGGGCCATTTGCACGTATAGATGAGGTTGCACCGGCTGCTTGAGCATGAAGAGGATGATGGCTATTTTGCGTTGTGCTCCTTCTCAAAATCCTATCCTATATGAAATTAAGAATAATAAATCAATAAATGCTTAGATAAAATGATGTGAATGATTGATTATATGTACTAAATAATGTCTTGGAGATGTAGAAATTTAGTATTTCCATCGAAAATCCTGATTCATAATGATTTTCCAAAATATTATTTTGTAGCTCAGAATTTGATTTTAGATGTTATATATTAGTCCCTCAACTTTAGCTATCTTGGTGCTATCACTGTCTTAATTCCCAATTATGCATGAAGTTGCAAGGGTTATAAGCATGGATGGGTTTTTAAACGAGCGTATATTTCAAAGATTAATTGTTTGGAAAATTGATCTAAATCCCAAATTCTATGATGAAAGCAGAGACCAATTCCATTCCTAGGTAGCAGAATATTGATGAACAAAACAAAATGAGGGGCGGCGGAATAAAAATCATTAATAAACTCGCAAGGACTGATTGTTGAGAAAAGCTTTTGGAACAAACAAGTTCCGCCGAAAACTACATCACTAGGTAAAATAATGTTCACGCAGCTGAATTGACGATAGCAACTGCAAGCTCTGTTGAAGACAATACGACCACAAATTGAACTCCATAACGCATTAACCAAAACAAGGTCTCCTTAATGCTGAAAACTATGAAGACCATAATAACTGGCGCGCATGAATTAATCAAATGACTCATCGTCATCATCAGGAAGAGGCTGGGCGGCGGCATCTATGAGCTCCTTCTCGTGTCTGCGATAGAAGATGCACAAGTCAGCGAAGAAAAAGGTCAATGTGGGCTTCAGGAGAAATGTCTACTTACAGTTGTTGTTGAACAAGGTCAATGTGGACTTCAGGAGGAGCGAGAGCTGGGGACTCCACAAAATGAAGATTTGGATCCCTGTAAGATAATGTATGTATAAATCAGAGATTTCGAACAACAAAATAAATAGAAGATTTTTGGATAACTCGAGGTAAATATAGTAGAATACCCTGCGAGTTTTCTTGCGAGATAGAGGAAAGGTTTCTCAAAATTGTAATTGCTCTTGGCGGATATTTCATAATACTGGAGGTTCTTCTTCCTGTGGAAAGTCACCAGCTTTGCCTTCACCTGTCTGTTTTTCACATCCACTTTGTTGCCGCAGAGCACAATGGGAATGTTCTCACAAACTCTGAGAGTAATCAACAGCAAAATTTCAGAAAACATTGCCGAGAAATGACGAGCATCAAATTTGCAACTAACCTGCAGAGATCCCGATGCCATGTCGGAACATTTTTGTATGTAAGTCTGGCGGTCACGTCGAACATAATAATAGCACACTGTCCGTGGATACTGAAGATCGGAAACAAATAATTACTCCCACAAACAAAATAAGAAATTAAATATTGACTATCCTGGATGAATAAGTTTGCGCCAATCTAAAGACAGCAAATAGTTTTCCAAACAATTTATGTATGCTGGAAGAGAAAAAAGATAACAATCTTTGCTTATTGGAACATAACATGTTTCCTAACATCAATGCCAGTTTGAGCACTGTGTAATCACAAATCAAGACGGTAAACTACTTTAGCATTAGTGTATTTATGATTCGGAATTGATGGGTTGTCTATGTAAGCTATGAAGCACCGGTTCAGATATACGATACCCATCCGGTACGGTGGTATGAGAAAACAAAAAAAAAAGTATGGAGGCACCTTTAAAAAAAAGGAGAATATAAAATATATAAAAATTCATATTGAACAAATAGTAACACTACCAATTTAAGAAATCTAATCCTTAAATACATAATAAATAAACAAAATTATTAAATTTAAATTAGATTCTTCATAGTTCTAATGATAAAAAAAATTAATCTAGAGACATTTTGTTATTATAATAAACAAACACCCCCAGTGGTATTTATAGGTTCAATTTTTTCTTTTCTTAAAAGATTCAGAGGTCTTTTGTTTACTTTAGAAAAACAGACCCCAATCACGATATGCAGAACAATCTACCACGTCCAAGCATACCCACAGACTATAGTAGCAGGCGTATCCGTCGAGTACCGGATACATACGTACCCGATACAAAAACGCGACCCTCACGGAAGTATCGGTGCTTCATAGCAACGCAACAATGCAGCATTTCAAAACAACATTATGCTTACAAAAAGAGTTGTGGAACACTCCATGATGATAGTGGAGGCATTAGAGCAACAAAAATAACGCTTTGATCATAATTAGTTTATATGTTGATCTAGTCAACATTATATCATGTCCTTAGAAGATTAGAGATGTCAGGTTATGTTACGCGCACGCACTCGCCGGAGGAGCCACACATCACCAAAACTATCGAAGAGCGCATATGGAAACCACCCTAATTAATTTGTGTAATTAATTAGTATTAATTAATTAATTAATATTAACTAAATCTTATTTTATGTTATGGTTATGTGAGCCTCCTCCCTATATAAGGAGGTGGTATGAGAGTGTTTTTTTTATCTTGAGATCATTAGGGTTTTGACTCTCATTTGAGAGGGGTCTTAGGAGGAACCAGCCTCCTAGATCTTGGCCGGAGTTTGCTCCGAATTGTTTTCGCTTTCCCGTTTAATGCAAGCATGTCTCGTTCTTTGTTCGAAGACCCATCAATGGTCCGACCTGCCGCCCCCGTCCACGCTTTCCAAGCCGTCGGGGATCAAGCCATGGTGAACACCCGCCTTACCGCTATCAGCATCTGTGCCAAGCTCGATCGGCAAACAGAGATGCTCGCCAACATTCTCGCAATGGGGCAGCACCTCCACCACAAGCTCGATCGACTCGAGGATCGGATTCCTCCAGCAACGCCTCCAGCAGCCTGATCCAGCACCGCAGCTCCCGCACCGCCTCCGGCAGCCAGATTCAACGCAGCTTCCGCCCACCGCAGCTCCAGCACCGCCTTCGACCGCTAGCTCCAGGCCGCGCCGATTCCGGCCGCAGCACGAGAAAGCCACGCCTTCGGCGCCCTCCTCCGCCAGATCCAGCCCGCGGCATCTCCTATAACGGCAACGCGCGACCGCGACCGCCCCTCTCCGCGATCGTCTTCTTCCTCCGCCGCATGCGTCGAGTCCTCTTCTACAGCCTGCATCGACATTCCTTCCTGCTCGGCCGCTCTTTCCCTCATCGAGCAGCACACCCCCTCTTTTTTTCTTTTCCATTAAAACCCTCCAGGACCCCTTTCCCATCACCCCTGACAAAAGTTTTTCTTTTCCCCACTACAAGACAAACCACTCTATTTACTTTCTTCTTTTCCCCTTGCGGCCTTGCCTCATCACATCAACTTTCTTTCATTTTTTTTACTTGAGACCCAAACTAGCTGCCACAAACCGTGATTCTTTTCTCTTCTTTCCCTGCTTGCACAAGCAACCACCAACCGGCTATTTTTTCGTCCCTTTCCTTCTTAAGGATCCCGACAAAAATTTCGAACTCGACCTTGAGGCGACCGCGACCGCCCCTCTCCGCGATCGTCTTCTTCCTTCGCCGCATGCGTCGAATCCTCTTATGTCGCCTGCATCGACATTCCTTCCTGCTCGGCCGCTCTTTCCCTCATCGAGCAGCACACCCCCTCTTTTTTTGTCTTTTCCATTGAAACCCTCTGGGACCCCTTTCCCATCACCCCTGGCAAAAGTTTTTCTTTTCCCCACTACAAGACAAACCACTCTATTTACTTTCTTCTTTTCCCCTTGCCCCATCACATCAACTTTCTTTCTTTTTTTTACTTGAGACCCAAACTAGCTGCCACCAACCGTGATTCTTTTCTATTCTTTCCCTGCTTGCACAAGCAACCACCAACCGACTATTTTTTCGTCCCTTCCGTTCTTAAGGATCCCGGCAAAAATTTCAAACTCGACCTTGAGGACAAGGCCGATTTTCAAGACCGGCATATTGTTACGCGCACGCACTCGCCGGAGGAGCCACGCATCATCAAAACTATCGAAGAGCGCATATGGAAACCACCCTAATTAATTTGTGTAATTAATTAATTAATTTTAATTAATTAATATTAATTAAATCTTATTTTATGTTATGCTTATGTGAGCCCCCCCTCCCTATATAAGGAGGTGGTATGAGAGTGTTTCTTTTATCTTGAGATCATTAGAGTTTTGACTCTCATTTGAGAGAGGGGTCTTAGGAGGAACCAGCCTCCTAGATCTTGGCCAGCGTTTGCTCCGGATTGTTTCCGTTTTCCCGTTTAATGTAAGCATGTCTCATTCTTTGTTCGAAGACCCAACAGGTTACAACTAAATGAAGAAGAAAATACATAAAAGACATTGAAATCTTAAATTGACGATGCCCAAAAACTTCAGAGAAAATATTTTGAACTTAAGATGTCAGGACGACGATAATCACCATTAATAACTTTGGAAAAATACTATGTTACTTAGAAGTCAGATATTGTTGAACCTCACTACAACAAAAAAAATAATGTAATCTAAGTAGGAATGTTACCTACAGAACACTACCATACACAATTGTTATGGGCCTAGCACGAAACGTCGTTGGAGATGGCGCTGGAGGCGGAGATACAAGGGGAGACGAGTTCAGCCCATGGAGAATGTGATGGGAGAGGAAGAAGGAGAGTCATGCATAGACTAGATTAATAAAAAACACATAACATAAACACACAACGGCACTACTTAACAACATAGATAACTGGTCGTGTTGGACCATAACATCCCACCTCAACTTCAAGTCAAAAGCTTGCAATCAAGCTCAAACGCCGCTCGAATGGATTGATCATCTAGCTCTTTGATTTCCTACCAGAAAATCTTCCGATATCGCATTGTTGTAGCGGCGGTTGCATTGAGTGGTTAAATGTCATCGCGCTCACAGATAGCATGAGAGACTGCAAGCAGCGGCTCCAGAGGAGTCGGCGGAGCAGGTGCCTAGAGCGAAGGCTAATGGTGCAAATGAGTCAAGCTCAAGCTAACCATTTCAACTGGAACTCGAGCTCAACAAACTCATTTTGCTTGGCTCAAGCTAGAGCTCAAGGCCTACTTATTGAGCTAAAGATCAAATTTCGAGCTCGAGCTGCTCACGAGCTTTTCAACTCCTGAGTCTTATTTCTTCACATTAAAAAAAAAATTATAACCCACAAATAAAGATCCCACAAGCCGGCTCGCAAGCAAATGAACAACAATATGCGAACTCTAGCTCGACTCGTAGTCGAGCTTTTTTCAAGCCAGCTCATCGAGTTTACGAGCCGGCTCAACTCAACTGGCACCCCTAGCAAAGGCTGCAGAGTGGAGACTGTGTGGACGGATGGCGACGCAAAATGAGGCGGCACCACCGCGGGGCTCGACAGCAAAATGTTCATTTGTGTGAACTGTGGCGATGGTGGAGCGATCATAACTGCGGCGGTCAGAGAAGCTTTTTTGAGTGCAGGTGAGATTGTTGATTGTTGTAGTGGGATAAGTGGTGGCGCCGGTAGAATAGTAACTTCTAGAGCGCAGAACAGAGGGCGGCTTGCTCACTGAAGCATGTCATCATGCTACAATAATAAATTAATCAATTAATCTGATTTCTGTTTAATTAAATTAATCAATTAATTTAATTTCTATGTAATTAAATTAATCAATTAATCGGGAGAAGAACTTCTGGAGAGGCTTCTGTTGTCGTCATTGCCTCACTGGTCTCGTGAACCGGGTGGAACCGTTGCGGTTTGATGAGATCACAATCTTCCTACCTGAAGCTTGAGATGTGGCTAGACAGGCCTGGACAAGAATACAAGGGGGCTTGAGGAAGAGCGCTTGTTGTAAGGGACGCAAGTTATGTGCTTGATTATCAGGTTGGTCGAGCGTTGGGAAAGAAGCACAACGATTGATTCTGAGGAAGGAGATGATGTAGAAGGTCGGTGTTAGCAGTCTGGGCAAAGCAGGGGCTCGGTGAAGGGAGTAGTGAGTGCATCAAGCATGGAAACGACGAGCGCATGGTGCAGGAGAACAAAGGTTGTCTGCGGGAGATGGAGGGGCGAAAGCATGCCCTTGCAGTTCCTGCTGGAAAAGACGAGGAAGGGGCATGTCAATGTGATACCACAGGAAATGGGGGAAGGATGACTCTGATACCAAGATGTTATAGGCCTAGCCCGTAATATCATCGGAGGTGGCAGTGGAGGCGGAGATACAAAGGGATCCAAGCTCAACCTGCTGAGAATGCGAGCAGAGAGGAAGAAGGGGAGACGTGCTCAACCCTAACACTAGAAATGTAAGGAGGAGAGAAGCGCTAGAGAAAGAAATAGAACATTCATAATTTCATTCATAACTCAAACAATGACCAAATGGGTCTATTTAAAACAGTACAAGTAGCATGAGTGTAAATAACCCAAAAATAAAAAGAAAAGCACGCAACAACAAAAAAATGACAAACTCGTACATCGACTCAATTAATAAAAGACACATAACATGAACACACAACGACACCACTTAACGACATATATAACTGACCGTGTGAGACCATAGCAACAACATTGAACTAAAAAGACATCACACAATTTATACATCTCTTTACACAGACTAAATTAGCAGTTGAACTTAGCCTAATGCTAATATTCTCTAATTCACCTGTATAAACTCGGACAATCATGTCTTCGTGCCTTTGATATCATGACCACCCTTCACAAATACCACGGCTACTCATCTATTTTGGATCCTTACATTTTTTAAGTAATCACGGGACTTCCAAAATCACTAATGAAACCAATGTGATTGCTATGAAATGAAGGCATCTTACACAAACTCTAAAAACGATCTGGAAAAGGAAAATATTAAAATTGAATTGTCACTCATAAAAACTAAGTTTTCTAAATGGATCCTACTAACAAAAAATGTGAAAAGGAGAATATTAGCATGCATTGAGATTATATTATGCATTAATGCATCTTACAATAATTTTATTTGTCTCCTAAACAATCGAGGTAAGACACAATACAAGTGAAATTTCTACTTCAAGATCAATTGATAACAAATAAATGCTGTGAAATGAGATCTTGAAATCAAATTGTGAAAAATAGCAAGCACTGAAACAAAATCACATTTAAAAAAAATGAAGGCATTTGGATTACATGAACAACATAACATCAGACGTGTAGACAAAAGGGAAAAACAATGCAAAGCCTCCTACTCCAGATATCACTAGTACACAACTTCATAGATTGAGAGCTAGGAACAACTTAGATCATTAATCAAATAAAAATGAAACGTATACAAATTAAAGGACTAGAACTCACTAATATCCATCTCTAAGGCCTCCAAACTTCTCCTGTCCGGCAGTATCCCAGCAATAGAACCTGATCTTCCCGCAATTGGTGTGAAAATCCAAAGGATGGACCTCAACGCCAATGGTGGCTGAACGATCCACAGCAAAAATTAGATCAGACGGAAGGCAGAAAAAGGAACAAGAAAAAAACATCATCTAACAATCAAACCAGCATAAACAGAAGAGACAGAAAATCGTATTCCTACGTTCATATTTCTTCTCAAACTCCCCTGTGAGATGCCTTTTCACAAAGGTAGTCTTCCCTGAGAGAGAGATCAAACAGAAAGGCTAATCAAGCCGAAACGGTATAAGATCTATCTAAATACAACAACGAAGAAAAGAAATGCAGGGATCCTCACCTGTACCGCCATCGCCGACCAGGACAAGCTTGAAATTAGGGTAACTCACTTGCTGCTGGTTCGGGAGTGCCTGAAATTGAACAAATGATAGTAAACTCTATCGAAAGATCGGACATAAAAGAACAACACTGGCTTAAAATCTTCAACAAAAAGTGAGAGGAGAAGAGAGAAAAACCATTGTTCTTGTTCGCCGGAGATGCGCGAGGGTTTTTGCGGACAAAGTTAGATTGGGCGGAATCGAGGGTTTGGTTCTTCGGAGAGGAGCGGGGGATCCCCTATTTATTTGGTAATGGGGTCGTCGGTCTTCTTAGCTTTAAATTTACGCGACACTCTTGACCGTCCGATTTATTCCCGCCTTCCACGAGAATTGAAACTTACCGTCCACGTGGAACCCCTATCCGCCGTCTGTGTCCCTGCTGCAAAATGCAGCTAATACTGCGTGGTTTTCACGAAGATGGAGTGCGTGGGCCCATGTGCCAGTGCGGCCCCTAGCCATCCGCGGGAGCGGCGGGAGGGAAAGAACCCGGCTTGAAGACCTAAATGTCGTATATGTATGCTTGTCAAAGGGATATATATTCGCAGCCCGATAATTGATATTCGCAGTTCACCTTTAGCCACAGCTTATCAAATTGATATTCGCAAAAAATCACCCAATATTCACAGTCTAAAATAAATAAAAAAATTACACATACAATAATACTTGACCATCAAAACAGCAATACCTCCCTGCGAGTTCCTGCCATTTAAAACAGCAATACCTAACGACTCTAATGTCAATGCAGAAACTGTATTCTAGCCATTCTTCGAATCAAACTCGTTCATACGATCGAATCAAATGCTTGGTCAAATATACATCTCCGAGATCAAGGAGTTCTTATTTGCCTTTGTTTGGCCGTCACAACTGGATTAAGAAACAAAAATATGATCAATCTTTGTGGGTTTCTAATAGTGTGATCGAACAACTTGTGTATTTAAATCTACAGGGTTCATCGTCGCAATCCTTTTTTTGGCCTTCGTGATGATGTCCCTAGTGATCATAATTGATTGGAAGCGGAAGATTGTTGCCTCCAACCCTTTTCTCGTGTTCTTCGGATCGATCGAGCTGTTGTACATCTCACCTTCGTTTGTCGAGATCCCAGTTGGAGGATGGATTGCTCTCGTGCTCTCTGTGATTTTTTATGAACTCGATGTACGTCTGGAAGTCTGGAACTACGACCCGCTGCTGAAGCTTGAATTCGATTTGCAGAACAAGGTATCGAATCATTCGGGACCCGGCTATTATATGTAGGGTGTTGGGTATTGTAGCCACAATTACCTTGATTTGAAGAAGTGTCCCTTTGAACTAAGTTGAATTGAGTTGTATTTGATGTTGTTTTCTAGTTATGTATTTGCAGATTATAAATGACTAAGTATAAACCAATGTCAGGTTTCAATGAATCATAAAACACAGGTATATGCAATGTAATTCTTCATTGTGTAAACCAAGGTGTTGATTCATGTGGAATCTCTCTATTGGGGTGTACTTTATATTCAAACACAAAGGAAGAGCCAAGATAAGTTGATGCTGCTGTTATGATTTGGAATGAAGAAAATAATATTTCTAAGTTTTCTGGAATTCGTCGAACTCAGTTCGACGAACGGAAATGAATTCGTCGAACGCAGCATTGAGTTCGTCGATCTCTGCTCTGCTAAAGATGAAGTATGTTCGTCGGTCACAGTTCGTCGAACGCAGAGAGATGGCCGTTCGTCGAACGCAGTGTAGTGGCCGTTCGTCGAACACGGAGCAGTGGCCGTTCGTCGAACGCAGTGCAGTGGTCGTTCGTCGAACGCAGAGAAATGGCTGTTCGTCGAACGCAGAGAGAGGGCCGTTCGTCGAACGCAGAGCGTTGGCCGTTCGTCGAACGCATAGCGTTGACCGTTCGTCGAGCGCTGTTCCATTCGACGAAATTTCAACAGATGACAGATATGCTTTGCGTTGTTTCGAAATTCAAACATGTGTCAAATCTCATTAATGCTTCACGTAATTTCTTCCTTGATTTAATGCAGACAACCGTTGGAGAAGAATTATTTGCCTTAATTTCTTGCTGATAGCCGTTGGAAAATATTCTTCCTAAGTTATTTCTTGGAGATAGCCGTTAGGAAATATTCTTCCTTAATTATTTTATTTAGCCGTTGGAAAGGAGGTCAATATATAATTTCCTTTGATTTATTCGATTTAAGGCTAATGGTTATAATCTGATTAAAAAAAAACACAAGAATTCTATCTGCGCCCCGTTCGTTCTCGCAAAGTCTTTTGACGCTGCCGACAAATTTGTTGGTGATTCTTCTTGAAGAAAAGAGAAAAATAGATCTCTGATTTCTGACTCTATCAAGCTTCTTTCAGATCTAGTTTTTCTCCAAAGTATTCAGATCAAGTTCTTTCAAGGCAAGATTTCTTCTTCCTCCTTCAAGATCCAGATTTCTATTTTATACTAGGAAGAAGAAGATCTATCTCTTTCAGATTTGAATAAGTCAAGTCTCCAGAAGATTTTAAGAAGATTGTTTATCAGTTTAAAGTTTTGTAAAAATCTTTTACATATTCTTGTAGGAGGTTTTCCTCCGAGTTTTTGTAGATCCTTGTTGAAGGATCAAGTTTTTGTATGAGTTGTTTGCTCCGAGTTTCTTTGTAGGAGTGGTGACTCCGAGCTTTTGTAGGATTATTGATAATCCGAGTTAGTGAAGTAGCCTAGTCTAGCCGGTCGTGCTAGATGACTACCCAAGATCGGGGAACCACTATAAATTCTTGTGTTGTGCTGTGCTCTTTGGTTTCTATGTGCTTTTATTTCTATAGTTTTTAATTCCGCAAAAGGCCATAGAATCCACCTATTCACCCCCCTCTAGGTGATTTAGGTAGGCAACTAGATACTTTCAATTGGTGTCAGATGCATGTTGTTCGTTAAAAGGTTAACACCTTGAACAAGATCTCTAAAATCTAGTTGCAAGAGCAAGTATGTCCGGAATGGATAGATCCAAGGATTCCGTCAAGTTGCCCTTCTGCTCTAAGGAGAACTTCCCCATGTGGAAGGAAAGAGTGAAGTTCTACATGGAAGCCACCGACCCGAGAATTTTTCAGATTGCTGAGGAAGGTCCCCATGTTCCTATGAAGCCGTCTTCAACAAACTCAACCATTCAAATTCCAAAGAAGATGTTGGAACTAGACAAAGATGAGATTGCTCTCGTCGCCTTGGACAAGAAGGCCAAGAACATTATTGACGGTGCAGTGGATGATTCAATGCTACAAAATATTATACACTGTAAGTCTGCCAAAGAAATATGGGATTCCATAGTTATTCTTATGGAAGGTACAGAAGAGGTGAGGGATGATCGACGATCGTTGCTAAACCAAGAATATGAAGCATTCAAGCAAGATCCAAGTGACTCCATTTCTGATACTTATGAGAAGTTCCTTAAGACCGTAAATGGTCTTAGGAATTATGATCGTGAATTCACCGTCGGAGAATTGAATGACAAGTTCTTGAGATCCCTGACGAAGGAATGGGATACCAAGGCTATTGTTATCCGGGAATTCGGAAAGTTGGCTACGATGGAGCCACAAATATTGTTTAGCAAGCTCCTATCACATGAGCTAAAGCTGAGTATTAGAAAAGCTGAAGAAGAAGGATGCTCGACCTCTAGAAGGGAGAAGTCCGCGACACTGAAGGCCAAAGAGGCAAGAAGAGGTAAAGCTAGATCATCTGAAAGGACACAGTCGTCAGATGAAGACGATGAGTCTGTGGCTTACTCATCAAGCTCAGACATGTCCGATAGAGAGTTCTCTTCACTCTCTAAGAAATTCAAGAAATTGCTCAGAAAAGGGAGCCAAAGGAAAAGTCAGTCCTCATTAGATCATAGAAGATCAAGACGTGATGATGAACATCACAAGAAGGAACACAACAACGACAGGTATAAAACCAAACCGAATAAACATGTTTCGACTGATATTATTTATTATTGCTGTAATAAGCCAGGACATATAAGTACGGAATGTCCATACAAAAAGAAGAAAGAGAAAAAATCCTTCAAAGGAAAAAGGAAAGAAGAAAAGAGCTTCTTAGCAAAGAAGACTAAGACTCTTAGCGACAGTGACACGGGGAAGTCAAGCTCAAATGAAGAAGCCTATTTTGGGCTTATGGCAAATTCAGATGAGGAAGTAAGCGACTCCTCAAACAAAGGGAAGGTAAACTCGCACACTCCTCTTTCTGCATCTGAAACTGACTCCAATACAAATGAAGGCTATTCTTCAGAGGAAGACTTAGATCTAATGACTCAGTATAAAGCCGTTTTGGAAGGATTTGACAAATGCCGCAAGGTAGTCAAATCTCAGTCAAAAGAGATTGCATCTCTCAAGATGGTGGAATCAGATTTGAGGGAGGAAATTGAAAAATTAACTCCTCTCAAACATGAAGTCCAAATCTTGAAAGATGAACTTCAAAGCTCCACTGAGTTATTAAATCTTAAGGAGAAGTTTATAAATGAATTAGAAGAAAAGTTAGTGGTGGAAAGGATGAAAGTGGAGGTTAGATCTTAAATTAACTCTAGAGGGGGGTGAATAGAGTTTAAAAATATTTTCCCTTAGTTTTATTTGCGGAATTAAAAATAGTGTTATATATATGTGTAATCAGAGTGATTAATAAAAAATAGAATAAATAAAACCACACATCACAGCAAAAAAATAAACAATCACAGAGGACACAAGGAGCTATAGTAGTTCCCCAATAAATCTGGGTACGTCTACTCTTCTACCACCCTTGGTAGGAATCCACTAGGAGTTTTGATAAGGTGCCCTCACAGCAAGGGATTTTTGATAAGGTGTCCACACACCAATGAGAGTTTGATCAGGTGCCCAAATCACCGATAAGCTTTTGATAAGGTGCTTAAAAACCACACAAGGATTTTTTGATAAGGTGTCTTGCCACCAGTGGGTTACACTTTTGAAGGGAGTATTAACCCTGTACAGAATGGGATAGAGAGGGGTTTAGTTGTTCTTCTCTGTCAAGATGTATAGAGAAGACTCTAGTGGATTTGATGTTGAAATGCTCCTCTGTCTGATATGAATTTGTTTGACAGTTGATGTTGCTGGAGCTTTTCTCTTTGAAAAACTTGATCCTCTTGTAGCTGATTAATCTGAGAGAAATATTTCTTCAGATTATTGTTGCTCTGTTGAAGATCTGTATTTGCAGCAAGAGACTTAGAGATGATGTTGAGGATGTTCTCAGTTGGATGAAGTTGCTGCTAGAGGAAGAAGATGAAGAAAATCTGTTTGCTGTGTTCTTCTTCTTCTTGTTCTCTTTTTCTTCCTTTCTTTTTCTCTGTATTTTTCTGTACAGCAAAACTGTAAAAGATGATCTGCATATACCGTCGAGTAAAAACAACTGTATATTAATCTAATATATCTTCTGCCTTATTTCTTTTGAATATCTGACAGAATTAAATGCAAATCCCTTATCTTAAGGAATATAATATATCTGAGAAGATATTCTGCGAATAGTACATCTGCAGCGCCGTTTGCCTCTTCCTTTTTCACGAAATGTCCTTTTCTGCTAATGTCAACGGCTATAATCTTGGAATAATAAAAGGAAATATATTTTCCTTACTTGATCTGATGGAAAGAGCCGTTACTGTCGTCGATCTGAGATCAGAGAATGGAAAGAAATATAATCTGTCTGAAATTTTCTGACCTTAAATAATAATTCTTCGATCTGAACAAAATTCGTCGAACGCAGATTCGTCGACCTCAATATTTTTGTCGAACACAACATTTACTTCGTCGACCTCAATATTTAATTCACTGTTCTGAACATCTGCTGAATATTCGTCGAACGCAGACTTGAGTTTGTCGAACGGAAGGATTCGTCGACCGCTAAGCCTGGATAAATTCGTCGACCGCTGAGCTTGAGTAAAAGCGTCGAGCGCTGAGCTTAGACAAATTCTTCGACCGCTGAGACGGTTTCGTCGACCCCTGAACCGTTGAGACGGGATCGTCGAGCGCTGAGAACAAGTCTGTTCGTCGAACGCAGATAGCTTGGCATTCGTCGAATGAAGCTAGCCATTCGTCGAACGCAGCTAACCATTCGTCGAACGCAGAATCTGAATGAAATTTCTAATTCTAACAGCTAAAACTCTTCCTAAACTCTTGACCCATAAACTATACATTGGGATCAACTTGTCATTAGTTAACAAATAGTGATCCTAGCCCAAATCACAAATAGGGTTGTTCCAACAATCTCCCCCTATTTGGGTTAGGACACTATTTGACAAAAAATTGAAAATAAAAAAATACTAAAACATCAAAAACAACAGAGCATGAATATATCTGATATTATTTAAATATTTTATCAGATATGAAGTGAAAAGTACTCTGAGTTTTGAAAATACATTTCAATAAAAACAGAAATGAAAATACAATCAGAACCTTGATTTTTCTGAATTCTGCTGCTTCTGAATTCTGAAATTCTGATTTTGTCTGAACTTAATTATTCTGAATTCTGATCTGTAACTGAACTGTATTGTTCTGAATTCTGATCTGAATATTTAACTGATTTCTGAATTTCTGATAAGCTGAGCTGTAACAATAGATGATACTGAATTTGCTAAAATAAAATTCTTCTTCTGAACTGTACTGTAGCAATAACTGATCTGAACTTGATCATGAACTGTATCTGAATTTTTCTGAAACAGAAAACTGTAATCAGCAAACTACTGTAAGCTTTATCAAGCTTCTTCATACAGTAACTCCCCCTGAGAGTATCTCCCCCTGAGTTCTGGAGGTTCTTCAGCTTTCTCTCCTTGCCTAGTTTATAGAACAACTCCCCCTGAGTAACTGCATCAAATGGAGCTTGTTCATAAAACTTCTCCCCCTGCCTAGTTTCAGGAAAGGCTGAAGCTAGGCCCCTTGAAGAAGGGACATTTGATGGAGGTAGGGAAGGATGCAAGATTGTCATTGATATTATTGTTATTCCTGCACAATAAAATAGAGATCATGTGCAAATGGGAACTAGAAAGAGAAACCATTCTGTAGGCATTTATATAATAAAAAACACTTAGTTTGATATGATAAGGAATGAGGGGTAAGTAGAAACCTTATTTTTTTAACAGATTGAATCTCCATCTATCATTCCCAACTGATTTATAAAGAAAATACGTTTCTTTTCATCCAAGGGCTTGGTGAAAATGTCAGTTTTTTGCAAATCAGTAGAAATGAACTGTAGGCAGATTTTGTTTTTATCCACATTATCCCTAAGGAAGTGGTGCCTAATTTCTATGTGTTTAGTCCTACTATGGAGAACTGGATTTTGTGCTATAGATATTGCACTAGTATTGTCACAAAATATAATTGAATTATTTAAGTTGACAGCATAATCTAGGAGCTGATTTTGTATCCACAATATCAATGAGCAGCAACTGCCTGCAGCTATATATTCTGCTTCAGCTGTTGATGTGGACACAGATGTTTGTTTCTTACAAAACCAAGACACAAGCCTATCACCAAGGAACTGACAAGTTCCTGATGTGCTTTTCCTGTCTACTCTGCATCCAGCATAATCTGAATCTGAGAATCCAGTTAATTCAAATTCAGATGCTGTTGGATACCAAAGTCCTAGATTAGGGCAACCTTTTATATATCTCAAAATCCTTTTTAATAAAATTAGGTGAGATACTTGAAATCTAGCACAAATGCATGTAGCAAACATTATATCAGGCCTATTAACTGTTAAATAAAGTAAAGAGCCAACAATTGCTCTATATACTTTCTGATCAACAGGTTTCCCAGATTCATCAGTATCAACAACAGCATTAGAGGGCATGGGCATTTTCATGGTGGAAGAATCAGACATACCAAATCTTTTCACTAATTCCTTAGCATACTTAGATTGGGATATGAAGATTCCATTTGGGGTTTGCTTCACTTGAAGACCAAGGAAGTATGATAGTTCACCCATACTACTCATTTCAAATTTAGATTGCATCAGATTAGAAAATCTTTTGCACAAATTGAATCAGTAGAGCCAAAGATAATGTCATATACATATATCTGAACTAGCAATGTTTGATTTTTATGTATCCTGAAAAATAAGGTTTTGTCTACTATTCCTCTACAGAATTTATTCTCTAAAAGAAAACTAGCTAAAGTCCATACCATACTCTAGGAGCTTGTTGAGACCATAAAGAGCTTTCTTAAGCTTAAATACAAAAGAGGAATGAGTTGGAGAGATGAAACCTGGTGGTTATTCCACATAGACTTCTTCTTTGATTTCTCCATTCAGGAATGCACTTTTTACATCCATTTGATAAACTTTGAATTTTTTGTATGCAGCAAATGCAAGGAAAATTCTGATTGCTTCTAACCTTACAACTGGTGCAAGAGTTTGATCATAGTCTATTCCTTCTTCTTGTGAGTATCCTTGAGCTACTAGTCTAGCTTTGTTTCTCACAATGTTTCCATCTGCATCTAGCTTATTCCTGTAGACCCACTTAGTTCCAATAACTGGATGATTCTTTGGTCTAGGAACCAATTCCCAAACTTTGTTTGTCTCAAACTGATTGAGCTCCTCTTGCATAACAATGATCCAGTTGGGATCTTGTTCTGCATCTTGTAGGGATTGAGGTTCAATCTGAGAGAGAAAACAAGTGTGCATCATATTCTGATTTACTTGTTGTCTTGTTTGCACACCTGCTGAAATATCACCAATAATTTGAGATATTGGGTGATCTCTAACTGTGATGTGATCAACAATTGGAGTGGTTTCAGCAATGATTTCCACTTGGAGAATTTGTTTAGCTGCTATATCATGTGGAGGATGATCTGCTGTTATCTGTACTGAACTTTCAGCAAAATCTGGGTGATTTTCCTCTTCACTTTCTTCAGCATTCTGCTGTTCAGAATTTAGAAATTCTTCCTTATGTAGAGCTAATTGATCTAGCTGCTCACATAGTATAGGTACCTGCAGATTTTCTATTGTAGAAGAATTCTTCTCCTTGGAAAACAATGATGGATTTTTGAAAATTAAATTCCTGCGGAGCATGGGTTCGGTTAGATTCCAGCCGGCGTTTTCGCGTAGTCCGGCGAGTACTCCAACTTCGAGGAGCTAAACCTTTATCCCACCTGTCGAGGTGATGGAAGTAACGGTCGCTCCCGCTTTCAGAATATCGGGGGTAGCACCGCGGCGACGGGGCCGAAATTCTTTTTTGGTTAATTAAATTTTATAAAAAGGTCTCACAGAGAGTTTTTGAATGTAATTTATCCAACTTATCTTGCGATAAAGGCAAGTGCACCTTATCGTTTTATAGTACAGGATATAATTTTTTTTAGAAAATGATATCGCGGTCGTATTTATCCGAGGCCGTGCTGATTATTTCTACTTTGGGGACGCGCTATTATGTTATCGATAAAAAAGAAGTGATTGCAGTAATTCTAAAAAGCAGAAAAGACGATAATCACGGGCTTGGTGTGCGCTTAGCAAAAACCAAGAAAAGCGATGATAATGCAAAAAGTCTAAGCTATGAAAGCGATAAATAATGCAGAAAATCGCGGGTTTGGTGTGCGTTTAGCAAAAACCAAGAAAAGCGATAATAATGCAGAAAATCTAAATTATGAAAGCTGTAAATAAAGCAGAAAATCTAAGATATGAAAGCAGTAAAAATGTAGAAAATCTAGCTATGAAAGTGGTAAAACTAATTGTGAAAGCGATAAAAACTAATTATGAAAGCTTTAAAATTAATCTCATACACACACACAACAGAAATTAAGAAAAAGAAGAACAAGAACATGAAGAAAAACTAGCTATTTTATTAAGCAAAAAAAACTATTACAAAACTTAGAGAGAGATAGAGGAAAACAACAGAGAGAGTGAGAGAGACAAAAGTGGAACACAAATCCAAAATACATCAGAATTTGTGAACGCTTTAGAGGAGAGCCGACCCCCTTTATTTATTGGCAAAAGAGAGCTGCATTTAACAAAAAAGATATTTTGGAGCTAATGGGAAGCAGCGGGAGGTTTGACTGGAGAGGTTGGCAAGTTTGACTTGATCACTGGTCGGGTGCGGATAGCAGCTGGCAGATTCTAGAAGGGGAGAGCTGGCGGGACAGCTTGCAGGAAGGAATTCGTCTAACGTCTGGAGAGTTCGTCGAACGCAGGGAAGAGTTCGTCGAACGCCTGGACTTCGTCGAACACCTGCATATATATATATATATAAAGTTTATACATATCGTCGAACGCCAGGAGAGTGAGAGTTCGTCGAACGCTGGAAGGGGAGAGTTCGTCGAACGCTGGAAGGGGAGAATTCATCGAACTGCAGGGCAGATATATATATATGTTTATATAATATATGTATATATAATATTTAGAGATCGTCGAACGCCAGGACGCTGAGCGTTCGACGAACGCAGAGCGGCGTTCGTCGAACGCAGCTTGCAGAGCGTTCGATGAAAACAGCTCGCATTTCGTCTAACGCAGAGAAGCGTTCGACGAATTTCAACAGAGTTATATATATATATATATATATTTAATTTACTTTTCTTTTAATTTACAAAATTATTTATATGATTATATTTAATATATATACTCTGTTATTATTTATTATATATATATTTCAATATATTTAATAATATATACATTATTATTATTATTATGTTTTCATTTATAATACATATAAATATATGATTATTTATTTTGCTTATTATTTACATACATATAACTATATTATTTATATTATATATATATATATTATATATATATATTTATTATATTTATAATTAATTTTTTATACAATAATATTTCAAAATTTTATTCTTATATAAGTATATTTACTTATTTTTACATAAATTCTGATTTGTTTTTTTACTTTAAATAAATTATCTTTTCAAAAAGATAAATATTTATATACATTAGATAAAACGAGATTTATTCAATAATTTACATGCAATATGAACAAAACTACCCAAAATTAGGCTAAAAATTATACTAAAAATATGTAATATTTTCTATTCATCAAATACCCCCCTACTTAAGCTTTTGCTATTCCAAGGCAAAAGTAAGAGATACCTATAAGACATTAATAGAATTTCTAATTTACCAAAATTTTATTTAATCGAAAGTAAGCTTGAAATAAATTTAGGAGATTAAAAGAGGTAAGTCCAACATCGTGATGATGATTTAAAAAGAGCGAAAAAGTTTTAGCCAACAAGACTTCTAAAGTTAGCTAAGTAACGACCTGAATGATTGCAATAATTAGCACCATGATTAGAATAGAATTATAAGAACTTTAACTTTTTAAAGAAATTTTTTTAGAATAATTAAAACTTAATAATTATGCTCTCTCAATTTTTTCATTTATATCTTGTTTTCAATTTGATTGGCTGGGGGGGTAGGGGGAGCTTGGCAGGAGAAGTGACTTTTGATTTGGGGGTGATGGATTTTATCCTCTCACCCTACTCAATTTTTTTGCTTTTGATTAGGGAATGAAAGTTTTATTCCCATAACGAATTTTTTTCAATCTTCAAAAATAACCCAATATATATGTTTAGGGAACGAATTTTTTATTCCCAGGCCATATAATCTTTTAATAAAATTTGATGCCTATGTTTACGGAATGAAATCTTATTCCCATTGACATAAGATCTTTTAAATGAAATTACCAAGGAAATGGAATAATAGGTAAGGGGTTTAGAAATTTCTAGATTTTATAAATTAGAAAAAAATTTGAGAGCAAGTTTTAGTAGGTTTAAAACATTCCTAAAGTTTCACAAGTTTGGAGTAAGAATAATTAAAGTCTATAGATGATCTGCCCAAATAATACAACAAGAAGCTATTTAGGATAAACTTGAAGTAGTGCTAAAAAATTTGTTCTCAAATTAAATTAAAAACACAATATATTATTTACAACTAAAATTCCATGGATCTAAATCTTACAAACCATGATACGAATAAGGGTTTTGGCAAATAAAAAATAATGAAAATATTTATAAATAAACTCAAACTAATTTTGAGAAATACAAAGCTAAGTAGGGGTTTTTATTATATTTTTGGGATTTTATCGGATAAGTTTTCATCAAATTTTTTTTTTGAATTTTTGTTTTTGTTGTAACAAAATACATATAAATAGTTAATAAAAAAAGGAAAAAGAAAGAAAGGAAAATAAAAACATAAATAAATAAAATTTTTGGTGTTATGAAAAAATTTGTGAATTTTGTTATAACAAATTTCTAAGTAATTTTTTTTTTCAATTTTTTTGGATTTTTCAAATTTTTATCTTATATATACATTAATAAAAAAATATTTAATAATGATAATTTTTTTTGATTTGCTATTCCAAGGCAAAAGTGCATAAATATATACATAATATTTTTTTTTCAATTTTTTTGGATTTTTCAAATTTCTATCTTATATATACATTAATATTTAATTTTTTTTATAATGACATTTTTTGATTTTTTTTCAAATGTGCATAAATATATACATAATATTTTTTTTCAATTATTTTTTTGAGGTTTTTCTAATATGGGAGGGACAAAAATAATTACAAAAGGAGGGGAAAAAACACCCCCATACTTAAAAGTCAACATTGTCCTCAATGTTGAAATTAAGTTTGAGGAACAATTATATATGTACAAAAGCATGAAAAATACAAGAAAGGAAATAGTAGGGGAAAAAGGCACGTCCCTGATTTGGAGACGGGATGACCGGATGAATGCCTGCAAAATATGGAGAAGTAAGAAAATATTAGATAAATATGGGGTGCCTCCCACGAGCGCTTTGTTTACCGTCGCATAGCTTGACTGATTTGACGGTTAGACTCGAGGGTTCGGCTCCGTATTACCCGACAAAGCTCCAAGTTGCCGCTCGGAGACCATCTTCGCAAGTTGTCCAACTTGATTTTCTAAGTTTTTTAGCGATCCGGTGATGTTCCGGATATTTGAGTCGTTACGAGACGTGTTTAGCGAAAGCTTCTTCGAGCGGAGAAAGTTTTGGAGGAGGCGGCGGATATTCCTGATGAAATCCGTGCGGATTTACATTTGGGGGTCGCTGCGCGTTATTTTGATTACTCCAGGAGAAGTTCGGGTGATTCCTCCAACCCGGATTATAGTTATTACTATATGGGTTATTATTATGGTTGAAGGGAGGCCGAACTTGATTGTCGAGGTAATCTACCGATTCTTCATTTAAATTATTATTATTATTATTCAAATTAGTATTATTATAATTAGTATTCGCCCACGCGGGAGTGGAGCTATCGCGGGGCGAGTGACACTTGACCAAGTATCTTCCAAATTCGGCCTGGAATAGTAGGCCATGGTTCGTTGTGGGGCCGCATTTGGATTGGGATCTGTCATATTATCCGCTATAGTATCGCCGGTTAATTCTTCGAGATTTAAGGGTTGTTGTTGGTCACGAGATCGAAGGCGCTCGTGAAGAGTGCGCTCGATTTCTGGATCAAAAACAAATTCTGGATAATCCGAAGAGCTTCCCCGGGTCATATACTTTTATATATAATTTTTTTTTGTTTTATAAGCAAATTTTTTTATTTTATTTGATTTGATTTTTTGGATTTTTTTTGATGATAATTTAAGTAAAAGAAAGAGCCTTTTTTTGGATGAAAATATATATAGATGATTCGTGTTTTGAAATTTTTTAGTTTTTCGAGCTTTTTCTATTTTTTGGTTTTTTTGTTTAGAAATATATGTACGAGAGAAAAAGGGGGAGGAAGAAGTAAAAGATAAAATTAATAGCGATTCCCAGTTTCAAAATAACGGCACGAAAACTCCCCGGCAACGGCGCCAAAAACTTGATGGATTTTTGAAAATTAAATTCCTGCGGAGCCTGGGTTCGGTTAGATTCCGGCCGGCGTTTTCGCGTAGTCCGGTGAGTACTCCTACTTCGAGGAGCTAAACCTTTATCCCACCTGTCGAGGTGATGGAAGTAAAAGTAACGGTCGCTCCCGCTTTCGGAATATCGTGGGTAGCACCGCGGCGACGGGGCCGAAATTCTTTTTTGGTTAATTAAATTTTATAAAAAGGTCTCACGCAGATTTTTTGAATGTAATTTATCAAACTTATCTTGCGATAAAGGCAAGTGCACCTTATCGTTTTATAGTACAAGATATAATTTTTTTTAGAAAATGATACCGCGGTCGTATTTATCCGAGGCCTTGCTGATTATTTCTACTTTGGGGACGCGCTATTATCTTATCGATAAAAAAAGAAGTGATTGCAGTAATTCTAAAAAGCAGAATTAACGATAATCGCGAGCTTGGTGTGCGCTTAGCAAAAACCAAGAAAAGCGATGATAATGCAAAAAGTCTAAGCTATGAAAGCGATAAATAATGCAGAAAATCGCGGGCTTGGTGTGCGTTTAGCAAAAACCAAGAAAAGCGATAATAATGCAGAAAATCTAAATTATGAAAGCTGTAAATAAAGCGAAAAATCTAAGTTATGAAAGCAGTAAAAATGCAGAAAATCTAGCTATGAAAGCGGTAAAACTAATTATGAAAGCGATAAAAACTAATTATGAAAACTTTAAAATTAATCGCAAACACACACACACACAACAGAATTTAAGAAAAAGAAGAACAAGAACATGAAGAAAAACTAGCTATTTTATTAAGCAAAAAAAACTATTACAAAACTTAGAGAGAGACAGAGGAAAATAAGAGAGAGAGAGACAAAAGTGGAACACAAATCCCAAATACATCAGAATTTGTGAACGCTTTAGAAGAGAGCCGACCCCCTTTATTTATAGGCAAAAGAGGGCTGCATTTAGCAAAAACGATATTTTGGAGCTAATGGGAAGCAGCTGGAGGTTTGACTGGAGAGGTTGGCAAGTTTGACTTGATCACTGGTCGAGTGTGGATAGCAGCTGGCAGATTGTAGAAGGGGCGAGCTGGCGAGACAGCTTGCAGGAAGGAATTCGTCGAACGCCTGGAGAGTTCGTCGAACGCAGGGAAGAGTTCGTCGAACGCCTGGACTTCGTCGAACAACTGCAGATATATATATATAAAGTTTGTACGGATCGTCGAATGCCAGGAGAGTGAGAGTTCGTCGAACGCTGGAAGGGGAGAGTTCGTCGAACGCTGGAAGGGGAGAATTCGTCGAACTGCAGGGCAGATATATATATGTTTATATAATATATGTATATATAATATTTAGAGATCGTCGAACGCCAGGACGCTGAGCGTTCGACGAACGTAGAGCGGCGTTCGTCGAACGCAGCTTGCAGAGCGTTCGATGAACACAGCTCGCATTTCGTCGAACGCAGAGAAGCGTTCGACGAATTTCAGCAGAGTTATATATATATATTTTTTAATTTACTTTTCTTTTAATTTACATAATTATTTATATGATTATATTTAATATATATACTCTGTCATTATTTATTCTATATATATATATTTCAATATATTTAATAATATATACATTATTATTATGTTTTCATTTATATTTACATATAAATATATGATTATTTATTTTGCTTATTATTTACATACATATAACTATATTATTTATATTATATATATTATATATATATATTTATTATATTTATAATAAATTTATTATACAATAATATTTCAAAATTTTATTCTTATATAAGTATATTTACTTATTTTTACATAAATTCTGATTTGTTTTTTTTTACTTTAAATAAATCAGATTTTCAAAAAGATAAATATTTATATACATTAGATAAAACAAGAGATTTGTTCAATAATTTACATGCAATATGAACAAAACTACCCAAAATTAGGCTAAGAATTATACTAAAAATATGTAATATTTTCTATGCATCAAACATATTAGTTTCATCAAAGGAAACATGAATAGATTCGTCTATTTTAAGAGAAGATTTATTATAAATCCTATATGCTTTGCTGATTAGTGAATAGCCTAAGAAAATTCCTTCATCAGATTTTGGTTCAAATTTCCTAAGGTATTTCTTATCATTATTATGAACAAAACATCTACAGTCAAATGCTCTAAAATAGCTAACTTTAGGTTTCTTCCCTTTACGTAATTCATAAGGAGTCTTTCCCTTAAGTTTATGTATCAAACTTCTATTGGCACATAGTTTGCTGTGCTAACAGCCTCTGCCCAAAACGATGGGGCAAATTAGCATCTGCAAGCAATGTTCTTGCTGATTCAATTAGAGTTCTATTTTTCCTTTCAACTACCCCATTTTGTTGAGGAGTTCTAGGAGCTGAGAAGCAATGCCTGATACCTTCCTTCTCATAGAATTCTTGCATAAGAAGAGACTCAAACTCAGTGCCATGATCACTTCTGATCAATGCAACTACAGTAGAGTACTCAATCTTTATGCTCTTAAGAAAGTCTGTGAGAACTTTACAGTTATCTGACTTTTCTCTCAAAAAGAACACTCAAGTGAATCTAGAGAAGTCATCTACAATAACTAGAGTGTAAGACTCCCCCCCTAAAATCTTTGTTGCTATAGGTCCAAAAAGGTCAATATGTAGCAAATATAAGATTCTAGATGAATCACTTTTAGATAATGATTTAAAACTATTTTTAGTTTGCTTTCCTAGTTGACATGCCCCCCAAAGACCTTCTTTCTTATATGAACCTGATGGTAAACCTCTAACAAGATTGTCCTTAGATAATTTAGCAATGGTCCTAAGGTTTACATGTCTTAATCTCTTATGCCAAAGTTCACTAGGTTTGCTTAATTCATTAAATAAACAAATTTCTGATGTAGATGAATTGAAACTCACTAAGTAAATATTACCTTGCCTAATACCTGATAAAACAATAAAATTATCAGAAGATTTAATAAGGCATTTCAATTTATTAAATATTACCTGATACCCTTCATCACACAATTGACTTATGTTGATGAGGTTGTGCTTTAGTCCCTTGACATAAGCTACCTCTTTGAAGGTGACTTCTCCAACCTTGACTTTTCCATAGCCTTTGGTCTGTCCACAGTTGGAGTCTCCAAATATAACTTTGGGTCCAAGCTTTGCCTTGAAGTTATTCAGGTTGGCCTTGTTTCCTATCATATGTTTTGAACATCCACTGTCCAAATACCATTTCTCATTTATCCTTGGACAGTTGTGTACCTGCAAAGACAGAAAAATAAACTAGTTGTTTTTGACCCAAACTACCTTGGGTCCTTTTGTCTTACCACAATATTCAGAAATAAAGGACATTTCAGGCCGATCCTTATAGCCTTGTGGATGATATCTCCTTGAAGGTATTATCCATTCAGTGAAAGGATTTTTAGTTTGTTTTGAATTAGAATTCTTGAAATTTTCTGTATAGTATCTGTTCGACGAATTTGGGTAAGTTCGTCGATCGCCGTTCGACGAATGTACATGATTTTGTCGAGCGCCGTTCATGTAATAACTATACTGAAAATCTGTTTTCAGTTTTCGTCGATCTCCGTTTGACAAATTGAAATCTTTTCGTCGAGCTCCGTTCGACGAATTCTTCTGAATTCTTTTATTCATAACAGACTTGCGTGAAATGTTTTTATCTTCATCTACAACCTCTTTGCTCTTAGCAGAGATGAATTTTATAGGTGTAGATAATATATTCTTCTTAATTAGAGGTGGCTCACTTGATGAAGCACCCAAGCCCAGTTTGCTATTAAATCTAGCATTTACTGTGCTTGTAATGTCCATCAGTTTGATGCTTCTCCCATTGAGGGATTCTTCAAACTTTTTGGCTTCAGACAACTTGCTCTCAATGAGAACAATATGTTCCCTGGAGGCAGCCAAATCTTTCTTAAGATTTATATTTTCTTCACTTATTTGATTCATTTCAGCTAGTTTAAGTCTGAGTGAGATTATTTCTTTCTCAGATTTAATTAAGTCTGAGCAAAGGACTTTGAATTCAGCTTTGAATTCAACTGAAGTAAAATCAAATGTAGACATTACCTGATCTGCATCAGTTTCTGCTTCTGATTCTGATCCTTCTTCATCAGAATTGTTGGCTGAGGCATTGATTGCCATCATGCAGAAGTTCTTCTCTTCTTCATTGTCTTCATCATCACTGGATGAAGAAGCATTTGCTGACTCACTGCTTGAGTCATAAATTGCCATCAGGCACTGATCATTCTCTTTTATTTCTTCTTCATCATCTGATGAGCTGGATGATGATTCTGATTCAGTTTCACTCCAAGATTCTGCTACAAATCCTCTTCCCTTCTTCTTGTGTTTATGGGAGGAAGGCTTGCTGGAGTTTCTTTTCTCTTCTTTGTCCTTTTTCTTTTCTTTCTTCTGGTTTTCTGGACAGTCTGATGCAATGTGTCCTAGTTTCCTGCAACCAAAACATATAATTGCTTCTGGATGACTTTTTCCTGAAATCTTTTCTTGCCATCTTGTATAATCTTTTGGAAAACAGACTCATCAACTCCTCATTGTCAGGAGTCTTTCCTTCTTCTTCTGTAGCTTTGAAGGCAATGTTCCTGTCCTTCTTTGTTGAAGAGGAGGTGTTCACTTGTTCAGCTTCCCTTGTCTTGATGAGTTGCTCATAGGATTTGAGCTTTCCTAGCAGTGTCTCAGTAGTTATCTCATTAAGACTTCTGGCTTCCTTGATAGGCCAGATCCTAGAGTCCCAAGTGCTGGGGAAGCACATTAGGATTTTGTCATTGATCTCAGTTAATGAGATTTCCTTGTCCAGTGTTCTGAGTTCACTTATGATTACACTTAATCTAGTGTACATATCTGCAACTGATTCTTCTTCACCTTTCTTGAAGTTCTCATACAGAGAGATCAAGTGAGATCTTCTGTCCTTTCTTTCATCAGCAGAGCCTGCAACAATATTGTTGAGAGAGGTCCATATCTCTCTAGCTGAGGTGCAATCCACCACTTTCTAAAATATGTCATCAGACATTGTTTGAGCCAGAATGTTCATGGCTTTTGCATCATCACTCCTTTGCTTTTTCTGTGCTTCTATCCATTCAGGAGGTGGGACAACAGTGTTGTTTGTTGCTGCATCAGTAATTGTTGATGCTGTAGGTGCTGGAGGCCATGTCAAAATCACATTAAAAATTTCTTCATCAATTGAGTTCATATAAAGCCTAATCCTTGCTTTCCACAGTGCAAACTTACTGGGATTGCACATAGGAGGTCTTGTGCTTGCATACTCCTTGTTTTGTGCCATGAGTTTTTAACAGAAAATAAAAACAATAAAAACTCTAAAATAATTTAAGATCTAATTGATCTTTGTGATCCAGGTGTTGGCTTGTAAATAAGATCAACAGCTCTCTGATACCAATTAAAAGTGGAGGTTAGATCTTAAATTAACTCTAGAGGGGGGGGGGGGGGGGTGAATAGAGTTTAAAAACATTTTCCCTTAGTTTTATTTGCGGAATTAAAAATAGTGTTATGTATATGTGTAAGCAGAGTGATTAATAAAAAACATAATAAATAAAATCACACAGCACATCACAAAGAAATAAACAATCACAGAGGACACAAGGAGCTATAGTAGTTCCCCAATAAATCTGGGTACGTCTACTCTTCTACCACCCTTGGTAGGAATCCACTAGGAGTTTTGATAAGGTGCCCTCACACCAAGGGATTTTTGATAAGGTGTCCACACACCAATGGGAGTTTGATCAGGTGCCCAAATCACCGATAAGCTTTTGATAAGGTGTTTAAAAACCACACAAGGATTTTTTGATAAAGTGTCTTGCCACCAGTGGGTTACACTTTTGAAGGGAGTATTGACCCTGTACAGAATGGGATAGAGAGGGGTTTAGTTGTTCTTCTCTGTCAAGATGTATAGAGAAGACTCTAGTGGATTTGATGTTGAAATGTTCCTCTGTCTGATATGAATTTGTTTGACAGTTGATGTTGCTGGAGCTTTTCTCTTTGAAAAACTTGATCCTCCTATAGCTGATTAATCTGAGAGAAATATTTCTTCAGATTATTGTTGCTCTGTTGAAGATCTGTATTTGCAGCAAGAGACTGAGAGATGATGTTGAGGATGTTCTCAGTTGGATGAAGTTGCTGCTAGAGGAAGAAGATGAAGAAAATCTGTTTGCTGTGTTCTTCTTCTTCCTATTTCTCTTTTTCTTCCTTTCTTTTTCTCTGTATTTTTCTGTACAGCAAAACTATAAAAGATGATCTGTATATACTATCGAGTAAAAACAGCTGTATATTAATCTGATATATCTTCTGCCTTATTTCTTTTAAATCTCTGACAGAATTAAATGCAAATCCCTTATCTTAAGGAATATAATATATCTGAGAAGATATTCTGGGAATAGTACATCTGCAGCGCCGTTTGCCTTTTCCTTTTTCACGAAATGTCCTTTTCTGCTAATGTCAACGACTATAATCTTGGAATAATAAAAGGAAATATATTTTCCTTACTTGATCTGATGGAAAGAGCCGTTACTGTCGTCGATCTGAGATCAGAGAATGGAAAGAAATATAATCTGTCTGAAATTTTCTGACCTTAAATAATAATTCTTCGATCTGAACAAAATTCGTCGAACGCAGATTCGTCGACCTCAATATTTTCGTCGAACACAACATTTACTTCGTCGACCTCAATATTTAATTCACTGTTCTGAACATCTGCTGAATATTCGTCGAACGCAGACTTGAGTTTGTCGAACGGAAGGATTCGTCGACCGCTGAGCCTGGATAAATTCGTCGACCGCTGAGCTTGAGTAAAAGCATCGAGCGCTGAGCTTAGACAAATTCTTTGACCGCTGAGATGGGTTCGTCGACCGCTGAACCGCTGAGACGGGATCGTCGAGCGCTGAGAACAAGTCTGTTCGTCGAACGCAGATAGCTTGCCGTTCGTCGAACGAAGCTAGCCATTCGTCGAACGCATCAAGCCATTCGTCGAACGCAACTAGCCATTCGTCGAACGCAGAATCTGAATGAAATTTCTAATTCTAACAGCTAAAACTCTTCCTAAACTCTTGACCAATAAACTATACATTGGGGTCAACTTGTCCTTAATTAACAGATAGTGATCCTAGCCCAAATCACAAATAGGGTTTTCTGACAACGTTGTTCTAACAAAGGAAGATAGTTGAAAGCTTCTCTAAACCAAAAACTATTCTTCCAATTATTGATAGATTTTCTGCTCCTGCGAAGGGTAGTGGCCTTGGTCATGAGGCTGAAAGTAGTAAGGTTGCTGAGAAAAGAGCCGTGAAAGGAATGGGAAAGGCTGATCAAAGTCAACCTTCATTCAGGAAGGTAGTTTTTCCGACGAACCCATTTGACCTTGAAGCATCCTATGGTCACTTTACAAGACCAACTCACGTTGAGTCAAGTAAGAGAAACCAAGGATGGAGCCATCCCCGAAGCCTCGAAACAACTGCTTTCAAGGCACCTTATGAAGAAGTAATCCTCAAGGATCATGGTTCATTTGTACATGGATCAGTTGCTAAGAAAGCACCAAAGATCCAATCTATTGTTGCTAAATCTCTTGAAGAGAAGAAGGAGCCGTGTGTATGTTGCAACCACGAGGCTTCTACTTCTAAGAATGTTGCTCTTGCTAAACTCCCCATTCAAAAGTTAAAACAGGAGAACAAGAGAAGATACAATCAATTTGATTGTTGGTGTTGTGGCAAGGTTGGTCACTTCGCCATATATTGTTGGTTTAACCCCAGAAATTATAAGACTCTACGGGTTAACAATGTAAAAAAGACCCCTTGCAATGTTAACACTCCGAGTGGTGTTGATCTAACCAGGAACCTAGGACCCAAATCCTTTTGGGTTCCTAAGGGTAATTAATCTGTGTTTGCAGGTATGTCCAAAGACCAACCAAAATTCTAATCAGGCATTTGGATAGCGGATGTTCATGGTACATGACCATAACAAAGAAGTATATAGTAAGGTTGCTGAAAAGCTTAGGAAATCAGTCCAGGCACTGAAATTCTAAGGGGGAGATAAGACTAAAGGGGAGAAAAGATTGAGGGGGAGCTGATTCAACATATTCAAAATATACTCCCAAATGTGAACTCCTATGCAGTTGCTTAGGGGGAGCTTTGATCTCTCATGCTTTTCCTTCCCTATCTGAAGTAGTCAGAAAGGGGGAGAAAAGTTGTAATTGGGAGAGAAGTTGAAGTTGAAAGTGAAAGTTGAAAGGGAGAGAAAGTTGAAAAAGCTAAGTTTTTTTACTCTCCTTATCTATTTAACATATATATATATATTTAAGTGCAATTCAACTCAGTACATAGGTTCTGACTTCTTCAAATAGGGGGAGATTGTTGGGTATTGTAGCCACAATTACCTTGATTTGAAGAAGTTTCCCTTTGAACTAAGTTGAATTGAGTTGTATTTGATGTTGTTTTCTAGTTATGTGTTTGCAGATTATAAATGACTAAGTATAAACCAATGTCACGTTTCAATGAATCATAAAACACAGGTATATGCACTATAATTCTTCATTGTGTAAACCAATGTGTTGATTCATGTGGAATCTCTCTATTGGGGTGTACTTTATATTCAAACACAAAGGAAGAGCCAAGAGAAGTTGCTGCTGCTGTTATGATCTGGAATGAAGAAAATAATATTTCTAAGTTTTCTGGAATTCGTCGAACTCAGTTCGACGAACGGAAATGAATTCGTCGAACGCAGTGTTGAGTTCGTCGATCTCTGCTCTGCTAAAGATGAAGTATGTTTGTCGGTCACAGTTCGTCGAACGCAGAGAGATGGTCGTTCGTTGAACGCAGTGCAGTGGCCGTTCGTCTAACGCAGAGCAGTGGTCATTCGTCGAACGCAGTACAATGGTCGTTCGTCGAATGCAGAGAGATGGCCGTTCGTCGAGCGCAGAGAGATGGCCGTTCGTCGAATGCAGAGCGTTGGCCGTTCGTCGAGCACTATTCCGTTCGACGAAATTTCAACAGATGACAAATATGCTTTGCGCTGTTTCGAAATTCAAACAGCTGTCAAATCTCATTAATGCTTCATGGAATTTCTTCCTTGATTTAATGCAGACAGCCATTGGAGAAGAATTATTTGCCTTAATTTCTTGCTGATAGCCGTTGGAAAATATTCTTCCTAAATTATTTCTTGGAGATAGCCGTTGGGAAATATTCTTCCTTAATTATTTTATTTAGCCGTTGGAAAGGAGGTCAATATATAATTCCCTTTGATTTATTCGATTTAAGGCTAATCGTTATAATCTGATTCAAAAAAAAAAGAGAAGAAGAACACAAGAATTCTGTCTGCGCCCCGTTCGTTCTCGCAAAGTCTTTTGCCGCAGCCGACAAATTTGTTGGTGATTCTTCTTGAAGAAAAGGGAAAAATAGATCTCTGATTTCTGATTCTATCAAGTTTCTTTCAGATTTAGTTTTTCTCCAAAGTATTCAGATCAAGTTCTTTCAAGGCAAGATTTCTTCTTCCTTCTTCAAGATCCAGATTTCTATTTTATACTAGGAAGAAGAAGATCTATCTCTTTCAGATCTGAATAAGTCAAGTCTCCAGAAGATTTTAAGAAGATTATTTTTCAGTCTAAAGTTTTGTAAAAATCTTTTACATATTCTTGTAGGAGGTTTTCCTCCGAGTTTTTGTAGATCCTTGTTGAAGGATCGAGTTTTTGTAGGAGTGGTTTGCTCCGAGTTTCTTTGTAGGAGTGGTGACTCCGAGCTTTTGTAGGATTATTGATAATCCGAGTTAGTGAACTAGTCTAGTCTAGCCGGTCGTGGTAGATAGGTGAGGTGCAAAGTGGACTACCCAAGATCGGGGAACCACTATAAATCCTTGTGTTGTGCTCTTTGGTTTCTATGTGCTTTTATTTCTATAGTTTTTAATTCTGCAAAAGGCCATAGAATCCACCTATTCATCCCCCACTAGGTGATTTAGGTAGGCAACTAGATACTTTCATAGGGTTTCTTCCCAGTCGTTGCACCCAAGGGGCGGCTGGGATAGGGGATGGTCGGCGTTGTTCAGCGCTCGGCATTGGGCGGCGTGAGATTGGCGGTCAGCATTGGCACAGGTTGCGATGGGCTCGGTACGGCATGCATGAGCGAAAATGAAGGGAGGCTGCGATTAGTGGAGGACAATATAAGATTTTAGGTTTTATTTTTTGGACTGTGAATATCACTATATTTGTTGCTAATATAAATCCCCAAAATAAGCTTGGTCTATATTATATTTTTTTATTAAATTTGCTTATATTTTATACTATCAAATTTTATTATGAAATCATGATAAATTTGCTTTCTTAATAAGAAGAAATAAACATTGAAGTTAAAAAACATGAAAAAGTAGATTTTAGTATGTTTGGTGGTTTCTTTTCAAGGAAAGATGTTTGAATTCGCCTGTGAACGACATCGGCATGCCTACTCGTGTTCGGCGAGCTCCTGGGCTTTTCAGGTTCTTGTTGAATTTTTGAAGTGTAAGTGAAGGTCGGGCGGTCTGAGCATCAGACTGGGCGGTCTGAGCATCAGACATGGCAGTCTAGTAAATCGCGGAGGTCGGGCGATCTGGAAGGAAGACCGCGTGGGTTGTCTTCCCGCAGTGCACTGGCGGTTAGCCAGTGGCAGATGACCTTGATTCTTTAACCATTTGGGGTCAGCTATCTGGGTGTAATCGGGCGGTTAGCATTCTCAGTTACCTCTAGATGTTAGTGCTCTGGCTGGTTCTCTGCTCGCGGGCTGGCAGGTTTCTGCTGGTTTTGCTGAAGTTCGTGAGTAGTCCGCGCGGCTTGTTATTAAGTCGGCGAACTGATCGACAGGGTTAACTCAGCAAGCCACGTGAGTTGTTTGCTACCCGTTGCTATTGTGGGCGGTTATCCTATCATATAGGCGGTGACTGCACTCCTCATCTCTACTATAAATAGAACCCCCGGATCGAAGAAAAAAAAGAAGAACTGTAAGTGAGAGCTCGCGAGTTTGAGGTGCGGATAGAACTTTTTGTTCGTGCGGTTTGAGATTTGCATATGCTGTGTTCGCAGGTTATGCAACTTGCTTGTGGTTCTGATTTGATTAGAGGAGACCACAGCGGATAAGTCGGTAGCAGTAGGAGGTCGCAGTTAGCGACATGGCAGTTTTCTCTTTGGCTCATTTCAACTTTCAATAAAGGATCTTGTTGAAACCGATTTCTCGGACTCTTGTGAAGCTCGGGCCCTCAACAAGTTGAGGGGCATCTAGCCCTTACTAGTCCCTCGAAAGGAGCAGGCTGGGGACTCGGAAACAGACTAAGACCTTAGTCGCAGCGAGGAGGTCCCACCACACACCCGAAAGATCATTGAGCGCTTCCCCTCCCAAGCCAAAGCTAAGACTTGGGCACCTTGGAGAGCTAGAGAGCTGAACCAAAGTAACCGAGGGAAGAAGAAGCTCAGAGAACTGAGATTGGAATCCTCTCCCAAGGTGACCTTTGAGGTCTATTTATAGTTTTCTGTTCATGGTCTGTTAATAGCGGAATTCCGCCTTTTGGTTTTACTAAACGCACCCCAATTTGGCCTGCTAACAGCCAAACTCCGTTGTTTGGATGGGCTAACGGCAGACCATTGGGGGTAGGGGTAATTTTACTCCCTGCCGAGCTGAGCTGTAGGTGGCGGAAAAACCGCTGAGATAACCCGGTCCCAGCGGATCCGCTGAAACGGGACAAAAGTGACCGCTGAGACGGCCCATCCTCTCAGCCCAACCGCTGAGACAGATTCAAAGGTGTCGTTCGTCGAACTAAGGAGCAAGTTCGTCGAACTGAGAAAGGATGTTCGTCGAACAGATTTCGTCGAACTCAAATTGAAGTTCGTCGATCTTAATGGGAGCTCGTCGAACTGAACGACGAGTTCGTCGATTGTGAAGATCTGGCTCGCCCGTCCTCCTATGAGCGGACCGCGATAACCCAGCTCGCCCGCCTCGGCTCGCCCACTTCCTTGCGGGTCTACGACGAGTGCTCGGCTCGCTTGCCTTCCTGCAAGCTACCTTCGAGGTTCCGACTCGCTTTTCCTGTCACTTCCTCCGCCTGCTGATTTCCTATATCTTTTCCTACCTCCTGGCGAATATCGGGGTTGTACACAATCCCCGCTCTTCGCGAGGCTCTCTGGGCTCGCGAAGAATCATCCAACCTCGGATATTCGCCCTCCTTTCGACTACGTGGCGTGAATCTTTTGGTAGGACCCATGCCCACCACTACAAATACCCCCATTCCCGGCCGGCGTTCAAACTTTTTATCCTTCTCTCCCTTCTCTTACTCGCCGCGAGCCCCAACGCGATGTCTAAGAAAGACGAAATGCTGGCTCTCCTGAAGGCCTCACAAGCGGCCCAGAAAGGGAAGGCCGCCGCTATCGCCTCTTGGCTTCTCCGCAGCGCTCCCCGCCTTCGCCCTCCGTTAGAGCGGCGAGGGCCGTTAGACCCTCGTACGGTGAGAATGGGTCCTCGTTTTTGTCTCCCTCCTCTCATGACGGGCTCGCCTCGCAGGTACTACTGTCGAGTTTGCCGATTTAATGTCAAGCTCTTTTAACCTTGCTCTCTTACTCGCAGAGTGCTTCCCCGGGAGGGAATACCCTGGGGAAGACAATCACGGAGACCCACATTTGTCCCACCGGCGGGGTTGATACTCTTCTAGCAGACGAGAGAGTCGTCGACCTGCGGAACTCGCCCTCGTGACGAGGTGAGTGGTTTGTCTCGCCTTCTCCCATATTTCTCTACTTGTTGAATCTCCCTTATTCCTTATGCAGTTTCTCCTCTCGCAGACCTGGGGGGACGAGTTCCTCCTCCCGCGGATCCGCCGGCCCCGCCGAATCAGACTATCATCACTCCTGGATTCGGCATTATGTGACAAAGGAGCCCTGGAGGGACACTACTGGGCGAGTCCGGAATCGCCGCCAGAACCACGCTCTCCCCAGATCTGGGGAAAGCTGTTACCCCCGCCATCGCCGAAGCGTTCGAGGGCCAGCCAAGCACATCTCGCCAGCGGCCCGGTACCCAAATTCTCTCGCCAGGTTGGATTTCCCTTGTCGAATGCTATTTTCTGCTCTCTCTCGCTAATTTCTACCTCGTAGGTGACCCTCTGACCCCGCTCACCGAGTCAGAGTCTGGAGCGTTGGAGATGTCTCCACCCCCTCGCCGAGTCAGGTCGCAGATTTTTTGGGGGATCCCGGTGATCCAGATCATATGAAGAGGTGACTCACCGAGATATTCTAGAAGCTCGCGTTTGAGGAAAGAATTGGCAGGATCGGCTCGCGTTTGAGGAAAGATTCGCAGCGATGGAGGACGCGAACGCGCGCGTCCTCGCTGAGGTGCGGCCTGCCGACCACGACGAGGTGACCTCCCCCGGGGTGTACATCGCTCGGATCGAATATTACGCGCGGTTGATGGCCCAAGCGTGCTAGTCGCTTCGCGAGTATCACTACCCTCGAATCCCCCCTGCTCTGGTGTGCGGGGTCGTGGTCGCTGGAAATGGCTGCGTTATTGAAGACTCTTTCTCTGCAGCTTTTATTTTATTTTTACTTCCCCTCCCCGTCGTAGGGAGGGTTCGCGAACAATTCCGTGATCTGTAATAATGATAATTCTGACTCGCCTACAAGCCTGTGATTTTAGTTTTTATTATATTTTCTTTCGCTATGCCTGGTTTGCTTGCTCGTTGATTACTACTGTTGCTCATTATGCCTTTATCACTCGCAATCGCGACCTGCTTTTGCGCTTCACTTTATTTCCTTATTCAGCATTGGCTCGCCGATGACTAACGGGAGAGATATTGGCGAGACGCTAACTCGCCGGGGAACAGATAGGATCCCTGGAGGCAGAAAACTACCGCGCGGATCCGCTATCCGCAGACACCGGCGCTTCGACTTCTTCCCGCCCTTCTCCTTTTTATAAATAGTCGGTCTCTTTACCTTCTAACCACCGCATTTACTGTTCTTCCTTCTCGTTTCTCTTCTTCCGACTCTCTCGTAAACCCCCAGCTCGCGCTCGTGAACTTTCTGACTCGCAACCATTCGACGCCATGGTCGCTGATGCAGAGGCGGAGGGGCGGGCCAAGTGCTCCAGAGCCTTCCTTGAGGGCCTTTTCTTCTGCGCCAACCTCACAAAGGAGGAATACCTCGTCACTGTCGACCAGTACATCCATTCCGGGTTCGTGGCTCACTGCCCTACCGAGCGAGACACCATCAGCGACCTGCACCCTGACGAGCTCGCTATCCCCATCGCTCACTTTAAGAATGGGCTGCGACTCCCCCTTTGGCTGGAAGTGCGCCAAGTATGTTTGTTCTTTGACCCTAGTATTCCTGGCTCACTTCGCGAGTGACGCTCTAACCCCTGTCGATTTTTCTAGGTACTCAAATACTTTGGCATTCTGCCGAGCCAGGTGACGCTGAACGCGATCGACGTGGTGGTCGCGTTCGCCAGTTACCTCTGGACGGAGAAGATCGAGTTTAGCCTGCTCGTCTTCCGCAAGGTGTTTTCTTTTCGTGCGTACAAAGATGGGACGGCTCATTTCGCGAGCCAGCATGTCACCATCTGCGAAATGGTGAACAAGTCCCACTACTGGATGCAGAAATACGTCCTGGTGAAGGGTCCCTTCGACAATATCTCCTACACCACAACCCAGCGAGACGAGGCCGCTTACCGCCCTCCTGCCTCGCTAGGGGGTGATGACGCGAATCTGTACCAATATCTTAAGGGGAAGAATTTTGATGTCGCCTTCCTCCGAGAGCGGGTGGACCTGCTGCCGCCCGTCCCCCAAGGAGAAGGTTTGACTCGCGCTCGCAAATCTCCTCGCTCCCCTTTCCTTCGATTAGCTAACGTTCTTAGTTATCTTTGCAGGGGAGCGCGATATTCCGCTCAACCCTCCACACGCGCCTTCTTCCTCCCTCGCCATTGACCCGCTCGCGAGTGTGGCTGCTGAGGCTTTTCGCGACCTCCCGAGCTCTTCGGCGGGAAGGAAATGCTCTCGCCCTCCGCGTCGGCCCGCCTCGCAGGGGTTGCCAAAGAAAACCAAGAAGGCCCCCCCCGCCCTAAAGGAGAAGGATGCTGTGGATCTCTCCGAACCAGACACCCCCTATCTCCCTCAGCGAATCAAGAGCCCGCCAAGGAGGGCGGCGAACCAGGAGGGACGGTCGGCAAGCCTAGGCCGACGAGCCATACGAATTTTAGGCTTGGTGCGAAGCTTCCGGACGCAGTTGGCGAGCCGCTGCTCGCGTGGGATTCTGAGCAGAATAAGATCGTCTGCTCCTCCCTCCTCCCATCCTGGGTGGAGGGTGACAAAATTGGAGGCGAGGCATTCACCCTTGCCTTCGGGCTATATGGCCGCGAGGACGCCTCCCTCTTCAGGTCCTTCACACAGAAAGGGCTTGTATATGAGGCCATGCGGGCCCAGTTCTGGGCGACGGAGCTAACCCACATGGTGGGTCAGCGCTACTTCACTGCGGATAGGGAGATTAAAGAGCTCAACGCCGGGCTACGGAAGTCCGCGGATGAGATCGCGGAGCTTAAGGGAAAGGAGGCCTTGTCCGAGGGCCTCATCGCCAGCCTTCAGGGCGGCCTGGTAAGCAACATCTGCCAAAATCTCTTACTGTCTCGCTTCGTCTTGCCTTTGCTAATTTTCTTTTTGCAGGACGCCGAGGGCATGTGTAAACTAACCACGAGGATCTCCGATCTGGAGAAGGAGAACGCTCACCTCAAAGCCCAGGTTCGCGACCTAACCCTGGCGGTGCTTCACCCTCCCCCTCCGCGAGCTGGAGCTCGCGGCCAGTCGCGAGACAAGAAAGAGGCCGCCCGCAGGAAATCGATGGAGATCGCCGAGCTTGTCTTCGACACCCTTAAGGGGGCGGATCTGATCGTTCCGGACGCCAAGGAGCTCACCGCGGAGGAAGTCATCCCCGACCTGTTCGCGTCGGTCTCTGAGATGGAGGATCGCGGGAGCGACTAAAGACTTCTCCGACGGGTCATTTTGATACTTTCAATATTTTGCCAAATGTAACATTTATATTTTTGACTGGCGAGTTCGCCGTTGGTTGTAAAATATTTTTGATCAATGGAAGAAATATTTTGTCCATTGATGCGCAAATCTTAGCACACCGCTATAGGCGGTAGCAAGAATGCGGCATGAACCGGCAGTGTACCGATCGTTCAAGTAATATAAAATGTGGGAGTGAATCCCCAAGTATCGATCTCAAAGGAACACAGTAAGGTGAAGCTATCTATCGAGGAAGGACTTGAGATTGAAGTCCTTTAAGTCGGATGGATGCGGAAAGGGAGTTTTGGATTGTGGAAAATAAAGAGAAAATACTACAACTACTCCTATGCAATGCCGCTATGCAAAGCTTCGCTAGGCGGGAGGGAGACTATGTAGGCCTTGAGCGCGCTACTTTGAAAGGGCGGATGGACGAGTAGGCAAATAGAATGAGGGTCGCAAGCACCTCTTCGATAAGCACACCACTAGCAATTGCTAGTGCGGCACACGAACATGACGGTGGAAAGGAAAATGGATGGGGGTGCACCTCATACACACATATGAACAAGATAATTTCAATAAAATGAAATAAGCATTACATAACATGGTTCATAGTGTACATCATCAAAGTATAGAGAAATCTAGCTTATACAACTACCAATACAAAGAGAGAGAGAGAGCAAGGAATCGATCAAATCCGAAGGCTCGTTGGGATTCACGGTTGGAATCGCTGGGTTGTCAATCCGCGTCCAAGCTCGGTCCTCAACTGCGTCCGGGGTAGAGAAGGTTGTCACTACCTTCCAATGGCCCATCTTCTTCGTGTCACGATCCGGCCGCACGACCTAGCTTCCTTCTCCTTGGATATTGGTGGATGTAGGGCTAAATCCCTCTCCTTGGATCTCGAGGATGATGGAGGAGGCCAAAGGGGGCGGAGAACCTGCGGAAATGGCGGAAACGGCGGAGAGACTGCGCTGGAAATGATCGTCCGACCTAATTTTGCGGGCTGTATATTTATAGAAAATAGGGCGCATGATCAGTGGCGCACGACCAGTGGTCGTGCGCACTGAAAGTTGGTGATCGTGCGCGCTGTGCCCGAAAGCCTGCAAAATAAAACTACAGAAAATAATAAAGCGCACGATCGAACGCACGACCGTGCGTAACAACGCACGACCAAATTTAGAAAGCAACTTTGGGCTGCAAATGAATGCGCACGA
Source organism: Dactylorhiza incarnata (assembly GCA_033032865.1). Classification (NCBI taxonomy): domain Eukaryota; kingdom Viridiplantae; phylum Streptophyta; class Magnoliopsida; order Asparagales; family Orchidaceae; genus Dactylorhiza; species Dactylorhiza incarnata. The sequence goes on from JAWHQI010000134.1 coordinate 5,948,622, forward strand.
TCAGAGGAGCACGATCAGTGGTCGTGCGCAGTATAACCAATGATCGTGCGCAGTGTTCCTGTACAGATTTGTACCGGGAACACCTGCACGACCCCTGTTCCAGCATAAACACAAATCAAAACCACTGAAAGTGGCACAAAACACAGCATGAAAGATAATAGGAATGAAGAACATGAAAATACACCACATCGGGCCTAGAAGTGCACTTCAAGTGAGAATTGTGAATAAATAAAATATAAGCATTACTTCACAAAAAGTGAAGTGCAAGTGCGTGAAAACTAGCCCAGATGAGTCCATAAAAATGTATATAATTTGAACTCATCACACCCCCAGACTTACCTGTTTGCGCGTCCCGAGCAAACAAATCCAGCGGAGTAGGAAAAGCATAGCTAGCCAAAATATTGCAAACAAGGAATAGAATGCGAAGTTGCATACAAGTGTGCATAGAAGTTCATTAGAAGAAGTTTCAACATATGCTAGCTAATTTATAAAAGTGTAAATTCGTAAAAAGAAATTTATTTTTACTCAAAAATGGAATATTGGTGACTCTCATGGTCACGCGTAGTATGAAAGTAAGCAAGTCGTGAAGGTGAATGTTACCCAAGACCGGAACTCGGAATTATCTCCGTTGAAATCCATCAATGTCGAGAACCATAAGCTCGCCCTGTCACACTCTCTCCACGACGCTAGTGAACTCACAAGATGAATCAATAGGACTTTGGGTTTACATGAGGCTTAGGTTACGGTTTGGAATGCAAAGATAAACATGAAGGCTAATCGCAACCCAAATGAGCTCACAAAAGTGCTAAATCATAGCAGCCCCCAATAAAACACGTGCAACACACCCCCAGACTTGACTTTGAAACCGGGTGTGCACACGTCCTACAACAATCAATACTATTTAGATGTTTCAATTAAAACGCTGGGGATATAAATCTATTTTTTTACTTTGCTTTTCCTTTTCTTTTCTTTTCATCCCCATATCTAATAGCCAATTTTCAGCACATAGACATTTTTAAAACTTCCACATCAACACAGAAGTTTCGCATCATCGCACCGCATTGGAAAATTACAATTCATAAATGCTTTTAGCTAAATTTTGGTTGCGATAATAGGATTAGCTTTTAGGACTTGGTGAAGTATGGTGGAGTTGAACCAAAAGATCGGGTAGGCACAAAATAGGCTAGCAATGGTTAGCATATAGGAAAGGTAAAACAAAGCTCAAGCTTGCCAAAAAGATGGCCTACGTCACGCTCAACTTGAAAATCATTCGCACCCATGCTTCGAGAGTCGCTTGGGGCAAGTTCTTAGCCCCCGAGAAAGGTAATCCTTCCTCCCGACTCGAGCAACACGAACCTCGTGCTCGCCTACACATAATACCATGCTACCACTAGATTCAACCACATTCACCATTTTGAGTAAAATAAATTAAAATCTACGCAAATCTACTAATTATAAATTAGAAGCATAAATAAAAACTAATTCTACTCAAATTCCTAGGCAAGACACGAGTATTCAACTAGAGCACTACAAGAGTCAACATTCCACTCCATCTTACAATTATACAGGAGCATACAAATAAGCGAGTGCGCGCTAAAGTGGGTGTAGTGGTGTGCGGTGCATATGAAACAATAATTATAAAACTGAACTAAAATGTACTTCTAGTATGCAAATGATCTGTGCATGTGCAGTGGGTAACATATACAACAGCTCTCCCCCAGACCTAATCTAAACAATCCAACAAAAGTTATAACCATGAAATTCAAAATGAAGTCTAGGGAAAGAGAGTACCCAATGCTCATAAGTGAGCATACCAGAAGATTGGCGTATAAACCAAGAAAAAGCTGTAGCATCCGCCAGCTAGAAGAAGGACCTGCAGGGGTGAGCTCTGCAAAAACAAAAGAAAATGTACAAAGAAAAATGAAATACAACTAACTAAACTAAACTAGATGAAAATAAAAATGCAGGAAAAGGTAAGATAACTACTGAGGTTAATCTCATCCCAGCACGACTTATTCAAATTTAAAAGAGTTCTAGTTAATGGGCGTATGAAAAAGGAAATGAACAGGTAACTGTTCTAATATGCGTGTCGGTAGCGGGTACCGATACGGCGACAGAACAGTTACTCCCCTACCTAAATAGTAATACCTGCTGAACACAGGTAGCGGGAATAGGAAGTAAGAAGAGGAGGAGAGCTGGTCCTCACTCATCTCACCACAAACTAAATCCTTGCCCAGCAAGGTGTCATCTCCAGGGAGGCAGCAGAAGGAGAAGGCAATGAGTGAAGCTTCCTCTACGGAGGGGGGGGGGGGGGGGGGGTCAACCTCCTCACATAAGAGGATGCTCTCCTCATTGACTTGAGCATCATGCTCTAAGTCCTCCTGGGGTACCTGTGAAGACTCAACCTGCACAGGCTCAGATGAAGAGGGGGGGGGGGGGGGGTTAGGAAATAAAAAAGAAGAAAACTTAAATGAACATCAATCGGGGGAGTGGTCCCGGTCTCACTCCCAAGAGGTTGGGGAAATAAGATATTGTCGGCATCATCGACAATGCAGCAGGGCTCAGTAGGATCATCAGTGACCTCCTCCACGATTTGGAATTCCTCCACCGGTGCTGAGGTAGAATCCTTGTCACCTTGGAAAATATCCTCCTCCATAGGAATAGGTATAACACATAAATCACCTGCCTTATCCTGCGAAAAATCCTCAATAATGTCGTCAGAGACAAATGTAGTAAAATGCATAATAGGGGGAGGAATAGTGCTTGGATAAAAGTCAAACACCGATTCCTCACAAAGAATCGAATCTATACACGGTGATATATGCACATGGGAGATGGGCTCAGTCGTGTCAGAGCCTAGATCAGCCACACATCTGGTGACTATGTCTGCATCATACCCTTCAAAGCTTGAAGGTGAAATGGGCACATAACCACATGTTGAAGGTGTGCTGCCAGAAGTAGGAGTCGGGACGATCCGGATATCCGGCTCGTCATCCTCATCCAATTGGCGATGTTATGCAGCACAATCCTTCAAGGCATGATCCGTGCTCTGACAAAACAAGCACTGCCTTGCGGGCTTCTTTGGCACAGCAGGTGCTGAAGCCGAAAAGAAGTATGACGGTAAAGGCGCAGCAGAATAGCCATAGGACTTCCGCGCAACATATGGAGTACCAGACGAAGGCGGTGCTCCATATGCTGGGCCTTGAGTGCTAGGGCTATTATCTCCCTTTGGACATCTATCACTAGCATGAGAGATATCTCCACACAAACGGCAACGAATATTAAATGAAGCCCACATTGTGTGAAGATAACAAGATTCAAAAGAAAAACACTATTGTGCAAAATGCTACACCCAACAATAATTTACTAGAGCAACCTAATATAAATAGTAAAACAGAATAAGAAGAAATAAAACAAAAGGATGCAATACACAAATGGAAGGGCTTTAATCTCAGATTCTCCCTCTCCAAAAAACTCACACGACCGTGTTCCCTGGCAACGGCGCCAAAAACTTGATGCGCAAATCTTAGCACACCGCTATAGGCGGTAGCAAAACCGCGGCACGAAACGGCAGTGTACCGATCATTTAAGTAATATAAAATGTGGGAGTGAATCCCCAAGTATCGATCTCCAAGGAACACAGTAAGGTGGAGCTATCTATCGAGGAAGGACATGAGATTGAAGTCCTTTAAGTCGGATGGATGCGGAAACGGGGGTTTTGGATTGTAGAAAATAAAGAGAAAATACTACAACTACTCATATGCAATGCCGCTATGCAAAGCTTCGCTAGGCGGGAGGGAGACTATGTAGGACTTGAGCGCGCTACTTCGAAAGGGCGGATGGACGAGTAGGCAAATGGAATGAGGGTCGCAAGCACCTCTTCGACAAGCACGCCACTAGCAATTGCTAGTGCGACACACGAACATGACGGTGGAAAGGAAAATGGATGGGGGCGCACCTCATACACACATATGAACAAGATAATTTCAATAAAATGAAATAAGCATTACATAACATGGTTCATAGTGTACATCATCAAAGTATAGAGAAATCTAGCTTATACAACTACCAATACAAAGAGAGAGAGAGAGAGCAAGGAATCGACCCAATCCGAAGGCTCATTGAGATTCACGGTTGGAATCGCTGGGTTGTCAATCCGCGTCCAAGATCGGTCCTCAACTGCGTCCGAGGTAGAGAAGGTTGTCACTACCTTCCAATGGCCCGTCTTCTTCGTGTCACGATCCGGCTGCACGACCTAGCTTCCTTCTCCTTGGATATTGGTGGATGTAGGGCTAAATCCCTCTCCTTGGATCTCGAGGATGATGGAGGAGGCCAAAGGGGGCGGAGAACCTGCGGAAATGGCGGAAACCGCGGAGAGACTGCGCTGGAAATGATCGTCCGACCTAATTTCGCGGGCTGTATATTTATAGAAAACAGGGCGCACGATAAGTGGCGCACGACCAGTGGTCGTGCGCACTGAAAGTTGGTGATCGTGCGCGCTGTGCCCGAAAACCTGCAAAACAAAATAACAGAAAATAGTAAAGCGCACGATCGAACGCACGACTATGCGTAACAACGCACGACCAAATTCAGAAAGCAACTTTGGGTTGCAAATGAATGCGCACGATCAGAGGCGCACGATCAGTGGTCGTGCGCAGTATAACCAGTGATCGTGCGCAGTGTTCCTGTACAGATTTGTACCGGGAATACCTGCACGACCCCTGTTCCAGCATAAACACAAATCAAAACCACTGAAAGTCGCACAAAACACAGCATGAAAGATAATAGGAATGCAGAACATGAAAATACACCACATCGGGCCTAGAAGTGCACTTCAAGTGAGAATTGTGAATAAATAAAATATAAGCATTAATACACAAAAAGTGAAGTGCAAGTGCGTGAAAACTAGCCCAGATGAGTCCATAAAAATGTATATAATTTGGACTCATCATCCATCTTTCGAGTTCAATTTTTTTTATCTTTCAATCGCACTCGCACGTTCATTCATGCTCGCGCGGATCCGACTTTCTAAGATTTTGCTTTCCATGCGCTCGTGCCTTAATGTCTTTGTTTCGGCACTCGCGTTCGCCTGCTCTCGCCTAATAATTTGCCCATCTCAGTGTTGTATCTAGGTCGCTCCCGCGCCTTTTTCTTTCGCGGCGACGATAAGGCTATCACCTTTTAGAACTCCCTCTTTGCTTAGGCGATACCCTGTGGGGGAACATTGCGAGCGGGGCCAGCATTGCCCTTCCTCACTCCCGCTCGCTTCTTACGAGCTTTCATCGTTACCCATGGGCCACCGCGACAACGGGCCCTTTCTGGTTCGTCGTTTTTACGCTCGCCACCAAAAATTACAAGTAAATTTGCGAACAACGGGCTCAGTCGCTCTGCCGCGATCTGTTCTCTTATGCGAACGGGTCCCTGGTCTCGCCTCGTGCGGGCCTTGAAGTTTCTTGCGAGCCAAGTCTCTTACCAAGTGTAACCTACTTGCCTGCCTCCCCAGAGATCAACCTGACCCACCGTCTATGAGTGCCCGGCAGCAGAATCGATCTGGGGCATTCCAGCACCAAACCACTTGAAACCTTGCCATCCTCTCCAGAGATCAACCTGACCCACCATCTATGAGAGCCCGACAGCGGAATCGATCTGGGGCATCCCAACACCAAACCACTTGACACCTTGCCAGCCTCTCCAGAGATCAACCTGACCCACTGTCTATGAGAGCCCGACAGCGGAATCGATCTGGGGCATTCCAGCACCAAACCACTTGGAACATTGCCAGCCTCTCCAGAGATCAACCTGACCCATCGTCTATGAGAGCCCGACAGCTGAATTGATCTGGGGCATTCCAGCATCAAACTGTTGGAACATGGTCTTCCGCATCTCCTAGGGTTGAGAATAACAAATCCTATGTGTATTTGATCTTGTGTGTTTAAGTGTGCAGGATAACAGAGTCCACATGACTCAAGGATTACATAAGAAGGTTGCCCCCAAAGTTGAGCCATCAAATCCCAAACACCTACTAGCGCTGGCGGTAGTACTTGCGCAGGCGCTAGCTCTCGTTCGATGAACTGTTGGCGGCGCTCGACGAAATGCTCATAGCTGTGTTCGACAAAAATTCGATCGACGAACTCTTTGCTGCGTTCGACGAAATTTCGATGGACGAAATATTTGCTTAAGCGCAATTGCTGGGAGAACTTATAGAAGGAGATAGCGCCAGGCGATATCCGATAGCGCAGGCGATAGCGAGGAGCACAGTAGGCAAGAGAGAAATGTTTCCCCCGATTGAAGATTCTGCCGCGCAGAATGTGTCCTAATATGGGATAGCGCCGGCGGTAGCACTAGCGCAGGCGCTAGCGCTGAGGCTATAAAACGGACCCATTGGCTCCGTCTTGATAATCCTCTTGAGATCCAGAATTCCAGAGCTTCGTGCCACAGCACAGAGAGGAAGGTTCAGAGATATACTCCCACAAATCCATAAAGACTAAAAGAGATCCGTGGAGAAGATTTCAACACGCGTCATCATCGTGACGAAAGACCGCATCGACTACGATCACACTCTGCATCTTCGTCTACTTCTCCAAGAGATCCACATAGAGGGAGTTTTGTATTATTGTCTTTTTATTTCACATCTTTTCTGTAATTGTTTGATGAACTTGCCTCGTGTTGGCGCCTAGGTATGGGTAGGACTTAGGGCAGAAATTCGCCTCGTGTTGGCGACTAGGTCTCAGGTGCAGGTCTAGGGGGTGCTCGAGGCCATATCCGGGGAAGGGTTGGCTAGAGCGGCTTGAGGCCGTATCCGGGGAAGGATCGGCTAAAGCCAACCGGTTCGTGGAGATACGAGTCGGTATAGAAAACAAAAAGAGTCTTTCTATTCGCTTTGATTTCTAGCTTCGATAAGAGATCAAGTTTTGTAATCATGCTTCTCAAGTTAATAAAATCATGTCCTTACTTTTACTTCACTTGATTTGTCTTGATCTTCTCTAGTTTAATAATCAAAGTTTTTTCAAGTATTACAAAATATAATATAAGTTTCTTAAACCCTTATTCACCCCCCTCTAAGGGCGCCTACCGATCCAACAAGTGGTATCAGAGCCAGGTTATTCTAATCGGCTTAACAACCAGGAATAATGGCGTCTCATGATCTCGCTTCTATTAGTGGGGCACATTTTTATGAAGAAGAAAAATCTCTTGCACCACCTTTATTCGAAGGAAGAAATTATAAAGGATGGAAAATTCTAATTGAAAAATTTATTAAGACTCTAGATGTCGAAGTGTGGAATTTAGCCATTATAAGACCTGCGGATGAATCAAATAAAAAGGAACGTCAACTAAATGCAAAAGCCAAACATTATTTATTTTGTGCTCTATCAAATGAAATTTTCAAATTAATATATTGTTTTTCTAGTGCATACAAAGTATGGAAATTTCTTGAAGAAATGTATGATTTTCCTCTCGCAGGTATAGAACAAACACAGGCGGGAGAAGGACATACAAGCATCCACTACTATTCAAGAAGATCTCTCTCGTAGCAAAGTCATGGAAATCATGGAAACTAACTTGGAAAAAGAGAGCAATACATCAAGAGAAAAAGAAGATGAAAATTCATCTATGATGGAGGAAGGCCTAAAAGATAACGAAGGAACTTCATGCTCACATTTTGCCTCTACCAAAAGCGCTGTAAGAAAGTCTAAATCTTCTTCTTGTGTGATAACTTCCATCTCTAGTTTCAACATACTAAAAACGGCTAAACATAAGATCAAGAAATTGAAAATCACTAATAAGAATTTACGTTTAGAAAATAAGAGGTTAAAAGCTAATGTTAATTTAGAATCAAATTGTGATGTGGTTTCACCATCTTGTCCTTTACTTGAAAACACAAAACCTTATTTTGATTGTTATAATATTAAGGAAAAACTCATGAAACTTGAAAAGGATTTTATTTTAGTAAAAGAACAAAATGAAAAATTATGTTTAAAAAATTCATCTTTGATAAATGATTGTGCTAAGTGCAAAGACTATAAAATTGAAATTAAAGAGATGGATGAAACATTTGATGAATATAGAAATAAATATCAAGATCATATAGATTCAATTGTTTCCACTCTTAAAATAGCACAATCGCTTATAATAAAGCAAGACATAATTTAAAGATTAAAAATAATGAATTAAAAGCTAAAATCAACTTGCTTAAGGAAATCATAAAGAAAAATTCTCAAAGCATACATTCTCAATATAATGCAAAATCCAAAAGCAAGTTGAATATGATTTCTCAAAACGTAAATAAGCTAAACTATGGAAATAAAAAACATCAAAAGATTGTAAATGAAATTCCAAAACACTATCATCATCATCATTTACAATATCAATCTTCTCCCAACTTAAAATTAAACGCAAACAAATTTCCTTTAAATAATAAATTCAAAAGTCATTTTTATCCAAACAAACAAGAAAATGACTATGGAAATTTGAAAAATAAAAATAGTATTTGTCCAAGGTATGAATGGAGACCCATACTTAAGAATGACGCACTAATGTCAAAAGAAAGGGCCATCCATCCTTGTCTCCCCAAAAGCCATCTCACTATATTTGGGTACCCAAAGGAACCATCCCACATGGTCCCCTTTAGATACCTAAAACATTTAGTCATTAGGTATCATCAAATGCATGAAGTAAAAACTTTTCAAAATTAAAATATTCAAATTTCTACTTCATGATGTGCTTTAATGTTCTTCTTTATTTTTCTTGTTGTTTTCTTTTTGAACTATCATGTCATGGCCATCCTATATAGTATTGAAAATATGATCATATCTCTTAAAAGCTTAATATGTTTATAAAATCAAATTGATCAAAATTCAAAAGAAATATCTAATTTTGATGACCTATCTATCTCTCTCATATTCATCATCTATAAATATCTTTTATTATTCATATAAATCAAATTCTAAATTTGCTATAAGATATTTTAAAATTAAATCAAGTCATTAGGCTATTAAGCTTTTTAGCCTTCACCAACAAGTGGTTTAGAGAAATAACATAATCTGCAAGAAAGTTCAAGATCTAAATAAAACTCAACTTTCAATATGGTTGTCTTTGTTCACAACAAAAAAATATATTGTGTTCGCTCCTTGATGCCAAGCATGATCTAAACCATCACTATTGTTCACCTATCAAAAATCACATATATATTCAAAATTCTTAATTAAAAGAAAATCACTAAAATGTATTGAAAGAATTTATCTTCATAATGAATATTGATGTCACTCGCACCACCATGATCTATTGATGTCCGTTGCTAAAATTCTCTAAAATCATATATTATAACGCACATCAAATATCTTTTAAAAACAACTATTTCTATCACATCCATATGAATTATAAGATGACAATTGATAGTATAATTGTTTTACCATGGTTGGTGTATTATGTGTGTATTGTGATTTATTTCTAGTTTAGAACTTTGGATCATCTTGATATCAAATCAATTAAAATCGTCACTCCATTCTAGGTCTATAAGTTGAAACACTATCAAACCTTGGTATAACATTAATCTCAAACTTATCATTCTAACATTGCCACCTACAGAATATTCGTGTATATGTTAGGCTTTATGTGTTTACCAAGATATACCGGCTGGGTATTCTCATCTAGGGCTTATCCAAGATAGTCTTATGCATGAATATTATTTTTAATCACTAAAATCATGCATATTTGATTTGTTCATTCGTGTCTTCTCGTGCTTACATTGCCTATCATTGTCAAACTACATTAGATTGATAAATACAAGCCTTAGAAAAAGTAAAATGGAGATATAATAATTTATATCTCATGCAAAGTTTATTTGATAAAATCATATACAAAATCGCTAATGTTTCATGAAATTTGCACTATCTAGACATCTCCTAAACATATGAAATTTCAGCATGAAACTACTATTAGGACACTTAATCAAGATCAACAATTAAAAATTTCAAAATCATAAAAAAATATTGTACTGTTTCCCGCGCTAGCGCTAACGCCGGTGCTAGCACACCTAGCTGTTTTTCTGTATTTTTAAAATTTTGAAAAATCCCTAAAAATATATTAATCTATGTGTACTATTCATTTCTGCACTTTTGCTTTTATTACATTTTTGAAAAATCAAATACAAAAATACAAAAACCAAATTACAAAAAATATGTTTTGCCTTTTTTTGGTTTTTTGTCATTTGTTTAAATTCTATTTCTAAAAGCAAAATCAATTACAAAAATATAAAAAAAAAGTATCAAAAATTATTATTTTGAACTTAACTTTTCGATTTACATGTATCTTGCGAAAGGGTGATTTGGGCTATCACCCCATCATATCACCTAGTACCGGGCGAACCTCTCACAAGGTAGTCCTCGGGAAGTCCAAGATCAATCTTATGAGTTCAAACTTTAAATTATAAAAAATACTGTATGGACATCATTGAGAAAATCAAGCATGATTTAATCAATTATTTAGAACGTCTATAATGTTGCAATTTATCTTTTCAAACTACTTTGAACATTGCTTTCATCATGCTTTGATATATCTATTAATATGTGCATCAATTATATTGAAAAAGTTGTGTAGAACTAAGCTTAGCATGCCTCTAAGTATGAGTAAATGTTTTATGTTTGATAATGATCGCTATTCACTCACTTATTTTGGCATTGTCTATATATGTGTTTAATCTAAGAATGCTTGTGTATGTTTTGTAATAGTACAATGAATTAAAATTGCACAAGCATCTTACCTACACAACCATTGTTTGCACTTTAAAATTTATGAAAAGTGGTTATGTTTTTTATAAATTATATTGGTTTGCAAAACAAGTGTATTCGAAGAACTTTGTACAAAACAAAAATCATAAAATAAAGTGACAAAGATTACTCCACCAAGCACTACTTGAACCTCCTGATATGTCTTAATAAGCGTTGTGAGGTTGAGCACCTTGGAAAGAATAGTAAAGTGTCTTGTGCAAATCAAATCTTTCTTTCAAAATAAAAAACCACTTATTCTTAAGTACACCGGATCACTAGTTTCAATATTAAAATAAAATAAAATATGTGATCCCCCAAGCACTACTTTGCACACGGATAAGTCTTAATGAGCATTGTGTGTGCAAATCACCTTGGTAGTTGTACATTTTTTTGTGCATTGAAGTGTGTGGAAGTAAAATTATATGTGTTTTATTGTGCTCTTTACTTTACATATTACTTGTATTTTTGATTAAAACATTTATTTACTTTATTCAAAATACACTTATGTGCACATCATTATCTTCCATAACACTTCTTCTCATGAGTATTGGATCCTAATGCTAATTCTATACTACTCTTTATTTATGAAATGCACTAGATAACCTAGCATGCTTTCTATAATGTTTGGTATGTTTTGAATTTGTGAATTAAAATAACATTGTAGTAATCTCTTGTTGTAAACATTATTTCATGCTTGGTTACATTATTGTTAAATTTAAAGATTTTAATTGAACAAAGATTTACAAAAACATCTTCTTTATGAAATTTAACTCATATATTTTTATGGATCATCATTGATTACAATAAGATGTTCTTGTATTTCGATAAGTCTTCCGCATCATAACCATATAAGTGTTTTGCCTTGCGCTTTCATGCTTATTTAAAGTCTTTAATTTGTGTGCATCATCACTTGAATCTTCAAATTCCTTTCTTGCAACAAGTGGTAGACTTGCTTGCTAAACTTTATATTGGTTGCTTTTAACATGAATTTTTTTTATCTATAAAACTATGATTTATTTCTATGAAAATATTGTTATATTAAAAACTCTGATTTATTTCAATGAAAATATTGTTATATTAAATACTCTGATTCATTAATGGATTTCAAAAAAGCTATGTGAGTGTTTGCATAAATTCAAATAAAAATATAAACCCATAGGCCATGAACTTATCACTAAAGTTAAACGCTTAATGTTTCCAATAATTATTATCCATGACTTCATTTCTCACCATAGCGGGGGCGTAGGGTTGTAGACATTAGATAACCTTATATCTAGTCATGTCTTGTCCTTAACCGGGGAGGGTTCCAGTGGGGCCTTGCGAGGCACTGGGGGGAAAGAGTGCTAGGTTGAGTTTTGTCTAGTGTTTGCATATGGGACTAACACCCCAACCTACGGCATGTATGCAGCTCCTCATGCCCATCCGTCACTTAGTACGGGGCTAGGGTGTAGACATATTGTCTGGGTAGTTTAGTTACTTGGAAATTATTACATTTTTTGCTTAAAACTCTTAAATAAAAGGGGGATGAACCAACATAAAAATTATTCTAAAACTCTCATATACTTGAAAATGTTATATTGCTAAAAACTCTCATCTATCTCTATAAAAAGTATTCTAAAACTCCTTATCATTTCCTTCTCTCTACAAGCTCAATCATGTCTTTATCTTATTATCAACTTTAAGTGGTGTCTCCTTACCCGCTTTTGCTAATAACAAAAGGAGGAGAATTAACATGATAAATAAAATCTGCTATCAAAATATAATGCTTAATTAAGATGATAGCTTACATATTAGGAGAGCATTCACTTAGGGGGAGCATGTATTTAGGGGGAGCAATTCTATATGCTAAAATCGATAACTATCCTAAGTCATCACTCTCACACACACACAAGTATGTTTCTTCATGCTTATATATTAATGCTCTGATTTATCATTAATGGATTTGTTATTATCAAAAGGGGGAGTTTGTTGGAACATGGTCTTCCGCATCTCCTAGGTTTGAGAATAACAAATCCTATGTGTATTTGATCTTGTGTGTTTAAGTTTGCAGGATAACAAAGTCCACATGACTCAAGGATTACATAAGAAGGTTGCCCCCAAAGTTGAGCCATCAAATCCCAAACACCTACTAGCGCTGGCGGTAGTACTAGCGCAGGCGCTAGCTCTCGTTCGACAAACTGTTGGCAGCGCTCGACAAAATGCTCATAGCTGCGTTCGATGAAAATTCGATCGACGAACTCTTTGCTTCGTTTGACGAAATTTCGATCGACGAAATGTTTGCTTAAGCGCAATTGCTGGGAGAACTTATATAAGGAGATAGCGCCAGGTGATATCCGATAGCGCAGGCGATATCAAGGAGCACAGTAGGCAAGAGAGAAATGTTTCCCCCGATTGAAGATTCTGTAGCGCGGAATGTGTCCTAATATGGGATAGTGCCGACAGTAGCACTAGCGCAGGCGCTAGCGCTGAGGCTATAAAAAGGACCCATTGGATCTGTCTTGATAATCCTCTTGAGATCCAGAATTCTAGAGCTTCATGCCACAGCATAGAGAGGAAGGTTTAGAGATATACTCCTACAAATCCATAAAGACTAAAGGAAATCCGTGGAGAAGATTTCAACACGCGTCATCATCGTGACGAAAGACCGCATCGACTACGATCATACTCTGCGTCTTCGTCTACTTCTCCAAGAGATCCACATAGAGGGAGTTTTATATTATTGTCTTTTTATTTCACATCTTTTCTGTAATCATTTGGTGAACTCGCCTCGTGTTGGCGACTAGGTCTGGGTAGGACTTAAGGCAGAAATTCGCCTCGTGTTGGCGACTAGGTCTCGGGTGTAGGTCTAAGGCGTGCTCAAGGCCATATCCGGGGAAGGGTTGGCTAGAGCGGCTTGAGGCCGTATCCGGGGAAGGATCGGCTAAAGCCAACTGATTCGTGGGGATACGAGTCAGTATAGAAAACAAAAAGAGTCTTTCTATTCGCTTTGATTTCTAGCTTCGATAAGAGATCAAGTTTTGTAATCATGCTTCTCAAGTTAATAAAATCATGTCTTTACTTTTACTTCACTTGATTTGTCTTGATCTTCTCTAGTTTAATAATCAAAGTTTTTTCAAGTATTACAAAATATAATATAAGTTTTTTAAACCCTTCTTCACCCCCCCTCTAAGGGCGCCTACCGATCCAACACAAACCACTTGAAACATTGCCAGCCTCTCCAGAGATCAACCTGACCCACCGTTTATGAGAGCATGTCAGCGGAATCGATCTGGGGCATTCCAGCACCAAACCACTTGGAACATTGCCAGCCTCTCCAGAGATCAACCAGACCCACCGTCTATGAGAGCCCGATAGCGGAATCGATCTGGGGCATTCCAGCACCAAACCACTTGGAACATTGCCAGCCTCTCCAGAGATCAACCTGACCCACCGCCTATGAGAGCCCGGCAGCGGAATCGATCTGGGGCATTCCAGCACCAAACCACTTGGAACATTGCCAGCCTCTCCAGAGATCAACCTGACCCACCGTCTATGAGAGCCCGGCAGCGGAATCGATCTGGGGCATTCCAGCACCAAACCACTTGAAACATTGCCAGCCTCTCCAGAGATCAACCTGACCCACCGTCTATGAGAGCCCGGAAGCGGAATCGATCTGTGGCATTCCAGCACCAAACCACTTGGAACATTGGCAGCCTCTGCAGAGATCAACCTGACCCACCGTCTATGAGAGCCCTGCAGCGGAATCGATCTGGGGCATTCCATCACCAAACCACTTGGAACATTGCCAGCCTCTCTAGATATCAACCTGACCCACCGTCTATGAGAGCCCGACAGCGGAATCGATCTGGGGCATTCCAGCACCAAACCACTTGAAACATTGCTAGCCTCTCCAGAGATCAATCTGACCCACCATCTATGAGAGCCCGACAGCGGAATCGATCTGTGGCATTCCAGCACCGAACCACTTGAAACATTACCAGCCTCTCCAGAGATCAACCTGACCCACCTTCTATGAGAGCCCAACAGCGGAATCGATCTGTGGCATTCCAGCACCAAACCACTTGAAACCTTGCCAGCCTCTCCAGAGATCAACCTAACCCACCGTCTATGAGAGCCCGACAGCGAAATCGATCTGGGGCATTCCAGCACCAAACCACTTGAAACCTTGCCAGCCTCTCCAGAGATCAACCTGACCCACCATCTATGAGAGTCCGACAGCGGAATCGATCTGGGGTATTCCAGCACCAAAGAACTTGTTACATTGTTAGTCATGATATTGTATGAGAAAAAACTAAGTTTGGAAACAAACCCCCCAACTTCTTGGAGACCGGGTGAGTGGGGGAAAGCCTCCTCCCCACTCACCATCTTGGAGCTGGGCGAGTGGGGGAAAGCCTCCTCCCCACTGACCCCCTTGGAGCTGGGTGAGTGGGGGAAAGCCTCCTCCCCACTCACCTCCTTGGAGCCGGGCGAGTGGGGGAAAGCCTCCTCCTCACTCACCTCCTTGGAGCTGGGCGAGTGGGGGAAAGCATCCTCCCCATTGACCCCCTTGGAGCCGGGTGAGTGGGGGAAAGCCTCCTCCCCACTCACCTCCTTAGAGCTGGGCGAGTGGGGGAAATCCTCCTCCCCACTCACCTTCTTGGAGCTGGGCGAGTGGGGGAAAGCCTCCTCCCCACTCACCCCCTCTTGGAGCTGGGCGAGCGGGTGAAAGCCTCCTCCCCACTCACCCCCTCTTCCCAGATTGCTGACAGGGAGTGCTCTCGCCCACCTGCTGAGGTGAGACCTCTGGACCACTTCCTCTCATGTCTTCGCCTATCGTGGCGAAAGTTAGCTGCAATGTCTGCAGGACCTCCCGCTTGAAACTTACATCCCCCGCCATGCTGCCTCCCCCCCTCCGGGGCTCAGAGCTCTTCCCTCCTTCGCACCTCCTGCTGCTTGACCTATGGCTCAGTGAGCTGTGCTAGCCTCTTGGTGAGCTCCGGATTGGCCTCCTCACTTTCGACCTCCTACACCACTCTCTCCATCAACTCCTCGTAGGAGACGGGGGCTTTCCTCTTCAGATCCATCTTGAAGAAACTCTCCTTCAGCCCCAACGTGAAGGCGAGCTGAAGAGCAAACCCAGGCATCTCCTAGGTGAGCAGAACTTCCTCTTGAAACCGATCTGCATAATGAGCCAACGACTCCTTGGGCTCCTGCTTCACCTCGAAGAGGGACTCGACGTCCTTCTTCCTCTTCTTCGAAGTTGAAAACCGCAACAAGAAACTTCTACGCAAATCCTCGAATGCGTAGATCGATCCGACGGGATGTTGGTGGAACCACTCCCGAGCTTTCTCCTTCAGGGTGACGACGAAGAGCCAACACTTGAAGGCGCCTGACATCGGCCTGATAGAGACCGAGTCCTCGAACGACTGCAGGTGCTGGACTGGGTCGTCCCGACCATGGTAGTAGACCCTGTCCCACTCCCCGAACCCTCCGGAATGGGTGCGGAAAGCACCAACTCGCAGAAGGGGCTTCCCCTACCTACTGTCTTCTCCTGCTCCACTCGCCCACCCGAGCTTCCTCACCTGGCTTGAGCTCACTGGAGCACAGCTCGCGAGAGCCATCCTCGCCGGAGCCACTCCCACGGACGCCACGCCCGCCAGGATCGCGCTCGCCTGCACCGCGCTGGCCTACACCGCGCTCGCCTGCACCACACTCGCCTGTGCCTCACTTACCTGCGCCGTGCTCGCCAGCATCGAGCTCGTCGGCACCGAGCTTGCCAAACTGACGAACAGCACTCGCCCCCCCACGTCTGGCATTGACCCTTTGACCACCTCCTTTCCAGCCCTTCCTCCTGAGGCATCCTCGCCAACCGCTGCCGGAGGATGGGACGCTTGAACCGCTGGGGTCGGGAACTCACTACGTAGCTCTGCGACCGCAAACCCGAGGGTGTCGAGGACTTCTCTCATGAAGTCCGAGAACTTCTTTTGCACCGCCGCCGGGGGTGACCCGCAGAGCTCTTCACTTTGCTCTTCATCTCCTGCCATGTTCCTTTCTCAGAATCTTCCTGGACCAGCCGCGCTCCACGCTCACCGCACCAAAATGTTGAAACCGATTTCTCGGTCTCTTGTGAAGCTCGGGCCCTCAACAAGTTGAGGGGCAGCTAGCCCTTACTAGTCCCTCGAAAGGAGCAGGCTGGGGACTTGGAAACAGACTAAGACCTTAGTCACAGCGAGGAGGTCCCACCACACACCCGGAAGATCGTTGAGCGCTTCCCCTCCCAAGCCAAAGCTGAGACTTGGGCACCTTGGAGAGCTAGAGAGCTGAACCAAAGTAACCGAGGGAAGAATAAGCTCAGAGAACTGAGATTGGAATCCTCTCCCAAGGTGTCCTTTGAGGTCTATTTATAGTTTTTTGTTCGTGGTCTGTTAATAACGGAATTCCGCCTTTTGGTTTTACTAAACATACCCCAATTTGGCCTGCTAACAGCCAAACTTCGCTGTTTGGATGGGCTAACGGCAGACCATTGGGGGTAGGGGGGTAATTTCACTCCCCGCTGAGCTAAGCTGCAGGTGGGGGAAAAAACCGCTGAGACAACCCGGTTCCAGCGGATCCGCTGAAACGGGACAGAAGTGACCGCTGAGACGACCCATCATCTCAGCCCAACCGCTGAGACAGATTCAAAGGTGTCGTTCGTCGAACTAAGGAGCAAGTTCGTCGAACCGAGAAAGGATGTTCATCGAACTCAAATTGAAGTTCGTCGATCTTAATGGGAGCTCGTCGAACTGAACGGCGAGTTCGTCGATTGTGAAGATCTGAATCGCCCGTCCTCCTATGAGCGGACTGATGCGTAAATCTCGCACACCGCTATAGGCGGTAGCTAGACTGCTGATGCGCGTTCGGCAAGTGCACCGGTCGCTGTCAAGTAATAAAATTAGGAATAGCTTCCCCGAATATCGTCTCTCAAGGAATGCAGGTTCTGGTGAACGGAATGCGTGGTGAGTCGATTGCTACGACGAGTAAAAGAAAGTAAAAATAAGGGCATTGTGATTGGTGTCCTCGTTACTACACAGAAATGATATGCGGGTCAAAACTCCGCTTCGCAAGGCGGGATGGATGCAACGGCCGCGATGCCGTGCTTCGGAAGGCGCGTGGACGGAAAGTAACTGTGACGATTGAGGGTCGCACACACCTCTTCGCAAAGTGGGGGTGAGTGCAGCGACCGCGATGCCGCGCTTCGGTAAGCGGGTGAAATGGCCACAGTGCGGGGTTTTGTGAGGGTCGTATTCACCTCTTCGCCAAAGTCACCACTAGCAATTGCTAGATGGCTAGCTGGAATGTGTGTGTGGAAGTGGAGCGGGGGCGGAGCGCATCACAGCAAAGCATCAAGCGAAAGATAAAACAAGAGTATATTTCATTCATAGACAAATAGAAATCACACTAGTTCAATACGAAAGTTAAGCATACATTTCCAAAAGATAGAGGGTAGAGGAAACCACGAGATGAGAAGCCTTGCCGTAGATCTTGGTCGGAATGGGGGGTTGTCAAGCCTCCTCCGAGCTCAGTCCTTGGTTGCTTCCGGGGTTCAGAGGCTGTCACTACCTCCAACCATCATCCGTCTTCTTCTCAGAGCTGGGTCTCTTCCCCTTGACCCAAAAGGAGATGCCGCACCTTGAAATGCTTGCTGTAGATGGCGGGGAAAGCTTCCGGAACCCTTGATGGAGCTTAGGATCAATGGATGAAGCTTTCCCAAGGAGGGGTATGGATGGTGGAGCTTGGAGAGGGAAAATGGCGGAGCTTGCGGAAGAATTCGCCCCCAGAACCGTGCTGTTCAACCTAAAATCGCGGAACAGGGCATTAAATAGGCGCTGGCGAAATAGTGCGCACGACCAGCGGTCGTGCGCACTAGAAGTTAGGCGCTCGTGCTCACTATCCCATCGGAACCTGCGACATAAACTTTATAAAATATAAAGATCGCACGACCGTGCGCAAAAACGCACGACCAAATTCAGAATGCAACATTGGACTGCAAATGAACGCGCACGATCGGCGGCGCACGATCAGTGGTCGTGCGCAGTATAACCAGTGATCGTGCGCAGTGTTCCTGTACAGATTTGTACCGGGAACATCTGCACGACCCCTGTTCCAACATAAACACAAATCAAAACCACTGAAAGTGGCACATAACACATCATGAAAGAAATTAAGAGTGATAATGAAGAAAATACACCACATTGGGCCTGGAAGTGCACTTTATGTAAGAATTGTGACTAAATGAAATATAAGCATTAATACACAAAAAGTGAAGTGCAAGTGCGTGAAAACTAGCCCAGATGAGTCCATAAAAGTGTATATAATTGGGACTCATCACACCCCCAGACTTACTCATTTGCACGTCTCGGGCAAACACTCAATCCCATGATAGAAAAATTGATGTTATAGAAGCAACTGTGTAGGCAAAACATGATGGGAAGTAAAGAACTAACGAGCGTAAAAATTAAGTGGAAAAGATTTTAAAACAAAGACTATATTTTAAGAACTTCTACAAGTGTAAAATACAAAATACTACTACTCTGAGGTGAATCACTGGTGAATTGAACAGTCGCGCCCTAGGGAAAATACCGTGAACTGCTGAGGTGAGCGTCGCTCAAATTGGATCTCCAGGAAGAGCTCTCCAAGAAATCCATCAAGGTTGGTGGTCATACGCTTGCCCTTTTGCACCTTCTCCACTGCATGAGACTATCTTATCAAGAATCAGTAGGGCTTTTAGGCTAGTCTTAGGGCTTGGATTGAGGTACGGTAATGAAGTAGAAGAACGTAGGCTAAACGCACTCAATCCTCCGGTAAATAAACAAATTTCAACCTTAACATCTTCACCTTGAAACACTCCCCCAAACTTCAATTAAGCACTATGGTGTGCGCGAGAGTACCATACTTATGGCTCTATTCTTTTTAGAGTTCATTAACTCTCTCCCTTTTTGTTAGATCCATAATAACATAAGTTAGGATCAATCAATTTTTTTTCATTTTTCTGCGCGCACACACCACATCACACCTCCAAATTTTTATTTCTCTGCATCGCAAAATCATCAACAAAATGTATATATATCAAAGCTTGACTCTAGTGCGCTTTAGGTTAGGATATGTGGCCTTGGTGAAAGTTTAGTGAAGTTAACAAATAGGAGAGGTAAGGCTCAACGAGGCTAGCAAAGGATGACGTTAGGTTGGGAAATCAAAGCTCAACTGGACCAAATGATGGCCTACGTCATGCTCCCAACAAGATCATTCAACGCACTCGTTTTGAAAATAGCTTGGGGCAAGTTCTTAACCACCGAGCGAGGTCTCCTCTCCTTCCAACTCAAACAACACGAGTCTAACAGCTCTTCTACATTCAACCTAGGGCTACTGTTAGATTCACCAAATTCACCGTTTGAGTAGAGTATTAAGACACAAATGAAGTAAATAAAACTATAACTTTGTAATTAAATCTATTCTACGTGATTTTTTATACTGCGTGAGCGCTCTACTAGTAGCACCGCACGGGTCACATCACGTTCAGCCACACAATCCTAAAATAACAATCAAACTTCTAAACACATACATCAAGCACTTACACGATAATTGCGCACGAGTAAAAATAAAACACGTGTGGTGTGTGTTATGCAATGAGACAATAAATATAAATTTTCTAACATAACATTCTAGCATGTATGTGCGTGTACCGTAAGCAAAGGCCCGCTCCCCCAGACTTGATTTGAAAACACACATCAAATATAATATTTCATAGCAAAAATAAAGCTAGGTTAGGAGTACCTATGCTCATAAGAGCATGCCAGAAGAGCGGTACAATCATTCTTTAAAGATCTCCTCCTCTTCATCCAATCGAGTTCACACCTGCATTGTTAGCACCAAAGCAAAAACAAACAAAACATAATAGAAATTAAAGCAAGCAACCGGAACCGGGTGGTTCCCATGGGTTGTCTCCCAAGAAGCCCTTTTGTTTAACGTCCTTAAAGGTGGACCAAATACCTGTATTAAAGCAGTTTATAAAGTCTAGGAATAAGCAAAAGTGAATAAATCCTAATTATTATTACAAGCTCAAAATAAATCAGCTATAAGCTGATTTGAAGTAGTAACAACTGATGAAAGAAAAAGGTCCCGGGACCTGGTAGTAGGGGCGGAAATTAAGTAGGATGCTCAGCCTCCAACCCCAAATCTCCTCCTTTTTCGCTCTCTTCTTCTCCTCCAGTATTATGTCTTCAAAGAAGAACCGCTTGCCCCCTTGTAACCAATCCTCCAAGGGAAGCACCAACGATGATGAGGAAACAAGATGGTCCTTCACTATACCTTCCTCACCCCGCCAGGCTTTCGGCTCCTCCATGCATAAGGTCTGATCAACCGGAGGAGGGGCATCCTGCATTCTTGTACATAAAGAAAGGGGGTCAGGAAATAAATTGGAAGAAAAACTAAGAGAAATCTCATCTGAGGGGATAATCCCGACTTCATCCCCCATAGGGTGCGGCAATGACAAACTGATGATATCATCGAAGATTTCACTAGACTCAATAGTGCACGCAATGGCCTCCTCTCTAACTTGGACTTCCTCGCACTGGACCGAAATGGTTGCTTCAGCACAATCGAGACTGTCCTCCTCCATGAGAGTGGGCACGACACTGCGCAGGTCTGCACCATCCTGCAAATTGATCTCAATGATAACATCAGAAATAGATGTAGTTTCGTGTGTAGTGGGAGAAGATGTGCTTCTTAAGAGCTCGGGCTCACTCTCCACACAAGGGCACGAATCCATGCAAAGTGGTACATGAACCGAAGAGGTATGGGGGGTCGCATCAGAAACGGAGTCATGAGGGACACTGATGCACGTGTCGATTCCAGGGACTTCAAAAAGTGAAGGTGGAAGTGACACGTAACCAGATGAAGGAGCTGTGTTCGCCGAATTCGAGGATGGGACGATCCGGATATCTGGCTCATCGTCATCCTCCAATTGACGAAGGTAATCGGTACAGTCCTTCAAGGCATGCTCTCTACTTTTGCAAAATAAACACTGCTTCACCGGCTTCGCAGGCACCCAAGGTGCGGCAGCCGAGTAAAGGTGCAACAACAAAGGCGTAGTAGAGGATCCAAAAGATTTATGGGACCCGTACGGTTTCTGAACAACACCATACTCTTTGGGACACCTATCACTAGCGTGGGATGTGTCCCCACACCAACGACATCGGATATTCAAATGTGCCCACATGATATAGAAGAAGAAAATAGCATGAAAAAGAGGAAATTAAAAAGAATAAAAGACCCAATCGAGAACAATCGATTCACAACCAAAATCTCATCACGCATGCATTCCCCGGCAACGACGCCAAAAACTTGATGCGCGTTCGGCAAGTGCAGCGGTCGCAGTCAAGTAATAAAATTGGGAATAGCTTCCCCGAATATCGTCTCTCAAGTAATGCAGGTTCTGGTGAACGGAATACGTGGTGAGTCGATTGTTACGACGAGTAAAAGAAAGTAAAAAACAAGGGCGTTGTGATTGGTGTCCTAAGTTACTACACAGAAATGAGATGCGGGTCAAAACTCCGCTTCGCAAGGCGGGATGGATGCAACGACCGCGATGCCGTGCTTCAGAAGGCGCGTGGACGGAAAGTAACTGTGACGATTGAGGGTCGCACACACCTCTTCGCAAAGTGGGGGTGAGTGCAGCGGCCGCGATGCCGCGCTTCGGTAAGCGGGTGAAATGGCCACATTGCGGGATTTTGTGAGGGTCGTATTCACCTCTTCGCCAAAGTCACCACTAGCAATTGCTAGATGGCTAGCTGGAATGTGTGTGTAGAAGTGGAGCGGGGGCGGAGCGCATCACAACAAAGCATCAAGCGAAAGATAAAACAAGAGTATATTTCATTCATAGACAAATAGAAATCACACTAGTTCAATACGAAAGTTAAGCATACATTTCCAAAAGAGAGAGGGTAGAGGAAACCACGAGATGAGAAGCCTCTCCGTAGATCGTGGTCGGAATGGGGGGTTGTCAAGCCTCCTCCAAGCTCAGTCCTTGGTTGCTTCCGGGGTTCAGAGGCTGTCACTACCTCCGACCATCATCCGTCTTCTTCTCAGAGCTGGGTCTCTTCCCCTTGACCCAAAAGGAGATGCCTCACCTTGAAATGCTTGCTGTAGATGGCGGGGAAAGCTTCTGGAACCCTTGATGGAGCTTAGGATCAATGGATGAAGCTTTCCCAAGGAGGGGTATGGATGGTGGAGCTTGGAGAGGGAAAACGGCGGAGCTTGCGGAAGAATTCACGCCCAGAACCGTGCTGTTCAACCTAAAATTGTGGAACAGGGCATTAAATAGGCGCTGGCGAAATAGTGCGCACGACCAGTGGTGCACGACCAGTGGTGCACGACCAGCGGTCATGCGCACTAGAAGTTAGGCGCTCGTGCGCACTATCCCATCGGAACCTGCGACATAAACTTTATAAAATATAAAGATCGCACGACCGAACGCACGACCGTGCGCAAAAACGCACGTCCAAATTCAGAATGCAACATTGGGCTGCAAATGAACACGCACGATCGGCGGCGCATGATCAGTGGTTGTGCACAGTATAACCAGTGATCGTGCGCAGTGTTCCTGTACAGATTTGTACTGGGAACACCTGCACGACCCCTGTTCCAACATAAACACAAATCAAAACCACTGAAAGTGGCACATAACACAGCATGAAAGAAATTAAGAGTGATAATCAAGAAAATACACCACATCTGGCCTAGAAGTGCACTTCTTGTAAGAATTGTGACTAAATGAAATATAAGCATTAATACACAAAAAGTGAAGTGCAAGTGCGTGAAAACTAGCCCAGATGAGTCCATAAAAGTGTATATAAATGAGACTCATCAACTGCGGCACGAAACGACAGTGTACCGATCGTTCAAGTAATATAAAATATGGGAGTGAATCCCCAAGTATCTAATCTCAAAGGAACACAGTAAGGTGGAGTTAACTATCGAGGAAGGACTTGAGATTGAAGTCCTTTATGTCAGATGGATTGCGGAAACGGGGGTTTTGGTTTGTGGAAATAAAATAAAATACTACAACTACTCCAATGCAATGCCGCTATGCAATTCTTCGCGAGGCGGGATGGAGACTATGTAGGCCTTGAACGCGCCACTTCGCTAGGGCAGATGGACGAGTAGGCAAACGGAATGAGGGTCGCAAGCACCTCGTCGACAAGCACGCCACTAGCAATTGCTAGTGCGGCACACGAACATGACGGCGGAATGGAAAATGGATGGCGACGCATCTCATACACACATATAAACAAAAAGATACATTCACATAGACATGAAATAACTTTAAATAACAAGGTTTATAGTGTTCATCATCAAAATACAAGAGATATACTAACTATAACTACCATTGCAAAGATAGAGAGAGCAAGAAATCGATCGAATCCGAAGTCTTGTTGAAGATTCACGGTTGGAATCACTGGGTTATCAATCCGCATCCAAGCTCGGTCCTCAACTGCGTCCGGGGTAGAGAAGGCTGTCACTACCCTCCAATGGCCCGTCTTCTTCGTGTCATGATCCAGAAATGACCTAGCTTCCTTCTCCTTGGATCTTGGTGGATGTAGGGTTGAATCCCTCTCCTTAGAGCTTGAGGATTATGGAGGAGGCCCGAAGGGACGAAACCTCAGTGGAAGTGGCAAAAATGGCGCAGCTGTACGGCGTGTACGGTCCCCTTTTAGGTCGAAAACTGCAACTTTTATAGAAAAAGATCAGAAAAAAGGTCACGCACGGTCGAACGCACGACTGTGCGTTGCCCGTGCATTATTTAATGAATAAACTGACGTGGCGAAGAAGCAGCAGCGCCCGTGCGTTTCCTTCGCGCATGACCGAATCCGCCCGTGCGTAAAAACGCACGGACAAATTCAGAATGGAGATAAACAAGGCTAAACAGGTCGATCGTGTGATTCCTTCGCGCACGGGCAACTACCCGTGCGTAAAGACGCACGATCAAATTCAGATCATCGTTTTCTACCCAGATGAAGGCGCACGACCGCAGCCGTCCGTGCATCAATAAAACGCACGACCGTGCGTTGCACACAATCATGATTTCTGGGCAAAAGGGGATGGTTCAGCCACCTGCGAGCATAGCAGCCCAGCTGGGAATACACCTCCAACACCAGCATAAAAATAGAAATAAAAAGATGGGGAGCACAATGTGCTTACCCCCAGCAACGTAGTGTGCAATTGCACACTACAATAGGCACTTCAAGCACAAGCATGAACAAGGTGAATATAAACAAATACGAACAAAAATTGAAGTACAAATGCAAGAAAAGCAGCCCGGATGAGTCCGAAAACAGTATATTAATTGGACTCATCACACCCCCAGACTTACCTATTTGCACATCCCGATCAAACAAATCCTAAGCAGGCGGGAACATGAGATAGCTAACTTAAAATTACAAAGTGAAATACCATGCGAAGTCGCATGCCCTTGTGCATAGAAAAATACTAGAGAAGATTTCTAATTATACACATAGTTTATAAATTTCTAAAAGAGTAAATAAATATTACTTCTACTCAAACTGGGATTCACGGTGAATCATCCGGTCACACATATGGAGAAAGTAAAATAATCGCTGAGACAAGCATTGCCAAAGCTGGGGTTCCGGCAAACTCCACCGAAATCCATCGGTGTCGGAGACCATAAGCTCACCCGTTCACATTCTCTCCACGACATTAGATTGGTTCAAAGCGTGAGTCGGTGGGACTTTGAGGTTTTAAATGGGGCTTGGGTTAAGGTGAGGTGAACAAATATATACAAGAAGGCTAGAAACACCTAGACCCAAATGAGCTTTAATACAACTCCTCGCAAACCGACATCGAATGCAAGTGCACCACACCCCCAGACTTAGACTTTTGTGACATGGGTGTGTGCACCGCCCACTCCCAATAGAAAATTTATACAAAGATTTTACAATTAAGCACTTCTTCTTTTTCTTTTTACTTCTTTTCTTTTTCTCATTTTTTTCTTTTCTTTTCAAAACAATTTCAGCAAGATGAGCAACGAAGTGCATCCACAATTTCACAAAAAAAAGTCACAATATCAACACCCCAATCATGAAAATAGTAAACAACTAAAGCTCAAATTCAGGTGTGCGACTAGGATTGGCTTTTAGTCTTTGGTGAGATAAAAGTGGGGCTGAATCAAGGAACGGGTAGGCACAACTAGGCTAACGAGGATAGAGCGATAGGAATGGGCACAAAAGCTCAACCGGGACAAAATGATGGCCTACGTTGTTCGAGCCAAAAATGCTCCAGGTCCACACTCGCTCAAGCTGAAAAGAGGTGGAGGAAGAAAACTGTTAGATGGTTGGTTAATTTGAGCTGTGATGGAAGACAAGAGGAAGGAGAAAAAGAGATGTCAAGGGTCTCCTGGGAGAAGATAGCAGAATCTGCTGAAAAAAAGGTAACGAGGTCTCATAAATGAGATAGCTCCAGCTGCCGAAAAGAGGTCATGACGATCTCAGAAATGAGACCGCTCCAGCTGCTGAAAAGAGGTTCGATGGCCTCAAAAGTGAGACCGCTCATGTCAAAGACAAGGGCTGGAAACACTCCAAAAGATCCCGAAACCAAAGCCCCTACCCCCCTATTTATAGGCGGGAGGGCCTGCCCAAACGGGCAGGTCAGGAAGGAACGGGCTGCCCGGAGCCGAGTTCTCCCAGGCCGAGATCGCCCCTAGGGGGAACGACCTGGCGAGGTCGCCCAGAGGGCGACCTCAGACCGAGATCGTCCCAGCTGGGGCGATCTGCCTCAGGCCGAGGTCACCCCGAAGGGGAGACCTGGCGAGGTCGCCCAGAGGGCGACCTCAGGCCGAGATCGCCCCAGCTGGGGCGACCTGCCTCAGGCCGAGGTCACCCCGAAGGGGCGACCTGGCGAGGTCGCCCAAAGGGCGACTTCCGGCCGAGATCGCCCCAGCTGGGGTGACCTGCCTCAGGCCGAGGTCACCCCGAAGGGGCGACCTGGCGAGGTCGCCCAGAGGGCGACCTCAGGCCAAGATCGCCCCAGCTGGGGCGACCTGCCTCAGGCCGAGGTCACCCCGAAGGGGAGACATGGCGAGGTCGCCCAGAGGGCGACCTCAGGCCAAGATCGCCCCAGCTGGGGCGACCTGCCTCAGGCCGAGGTCACCCCGAAGGGGCGACCTCAGGCCGAGATCGCCCCAGCTGGGGCGACCTGCCTCAGGCCGAGGTCACCCCGAAGGGGCGACCTGGCGAGGTCGCCCAGAGGGTGACCTCAGGCCGAGATCGCCCCAGCTGGGGCGACCTTCCTCAGGTCGAGGTCACCCCGAAGGGGCGACCTGGCGAGGTCGCCCAGAGGGCGACCTCAGGCCGAGATCGCCCCAGCTGGGGCGATCTGCCTCAGGCCGAGGTCACCCCGAAGGGGCGACCTCTCGAGGGAGGGATCACGCGAGGCATGACCTCTAGGCGAGGTCGAGCGAAGCGTGACCTCTACGAGATGAAAAGCGAGACCACCCGGGCGATAAGGGAGCCATGGCTAGGATCTTCGACGATAAATACCTGGACTTCCAGGAGAGGGTGTGGATTACTTCGGTTACCTGCAAAAAGCTAGCTCAAGGGGATCGCTGATTTCTGGGTAAACATACGTCAC
Source organism: Dactylorhiza incarnata (assembly GCA_033032865.1). Classification (NCBI taxonomy): domain Eukaryota; kingdom Viridiplantae; phylum Streptophyta; class Magnoliopsida; order Asparagales; family Orchidaceae; genus Dactylorhiza; species Dactylorhiza incarnata. The sequence goes on from JAWHQI010000134.1 coordinate 5,976,047, forward strand.
TCTCACGCACTAGAACTATCCTATGTCTATGCTTCGAGAATCGCTTGGGGCAAGTTCTTAGCCACCGAGAAAGATTATCTTTCCTCCCAGTTCGAGCAATACACATCTAACAATCATTTACACACATTCCTATGCTACCATTTTATTCACACCAGATTCACCATTTGAGTAGAGTAAACAATATTTATACTAATAGAAATGCATAAAGCTAATAACATAAAAAGAAATCTAATCTACATGAATCCCTATACTCACATGAGTATTTGACTAGAAACACCGGAGTCAACATTTTATTCCACTACATAATTTAAAAACCAGCACAATCATTTTCTCATATACAAAAAGGAATGAGATATACTCGTGACGCACTAAAGGTTACGTACGCGCTTAAGTGGGTGCTTTATGTGCAGACAAAATGAACAAAATAAACTAGATAAAAACTTCTAGCATACTAAATAAATGTGCACGTGAGTGGGTACACAAACAGGTCTCCCCCAGACTTAAACTTTGCATTAAGATATTCTAAAACAAAGTTAGGGGAAGAGAGTACCCAATACTCAACAAGTAAGCATGCCGGAAGCCCGGAGTGAAGCTCTACGAAGATTCACAACCACCGCCTTCACAAATAGAAAATACCTGCAAGGGTTGGTCTCCGCAAAAGCAAACTAAAATAACATATAACTAACTAGTTTTTGATAGAGATAAAGTAAAAGACAGGAAAAAGTAAGATAACTATGAGGTTATTGTCATCCCAACACGACTTATTTAAAAACATAAAAGTTCTAGCTAATGGGCGTATGAAAAAGGAAATGAACATGCAACTGTTCTAATATGCGTGTCGGTAGCGGGTACCGATACAGAGACAGAACAGTTACCCCTCAACCTAAATAATAATACCTGCTTAACACAGGTAGAGGAAATAGGAAGTAAGAAGAGGATGGAGGCTGGTCCTCACTCATCTCACCACAAAATAAATCCTTGCCCAGCAAGGTGTCATCTCCAGGGAGGTAGCAGGAGGAGAAGGCAATGATTGGAGCTTCCTCTACGGAGGGGGGATCAACCTCCTCACATAAGAGGATGCTCTCATCATTGACTTGAGCATCATGCTACAAGTCCTCCTGGGGTACCTGTGAAGACTCAACCTGCACAGGCTCAGATAGAGAAAGGAGATCAAGAAATAAACAAGAAGAAGAACATGAATAAAAATCAATCGGGGGAGTGGTCCCGGTCTCACTCCCAACAAGTTGGGAAAGTAAAATAATGTCAGCATTGTCATCAATGCTGCAGGATTCGGCGGGATCAACAGTGGCCAATCCTAAGATTTGGACTTCCTCCACTGGTGCTGAGGTAAAATCCTCATCACCTAGAAGGTTGTCCTCCTCCATCGGCGCATGCACAATACTTAGATCGCCAACCTCATCCTGCGACACATCATCGATAATGTTGTCAGAGACAAATGTAGTAGAATGCACAATAGGGGGAGGAATAGGGCTTGGATAAAAGTCAAGCACCGATTCCTCACAAAGAATCGAATCTATGCATGGTGATATATGTACAAGGGAGATGGGCTCAGCCATGTCTGGGCCTAGATCAGCCACACATCTGGTGACTGTGTCCACATCATCCCCTTCAAAATGTGAAGGTGACACAGACACATAACCAGATGTTGAAGGTGTGCTGCTAGAAGTAGGAGTCGGGATGATCCAGATATCCGGCTCGACATCCTCATCCAATTGGCAAAGATAGGCAACACAATCCTTCAAGGCATGATCCGTGCTCTGACAAAACAAGCACTACCTTACGGGCTTCTTTGGCACAACAGGTGCTGAAGCCGAAAAGAAGTATGACGACAAAGGCTCGACAGAATAGCCATAGGACTTCCGCGCAACATACGGAGTACCAGACAAAGTCGGTGCTCCATATACTGGGCCTTGAGTTCTAGGGCTATTATCTCCCTTTGGACATCTATCACTAGCATGCGATATATCTCCACAAAAACGACAACGAATATTAAACGAAGCCCACATTGTGTGGAGATAAAATGATTCAAAAAGAAAACACTATTGTGCAAAATAATACACCTAACAAAAATTTACTAGAGCAACCTAATACAAAACAGGAAACCAGAACAACAAGAACTGAAATAAAATAAAATAAAAGATGCAATACACAAATGGAAGGGCTTCTCTCTTAGATTCTCCCTCTCCATAAAACTCACACGTCTGTGTTCCCCGACAACGGCGCCAAAAACTTGATGCACAAATCTCGCACACCGCTATAGGCGGTAGCTAGACTGCGGCACGAAACGGCAGTGTACCGATCATTCAAGTAATATAAAATGTGGGAGTGAATCCCCAAGTATCGAATCTTAAAGGAACACAGTGATGAGTCCCATTTATATACACATTTATGGACTCATCTAGGTCGTATTTCTAGTCGAGGCACCACACTTTAGGCATGTTTACGATCATATTTGTTATTCTATACTAGGTGCACTCTTAGGCCCGTTTCGGTGTGCATTTGCACTCTTATTGGGGGTAAGCACATGGTGCTCCCCAATCCTTTTTTCTGTGTTAATTGGTGCTGGAGGTGTATTCCCAGCTGGTATGTCTTATGTGAGGTGACCAGATCGTCCCGTTTTCCCCCAAAATCTATGTCTGTGCATATCGCACGGTCGTGCGTTTCCTTAACACACGGACGATTGCGATCGTGCGTCTGCATCTGGGCAGAAAACAGACAATCTGAGTTTAGTCGTGCATTTTTACGCACGGGCGGATTTGCCCGTGCGTGAGTAAAACGCACGGTAGACCTGTTTCCTCCTATTTTTAATCATTCTGAATTTACCCGCGCGTCTTTACACACGGGCGGATTTGCCCGTGCGTGAGTGAAACGCACGGGCGGCGTAGCGTCTCCCTCAAGTCAGAATTTTTCATTTAATAACGCTCGGTTCACGCACAGTCGTGCGTTCGACCGTGTGTGACCATTTTTTTGCCTGTTTAATATAAAATGCAGGATAAGCCGCAGTCAACGGGAGAGCTCTCGAGGGGAGCGGGAAATCAGGTCCTTCCCTCTGTTTCTGAGGTCTAAAGGCTTCTCTTTCACCTCCACCACCAAGGAGACCATTTTTCGGCGATTTCCACCACCATTCTTCTAGGGGAGCGTTAGCAAGCATTCTCTACCAAGTGTTCAAGCATCCCTCATCGTGGAAAGCCATAGAAGTGCTGTAGGTCATTGGAGCGGTGACAACCTCCATCGAATCCGCACACCATCTGAGGGCCGAGCCCGGAGAGAGCCCGACAACCTCTCATTCCGGCCGAGAACCCAAGATGCGGTGACATCTTCCTATTGGTCCTATCTAAACTTGATGCTTGTGTTTTCTTTGTGTTGTTGTAATGAACTATTGATTAGCTTAATGTCATAGATCTTTTATGATGTTCATGTGCAATGATGCGGTGGTGTGAGAATAGCATTTTCCTTGTTGTGATTTTCTGAGTTCATTGTGTGAAGAAGCCACCTAGCAATTGCTAGTGGTGATGCTTGGAGAAGAGGTGTGTGTGACCCTCACCCGTCACAGTTACTTTCCGTCCACACGCCTCCCGAAGCACGGCATCGCGGCCGTTGCATCCATCCCGCCTTGCGAAACGGAGTTTTGACCCGCATCTCTCTTTTCTGCATTAACTTAGGAACCAAATCACAATGCCCTTGTTTTTACTTTATTCGCTCGTGTAACGATCGATTCACCACGCGTTTCGTTCTCCAGAACCTGCATTCCTTAAGAGACGATATTCGGGGAAGCTATTCCCAATTTTATTACTTGACAGCGACCAGTGCACTTGCCGAATACGCATCAAGTTTTTGGCGCCGTTGCCGGGGAATGCAGGCGTGTAATGCTTTGTGTTGTGAATCCTTGTTATAGGTGCAGTTGTTTTTTATTTTTGTTTTTCTTTGTGTCTTCTTTTTGTGTATGCAGAGGCAAGCTGGAAGGGAATTAGTACCCTTTGATCCAGAGATTGAACGTACTGCGCGCGCACTAAGGCGTGTTGCAGCCATGCAAGAGGCTATGGGAGATAATATGGAACTTGGAGGTATGCCGAGAGTACCCAATGATCGGGAAGAAGTGAATCACGGAGTACCCCATATGGGGCAAAATCATCTAAGGGATGAGCAGGAGGTGGTTAGACCGAGGCCCCGGACCATGAGAGATTATACCACTCCAACAGTTGGGAGTGTGTATCCAGGATTTGGGCCTAACATCATGAATAACCAGTTTGAGATCAAACCGGCCATCCTGAACATCATCCGCAACAACACTCAGTTCTTTGGGATGCCTAGTGAAGACCCACATCTTCACTTGGCAGAGTTCGCCGACATTTGCGGTACCTTCCGGTATGCAGGAATTACTGACGAAATAGTCAAGATGAGACTGTTCCCTTTCTCGTTGCGTGACAAAGCCAAGGTTTGGCTCCATTCTATCCCTCCAGGAACTGCTGCCACTTGGGGCGCACTTGCGTCCAAATTTCTCTCCAAATTCCACCCGGTGGACAAAATTGTGAGCCTTCGGCGGGAGAAAACCTTCTACTTCGCCATCGAGCCCAACCACCGGGCAATGATTGACACTGCTGCAGGAGGGACCCTGATGAACCATACGCCGGAGGAAGCTCTCAGAATTCTGCAGGACACTGCCCCACACAGCACCTTCTGGACCGCTGGGATAAATGCGCCGAGAAGCGCTCAGGGACTGTTCGTGGTGGACTCATTACCTCTCGGGCGCTCGCTGCTGCGCCCGCGACTAACATTTCTTGTGAAGAATGCGGAGGTGGTGGTCACCACGTATATGAGTGCCCAGGTAGCGGGCTGTCAGGTGAATTCTCACAGCTTAATTTAAATGAATTGGTAAATTTTGTAGGAAACCAAGCTAGGGGGCACACTATGGCAATGCCTATAATCCGGGTGTGAGGAATCACATGAACTTTTCCTGGAATCAAAATACTGCAGGCCAACGATGGCAACTGGGCCAGCATCAATACGATGCTCAAGCGTCCGGAAGCCAACCGAGGCTGTCTCATTCGGGTTATAATCAAGGCGCCCCGGCCCCAAAGAAAAGTAATCTGGAAGAAATGATGGAGAAGTTCATGGAAGCCGCCAGCTTTAGTTTGGCGAACCAAACCGCATCCATGCGTAACTTGGAGACGCAATTGGGCCAATTGGCTCAAGTGCTAACCGAGCATTCGCAAGGGATCCTTCCCAGTAATACTGAAAAAAATCCAATTAACCAAGGGAAGAGTCTCTCCGATGCGGGAGTGAGTGACCCAAATGAGTTGGTGATCTCATGCTCCATTAATAATATTGAAACGACGGCCCTATGTGATTCCGGTTCATCTTGCAACGTCCTTGCATTGCAGGATGTTGCTAAATTAAAACTTGAAATGAACACAGATGATCGGAAATCCCTAGTGCTTGCTAATGGGACTGTCATTCAGGCAGAGGAAGAAGTAAGGAATGTGGAAGTTACAATCGAAGGGACAATCGTGGTTGCCGACTTCCAAGTTTTGGGACCAAGTCAGAATCAATATATTCCCATCTTGGGAGTACCATTCTTAAAAGAGAGCGGTGCCACCTTAGATTTTTCTAAGGGGTGTGTTGTCTTACCTTGTAAGGTAACACCCCCCACTTGCCCCAAGATTGTTTCCAAAGCAGTAATCCGCTCTCCCCTTGTTATCACTGATAAATCATCTAGTGACGCAGAAGCAAGGAAAGAAAAAAGATCGCTAGAAGGAGAGAAGAAAGAAGAGGAGTTGCGGGTCGTGAATGAAGAGGTGATAAAGGCAGGAGAAAGCAGTGAGACCCAAGCGCTGAACAATGAGAGAGAAGACGGAGCAAAGCGCCTTATGGACAGTTTTTTGTGTCATAATGACCACTGTAAACATTTTAAATAGGTCCATTGGGCTGATCCAGTTGTCACGGCGGCAACGGAAGTGATGCCACCGACCACCAAGGTGGGAAGTTCTGACGACTATCAATCTTGGCGCTCTCCAACAGTGGAGAAGCTGAAGCAAGAAAGATTGTTGCGTGGAGCACGCTCTGCTGCCCTCCGGCGCGAGAAGGAGGAGGTTAGGGGTAAGGGGGAGACATCCTCCTTGGGCCCTAAAGCCTTCACCTCCTTCCCATCTCGCGTGGCTGGGGAGAACCACCAAAAATCAGCATACACCTGATACGTGATGGGGTCTCCAGGTTTTGTTTGTGCCGTTTCTTCTGTCTGATTTTGTGCTCTGTTATATTACATTGCTGTGTTGTGTTTTTATTAAGTATGGAACAATTTTATTACTGCTGCTATCTAACCGTAATACAGGTATTTGGTCCACCTTTAAGGACGTTAAACAAAAGGGCTTCTTGAAAGACAACCCATGGGAACCACCCGGTTCCGTTTGCTTAGTCTATTTCTTTTAGTCTTGTTAATTTTCTTTTTGCTAACATCGCAGGTTAAAGCTCTCGCGTGGTGGATGCGGAAGGAGAAAAATTTAAAGGAGGAATTACTGCACTTCTGGCATGCTCATTTATGAGCATAGGTCCACTCTACCCCTATTCTCCTTATTCTAGAATTCCCTATTTTATTTAGTTTTGATCAAGTCTGGGGGAGGGATCGAGCCATGCACGTGCACACACTTTGCATAGCATGTTAGAATGTGCTGAGTTAGGAATTTTCAATTGTATTGTGCACACTGTGTACACTTGCACCTAGTACACGTGCACTTGATCACGCGTGCTTATTGGGTATTGCTGCGAGGTTCCCCGCTCGCAAGAATTGGATTGTTAGTGTAGGAGTGAGGAGTAGAGAAAAATGTCAACTAGTGCTCTAGTCGAGTGCTCCCGTCACGCCTAGAAATTCAATTAGAGTAGAATAAAATTCAAGGTTACAATGTAAGTATTTCTATTATAGTAGCTGCAATTTATTTTACTTTAGTGGTGAATCCGGTGAATCCAACGGTAGCATAGTGTCGAGTGTAGCTGTACTAGTAGTAGCTTATTACTAGGGTCGAAAGGAAGGACCACCTTTCTCGGTGGCTAGAACTTGCACTAGGCGACTCTTGAAATGATTGCGTTGAAGTACTCGTTATAAAGTGTGATATAGGCCATTTCATGATCCGGTTGTGCTTTTGAAATCCTTACCAATGTAATCACCTTTGCAAGCCCACTTGAGCCTACCTTTCCTCCTTGTTTAGCTCCACTAAAATGTCACCAAAGCCATACGGCCAAGCCCATTTTCGCACCAACAAATGAGCTGAAAGAAATTTATATATTTATCATGTTTGGTGTCATCTCCGTGTTGTATGATAGCTTTGAAAAAGCTGAAGGAGAAGTTTTTAGTGTGCCTACAAAAGAAATTCTGTCGAGAAAAGAAAAAAAAGGGAGAAAAAGAAGAAAAATTGTTCAAAACGAACTTTCAATTGCATTCTCTCGACAGAGACAAAGTATGATTGGCTTAGCACACACCTAGTGTTCAGTTGAAGTCTGGGGGTGTTGTGTACTTCTTGAAAATGTTGTATTGGTGATTGTAATTCTCTTGAGTGCTCAGTTATGTTGAATGCGATTCCCATCGTCCTTCTACTTATCTAGCCTAAACTCAACCTAAGCACAATCCTAACCCATATGTCCTATTGATTTTAGATACGAGTCGTCTCATGCAGTAGAGAGAGTATGAACGTGCAAGCCTATGGACATCGACTTTGATGGATTTCTTAGGAGTTTGTCCCGATCTTTGATTCAAGTAAAACTCTACTCATTAGTCACGCTATTTTTCCTTTTGCACGACCGAAAGATTCACCAGGATTCACCATCCAAGTAAATTAGATTTCAAATTACTATTTTAGAAATACTTAAATATAATTTTGAGTTAAATTCTATTCTAATGTATTTCTACGCCCGTGAGCATGCGACTTCGCATGAGTCTCCATCACTCAATCATACTCTAACATCCAATTGTTCTGATAGGAGAGCGAAGTAGTTTGCCCGAGACGTGCAAATGGTTAAGTCTGGGGGTGTGATGAGTCCCATTTATATACACATTTATAAACTCATCTGGGCCGTATTTCTAGTCGATGCACCACACTTTAGGCATGTTTACGATCATATTTGTTATTCCCTGCTAGGTGCACTCTTAGGCCCATTTCGGTGTGCATTTGCGCTCCTTGTTATTGGGGGTAAGCACATGGTGCTCCCCAATCCTTTTTCTGTGTTTATTTGGTGCTGGAGGTGTATTCCCAGCTGGTATGTATTATGTGCAGGTGGCCGGATCGTCCCATTTTCCCCCAAAATCTATGTATGTGCATATCGCACGGTCGTGCATTTCCTTGATGCACGGACGGTTGCGATCGTGCGTCTGCATCTGGGCAGAAAACGGACAATCTGAGTTTAGTCGTGCATTTTTACGCACAGGCGGATTTGCCCGTGCGTGAGTAAAATGCACGGTCGACCTGTTTCCTCCTGTTTTTAGTAATTCTGAATTTACCCGTGCGTCTTTACGCACGGGCTGATTTGCCCGTGCGTGAGTAAAACGAACGGGCGGCGCAGCGTCTCCCTCAAGTCAGAATTTATCATTTAATAATGCACGGTTCACGCACGGTCGTGCGTTCGACCGTGCGTGACCATTTTTCTGCCTGTTTAGTTTAAAATGTAGGATAAGCCGCAGTCAACGGGAGAGCTCTCGAGGGGAGTGGGAAATCAGGTCCTTCCCGCCGTTTCTGAGGTCTGAAGGCTTCTCCTTCACCTCCACCACCAAGGAGACCATTTTCCGGCGATTTCCACCACCATTCTTCCATTCGGGAGCGTTAGCAAGCATTCTCCACCAAGTGTTCAAGCATCCCTCGTCGTGGAAAGCCATAGAAGTGTTGTAGGTCGTTGGAGCGGCGACAACCTCCATCGAATCCACACACCATCTGAGGGCCGAGCCCGGAGAGAGCCCGACAACCTCTCATTCCGGCCGAGAACCCAAGATGCGGTGACATCTTCCTATTGGTCCTCTCTAAACTTGATGCTTGTGTTTTCTTTGTGTTGTTGTAATGAACTATTGATTAGCTTAATGTCATAGATCTTTTATGATGTTCATGTGTAACGATGCAGTGGTGTGAGAATAGCATTTTCCTTGTTGTGATTTTCTGAGTTCGTTGTGTGAAGAAGCCACCTAGCAATTGCTAGTGGTGATGCTTGGAGAAGAGGTGTGTGCGACCCTCACTCGTCACAGTTACTTTCCATCCACGCGCCTCCCGAAGCACGGCATCGTGGCCGTTGCATCCATCCCGCCTTGCGAAGCGTAGTTTTGACCCGCATCTCTCTTTTCCGCATTAGCTTAGGAACCAAATCACAATGCCCTTGCTTTTACTTTATTCGCTCGTGTAATGATCGATTCACCACACATTTCGTTCACCATAACCTGCATTCCTTGAGAGACGATATTCGGGGAAGCTATTCCCAATTTTATTACTTGAAAGCGACCGATGCACTTGCCGAATACGCATCACACAGTAAGGTGGAGTTTACTATCGAGGAAGGACTTGAGATTGAAGTCCTTTATGTCAGATGGATTGCGGAAACGGGGGTTTTGGTTTGTGGAAATAAAATAAAATACTATAACTACTCCTATGCAATGCCACTATGCAATGCTTCGCGAGGCGGGATGGAGACTACGTAGGCCATGAACGCGCTACTTCTCTAGGGCGGATGGACGAGTAGGCAAACAGAATGAGGGTCGCAAGCACCTCGTCGACAAGCATGCCACTAGCAATTGCTAGTGCGGCACACGAACATGACGGCGGAATGGAAAATGGATGGCGGCGCACCTCATACACACATATAAACAAAAAGATACATTCACATAGACATGAAATAACTTTAAATAACAAGGTTTATAGTGTTCATCGTCAAAATACAAGAGATCTACTAACTACAACTACCATTACAAAGATAGAGAGAGCAAGGAATCGACCGAATCCGAAGTCTTGTTGAAGATTCATGGTTGGAATCGCTGGGTTGTCAATCCGCGTCCAAGCTCGGTCCTCATCTGCGTCCGGGGTAGAGAAGGCTGTCACTACCCTCCAACGGCCCGTCTTATTCGTGTCATGATCCGGAAATGACCTAGCTTCCTTCTTCTTGGATCTTGGTGGATGTAGGGTTGAATCCCTCTCCTTAGAGCTTGAGGATGATGAAGGAGGCCCGAAGGGATGAAACCTCAGTGGAAGTGGCAAAAATGGCGCAACTGTACGGCGTGTACGGTCCCCTTTTAGGTCGAAAGCTGCAGCTTTTATAGAAAAAGATCAAAAAAAGGTCACGCATGGTCGAACGCACGACCGTGCGTTGCTCGTGCATTATTTAATGAATAAACCGACGTGATGAAGAAGTAGCAGCGCCCGTGCGTTCCCTTCGCGCACGATCGAATCCGCCCGTGCGTAAAAATGCACGGACAAATTCAGAATGGCGATAAACAATGCTAAACAGGTCGATCGTGCGATTCCTTCGCGCACGGGCAACTGCCCGTGCGTAAAGACGCACGATCAAATCTAGATCATCATTTTCTACCCAGATAAAGGCGCACGACCACAGCCGTCCGTGCGTCAATAAAACGCACGACCGTGCGTTGTACACAATCATGATTTCTGGGCAAAAGGGGATGGTTCAGCCACCTGCGAGCATAGCAGCCCAGCTGGGAATACACCTCCAGCACCAGCATAAAAATAGAAATAAAAAGATGGGGAGCACAGTGTGCTTACCCCCAGCAACGTAGTGTGCAATTGCACACTACAACAGGCACTTCAAGCACAAGCATGAACAAGGTGAATATAAACAAATACGAACAAAAACTGAAGTACAAATGCAAGAAAAGCAGCCCGGATGAGTCCGAAAAATAGTATATAAATTGGACTCATCACGAACCGCGATAACCCGGCTCGCCCGCCTCGGCTCGCCCTCTTCCTTGCGGGTCTACGACGAGTGCTCGGCTCGCTTGCCTTCCTGCAAGCTACCTTCGAGGTTTCGTCTCGCTTTTCCTATCACTTCCTCCGCGTGCTGATTTCCTGCATCTTTTCTTACCTCCTGACGAATATCAGGGTTGTACAGATCAGTCCGTGGCGGTTAGGCGGTTTGCCTTTGCCGGCCTGTTCTGTGTTCAGTTCTTCAGCAGCTTGTTTGCTGTTAGAAGCAGCCAGGTGAATGCGGTTAGGCGGCCTTGCTTAGGCTGTCAGAGTGAGCATTGGAATAATGGGTAGTCCGCGTGTTGAGTTATGATTTGGCGACTTGGCAGTTTGCGCAGACAGCTTTGTTAGTCGGGCAGTTTGGCAGGTTCATATTGTAACCGCCAACTTCTTGTAGTTGATTTTCTTCTCTCCTCTTCATTGCGTGTACTGATAAATCATGTCTCGCAATGTATGTCTCGAAATGTACAACAGATAGTTAATACAAGATTTTTCTTGTTCCTTCATTGTTCTAGTTTCCTGTGCTTGGTATGGTTGAAGTGTTCCTGCGACCTAGTTTCCATTTTTCCGCTTATTAGAAATTTTCAACATGGTATCACAGGGACAGAGGTTTGAGCAGTGATTCGGCCGCAGTTATCTTGCTTGGATTTCTGGAAGCACAAGTTATCAGTGGTATAGCAATGGAAGGAGGAATAGCAAGAAATCTTGGTATTGAGCTCCTGACGTAGACTAACTTTAAGAAGTGGAAGTCTTGCATGGAGAGCTATCTTTTGGGAGAGGACCTCTGGGAGGTTATTGGTGGAGAAGAAACTCAAGAAGTGGTTGCTGCTGGTGAGAATGCTCATCTGGTGAGAGCTTAGAGGAGAACTAATGTTAAGACAGAGTTTACTCTCAAGTGGGCTATCTCATCAGGTTTGTTTGATCACATCGTTGGATGTCGATCAACTGCTGAGATTTGAACAGCGTTGGATGGCTTGTTCAATAAGAAGAATGTAGCTCGGCTACAGTTCTTGGAGAATGAGTTGGCTAAAGCCACTCAAGGTGACTTGTCCATATCAACGTTCTTTCTGAAGATGAAGAACCTCTGTGCAGAGATTTTGGCATTGGAATCGGATGAGCCTATCTCAGAAGCTAAGCTGAAGAGACACATAATCCGTGGCTTGCGGAGGGAGAATGTGACCTTTGTTACTTCTGTTCAAGGCGGGGCCAATAAGCCATCGTTGCTGGAGCTGGAAAACTTGCTTGCTTCGCAAGAGAGTTTGGCTATGCAGATGGCGGGGATGTCTGTCTCTGGGGGAGAAAGTGAGGTTCTCTATTCTGGAAAGAAGAAGCATTGAGACAAGAAGAAGAAGACATCTGGAGATGATGGTCCATCTACTTCATATCAGTAGGAGAGGAGCTATGCTCCTAAGCGTGATGGGAAGAAGAAGGAAGGACCAAGATGCTTCAGGTACAATAAGCTTGGTAACTTCAAGAAGGACTGCAGAGTCAATCTTCAGCCGGGGCATGCTGCAGGAAAGGAGGAGGCTGGTTCCAATGCTAATGGTAGTTAGGGTGATGGAGCTTTTATGACGGGCACTTGTGTTCGCGCTATGGCTTCTATCAACTATCAGGATGATTGGATAGTGGATTCTGGGTGTAGTCATCACCTCACCGGGGTTGAGTCCAAGTTCTCTTCTTTGCAGACATACTTAGGTAATGATGCTATCATTACTGTTAATGATACTATACATGCAGTTGAGAAGGAGGGTGTAGTTTCTTTAAATGGAGATAGAGGTCCACTCACGTTAAAGAGTTTTTATCATGTTCTGGGGATGGAGAAAAACCTCTTCTCGGTGACCATCGCTGTTGATGTTGGCTATCACATTCTGTTTGGTCCAACAGAAGTGAAGTTTCTTCAAAACGTGTCAGCAGTGAAGGCTGAATTCACTCATGTTGGTAGAAGGGTGATGGACTTATTTGTGTTTTCTACAAGTTCCCATGTTGATAAGATGAGGACTAATGATAATGCTGCTATCTGGTATGAAAGACTTGGGCATGTTGGGATGGATAAGATGAAGGCTATGGCAGGAAGAGGCCTTGTGAGAGGCTTCCCTAGTCTGTCATCTTTTGGTGAAGGTCACGTGTGTGCATGTTGTCAATATGGTAAGGCTCATCGCCTTCCATTCGACAAATCACAAAGCAGATGCAAGACACCATTGGAGTGTATTCATGGTGATCTGTTTGGACCTACCGCAACTGCTAGTCTTGGAGGCAGCAGGTATATGCTGGTCTTGATTGATGACTTCACTAGGTATACTTGGGTATAATTTATGAAGGAGAAGTCTGAAGCATTTGGGAAGTTTGTGGAGTTCAAGGATCTAGTGGAAGGTCGGCTTAACCTGCGGATCAAGAAGTTCAGAACCGACAATGGAGGGGAGTTCACCTCAAATGCATTCTTTAACTTCTGCAAAAAGCACGGTATCCGGAGAGAGCTCTCTTGTGCTCACACTCCACAACATAACGGAGTTGCAGAGCGGAAGATCCGTCATCTGACAGAGACCTACAAATGTTGGCTTCATGCCAAGAACATTCCAAAGTCCTTCTAGGCAGAGGGAATGTCTTGTGCAACTTATGTCATCAATCAGATGCCTCTTAGTCCAATCAACATAAAGACCCCTCATGAGTTATTGTTCAAGATAAAGCCTACGGTGGAACACCATCATGTTTTTAGATCTACCTGCTACGTGCATGTTCTTGATGCTATCAGAATGAATCTAGATGCGAAAGCAAGAAAGCTAGTCTTCGTCGGTTATGACGACCGAACGAAGGGTTGGAGATGCATGGATCTAGAGACACGGAGAGACGTGGTCTCAAGGGATGTGGTATTTGATGAGTTGACATCATACCAGGGTAGCTATTCTATTGAGTTACAAGAGATAAGGTTAGATGGTGGACCAGAAGAAGCTGCAAGGGAAGTTCTGGTGGAGTTGTCTGTGTCACCAGGTGCTCCAGTTGCTTCTAGCTCTGGGTCAGGTGCTTCAGGTTCTGGAAGTAGAGGGAGTGATGCTCCAAGTGTGCCTGGGAAAAGATCTAGTCCAGAAGTTGCAGTAGAAGAGGTGGATCAGATTAAAACTTTGAGGAGGTCCAAGAGGACTATTATTCCACCAGCTCAGTATACATAGGGAAATCATGTGAGCTTCGTCTCATGTTTCTTTGCTAGCCCCTTGGATGAGCGCGAGCCATCATGCTTTGAAGACGCCACTGGTGTCAAGGAGTGGGAAGATGCCATGAATGAGGAGATGGATGACCTCAAGAAGAATGAGACTTGAGATCTTGTGCCCAAGGTTGATAGTATTACTCCTGTGTCATGCAAGTGGGTCTACAAGCAAAAAAAGAAAGCCGACGAGAGTATTGAGCGATATAAGGCTCGCCTTGTAGCTCGAGGGTTCTCTCAACAGTACGGAGAAGACTATGAAGAGACGTTCAGTCTAGTAGCCAAGATGACTTCGGTGCACGTGGTGATTGCGTTGGCAGCTAGCCATGGGTGGAAGATTTGGCAACTCGACGTAAAGAATGGTTTCTTTTACGATGAGATTGACAAGGATATCTTCATGGTTCAGCCACCGAGATATGTATCGGAAGTTCATCCAGGACACGTCTGCAAGCTCAAGAAGGCTCTTTATTGGTTGAAGCAAGCGCCTCGGGCGTGGTATGGGAATATCGTAGAATACCTCCAGTTTTGCGGATATTTTGCTTCAGATTCAGACTCGAGTCTGTTCGTAAAGAAGATCGGGGAGCTGCAAGTCTTGGTGCTATTGTATGTTGATGACATGATTGTCACGGGGAACTCAGAGGGTGAGGTAGCTAAGCTTCAGGAAGAATTAGCTATCAGGTTCGAGATGAAGGATCTGGGAGAGCTTCACCATTTCCTTGGACTCGAGGTGGAGAGGAAAGAGAGCAGTCTGTTTGTTTCCCAGAAGGTCTATGCGGAACGGATCGTGAAGCGATTCGGCATGGAAGGTGGGAAGAGCATCTCTAATCCACTGGAGGTTAGTCTAAAAATTCGGCGGGATGAGGGGAGGATTCTTCCTAATCCGTTGGTGTTCCGGGCACTTGTTGGGAGTCTGATATACTTGACGATTACTAGGCCGAATATTGCCAATGCAGTTGGCAGGGTAAGTCGGTATATGGCGGAACCACGAAAACCTCATTTAGTAGCGACAAAGAGTATTCTGAAGTATGTGAAGTCGACCTCAAACATGGGTCTCCTTTATGGGAGAGACACAGGTTTTTGTTTGCATGGATACATGGATGCCGATTATGGTGGAGATTCAGATGATCGAAAGTGGACGTCTGATTATGTCTTCTTATGCGGATCGTCAACTATTTCGTGGTGTAGCAAGAAGCAAGATTCAGTGTCCGTTTTTACCACGGAAGAGGAATACAAGGATTCGGCTTTGACAGCTCAGGAAGCCATCTGGCTTAAGAGGTTGGTGGATGACGTCCATAAGGAGGTTTGAGGTTCTACTCTACTGCGTGGTGACAATGAGAGTGCTCTCAAACTGGTTAATAATCCAGTCTGTCATGCACGGACTAAGCACATTGAGATAGATCATCATTTCATTCAGGAGATGGTGCTGGAAGGATCTCTGATGGTTGAACATGTGCGGAGTTAAAACAATGCCGCTGACATCTTCACGAAGTTGTTGGCGAAGGGACCATTTACTAGGTTACGAGGATAGCTTGGGCTGACTTCCACTTCCCACTTCAAGGGGGAGTGTTGAATTTTTGAAGAGTAAGTGAAGGTCGGGCGGTCTGATTATCAGACCAGGCTGTCTGGTAAACTGCGTAGGTCGAGCGGTCTGGAAGGAAGACCGTGCGGGTTGTCTTCCCACAATGCACTAGTTATTAGCCAGTGGCAGATGGCCTTGATTCTTCAACCATCTAGGGTCAGCTATCTGGGTGTAATCGGGCGGTTAATATTCTCGGTTACCTCTAGATGTTAGTGCTCTGGCCAGTTCTCTGCTCGCGGGCTGGCAGGTTTCTGCTGGTTTTGTTGAAGTTTGCGAGTAGTCCGCGCGGCTTGTTATTAAGTTGGTGAACTGATCGGCAGGGTTAACTCAGCAAGCCGTGCGAGTTGTTTGCTACCCATTTCTACTGTGGGTGGATATCATATCATATAGGTGGTGACTGCACTCAATCACCTCTACTATAAATAGGACCCCTAGATCGAAGAAAAAAGAAGAACTGTAAGTGAGAGCTCGCGAGTTTGAGGTGCGGATAGAACTTTTTGTTCACGCAGTTTGAGATTTGCCATTGCTATGTTCGCAGGTTGTGCGACTTGCTTGTGGTTCTGATTTGATCAGAGGAGACCGCAACAGATAAGTCGGTAGGAGTCAGCGGTGGGTAGCAACAGGAGGTCGCGGTTAGGGACAAGGCAGTTTTCTCTTTGGTTCGTTTCAGGTTTCAATACAGGATCAGTACATGGAGGTTAGGCGGTTTGCCTTTGCCGGACTGTTCTATGTATAGTTCTTCAGCAGCTTGTTCACATTTAGAAGCGGCCAGGTGACTGCGGTCAGGCGGCCTTGCTTGGGCGGACAGAGTGAGCATTGGAATAATGGGTAGTCTGCGTGTTGAGTTGCGGTTTGGCGACTTGGTGGTTTGCGCGGACAGCTTTGTTAGCCGAGCGGTTTGGCGGGTTCATGTTGTAACCGCCAACTTCTTGTAGTTGATTTTCTTCTCTCCTCTTCATTGCGTGTACTGATAAATCATGTCTCGCAATGTATGTCTCGAAATGTACAGCAAATAGTTAATACAAGATTTTTCTTGTTCCTTCATTGTTCTGGTTTCCTATGCTTGGTATGGTTGAAGTGTTAGATCTCTTTTCTCAAACCCGTTCAGGTACATGAAAACTCGAACCTCTCCCGCATCGCACAGTAGAGGTGGATCTTCGCCTAGAATCGCTACCTTGCGGTGTCACCAACACTCGGGTTGGCTAACCCCGCTCAGCACCGACTCTGCCGGCTATACGATCATAAGTAAATATATGCCAAAAGTAAGTACAGAGGTAAAGGCATGTCCACATGTCACAACATCATATAGATATATAATGAAAACAGAAATGTCCAAAAAGAGACAGTACAAGCAAAAAGGGCTTAAGCCCGATACATATCCAAAATGAGTACTCTCTCTCTCTACTACATGCGGAAACTACAAACTCTCAAAGCTGAAATCTAACTATCTAGTCATCAACCTGTGGCGTCGTGGTAGTGCGCTGCATCCGCTGCTCAGGTCCTGCCATCTCGTCAAGCTGCGCGCTGGATAACTCCGTCTCCTCGAACTCCTGTTACGACCACATCCGACCGTTAGTCATAAAGACTAAGTCGTTTTTTCCTCGCCTCCCTCCATGACTCCTAGGTACCGAGTGGGAGGAAGAAGCGGAGGACAACAAGGGGTAAACAAGGAAAGAGGTGACATGGCACTATTCTAGCAAGTATAGGAAAAGCAGTAAAACTAGCTAGCAGTATAGTGCAAATAAATGACAGTAAAGTAGGGCATGAAGTAAACCAGTAATAAAAATGCGGCGCAGTAAGTAAAACTAATCTACCATCACAGATTCGTACCTTAACTTATATGAACGCCCATACCACATATAAGTTAAGATGTCCAGGTAACCCATCATATAAAAGAGCTCATACCAATTTATATGATGAGGGTATGCTAATGTGTATGTTATGCTATGCTATGCTTATGATCATTTAGTGTGTTTATGCAATGAGACTCACCCACACGACTCCATGCGCATATACCTTTATAGTTCCCAATTTGTTAGAAAGGAAGCCAACCTTTCGGGTACCGACCGTCGTGGCTCACGGTGGCAGTGGATCGGGCAATCCACATCCTGGGCGGGTATGCTCACTACCAAGCCTAGACCTCACGTACGCCTCAACGCTAAGAACACAACAACGGAGCTCCTGCGTACTCTTGCTGGAATCCACCAGACTTTAAGGTCGGGGTGGGTTATTAGGGATTGTCCTCCAGACCGCGGTACTCAAACTTACCGGCCGTCTAAACCTCACCCTCACCTGAGTCAACGTACTACCGTCGGTGACATGACTAGCCTAGTACCGAAGACTCGCCACTAGTTGCATAAGTAACAGGAGTCCGAGGAGACGGAGTTGTCCCGCGCGCAGCTGGACGAGATGGCAGGACCTGAGCAGATGATGCAGCGCACTACCACGACGCCACAGGTTGATGACTAGATAGTTAGATTTCAGCTTTGAGAGTTTGTAGTTTCCGCATGTAGTAGAGATAGAGATTACTCATTTTGGATATGTATCGGGCTTAAGCCCTTTTTGCTTGTACTGTCTCTTTTTGGACATTTCTGTTTTCATTATATATCTATATGATGTTGTGACATGTGAACATGCCTTTACCTCTGTACTTACTTTTGGCATATATTTACTTATGATCGTATAGCCGGTAGAGTCGGTGCTGAGCGGGGTTAGCCAACCCGAGTGTTGGTGACACCGCAAGGCAGCAATCCTGGGCGAAGATCCACCTCAACCGTGCGATGTGGGAGAGGTTTGAGTTTTCATGTACCCGAACGGGTTTTGAGAAAAGAGATCTAACAAATGGTATCGAAGGGTGTAGATTTGACCAAAATTAGGTAAAGTTTGACTTTGGTCAATTTCATGCAATTGGGTCCCACCCAAGTGCAATTTCCATCCTATTGGTCTTCCTTAGTGGTTAGGGTGGTATGGGGGAGGCCAAGTTGGTGAATTGAGGATCAATTGGCCTAAGGGAGTGATATTGGACCATGTTGATTTTGTGCCTTTGGTGTGCACTTAGCACTCTCCACTTGGCCCAAGGGCCCTAGTGGCCACTCTGCACACCACCCATGCCCTAATACCAACTAGGGGTCTAGAAGGACTCAGGTTGGCTAACCCCGCTCAGCACCGACTCTGGGCGAAGATCCACCTCAACCGTGCGATGCAGGAGAGGTTCGAGTTTTCATGTACCCGAACGGGTTTTGAGAAAAGAGATCTAACAAATTGTATCAAAGGGTGTAGATTTGACCAAAATTAGGTAAAGTTTGACTTTGGTCAATTTCATGCAATTGGGTCCCACCCAAGTGCAATTTCCATCCTATTGGTCTTCCTTAGTGGTTAGGGTGGTATGGGGAGGTCAAGTTGGTGAATTGAGGATCAATTGGCCAAAGGGAGTGATATTGGACCATGTTGATTTTGTGCCCTTGGTGTGCACTTAGCACTCTCCACTTGGCCCAAGGGCCCTAGTGGCCACTCTGCACACCACCCATGCCCTAATACCAACTAGGGGTCTAGAAGGACTGGGGATATTACAAATCAAAAACTTCGCCTCCCTACCTTGGGCCTCCAACATCCGATCCTAAATCGGTCGTGCCCGCGTATCCGTCTCATTTATGCAATCTGACCCTAAAAACTTCGGGTCCTTGTTCTGAATCCAAGAAAGTGGTGCATAACACTTTCTCCCATACGAGGCTGCGCACAGCGTCATGTCGGTATTAGCCTGATGACTTATTGCTATATGAGAGCTCAAACTGGAGCAACAGTCTTTACCAAGATTTCTCATTGCACTTGTACTATTCCTAGCTAAGATTGTCGGCAATATTCCTACTAGGGGTTAATTGAAGGTTTATCCCGCCGCTCAGACCATTATGCCACTAATCACAATGCGGGTTCTACTTTGCTCCATCCCAGTAATAAATAGGAAATAGACACTTCGAAATCAAAACAATTTAACCAGGTGTGGGTGTTATCAAAATCACTACACCCCCTGGAGGAGGATCTATCTGAAATACATAAGATCCTACAGAGTTAATTTATACTATCATGCCGTGTTGGATGGCACAGAAATCCTTCGAGTTCAACTTAACTTCCTAAGGTTGTATTCACGAACCATGCTTACATAATACTCTGCTCAAAAACCGATTAGCCAGGACGTGATCATTTAGCCGACCGTCATTGTCTATTTTGATTCTTCACTATACGATTCCCTTGCACGTAGGTGTTCAACACCACCTACGCCATGAGACCTTAACCCTTAACAAATGGTATCAAAGAATGAACGATCATAAGAGAACAGTCCACAATATACTGGGTCACCCCGCTCGAGTGTAGTTTGCGGACAAACTATGCAGCGGAAGCTATGGTGTGCCCATATATGAAATCACATAAAACAGTCCACGAAGCAACAAGTTAGGTCAAATTTTGACTTACTTAGACAATTTAGTGACGCATCCATGTCTAAAGAGCAACCTCGGGTCTAGATTTGGTTGAAGGTTAAGGATACCCAACGTAACTAAAGGAAGAAGTTAGTATAAGTCTAGACGTTGAGACATTCACGCTAAATATTACGCTTTACTACCAAGTGGTAGGACCATCTCGAGGAGATCGGGTGTCTGTAGCTTTTTTTAGAGTAATAGAAGACCCATAAGCATAACTCCCTTACCATAACTTGATACTTCCCTTTATAGTACGTTGAGGCAACCACCATAAAATACCAGAGGTCGAATTGGAATTTGGATTTCTTTTTTTTTTGAAAAGGCCCCCCTTGCCTAGTTAATCATATAGGGAACTTGGAAAAGTTAGCATAACTTATAACATTGGGAGCCTAAGTCTTATCATAACAATGTCTCAGGGTGGAACACCAAGTCAGAGAATATACGCCCTAAAGTTTATGTATGTATGTAAGATGAATATACCGTAAAAGTATTGAAGAGACTTAGCCCAAATCGGTAGGGGCTTATCCTTTTGTTTATTGGGCCAATAAAATACCGACTTGGATTGCCCCCTAGACTTTATTTAGAAAATGTTGTGACATTTACGTAGTAATCTCGAGGTTTGGAGTATTCAATGATACTCGAGGTAATGGCGAGATCTTATTCATACACTTTTGGTTTATGGACCAACCCTCCTTAGAGGTTGAGACCCTTAGAGAATTACTTCACATTAAATATCGGGGATTGTTTATACCAAGTTGTGACCGCTATAGTTATACTGGCCAGTTAGGTGAATGGTGCACTTCAAGTGTGAGCGTGTACTCATCTTATTTCTCCAAGGCTAAATCTAAGTCGTCAAAAGTGATTGACTTGTTAATCATTTGGATATACGTAAAGGGTTGTCCAGTGTATGGGCATAAGACTCTTGGAATCAAGAAAGTCAGGTTAAGAATTTAGGGAATTTCTCTAACTTCCTGATCCAATCAATGTTGTTTTGTCGTTTATAAGGACGTTTGGTTAACAAGCTCTTACCGGTCACAAGGAAAAAAAAACGTCATAAACGGCAAATTCAGTGCAAGACCAAGTAAGATTTAGAATGGATAGAAGTAAGCCTAGGCTATAAGTTCTCTTGACCATAAGAAATAATCAGTTTATTGTAACAAACTTACAAGTGTATTGTTGTAGATACACCTTCTTAACCTCGAGACATCGATTTGTAGAGCTATCAGAACAATTAATAAACATTGACGTCCGAACAAAGGTCTCGATTAAGTCAAGTACTGAAAAACAAGAAGAATGCCAGGTTTACTGGCTTGGGATAAAGGTGTCACATCGTGAAATTTTGAAGATTGGAATCAAGTTTTCGCAAGTTAAAAATTACAACTAGAGTTTCTTACACTTCAGGGCTTTCAAAGGTAATTTTCAGATAGTATTTTTAATTAAAATTCAAGCCCTCTCCTTGGTGTAAATTTAGTTAATATCATTTTACTCTTAGAGTTGGTTTATGCATAACCAGAGAGCTTAGGAATGTGACTCTTTGGATCTTATAATAGGATGATAAAACTATTTAGGGCTAAGGTGGAGGATCTTACTATGTTCGGATCTCGGGAAAAATGACAACGACCATCATGTACTAAAATGTTGAGGATTTGAGAGTTAAAACAAAGGGTTAGTTGTTGTTACTATCAACTCCCGCTTGAAATTATTAATATTACTTGATGATATATATCAACGTAATTTTGGACGACACAGCTAAGAGAAGGGTCGTTATGATGAATCCTTTAATTCATAATTTATAGCTTAAGTGAGATGAGACTATTTAACTTTGGAATTTTAGTCCACTCGATATTGGAAATCTAAAGTGAAATTTGACGAATGATATATTGAAGATATATAATTTACATACAATCCTCCGATCTTAAGAACCAGAACTTACACTTTCTCCAAAAAAAATTATAAATGGTGAAACTTCTCGAGGATTAATGGGCTTTAATGAGACACCCTTCATGTTGAAATCAATTGTGTCAAAACATGTCATGATAGAAAGGGTTTTACCCTCATGAGTTATGAACCAAGTGGATATGGAAAGTAGTTGGGAGTCATTTCACGAACATTAGTTTTAAACTACAGACGTTATGTTCCTCAAAGAAAAACATGGAGGATATTTACTTTTTTTTTAACGTGAGGAAGCGTTAACCATATGTAGCATTCGTAGGACATAAGAGACTTCTGGTCCAAGTGTAATCAAGGTTTATGTTATTATTCGGTAGCTGATAAACCTGACCTTATATCCGCTGAGTCGGAAATGGTTTATCAGCAGAGACCTCATATGTTATGGTTTAAGGTCTCATGGCGTAGGTGGTGTTGAACACCTACGTGCAAGGGAATCGTATAGTGAAGAATCAAAATAGACAATGACGGTCGGCTAAATGATCACGTCCTGGCTAATCGGGTTTTGAGCAGAGTATTATGTAAGCATGGTTCGTGAATACAACCTTAGGAAGTTAAGTTAAACTCGAAGGATTTCTGTGCCATCCAGCACGGCATGATAGTATAAATTAACTCTGTAGGATCTTATGTATTTCAGATAGATCCTCCTCCAGGGGGTGTAGTGATTTTGATAACACCCACACCTGGTTAAATTGTTTTGATTTCGAAGTGTCTATTTCCTATTTATTACCGGGATGGAGCAAAGTAGAACCCGCATTGTGATTAGTGACACGATGGTCTGAGCGGCAGGATAAACCTTCAATTAACCCCTAGTAGGAATATTGCCGACAATCTTAGCTAGGAATAGTAGAAGTGCAATGAGAAATCTTGGTAAAGACTGTTGCTCCAGTTTGAGCTCTCATATAGCAATAAGTCATCAGGCTAATATCGACATGACACTGTGCGCAACCTCGTATGGGAGAAAGTGTTACGCACCGCTTTCTTGGATTCAGAATAAGGACCCGAAGTTTTTAGGGTCAGATTGCATAAAAGAGACGGATACGCGGACACGACCGATTTAGGATCGGATGTTGGAGGCCCAAGGTAGGGAGGCGAAGTTTTTGATTTGTAACATCCCCAGTCCTTCTAGACCCCTAGATGGTATTAGGGCATGGGTGGTGTGCAGAGTGGCCACTAGGGCCCTTGGGCCAAGTGGAGAGTGCTAAGTGCACACCAAGGGCACAAAATCAACATGATCAAATATCACTCCCTTAGGCCAATTGATCCTCAATTCACCAACTTGACCTCCCCCATACCACCCTAACCACTAAGGAAGACCAATAGGATGGAAATTGCACTTGGGTGGGACCCAATTGCATGAAATTGACCAAAGTCAAACTTTACCTAATTTTGGTCAAATCTACACCCTTTGATACCATTTGTTAGATCTCTTTTCTCAAAATCCGTTCGGGTACATGAAAACTCGAACCTCTCCCGCATCGCACGGTTGAGGTGGATCTTCGCCCAAAATCGGTGCTGAGTGGGGTTAGCCAACCCGAGTGTTGGTGACACCGCAAGGCAACGATTCTGGGCGAAGATCCACCTCAACTGTGCGATGCGGGAGAGGTTCGAGTTTTCATGTACCCGAACGGGTTTTGAGAAAAGAGATCTAACAAATGGTATCAAATGGTGTAGATTTGAACAAAATTAGGTAAAGTTTGACTTTGGTGAATTTCATGCAATTGGGTCCCACCCAAGTGCAATTTCCATCCTATTGGTCTTCCTTAGTGGTTAGGGTGGTATGAGGGAGGTCAAGTAGGTGAATTGAGGATCAATTGGCCTAAGGGAGTGATATTGGACCATGTTGATTTTGTGCCCTTGGTGTGCACTTAGCACTCTCCACTTGGCCCAAGGGCCCTAGTGGCCACTCTGCACACCACCCATGCCCTAATACCAACTAGGGGTCTAGAAGGACTGGGGATGTTACATGAAGTGTTTCTGCGACCTAGTTCCCATTTTTCCGCTTATTAGAAATTTTCAACAGTTCTGGGCCGCTGGGCGTGAGTTCCTGATTGGTCCCACCGCGTTCAAGATCACCACCGATGTGCCGAACATATACTAAGTTTTCGGGATTTCATAAAATTTCAGCTGTGAGATTGTGTATATGACTTTCTTAGTTTCTTAGCATATAATAATTAAGGGCCCCTCTATTTAATTGAGAATATTTTCTCAACATTCAGGAGTAGGTTGTTGGGGAGTTATTTCTGTCACAGAGAAGGCCACACTGCTAGTAAATAAGATAGAACTATATGTGTCATGTGGTACTAGGAGAGTAATCTCTGGAATATGTGTAATGGCTAGTTTGGCCCTGGAAGAATTGAAGTACAAAAACCCCAGTTCTGGACTCAGCTGGCAGCTCGAGCTCACCATTGCCCGATATCCTCGGGCCATTTCTGGCACGATACTTGGCGTAGGAGCCAAGGTCAACAAAATGGAGATCACATCCTCAATAAGACCGCCTTGCCAAGATTCGTTGTCGACAACCCAACATATTGGTAATGCCAATCTTATGTGCACTTTTATTTTCATAATACGCAATTTTTCTTCTCACTTGATGCACCTGGACAAACAAGCTTCATGTTGGTATTAAGGATTGCCAAGGAAACTATCTGACAAGAATGATCAACATTCAAAGAAGTAGTCCTTAAATATTTTGACATTTTGCGTTTGAAGAGTGAACGTAATTTCTGTGGGTCGCTCATCGCTCGCATAGACCGGTCGAGTTGGACCATCTTAATTAGGTCAACAGTGAACCGTACGCGCAAACAATCAAAGAGAGAAGGTAGTAAGATTTTTATGTGGAAAAACCTGAAAGTGGAAAAATCATGAGTTCTGACCCAGTTCAAACAATCTACTAGTTAATATTTAACTACACACTTGCTTTTGCAATGGTGACAGAGCACAACATATTTTATAATGGTTAAGCAGGTCTTCTACGAGGGAGGTCACGCTCTGGGAAAAATATGTGCATTGGCGTGCTTTTAAGATCTGGCATGCTCATTGCAGTGTTTAAAGCTCTTGTCGTGCGCCGCTCGGTGTAGTCGAATCATAGGCATCATGAAGGTGCGAGAGTTGCACTTGTTGGAGTTTTTCGATGTCGCTGCGCAAACTCGCAAAATTAGTACTCTTCCTCCAATTACCATCCCCTTCAACTGAAATGAGCAAATCCCATTTCATAAATTTTATGAGGGGTGCATAAGGAATTTGGAAATCACAATTGATTGGCTGACGAATAGAAAATATCTGGTTTATGACTATTGGATCACCAACTTTGATAGTGGACAACTTTGCACTTCGAGCAATTGGTCATGTTTGTCGGAGGTGGGGTGGTGGCAGTCGCCTCGCCGAAAAATTGAAAGTGCTTGTAACTTGATGAAAATTTCGGGAAAACTTAGTCCGACAACCATGAGTCTGTCGGTGGCAACAATTTCTCTATTGAAGGTCCGCAACTCTAGCAATCACCGATGGAACATCTATTTGGTGAAATGCCCGCCTGTCATAATTCAACCAAACATTTGATTTAATAACCTAGGTGGTAGCATTTTTGGAGAGAAATTCAGTGTTGCTTTCAGATTGAAATTTCACTGAACGGTTAGAGATATTTGGACTTCCAAGTTTCAGATTTCTCCTGCCCATTAGCGTTGGAAATGTTCTATAGAGAGGAAGAAAGAGGAGCTGGGAGGTCATCCATGGACACAGGGAGACCTAGGCAACCCTCTCTGTGATTTACAACACCACCTTATGCTAGAGCTTTGACCCTAGCATGAGGAAAGGGGAGACCGACCAAGGATCGGGTGGACCAAGCGGGGCCGGTCAGGTTCTAGGGTTTCCTCGTGAACCGGTCCGAAGGCCATTTGAGATGCCAAATAGACTCAGAATCACACAAATTAGCTCCATTGGAATAGTCTCAACAAGCTAGTCGAGATGGTGATTTTGTTGGTCGATCTGATCACTTTTATATCTTGGGTATCAATCATTAATATAAGTGTATATGCTCGCACATTAAGAATGTACTTATATAGGAATAATTATCGAGTTGAGTTTATTAATGGTCAATTTTTTTGCATTTGATCTTCGACAAACTCTTCCCAAATGACCAGACTTCACTATGTCGTTGCTGTTAAAATTTTAAAGTGATAGAATTTGTTGAAGCCTGGAAAATCTTGGCTCCAAGTATTTGGATCTAGGTAGCCTAAGGTTACTTGTCTGGTGATCCAACTCCACGGATCGAAGGGCAAGGGAAAAGAGACTAAGAGAACTCAAAAAGAACCTCAGGTGTTGCGGTGGGGAGGTCTCACCACGTACCCGGAAGTTTAGAAGAAACACTTTCCCTCCACAACCAAAATGGCTGAGCAGGGTATGAGGAAGACACCTACTTGACGAGTATCTAAATGACGACCAAGGGGGATGGTCAAGATCTCACGGTCCAAGTCTTCCAAAATGTTCTCCAAAAGCTCAACCCAAAATTGCAATTCCTGGTACCTCTGGGTCTTATTTTTAGGCAAATCCGGGTGGCGGGGGGGGGGGGGGTCTATTTATAGCTGAGCCCAACCCAGCGAGGTTGCATCTCTGAACTCGGTGACTACGCGACTATAAGAGGATCTCGCATGGCTTTGGCGAGTAGCTCTTATAGTCTCCTACCTGCCGAGTATAGGAGGATGCTCGCACATACTCGCTCAAGCCTTCAACTACTCGTGCTGGTTGGTCTGGTCTTGATTTTTGACTTTGATTTCTACTTTGACCATTGACTTCTGCCCACGTGACCTGAATGCGTTCACCCTCGATGAATATGGGTTGTACACAATCGTCACTCTTTGCGAACTACAAAGTTGCTCGGAAAGATACATCTAACCCTCCATTCGACAAGCTGCTAATGGCGAGTATCTAACATACTCGGCACCGTCTGGCTGACTTCCGACCTCTATAAATAGGGGGTGGATCTCTTATTGGGCACCTTCTCTGAACTCGCACGAGATATCGCCCACTGCCGAGGAAGAACTTCTGGCGAGCATTGCCGAGTTGGAGGAATTCTTGAAGCCGAACACCCAAAAACACCATCGCGAGGGCGACGATGTCGTCGAACTTCCCACACCGAAGAAGAAGAAAATGAAGGCCATTGATGATAAAAATTGGAAGATTTTATATTATAAATGGAATAGGCAAGCGTACCTATCGTTTATAGCATAGGATATAGAAATATCAAGTGTCGTATTAGACTCGGGTCTGTCGAGTACTTTTACTTCGGGAAAACAAACTATTATTTTATCGATTAATATTTTATAAGTGATTTTTATAAATGAACTAAAATACGAAATAAAGACAAGAAAACAAATCTTGATCAAAACGAACTTCGAATGAAAATCAAAAGAGATAAATTCTACTTCTAATTCAATCCTTGACCGTGGAGATTCTCGGACTATGAACGTACCTCTTTCGAGGACTACGCCCAACTAAGTTTAGGAAATATCAATTGAATTCTCATTCTATAATTGATAACCTAAAACTCGCTTTACGAGGTTAATCCCACTATTGGCTTTTACTCCAATCCGGAAGGGTAACGTCGTCCTCTCTCAAGGATTGCGTTCTACTCTTTTTTATCCTTGAGCGATCTATTCATATTCACGAGGTGGTTCGGCTAACTTGAGTTCGAAAACAAATATCGCAAATCATAACCGATATATGAACACGATACGTTATTATTCAAGAATAAATCGAAGGAGGAAAAGAGATAAAAATGAATAAGAGATTATTTCATCCAAGGCTTGCAAATTTCAAGATCCAAATATTAATTTAAATAACATGAAAATAAGGAGATGAAAAGAAAGAGAAAGGCATTTTATTATAAAACTAAATTACATAAGAAGTGAAAGCTTTGCATGAAATGAAATCTAAAACTACATTGCATAAATTGAAATTACGTGGAATTAAAATCTAAACTAATACAAGAATTGAAAAGAAATTCTGCCCCAAAAGGGGGCAGAAGGAAAGAAGTTTCGACCCAAGGAGGGTGGAAAAAGGGATGCCTTGAGATCTGGAAGAGCTGCCTTTTTTATAGGCAAAAGTTTAGGTTACACGCCCTTGGTCACGCCCGCAACCAAGGGCATGTAATGGGCGTCATAGAAGCTGGAGTGGGAGAGGTACCTTCTGGAGTTACTGCAGGCGTTACATGCGTGTCACGCCCTTGGTCACGCCCGTGACCAAGGGCGTGTAATCTTCGGAATGCTGCTGGCGAGGGAAATCTTCGGCGGGAATGATGCGTGACTCTGGAAGCAAAATTACACGGGCGTGACATTGTAAGTCACGGGCGTGTACGTGGCTGGATCAGGGCATGACTGCTGGATGAGCGGCGAGATCGGCTGGAGGATACACGGGCGTGTAACTGTCAGGTCACAGGCGTGACTTGAAGTACACGAGCGTGACATTGGAATTCTTCTTGGAATGAGCCCAGGGTGGAGGCAACAGGTCTGGAATTAAGTTTTATGTTGACACGCCCTTGGTCATGGGCGTGACTGAGGGCGTGTACTTGCATTTTCGGGCAAAAACTCTATGAATCCTGAAAAAACATAAAACAAACTTAAGTTAGTGAAGATTATAAATAGGAATCATTATTTAGGTAAAAAAACATATTATTTACAAATTTATATTAATACTAACCTAATACTATATTAAAAATATGTTAAAATACTACTTATCAGTCATGAAGAAGAAGAACCAGAAACCTGCTCATGATAATGTCGCCACGCCAGCAGGATTGAGACTCCCACGAGTACCCGGGAGATGCTCGAACAAATGGGTCTTGGTGAGGATGACGAGCAATCTGCTCCTAATGCATCTCGCCCTCCCACACAACAGGTCGACCCTGCTAGAAGCCTTATCGAGTTCCAGACCCAGACGCAACTAGAGCTCTCCTCACGAGGTTAGGGCTTCATTCTCAGACTTTATATCGTCGCAAAATTTTCCATACTCGCTCTGATGGTCTTCCTTATCTTTGTAGTGTTGCCTACTACTGGGACTCTTGGCGAGCATCTGGTGGTATCTCCTCTGCGATCAGTTCAGCTGGTCGCTCTTGAATCTCAATAGATACTGCGAACTGGTCAATCCGTCCGGATCAGTCTTGGCGGTGGGAAGACGCCCTTTGGATTGTCTTCCTCGAAGTCTTTGGAAAGCAGGTTCCTCCCGCGAGCAACAAACAACCTTCTCCGGCTAAGACAATGCAACCTGAGGCGAGCAAGAAGCCTTCATCGCTTGTGAGTGACAAAAATGCTTCTCCAGCGAGTAACCTTTCTTCGTCGCATGCGAGCACTTCGCAACCAACGCATGCAAGCATAACGCAACTATCAACGAGTAATCTTCCATCACCACATCCTGTGCCACCAAAGTATTCTGCTCTAACCGACGTTCGCCCCTCCTCGGCCTCCACTACAGGGGTTCCGCCTGTGGGATCGTCGCAGGGCAGGGGAACGGGAGATCCTCGCACTTCTCTGCTCCCGGCGGGGGAGGGCGAGCATCTGATGGTCACAGTAAGGGACATGCCTCTGACCCTTCCAGGCAACCTGGATTGCCGCCACAACGCTCTATCCAAATGGACAGGGACCATCGCGTGAGCTCCTCATCAGGCCGGCTAGATTCGACTCATCGCAACCCTTCTCCTCGCCGGGCACGCACTCCATGTTGGGATCGATCTCGTAGTCCTCACCATGATGCGAGGACTCACACTCCGTGACTTGGTAATTCCTTGCTCCAGGATAGTCGATGCTTCTTTGTTGGGATCCTCACTAACATGATGATTGTCTTCTATTTGACAGGTCGTTCTTCAAATCCAGGAGGTGCACTAATCGAAGCCATCGGGCTTCCGCTCCATGAGTATCAGGAAAAGAATGCTCCTGCCTACCTCGAGTTGGAGGCAAATCCGACCAACTGATCATTTGCGAGCCCCATCGCCGTATATCCGCGCTAGAGGTGCGAGTAGCTAAAACTGAAGAATTTGAGGAGCGACTGGTCCGCGTGTAGTCTCGATTACACCTAATCAATGTGTTGGAACTGTGGGTGGCGATGATAGAACACCGCCAGGAACTTCATCATGAAGAGTTGGTCGACACGAGGGGGAGCATGGGATCGGCAGGGAGGTTGGCGAGGATGGAGGATCGAATTCGCAGAAGCGAGGAGGCGATGGACACGGTTACCGAACACTTCAGGCACGCATGCAACATGGGGTGGGTCAGGCGACATCCTTAACCCTCTGACCAGCGCGGTAACCTCCAAAGGCCTTAGGCGTTTTCTTCAATCTTTTCTTCTTCTTCTTGATGTACTCGTCGTGGGCAATAATGTAGAGATCTAGCTTTATTCAATTTATAATATAATTTGGCGAGCATTAATCTGGTCTTTGACTTTGTTTTCTGTTATTCTGTGATGATTGTGATGTTGCTTATGTTTGCGAGTACAGTTGATAGGACAGTGCGTAGACTTGGCGAGCTTCTCTAATGCTATTAGGCAGATCATCGCGAGATTAGAACGACGACTTCCTAGGCGTGATGATTTGGCGGCGAATTACAGAGCTGCTCGCTAAAACACCTTCCTCTTGTGTGCTTATCACGATGTGCTTATTGATACACTCGCTCCCCCTCTGCCTATAAATAGGGGGGATATATTTATTACGCCATTGGCGACCTGTTCCTTCCTCTTGCGAGTATCTTCAGTTGATTTCCGTCGCACCAATTGTTGCTCGCATTCTTTATACTTGCACATTGCAAAGATGGTTGATCGCGATGCTGCTGCTGCTCGACGGGTGGGCCATGCAAGGAACTTCGTCGCGACAACTTTCAAGAAGTCGGCCACCGACCAAAAGGATTTGGAGAATTTCAAGAAGAGGTTCCCTCCTGGAGGGATACACGGTCAGGCCTCCTCACCAAGGTGAACGACTCAACACCTTCCTGGAGGATGAGCTCATCCTCCCTATTCGCCACTTCGAGGTCATCCTGCGACTTCCTCTTTGGTCGGAGTATTGCCAGATACTTTGCTACTTCAGGATAGTCCCCGCCTAGATCAATAAAACGGGGTGGTGATGATCATCGGCTTCCTCTACTTCCTGCGATCTAAGAAGATTGCGATCTAAGAAGATCACCTTCGGCCTATTAGTCTTTCAAAATATATTCATGTTCAGGTCGAATACTAAAGGCATTGTCTTCCTATGTAGCCACATCTGCACCTTGGTCGGCACGTCGAACAAGGTTCATCGCTGGGGTGAGCGACTAGTCATCATCAACAACGACTTTGAGGGGGTTCCTCGCCAATCCCAGCAGCCATCCGAGGCCGCATTTCTCCCCCCTGCTGGATGGACCGAGGGAGTAACTATTCAAAGCTTTATGAGTTCACAAATTTGATATTTTCTTTTGGCGACAATGTGTCAATTGTTGGAACATTGTTTTCCAAATCTCTTTGGTTCCTTATTGTATTTGATAAAACTTATTTTGTGTTTATAGCCTCCATGAACTCACAGGTATAACACTAGGATGCTACAAGTTGAGTGGGGTATTGATCAAGTGCAAAGATGCAAAGTGACCACTAATGCGTGGCGTTAGCACTAACGTTGGTGTTAGCATATGGTCGATATTGTTCTCGTGTCGGATGCTGATCTAGTCGACATTGAGTCTTCTAGTCGACATGGAGTCTCCCTAACTATGTGACTCTCGACGATAAAGTCACTACTGTTAGGCACTATTCCTAACACTATGTGTTAGCCCTCGAATATGCAAGCGCGCCAAAATGAAATTCAGGGAAGATATTCAGCGGGAAAAATAATGTGCATATGGAAGGATACTACCGCTGGGTGGTATCGCTAACATCGGGCATTAACATTACCTAAAATGAAAAGATTTTGAAAGTGCAAAATCTCCTTCCCGGATTGAAGATTCTGACGCTCAAAACATTGTCTTAAGTGTTACCAGCAGGCATTATCAATACCGCCGGGCGATATGGGTCTTAATCTATAAGAAGATAATTTTCGATGCTCTCTTAGAGAAATTGAAACCCTAACTCTACCACGTCGAACACTCTGCGAGATACCTTATTTCAGACGGTTGAGAGCACTCACATCTATAATTATAAGATCAAAAGGAGTATTGATGGCTAAAATCATGATGTGTAAAATTTAAAATGTGATCCACGTATAATCCGATAAGGCAAGTGCACATATCATTTTAAGTATAGGATTTAAGAAATTAAGTATCGTATTATTTTCGGGTTGTTGAGTACTTCTACTAAAAAAGAAGAGCTATTATTTTATCGATCGAAAAGTCGGGTTTTATTTTGGAAAACGATTAGGAGTAATTCAACTAAGAAGAAAATTGATGATTAAAAGACTAACACTTGATCTAGAATCCCTTTGAAATAAAATAGAAATTTATAAAAGATAAAACCGCAAGCTCTTAATGAAATAACTTCGATCGTGGAGGTTCCCAAATATGATAACACCTCTCTTGAGGAATACTACCAACTAATCTTTGATTGATCGATTAAGACCCTCGGTCAGTCGAAACCCCTAAGCTTGCTTTAAGCGGTGAACCCCACTATTGGATTTGACTATAAACTAGAAGATTTATGTCATTCTCTCTCAAGGAGTGTTTGCAACTCCTTTTATCTTTGAGCGATCTCCTTGTATGCACAGATCTCTCGATCAACTAGAATACAGATCTTAGATTGAAAATCATATACCAGACATATGAAATCAAAGCGAAGTACATCAAAGATAAATCGAAATATTCAAAAAGAGAGCTTGCTAATTTAGAAAAATTCAAAACTCATTTTATTTCATTTCAAAGTTCATCATGACCAAATGCTAAAGGAAATTTAGCTACTCATCATAATGCTTGGAATACAAGTAGAAGAATAAGAAAACATGATTCCAGTATTTTATAGGTGATAATTGGGGAGTCACGCCCTTGGTCACCCCCATGACCAAGGGCGTGACTGGGAGTAATTGTTTTCTTAAAAACCCCGGGAATGTTGGGTAGGAAACTGCCAAAATTGATGTAACTTGCATTATACACCCTCAGTCACGGGTGTGTAACCTGGGGTGTCTAGCCGGATCTGAAACGGGTGCGCGCGGGAGTAAATAGCAGCCGTTTTTGCAATAAATCAGATGTCACGCCCTCTGGTCACGACCGTGACTCAGGCCGTGTAACTTTAAAGCTGAGATGGTCACATTTCAGGATCGTGGGAGAAGTTATGGCTGTGACATTGAGTCACGCCCTTTGGTCACGGGCGTGACTCAGGGCGTGTAATTTTAAATGAGCTGGCAGGGAGATCTAGAGTGTGAGTAGCATCCCGATCATGACCCCTGAGACACGCCCTCTGGTCACGGGTGTGTCTGAGGCCGTGTAAACTCGAATTGCGCCGGAAGCAATTCTGGACTAGCTGGAATGAACATTGCCGTGATAGGAGTCATGCCCCTAGGTCACGCAGAGTCACGCCCTAGGTCACGGGTGTGACCAAGGGCGTGCAACTTTGATTTTTATCAAAAAAGCTCTAAATTTTTTCTGATCATAACTGTTAGCTCCAAAATGCTATTAGTGGCCCAAAAATCTCTGAAAATGAAAATAAACATATTTTAGGCCATTATTGATACAAAATGAGGGATTAACTAATTATTTAATAAAAAAAACTAAAGAAAAATAAACATAAATAATGTACTATCAAATACCCACATACTTAAGCTTATGTTATTCCAGAGCAGAACCAATTCATAAGTATGAGAAAAAATCATATGACATTTCAACAAAAAAAGATTTACTCCTAATTATGTATTTAAAATAATACATGACTCGTACACAAATAAGTTTTGAAATAAAATCTAACTTCATAAGAAATAGGTCATGATTCATAAGTTGATATGCGTTGAATAAAAATTAGTTTCATAAATTCTCTAATTAAATTTTCATAAATAAAATTGTATTGAATTAAGCAAAATAATCTAAGATTAGAATTATAAAAACTTTTAATATCATTAGAAACTTTTTTGAATATCCCAAAATATTAATTAAGCTCTCTAATAAATATCTTGAATATGAAATGATATTGGATAAATATGGTAAAAATTGGCATAGAAGAGATTTTTTTATTTGGGAAATGATTAATTTTATCCTCTCATTTCCATCTTTTATTAAATGTTCTTCTTCTTTTAAATATCCCAAATGTATATATTTAGGAGTGATGAATTTTATCCTCTAACATATAATCTTTTATAATTTTTGGTTGTATATGTTTAGGAATGATGAATTTTTTTCTTTCATTCCATGACATATGATCTTTTATACTTCTTCTATTGCTAATCAAAAGGGTTTTAAATAAAAGGTAAAGGAGGGGCTAGGGTTAAAGACTATAAAATTTTCAAGATAAATGTTTTGAGAGCATAGAAAATATATTAAGAAATCTTAAGAATCTATGAGTTAAAGTTAGGCACTGTTTGGCGCGGCTGCAGCGACTAAAGAAGCAGTGGTGGGAAGTTGTGGTGGAATAATCAGCTATTTTGCAGAGTGGTGGCAAAATCTGTGAATCTATTTGGAAGAACAGCTGCTGCAGTGCTGTTTCAAACGGGTAATCTGTTAAGCTGTTTGGCAAAACAGCTGTGCGTTTTGATTTTCATTTTTTTTAAATTAGAGATAAACAACAATTAATTAAAACAAATTAACTTAGTGTACATATTAAGCACTCTGATGTTCTATTATAAAATAAAATACAATAATAAATAGGTTTTTCCCAAACAAAACTCGTAAGTGTGATCCGCCTCGAACATGCACCAACGCTATCGATCATCGAACGTCAACTGCACAATATGAGTAATGTAATTAATCAATTTTATAATTTTATAGTAATATAGGTTCCAATATTAAACACCTCAAAGTATTTTACCTATGACATTCCATTAGTTGATCAGCTATAAAGTCTCTGATGTTTGGCATTTCAGTAGCTCCCATTCTTTCAAATATACAAGGTGCGATATTCGGATTTGGATCGATTGTTATTGGACGATTGTTTGGTCGTAGCTCGTAGGCCTCTGCATGAACATAGCTTTCGTTTCCATCACATACATCAAACTAGGGGTCTGAACGTGATGGATGTCTTCTAATGAAGTTATGAAGCGTCATCGTACCGACCACAACGACACACTGTTTTGAAAAATCAAACGAAGGCATTTTGCTAAGTATGCCCCACTTTTTCTTCCATACACCAAAACTCCTTTCTATTACACTATGGAGCGAGGAGTGTGCTTTATTAAATATCTCCCTACGTCCATCTATTGGCTGATTACCCCGAGTAAAGTCCAGCAAGTGATATCTAGTTTCCGGAAAAGGTTTCAGAAGCCCCTTTTCTAATGGGCAACCAACATTCACAAGATAATATTTACCTTCAATACAATGTAAAAGATTAGATAGTATTCACATAGAACAAATACAAAAATATATGTAAAACAGAGAATCTGTACCTTCAATGGAAATTTACCAATCATCGGAAGCGTTTATCGCCCGTTTAGTAGGGTTCCAACCAAGCCCTGTCTCGCCTCTTTTATGTTCACGCCATAATTTCCAATCACGCTCCAATTGATCCCACTTGTTTTTCATTTGTGCATGACTGTACTCTAAGCCGGTTCGTTCCTTAAAGTTTTTCATCAAATTGACCCAACCCTCTTTATTAAAATGAGTGGTTGGTCTATTCCCTAAATCTATCTCTCGGATACATAGATCACAAAATAAAAGAACATGAGAAGATTCCCAATTGACCGATATTCCACCATCTTTTGATATTACCATCTACGGGACCAAAATACAAAACAATCCAAATAAATATATAGAAATATTTTGATATTAACCTTAAACTCCAGCATGAAAATGTAGCAACAAAAATTCATATAACATCTGGAATTTTGATACAATACTAATTTTATGATTTTGATATTACGGGTCCTGGATCAGTTTCAGCAAGCATGTACATGTAGCCTGACTATCCTCAATCAATTTTAGCATTTACAATTTGAATGCAACAAGTAGTTCCAAACAGTTGGTAACACACCTTACTAGCCATTTGCATTTACAAATATATAAAAGATATGTACAATGATATAAACACATGGATGGACGATGTGACACTAAACCTGAATACTTAAACAAGGAAGAAATGAAAAATATACCCAACTGAAACCGGAATACTCAAACCTGGATAGCCTCTCGCAACTTCAATTTGAATACGTAGAGCATATAAACTATCAATTTTTAAGATAGCCTAACCCTTTTAGGTGAAGAACAACAATTTATAATCACAGGCAATATAACAAAAGCAAAGCTAAAGAGGGTATACCTACAGGGAATCACCGGCCCGATGCAGTCGCGGAGATTGCCGGTGTAACTTGAGAGGAATGTGTGAGATCTGGAGGAAGGAAGAAAGCTCTCTTCGACTGGATATCGATGGCAAGGATATCTGTGAGATCTACAGGAAGGAAGAAAGCTGTGAAATCTACAGGAAGGTATCTATTCAGCAAGAAATCTGTGAGATCTATAGGAAGGAAGAAAGATCTGTTCGACTAGTTGCGGAAAGAGGATAGGGCCGCTGGAAGAGGATGACAATAGGGCCGCTGGAAGACGACGGCGACAGGGCCGCTGGAAGACGACGTCAGATTTTTGAAGATTGCTCGCGGTGGGAAATGTTGTTGTCGATAGCCACTGGAAGAGGATGTCGTCGATAGCCGCTGGATGAGAAGAGATGTCGCAAAGGCCAGACGCGCGCTTAGGGCAGAACAATAATTGAGGGTTGTCCGCGACGGAGAAGTGAGAAATTACCGCGACTCTGAATCGTCGTATTTCAGCGATTTTACAGCGGCAGCGATTCAAACAACAGACAAATAATTTCCTGTTTGGCGAGGCAGATTAAAATTCTGCGGCGTGCAGCGCGCAAAACACCGCGCCAAACAAAGCCTTAATATAAGTAAAATCTAAAGTTTTTTAGCACAATTGCTACAAAATTAATTCATGATATTTTAAGGAGAGAAGGTAGAACTAAAATGTATTCTAAACAAACCAAAATAAAGAAAAATTCATTAAATCAAATTCATCTAAAAGTTAAATCTCACAAATTATGAAGAGACATATAAAATAAAAAACACATAAAAAGAAATCTTTGGTTTTAAAAACATATAAATATTACTCTTAATTTAAATTGGTTAAACTCAAATAAAAATAAGGAGACATCTAATATTACAAGATTTATAAAAATATATTTAAAACAGTTTTACACGAAAAATAAGTTTTTTCATAGGTTTTTTTCATTTTTGTTGATATTTTCAATATTAATTTGAAAAATAAAATAGAAATAAATTTTTTTAGATCTTGGACTTCCCAAGGAATACCCAATGACGAGCTCTGAAGGTACTAGGCAATTTTGTGGGATGAAAGACCAACACGGCTCTTCCACAAGAAATTAGTTTTTTTCTTTCAATTTTCTATTTTTTTGTATTTTCATTTGAAAAAAAACATTTTTTTTTAAATTTTGATTTACTTGTGATTGATTTGCAAAAATATGAGAAAACACCCACATACTTAAAAATAAACATTGTCCCCAATGTTTAAAAAAAAATAAAAGTGTGAGTAAAAGAGAGAAATCTTCATTTATAAAGAAGAACGAATCATCACTGAGCCAACCTGAAGAAAATCGAATGTGAAAGCAAAATATTTATTTGTATTTTTTCATTAATAAAAATGAAAGAAAATAAATACAAAAGATACTAAAAAGAAAAGATTAGATACAAGCGACCATAAATCAAAACTCTAAGCATCATCGCTATTATCCTCCTGCTGATAATAAGCACGCAAATCAGCTAATTCCCTCTGCAGATGCTCCATAGAAGAAGCATGACACTTCTCGAGAGTAAAAAAAATGAATGTCAAAGTGAGCGTGCATGGACAACTGCTTGTTCTGGATCTAATCTAGATGAGTGTGGAGCTGCCCAAAATGCTGATCAAAATAAGCTGACGAACTGGGCGTTGAGGGAAATTATTGTTGCTACTGCTGAGGAAACTATTGAGCGGGAGGAGCGTCATCGGAGTTCGTGTCGAGATCAATGTCAATAGGGTCACCACCAACCGCAGCAGGAACAACCTCGAACTCCTGTCCGCGCTGACGTAATAAACCAAGGGCTCGGAGGTTCTAGAAAGTGATGGGCATGGGCTCTTGGACTAAGGTCACGTGAGGAAGTGCATCCCAAACCCCCCATATGCTTGGCGAGATGTGTAACAGAGGGGCCGCCATGAAGCGCACTAAGCCTCCTATTTTCAGCCTGATGCCAAAAATATAAAGCAAGCACCGAACCTAGATTGAGTGGGATCCGTTCGCACAGACTATATAAATATAGTAATTCCGTCCGGGTTACCACTCCATGGATATCACAAAGAGCGGAGAGAGTGAAAGTGAGGAGGTAGTG
Source organism: Dactylorhiza incarnata (assembly GCA_033032865.1). Lineage (NCBI taxonomy): Eukaryota > Viridiplantae > Streptophyta > Magnoliopsida > Asparagales > Orchidaceae > Dactylorhiza > Dactylorhiza incarnata. The sequence goes on from JAWHQI010000134.1 coordinate 6,014,706, forward strand.
GAGATAACGTAAGGCGCGGGAGAGGAGATGACTTCCCATGGATTTTTTAGGCAAGTATGGGTTTGGGTTGTAACTGATTTTCGCCCAAAATCTTTGGAGATTGTAACCGCATGGGAAATCAAGGGCGAGGGTTGTGTAAGCCTCCGTAAGAATGAAGGCCTCGTCGCAGAAGCCCATGATAGAATTGAACTGACGTGAAGAAAGACATTGCGACAGTCCACCCATTCTAAATTCGATGACGTTGTCTGCCCCGGCCTAGCGAAAATTGAAGGAGGAGAAAAACTCCGCCGTGAGC